>OY728141.1:1326472994-1327701306 GCA_963277665.1 Viscum album
AAATTAATTATGTATTTCTAGAGGAGAGTTACTTCATTTGATATGGATGGATAACAAGTGGTGTTCATTAGCGAGTGGAGTTATCATGTGGGTAGAAATAATGTATAGCCAATTTTATATTAGTTTGTATTTTTTCAATAAAAGTTATGATATTATATTTTTCTAGTTTTTTTGGAGATTTTTAAGATGTTTTTTCCAAATGATAATATGACACTACCCCTTTACACGATGCTGAAATTTTGATAGTGTTGAAAATTGGTACGCCATCTATTTCAATGTGTCCTTATCAAATTGTTCATTTGGAGTGTAATGAGTTGATGTTTCAGGTCGATGGTCTTCTTTATAGTAGTATCATCCAATTGAGTTTGTATCCTTGGGGTGTTGTACTGTCATTCTCCCAGAATATAGATAGAATTCTATGGTTATGGAAAGACTACCGGTGGTTAAATCTAGTGATGATCAAGAACCATTACCCCCTCTAAGGATCAATTATCTATTCATAAATATGAAGGGAGCTTGTTGGTTCTTGAATATTTATTAGTGGTTTGGATACAAATAGGTGAGGGTGAAATTTTTAGACAACTAGAAGGCTATGTTCAAGTGAATTTAATAATAATTCATGTTTGTGTTTCTTAGATTTTGTGTCACAAATATACCATCTAAGATCATGGGAATCATGAAATCTATATTGTATGAGTTCCATGACTGTTTCTTCACTATGTTCATTATTGATATATTGATCTACTAGAATTAATTGGAGGAACATTCTGATATCCTCGAAGATCTCTTATTGGTTCTTATACCCAACCATCTATATGGAATTTTACCCAAGTGTATGTTCTAGATGGGATATGTTATTTTACATGGGAATATATTTCCTCTATAGAGTTATTCCATGGACCATTCCAATATTGGGATATATATCTATATTTGAAGTCACTGAAGAACATAGTAGACCTTTTCAATTTCCTTTATCGTGTAGGATATTATTATAGGGTTTTTTATTTCTCTTAAACGTGGACCCCACTAATAGCATTAACTAGGTAGGTAAAATTTTTATTAACTAACATGGTAAAGGAATAATTTGGTATCTTGATGGAGAATAGTGCTTCATTGCTTTGGTTTCCTATGGAGGGAGTGATGTTGAATTTTTTCTTTAATAGATCCCATATGGGATTGGGTTGTGTGTTGACGAAATAGAGGGAGATGATATCTTATGGGATTATTCAGATACATCCACATGAGTGTAAATATGTCACCCATTATCTATAGTTTGTAGCATTAATATTTTCTTCAATATTGTTGTAGTTTTACCTCATCAAAGAGCAGTCTCTGTATTTCAGAGACCACAAGAGCTTGTAATATGTTCTCTCTAAGTTGTATTTGAAGCATTACAAATGGAGGTAGATATAGATTCTCTAAAACTATGATTTTGATACAGCCCACATCATGGGAAAGGGAAATTATATTTTTGATGTGTTGAATCCAAATTCATGAGGAGATATTTTTTTGGGAGTATGTAGATGTTTAGAAAGGGATATAAGAGCTTTCATTGAAATAGTTTTACATTGGAGAAAGTAGTTTCTTAGGTTTTCCTTATCATATTATGGTAGAATCGATCATGATGAAAAATTTGGAAGATACTCAAAGGATAGATTCTAAGTCATAGGTGATGTGTGAATAACTCATCCATGTTTATTACTAGGAGGTAATGTCAATGGATATTTAGAATAAAATGATGTTTCATGAGAGGATATTGTTTTGTGAATGTAGGAGGGATTTACCCATAGTTTTCAATTCCCCCCTGTGCATTGAATCCTAATGTAAATAATATGTATCACGGATTGATGAGGTATATTTTTTGGACTAAGATGATATAGTTAGTGGATGTGTTTCTGGTAATGTTTCTGGGTTTTCAGTAAGTAAAATACAAACACTGTGATGCTGGAGGTTTTTTGTAGCCCTTATATGTCACCGAGAAGAAGTGAGATGAACTATGGATTTCATCATTGAGATACCCTCAGTTTTTGGAGGATGATATATTATTTGGGTTAGTGTGGCCCAAATGATGAAGATATCTCATTTCATGGTGATCTTTTAATGTATTGAGATAATGTTTTTTGTGATTCAGTGAAAAGATAATCTTTTTAGGCTTCACAGGGTACCACTGACCATCATATTTGATTTGAATATTAATTTTACCTCAAGTATATGAATGTTATTTGATAATTCCTTTGTCTCCAAGTTATGCCTTAGCACTAGCTTCCACCATAAAAAATATGGTAAGATGGAGTGGATCATCTAGACAATAGAAGATTTATTAGGAGCATGCATCTTGGATTTTGGTGGAACATGGAAAAAAACATTTCTTTATTTGATTTCTCATTCCATAATAACTACCACTCATCCTTTGTATGTTTTCCATTTTATTATTTATATGGGTGGTCATTTTGTTCTCCATTTTGATGGGATGTGTTTGGGGAGTCAGCAATTCATAATCTTAATTTGGTGTAGAGAACAAATGAGAAGATTTAGATTCTTAGAAATATGATAAGGGTGGAATAGGACCATCATAATCCCTATACTGATAATAGGAAAGGACCTATAGGGTTTGAGGTTGGGAAACATATGTTATTGATGGTATCCCCTCAATGAGGTATGTAGAGAGTTGATATGGGAGAATGATTTCTCCCAATATCATTATAAATTTAGAGGTATTGGAACTTGATGGTGTACTGGAATATTAGTTGGAACATCTATCGTGACTGCACAAGATCCATAATGTGTTTCTTGTATGCCAAGTTCACTAGTATCTTCAAGATGTATCCCATGTGATCAAATAATGAGAGTTATATATTGAGGAATATAAGATTTTTGTATATAAATAAAAATATATAATATATTTTTTATAGAAGATATTGTATGGAAAAACAATCTCCTTGGTTCTTATTTTTTAGAGGAATAATGGTCAGGAATAGAGTACATGGCAGTGTGCAATGCATATTTTTTTTCCAATAGTAGAATTTGTTTTTGGTTCATCTTAGTTTTTTCCATGATGATGTGATATTTCGACAATGATTATTTTTATAATGTGAACTATTATATTACTAATGGTGTGTGTTATGTATTCAAGTGTAAAAAGGAGGTAAAAACCCTTCCTAATGCTAAAATGTTATATTTAAAACACATTTTGGAACTATTTGGGACAATTAGTGAAACCCAAATAAAAAATACCATAATATAGAGGGAGGGTTTCCTGGAATTGTGAGCTTGAGATAAAGTTTCGTGGTGTCTCTGGTGGTTGTTTTCTTGGGACATGTTGAGGTTGAAATAGTGGTGTCAATAGTTACATGGGAGAGAGATGCACAATGGTTATAGTGAAATGTTGTAGTGTTGTGAATAGTGGATAATGGAGATATGGTTTTGTGTGGTGTTTTTTAGATGTTTTGTTTTGGATTAATGTGTTCAGATGGAAATAGCTTATAGAGTATAATGAGATCCTTGAGTGGTATCTCATGGGTAAGTGGATTTATACCCTTCCATTCCCTTTTGGTTTGGTTTTTTCAAAAAATGAATAGAATATTAGAATAGGTATCTATTATAAATTTATATGTCTTCTCAAACCATTACTATAGTGATTTGGGAGTTAGAGGTGTTTAGGAGAGGCCCGAAGAGGGTTCATTGGAGTATGTATCTACAATTATACTATAATTGGTTGTTTGTAATGTGAATACGTGTTCATTATGTGAGAGTAAATTCATGTATTAGAGGCTGAAAACTCATATCTTGAAGTTCATATGAGGTTTATGTGCCCAGGACAATAGGGACATGAATCAATAATTTAGAAAATTAATTAATTTTAGGCTAAAGTGATATGAAAATCATTGGATGTATGTCAAGAATTTAATTTAAGGATTATATATCCTAAACTAGATTCATAACATGAATTTGAGGGCCTCATGAAAAATCCTGATATGTGTATTTGTTTAAAGAATTTAATGATCCACAGTTAAGAAGATTAATAAATTATAGGTGTTGTTCTTATTATTTAATTTCTATATCATTTCACTAAAACCATGGGTGAAACCTAGGTGTTTTTAGATGATCATTTATCACCGTTACTTCAAAATGTATTCATGGACTCTAGTGGTTGATCTTTGGAAATATATGGTGATTAAATCCCCTTTACTCACCTGATTACATAAATTTTACTTTTTGAGTATGTATTAGTTATATTTTCCTTATTTCGGGAGTGTTTGGGTTTGGTTTTTTATTTTATCTTGATGTAATTCTGGTTGATCCATAGATTCCTATTGTGGGTGCGATCTTCCATTTTTTTCATCTTCTCCCTATTGTGAGTGATGATTCAAAAAGATACTTTTTGGGAAGGTATTCACATTAATTCCCTATTTATGCACATGTGTGGGGATTTGATGTCTTTTTATTCCATTATAAAGAGTTTAAGGGTTGAATTATTGAAGATAATGGAATGTATTAAATTTAAATTGATGTGAATTAGGAGAACATTCATGTTCAAGTTCTTTTTATGTTATTAATTATTAAATTATAAATTCTTGTTTCCGTTCCTAAAAGTTAGAAATGTTGGGATCCTTTCATTTTCAATAATTGATATGGTTCTGAGACCGTTATTTGGTGATTTCTTGATATCACCCTGAATAAGATTAAAAATATCATACATCTAGAAATTTAATTTTGTTCCCATGGAATGTTAAATTTCTATGGGAATACCACAACTATTTGATTAAGTATGGTAAATAAATCCCTTATTTAATCTAAATTGTGGAATCATTGTTTTGGTTTTGTGTATAATTTTGTATATTTTGTTTACTTAGGAGAGGTGGGATGTTTTTATGTGATGATAGTGACCTTATTGGGTGTATAATGTATTGGGGAAGTGATGTGATGGTTGGTTTGATAGGGGTGTTATATGGGTGGTTGTGAGATATTGGTGATGGTGGGAGGTGGTAATATATGGGGGCTGAGAAATGTGATTATTATAGTGATATGGTTTGGATGATGTGATACTATAGTGATGGTTTATGTTAGATTCCATAGATTTATTATAATGTGGATATTTTAGTTTCTTTGTTATGAATGGAATAAATTTTAATACATACAATTAAATACCATAGGTTGGTAAAAATATCTATTTTCGAAGGATTGATGTGCGATAATTGGATTGAATGAACAAAATGATTATTGAAATGGATGTGTATCTATTAATATATTTTCTAGTAAATTGGAGTAAATTGAAGAAGAAAATAGTGAAACCAATTATTGAATGTGGAAATTTTCTGGTTATGAGGGATGGTTTTATGGTCCTATGCATGTATTGGTGGTAGCAGTTGTGAGAAATTTCATGTGTTCAAATGGTGGGGTTATAAAGTATTCTATTGTAGTTGATGTTTATGGAATGGTTTAGAATTTTTTTATAAATATATCATTTATTTTATGTTCTTTTTATACATGACCAACCCATATTTGATAACCCTACAATTACCCAAATGTTGTAGGATCAGATTGATTTATCCAACAACTAGGATGGTGGTGATACAGATGTCCAACTAACCCCACTTCCCAACAATTATTTTCAAAATATTGATGTTAAGGGATTGTTTTAGATATTAAATAGTGATTATATAGGTTAGTGTATGAGATTAGTGAGTCATGATACATTATGGTTTTATAGATTGACCATTGTTCACATGAATTTGATATATCAAGCGGTCATGCATGGTGTGAGGTGGGTAGGATGTGGATGTCCCTAAAATTCAAGAGTCCCTACTACCCTGGTTAAGTGATGTAGTTGTGATTTGATTTTATAAGATTGTGATGTGATGTGATGATGAATGATAGTATAATAAGATTCTAAACCATTCGAGGGTGGGGTTGGTAAATACACATCCCAAACCACATCATATATTTCTGGATATGTGATGTGATACATATGGAAGGGTTGTGAGAAAGGGATGTTTGATGTTGGGGTATAAGAGTAGTAAATTAGAATGAATGAAGTTGTGTGGAACCTATAATTTTCATTTATTTTGATTTAATTTTATTATATTGGATTCATGATTTTTTGAGACCACTATATTTTTATTGGTATTGGTTAGTTGATCTATTTAATTTCTTGTTGGTTCTGATGTTTCTTTACTAGCACATTTGTATGATTTTTTCATATGTTCACTTATGAAATTATGTATTATCCTACTATGTTTAATGTTTATTCTCAGGATATTTAAAAAACATCTTTCTTTGGATAAAATTAGGATTTAAATGACCATTGTTGAAATTAATATCTTTGGTTTTGGAGTTTTTTTTGATTCATTCTACTGGACTGTCTTTAGGTATTCATAAAGGTACATTTTATTTTTCTATTTGTTGACATAGTTTGTGAATTTTGGTATAGATTAGGTTTATCTACATATTATGTGTCTGAGTTTATTGAGGTTTATTTATAATCTCTCTCATTCCTATTTTTTATAGAGGGTAATTCCACCCAAATGAAATATTATTTCCCAACGGCGCTAGTCGTCAACTTCGGACCTATTGGAGGCAACACTCTGTTGTCATTATGTATCATCATTAATTTCTTGTCCAAGTGGGAATCATTTAGAGGGAGTTGGTTTTGAAAACAATTCCATCATCTATGAAACTAAACAACTCATAATTGTCCAAAATAATCATTGTTACTCATTTCCAAAATGTAATTCAATTAAGGAATAGATGTCTTCACATTTTTTACAGGATGGAAAATGCCATCTTTTATTCACTCTTACTGAATACATGATCCTCAACATTCCCAACCACACCCCAATTATCTAATTTCATATTTTGAGTTACAAAATTAGGTTATCAAATTTTAAAAGTTATCATCCTTGGTATCTAACTAATCTTAGGTACTAATGACCAAAAATAAGTAAACCCTCTTAATTTTATTTATGACTATTAGAAAATCCATGAGATATTAATTATAGAGTTAGTACATTAATAATTAAATAATTATTAACTCTTGAATGTATTATTTTTAAATAATATAGAACAATTTTTAATGATTGAATGATATATTAAACATAACCTTCATATTTCATCAAAATTTACAATACATTGTAATGAAATTCATTTAAGGACAACTATAAGTTCTACATTTCTAGGATATTATCATTCAGCTATTCCAGTACAGTAAATACAAATAGAAATAAAAAAATTATTTTATATTTAACATATTATAAAATCCTGATAAATTATAAAAAATTTACTTGAATCTGTTAAGTGTTACATAACAAGAGATTCTACAAGATCTTCTTCTTTCTGTACTGATAATGGGTTCATTAGTTAATTTAATGTCCGAAATATATGTGACAATCTGATAAGATAAGACCACACAACCCTTTCGATGAGCATTATATTTGATGTGAGACTGTTTGAATAATAAAGATACTTAGTAATCATATTCCAAATGCTTAACATCTTGAAAATATACAAACTCCATAACATTATAACATCAAATGTGAAAATGTTAACTTTTGTTGCCTACTTATAATTATAGATAAATAAATCATCATCATTCTTGGAAGAATTTCCATAATAAATTTCCTTCAAAATTATTTGATTAATAATTTATATATTTACATTATTACTCAACTATCACACCATAAAAACCATTTAGGATAAAGTGAAATAAGATTTTTATAGTAACCTAAATGTAACTATTTACATTATATTTTTATATAATATCCTAATAATCTTTTTTAGATAGAAATTATAATTCACACAGTATTTCTAATGGTAAAATTCTTCAAGATATATTGATTTTATCTTAATAACGATAACTAAATACATCCCTTTATATTTTTTTATCACATATCCTAAAAACTTTTTTATATTATGTCAAATATCATTATAATCATATACTAGTATAATCCTTTTTTTCTTAATTTTAAATTTCACAATTTTAAAACATACTCAAAGTATCATAATAGACAATATATTCAATTTTTATATTCTTTATAATATTCAATATATAATTCCTTTTGTTTTAGGAAAAAATACCTATGTTTTAGTAGAAATATTTTAAAAATAATCTATTGTTTCTCTACATATATGATATAGTTTTTTTGAATTATTTTCTGTAAATGAATATTTTATTAATTAAAATACCCACTACTTGGTGGGAATCACATTTCATCATATTATAAAAAATAGATAGATTAACACTTTATCCTTGATAAAATATTTTAATCCACATATTATTCTCAAAACATGTTATATAATTAAATGAATCATAAAAATGTGTATAAAAATAATCATCTCATTTTGTTTATAACACATTTTTTCATTGAATAATATCTCTCATAATATAAGAGAAATGGGATGAGGATGCACATACTTTACTTATATTAATCTGGTCATTGTACATTCCATTACAGTCAATCATTATTATAACAACCTTTTACAACATCATTTGAATTATAACGATAGGTTCGATCAGTTGTTCCACTGATATAGAACTCCAATATTATTATAATATTTTTAAAGTACATATTCGACATCAACTACACATATTAGAGGAAAGAATTAATTTCAATAAAATTAATACATAACAGTAAAATTCATTGAATTTTCTTATATTTTATTATGTGTTCTAAATAATCCCATCATATATAGTTATTACACATCCTTCCTAAAAATAATAGGTTATAATGAACACGGATATCCACAAAAAGAAACCATTTTTTAAATTTTCAGTATAATTTTTCTTTTTTTTCTATATAAACATTTACCCACATTCACATTCCATGTATCAACGTAATATAGAAATCTTATGACCAGTTTATATATCCTAAACAATTTTAGAATATTGGGTAAATTCTTCATAAACACAATCATCATTTAACAACATTTATAACAATAATAATAAAATTAATTCCTTTAAAAGAAAAATCTTTACTGAAACTCCTAGAATCACAATGTAATTGGTATAGTCTATCTCATTTAGTATAATAGAGGAGACTAAAGTTTCTTCGATCATTTAAGAATATAATGACGTTGAAATCATAAGTGAATAATTCTATACATTTATTGTAATATATATTTATATATTGAATAACATCAACACTTAGTCACCCATGTTTGATTTAATACATAGTATTTTACATAAAGAGCATTTATTATATCACCATTCGAAGAATTTTTAGAAATTATGTTTCTCCTTTCATGGCATAATCTCAATTTGTTTTTAGTAAATTATGATATTATTAATCTACCAAATAATATTTTATCCAAAGAATATCAGGTTTTATATCATTTTTTAAAGGAAATATATTGAATGTAATCCCATTAAAATGAAGGACCCATTTTATTATAACCTTTTATAGAGCCATGAACCACGTTCCACTAAGTAATGAGTTTGTTTCTATTTTTGTCTCACTACATAGTTAATTTGGTATGGATTCATCCCAATAAAAAAATTAATGATTATTAGATAGTTGTGTTGAGATCCCCTTATACAAATATATTATATGGATTTACTAAACACTATTCATATGATATATTTTCAATTAGGGATGCTTAATAAGGGTATCCCCAGTAAAATTAGAAAAGTAAGAAAATAAAAGTTAATCCATAGGCACCCATATTTGTCATGAAATGACATAGAAGGAAAATCTAGATTCACATGTTACTTTCTTTCCTCAAATATGTAGATCAAGTGGAACCCAAATTTTGCATGATAATACTAGATTGGATGATCAAGGTCTTGAAAAATTATTCTTTGGTTGGAATGTCACACATAATATTTAATTTATTTTTTCAGTGTGTCACCAAATTAACATATATAATATATTAATAAATTAATATATATTACAACATATGTAATATTAAGTTTTTTCATGTTTTTTTACTTTTGTGAATGTATGATTCTAACAGTTTTATTTTTTTAATCCATATTCCTACCACCAAATTAATTTGTTCGTAAAAAATTAACGTGGTACCTTTTCACAACCCACAGATTTTTGATACTCACAAAAAAAATTACTGAAACATATTCATAGATATCTGAATGCGTTATATGTAAAATTTACATAAAATATTTATGAAATAGTTTAAAACTATATTAGACTAAAAATATCTACATGTGTATGCTCAGAGTGATAGATATCTAACCCAAATCATCTTTCAATATGGGCTATACACCTCTAGACGAATATATATTTAAAAACCAATGACCTCACTTTTTGGAAAGTGTAATAAATTTTTAAATCAATTCATGATATTATAAAACCTAATATGAACACACTCTTCCCACTAACTATAATCATGCTAATAAAATCAATTAAAAAGTAATGTTAAGGAAAATAAAAAATGAATCTCACAGAGTCATATATAGAATGTAAGATAGGGATTTATCTTCTAGATGTAATTTTCCACTAAATTATTTCATGAACAATAGATATAATATAAATAATATTATAAATTTAAATGAATGAAAAAATATCTATAAAAAATGAATATTTCTCAAATTTGAAACATAATAATAGTTTATGAAATAATCATAAATAAAACATTTCTATAAACACATTAAAATTTTGCTAAATATTTTGGACATTCCATAATCATAATTATAAACAATTTTATCTCCTATTTGAATATAAATAAATTCATATTATTCATTATATTGAATCATTAAACAAATAAATGATATTTTGTGAATTATGAACATTCTATACGTGACCCTAAATTGTGTAAACTATATATAAAATTTTTACACCATTTAACATACATTATTTAAATATTTAATTATTTTTTTTCGAAAGTTGTTTGATGTGGTCAAAATATGATCATTAAATAAGTCCCCCATTAATTTGAACAATATGAAAGTTCTTTAATTTTGATGAACTCATAATTATACATATAAAAAATTTTATATGTTTACCTTATTTTTGTAATTTAAAATCTTGTTTATAAATTGACCTTTATGATATCTAAATAAAATCATTATTTAAATATAATAAGCAATGAAATTTAATTTGGTAAAATAGACTCTAAATATTATTTTTAAATATTTGGTAATATAAAAGTCTCATTAAAATTAAAATAATTATTTATAAAATATTATATATATTAATATATTCAGAAAATACATTTTATTATGATATATATAAAATTTATAAGCTATATAAGTTTAATAAAAATATTCTCAATATTAATAGTACAAAATTAATGTAATATTTATAGTATTTTTTCCAAAGCATTAAAATAATTAATGATAAATAATTTATATAAACACTTTTAGAAATTTTATAAATTTTCCAAGAATATCCTTTATATTATTTGTAAACAATTTACACAAAACCTAATTCCATTTATAAATAATTTTTTCCATTAATAGAAAATATATTTATTTAATAAAACATCTTAAAAAATATGAAACTTTTTATATTTAAAATTGGAATAAAAAATTCATTTTATAGTGTATAATATTTTTCATTTAGAAACCTGTTTAAAAATAAAAATAAATTTTGAACAATTTATTTTATTTTTTTCTATTTATTCTAATTAAGGAAGCATTTCATGAGTGTAGACTAGATGAACATTATGAAAAATCATTTTGTGTATGGGAAAAAGGATTTTTTATATTTCATAATGTTATATAGTGTTAACTTTTATGAAAAAACTTCTATGTAAAGGGAAACCATTACTATAGTTATGAAATATTCATGGGAGTCTATTTAATGCTAACACATGAATTTTGTGTAAGGATAAAGCATTACTAACTTTACGTGAGTCTTTAGGGTAGTTAGTATCGGATTTTACATAATGGTAGTTATCAATAAATGTTACACATTGAAACCCTTATAATGGTACCACATGATTACCTTTACAGGTGATATATAATGGTAACTAGTATTTTGCAACATTTTATGATATATAATTTTATTTCAATTCATCAATTTTTTAAAAAATATTTCTTGAATAACATCACTAAAATACCACTAATTAGTTTTTTTGTAGAATAATATGATGCTTTTTTGTGGGATAAAACCTAAAAACATGATGATCTATCTTTAATAAATCAATGCGTTGAAACTATTAAAAACAGAGCATAAAAAAGTAAATTTACCACATGTGTTGTAGCCTCTAAATTTTTCCCGATTAATGGACATTGTTTGATAAGGATAAGCAACATATAAATAAAAGGATTCCCATCAATTATTGAATAGACCTGCCACTATATCCAGATTCTTACCGGTGTACATTTGAAGATATTTAATGGGTGTTAGAACCTTCTTATAGAGATATGAAAATCTCTATGAAAGAAGTAATATTTCAATAAATTATAAAAAAACCAATTATTAAGGTTGCCTCAAGAAAACATGCTAATGCACACTTACCAATGAAGAGAACTATTTCTCTTTTTATAGGTGATATCCAACACTATTTTGTAAATAATGAACATGACTTCTACACTCGAGTGATATAGAATAATACGCATGATACATATATCATTAATAAATGCACTCAATGTTGTTAATAAAAATATCATAATCCATTCTTAATAGATAAAAATGAATGGAAACTATATGGGGATAGGTGGATATTATAATTCTTGAATATATGGGATTTATCCCATGTATACATCTATTATATTCATGTATACTGCAGGCAATAATTATTATTCATTAATGAATAACAAGCAAGGTATTCCCTATGCGTTATACTAAAGATAATATACATGAATTCTATGCACATACTATACATTCAATTCTTTCCTTATATATATACAGTTCCATATACTATATATTATCATGAAATATATATATATTCTACATGAACAACATATATGTGTTCAATTAATATGAATTATAAGAATGAATTTTTTAGTTCACACAAAACATATTTATGTGTATATATGAGAAAATATTTGAATAAATGTGTATGTGTATGTGTGTGTGTGTATGCTTATGTATGTACATGAACATGTACATATTGGTATTTTTTTGTATTTAGATGCATGTATGCATATGTATGTGTATATGTATATCTAGGTATATGTATATATGTTTATGAATGTCCATATTTAAGTATGTGTATGCATATATGTAAAATTTTATATTTTTATGTGGTAGTATGTGTATATATAAGTGTGTATGTTTGCGTTTGTGTTTATGTGTGTGTATGGGTATGTGTATGTGTATGTGTATGTGTATGTGTATGTATATGTATGTGTATGCATATTTATTAATGTGTTTCTGCATTTGAATGTGCATGTGCATGTACATGTTCATGTGTATGTGTATAGATTCATAAACACAAGTATATATTGGTTTGCCAATATATCACACACACATAGAAAAATATTTATATAATATAATAAATAACAATGTTTTTAATTTTTAGTAAAAAATTAAATATAATTAATATTCAATTATATTTATAAATATATTCAATATTGTATATGTAATGGTACTGACCATCCTATCATATTACATTGCATGTTCTGGGAATTGAATGTGCCTGTGGAGGTTTAGAGAATGAAATGTGGAGTTTGAGATGAAATCCGTGTTGGGTGATTGTTTTCCATCATGGTGGGTAGTGCTTCACCATGGAGGATAATCATTACGGCGTGAAGCCTTAAATATATGTCTTGGAGGTCTGTATGTGGAATTACTTATATATATCTCTTTGAGGAGTCTCATTTTTAGCTGCACCTATTTCACTATAGAAATCCATTTTTAATGACATGTAGTGGTGTGGTGTTGATGGTCACGGTGTAGGACCATGTGTGGTCGATTTCAAAGGTCCTATTATTTTAGTTTTCCCTATTACAAGGTGTTGATGTCTGTGGAATATTATTGTCCTTATAAATTTTGTGGTTTTCTTTTGGGAGGCCTTGTGGTGTAATCCATGACATTGTGTCATGGATCACTGAGGGTTAGGTCCCATTCCTCAATTGTTTAAGGAACCATTATGGTCTCATGTTTATGCTACACTCTGTTTTGGTTGAATTTTCCTAGGGCTTCATATTATAGATAATATTTGTGTCATTAACTTAACTTGGTTTTATCAGATATTAGCTTCCTTCTATTAATGATTTCTGGATGCTAGTTTTAACTATGTCCAATAAAGCATGACCATCTATGTGGCGTCAACGTTTGTGTGAAAAACTAAACCAATGTTTGATGATCAAGGTGTTATATAATGAATTTATGTTTTTATATCCTAGGTATAAATTTGTGTTCCCCCACCGAATTTCATTATATTCCCCTCCTTTCTATTAACCCTTTGATTATTTAGGGGATGTTTTGGGGGTCCTTTTCCAGCCCCATTCTTTGGATATTTTCCATAGATATAAGAGATTTTCTATTGGTCATCCATATGATATCTCTATATTTCCTTCTCAATTTATTCTCTATGCTTCTAGGGAGATTCATAGTGACCATACTAGATCAATCAAGAGATGTTAGTATAATGATTTTTATGATAAATTTTTATGATTCAAGTTGATCTGGGTATCCCTTATACCGGATTGGACTTGGAGTCCTTTTGAAATTGTTCCATGTGTAGTTGTTTTGGATGTTCAATTTGAGGTTGGAGATTCATGAAATATATTTTATATTATCATTATGTGAAACAAGTATGTTTTTTTCATTTTTTGGGTGGATGGTATGAATTTTCATAATAAATATATTGAGCCAAATCTAAAGAAATTTGTTGGAATGGAGTGAATCGATTATGAATATATGCGTTCCTTAATATTATTTTGAGATTAGTTCATTTTTTCATCTATTTATCAAAATCCATAATATTAATAATAATTCCACTTAGATGTTGTGAATTATCAATTGTAATTAACATTCATAGAAGGATAATCAATTAATGAGAAAAAATAAACCAATTTAAAAGATAGTGGATATTAAAAAAATTTTGTTTCCCTAATAAAATATTGGGTTGTGTGTGGTTTTTTGTGAAATTTGTTATTATGTGAATAAAATTCTTATGTAGAAGTTTATGGGAATTTATTATTTATGGTTGATGGTGTGTTTTTCATGGGTAGTTGGTGGGGTTTGGGGTAGTTGTTATATGATTGTTTAGTACATTATATGTTATAAACTAGTCTTTATGATGATAAATTGATGTTGGTTTGACTATTAGGTTTGGTTGTGAGGTGAGCCTTTGTTACCCATACATAAAATTGGAAAAGGTAATATAGAGATTTTTAGGGGATGGTGGCATGATATATTTTTTGGGTTTTTGTAGTTTCTAGTTAGTAGAACTAAATAACGTGTAATATTGAAATGGTAAATGGGAAACACTAGAATATAATTGAATAATGGTTATAAAAGGGAGAATGATACATAAAATGAAAGTTTAATGTCACAACCTAACATACTCAATAATAGTTATACTTGTTCCCTACATGACCTCAAACATTCCACCTCGTACCCCATAAGATAATAACTAGAAGATAATGTCTAAGGTTGTACAGTGGAAAAAATATACCATAAAATCATTGTGAAATAGAAATGGAAAGATTAATAATAACATAAAAATATATAAATAAATCAAAAATATCGTGATGAAGTTTAATATGGAAAATAGCTCATTCTATGAACAAATGAATCTGTATACAAGTAAAGAAAGTCGCACATAAAATGATGACATCCCATATTTTGGGTCACATATAATATGGTCTAACAAAATAAAAAATAAAAAAATATGAATAAAAATTAAATCCTGATCCCACTCCCATCCCCATGCTTTATATTAGAAACTATCAACTCTTAGTCAAAGGGACCTTTTTTTATCGTCACTTATAAAAATGAAGTCTACTGAGGTACCTAAGACAGCCTGAGTAGCGTATGAGTATAACATAGTATTCCATAAAACATAACATATATAAACTTATATAGTCTAGTAAATAGTGCATTCTAGTGTGACTAATGAATACGAAATATAATTAAAAAAACCACTTCTATTTCAAGGGTTCTATGGTGACACCTGTGATCAACGAACCCTTTTTCTGCATGTTCCAAATTTTATTGAAACTATTATATCATTAGGCATAAATTATAGATCCTGGGAATATCATAGTCATCTAATAGTCATCTAGAACCATAATTGATTACAAGGAATTGGTCCAAGGAAACGATATTCATAATGTTAAAATTTTAATTGCAAGGAGATATTCCAACAAAATCATAGTCACTTTCCATCAAAACAATTACTAGGAGATAATCCTATGATATCATAGTCAACATTAATTTGAACCAATTCCTTGGAGGTTATCCTAAGATATCACAATCTCCAACACATTTTATTTAATTTATTTTAAATGTTTAATATTCACAAGATCCATGGGTGTGTCTTATGTATCACTATTTATCTATTTTTAACAATATATTTTGGGAACCCCTTTGGTCACCTTTAATTCCTTTTCTTTGGTAACATCCAAACATACCTAACCTGGGGATAATAATCTAAAATCAAAATTAATCACGAAACACAAAAAAATTAAAATAATTTTTATTACATGGAATAATCATTAAATATAATTTATTAAAATCTTATACCAGCTCATAGTAAGTTGGAATGATCACTCATTTTTGGCACTATAATAAAGAAGAAGTGTAGAAACCTAATGTTTTTCAAATAGAAATTACCTTTTAATATTTATTTCATAAAATAACATGAAAACACAACATAATGAACTATTAAGTTCTAAGTGACCTTTAAACATAAGTTTGTCACTCCTTTGTTTGGAATTTTGAAAATCCGACATACACGGTTGTGTTCTAGATGTTTTTTGGAGACTAATGAAAAAATAATAATTTTTGGTGAATAGTGACCTACCCTTATGAATAGTAACACACCCTTATGAATATTAATGTGACCCTTATAAATAGTAAATCATCCAACATAAGAGTAACATTACCTATGAATAATTAAATAAAATTTAGACATCTTATAAAGTGACAATTTGACCTTAGTAAATGTTTTGGTATTTTGTAAGTCATAAATAAATAATTATAACTAATTAATTAATTTAAAAGAATATTTACTTTCCTAAAATTTATTCATAAATTATTTAATCAATGTCTTAATGTTTTTAGATAATTTTATAATACCCTACGTTATTTTTTGAAAGCACTATAAAATCAGTTTTATTCTTAAAAACTATTTTTAAGTAAATTATGATTTTAATTAAATATTAAATTAATAATAATTGAAAAATTATTTCTGAAAAATGAAATTCATTTTTGGATTCTACACGTCAAAAAATTGTTGGGGTAAATTTTGCGGATTTTTCTGAGATACTTGAATTTTTGATGAATAGTAGAATCTGATAATATACAAAAAATGCTAAATAAGGGATTAGTTGAGTCATCGATGATGCTCTGCTGATGCAAGCACACATGGTACGGGATTAAAGAATAAAATTACTATTCTTGGTCATTCAAGACTCACTATTCCTTGTCTTATTGGAAATTAATAAACCAATGAATTTTATATTAAAGAAATCCCTCTCCCCTCCACTATAAAAGCCACTCTTCACAACCTCTTTTACTCACACCTCTCAAGCTCCAACCCTTCACTAAAATCTGAACAAACACCTTCCCTAGACCCTCCCCCACGTCCAAGAGCTTCTGGTATCCTCAAAATACCATGATTTTGACTTTAAACAGGTTCTCAAGCGGAAGATTTAAGATGTAATTTCTCTCCCTCTTCTCCTTTTATTTCCTTTCAAGTTCAAGTTCATTTCTCGATCACTCCTCACCTATTTTCATCTAAATTGTTTTTTAACTCCAGTATTATACAAGTAATTTAATTTTATGATTCTAATGGGATAATAAATCACCCCACCTCCTTTCCCTCTTCCTTTTATTTTATTAAAGAGAACGTTGTTCATGAGGTATTAAATTTTTCACCTTCAAAAACGACATGCTCTCTTCTTCCATTTATACCTTAATATCTTTTCATGAAACCATTTTTATTGTTGAACAAGAGTATGTCATATGTATTATGTCCTATTTAATGTTATGGTACTGACTTATGATCGTATTACTAAGGGTTAAGTTAAAACAAGTTCTTTGTGATCGAAAAACCGCTCAAATTAACCCACACAATCTTCATTTGATCCTTATCTAATGATTCATCCACATGGATATAATGTGATTAATTATAAGATCATTAAAACTCATGTCATATCATTAATAACTTGTATTATAAGTTCTGGATGTTTACTCATGTTCTACCCAAACTTAAATTTAAGAATACAAGTGAACCACCCAAGAAAAACCATCCCCAAACAATGTTTTTTTTAAATTCTATAAGTCATCCAAAGGAACATAATATGACATAATAAAACCAGAATGGACCCTATTAATGTAAATATGGTTATTTATTTATAATTAATGAATATAATGTCATTATATAAGACATTAAAGAGAAGTAATCTTTCGAGTACAAGGTAAGGGGAAATCTCGAACCCAATTTTCTTTCAACGGGTTCTACCTCTTTCACTCCATTTTTGATATGGTCACTCCTTAAGTATCATTTTTTCATCATTGTATTTACATTTCTGGGATATACATTTTTTTTAATGATGTTTATGTAAATCCAAATATTTTCCAAAATAACTCTTCTTTTAAGAACTCAACTTTTACCTCTCTTTCATGGTTGATAGTTCTTATATCAAGTATGTTGTTCACTCTTTATTTTGGAAACCCAAAGCATATGAATGTATTCTTATGAGATGAAACCCATTCCTTACCATGGGTTAGTTATGTTCATTTTTTATATGTATTATATGTGAAAATCATGATAATTATAATGTTATGATGTGACGGGTGTGCCCGTAATTATATAGCGCAATATGAATGTTTCAAAGTGAAGGGTGCACCCAGAATTATACCGTGCTCCAATGCATTGGGTAAAGTGATGAATCTCATGAGTAAATGTGAAATGATGTGTTAACAAGATGCTAGCTAGGTACACAAGTATGTTTGTTAGTTAATTACTAATACATGATGTTTCATTTTTGTGCATTGCCACATTTCATGTATTTTATTTTTCCTCCTCTCATGTTCATGATCTTTTGCCTATGTTATGATTATGCTCACCCCATGTTATATTGTTCTTATCTATCTCTTTACTATAATTTTAGCTCACCCCTTTTTATGAATATCCTCAGGCGGCTACATGTACTAAGGAGAGGACACATGCCAATAAGAAGCAAGAGAAGAAAAAATTAAATAAATGGTTATGCTTGATGTTGTATTTGTTATGTGTGGTCCTAGTTTTCCCAAGAAACTAAGCCTTTGGATCCTCATTGTGTAATACTATCATGTTTTTTATCTTTGAAATGATGTAATAGTAATGTAAGAAAAGGACATGTCGCTATAGTTGGTATCCGAGGAAAGGTTTAGTTAATTTGGGAATTAGGATTAGTGAACCCTAGAGGAAACCTATAGCATGAGTCTAAGTATAAATATGTAAACAAGAATATATACCTAGGGATCCAATATGTTATAAATTGTTTAAATAAATAAGTTATTCATGAAATTTTTACTTATGGTTTGTTCTAACCTTTTATATTTTAGAAAATGATGGGAACCAGGAGAAATCAGGCCAACAACTCATGCGAGGGCCAATGAAACGATTGCACGAATGACATCCCCAATAATTTGGGAGGTGGAGTTCAAAACTTCATGGAGATGCTTACCCAATTATCTCAGGTTATGAACAATAACCATAATAATGGGGAACTTCCTCCTTCACCAAAGAGGGAGAAACTGGTTATCAAATGATTTATGCGGCAACGACCACCGAGGTTTTATGGATCTTCTGATCCACTAGTTGTGGAACAGTGGGTCAACTCCATGGAGATGATCTTTTCTGTGCTTCATTGTTCTAAGACGGAGAAGGTGACTCTAGTAGTTTATCGTCTAGATGGAGAAGATGATCAATGGTGGGCTTTGATTAAGAACACCAAGCCATGGGAGGGAATTGAAGAGATGGAATGGGAAGACTTTAAGAAAATGTTTCTTAATAAGTACTTCCCATGAACTCTGCACACGAATATGGAGAGATAATTCATAGAGATCAAGAAAAAGGAATGAGAATCTTTCACAACCTATGAAGCAAATTTCACAATGCTTTCGAGGTATGCTTTGGGTTTTGTTATCAACAATGATAGAAAAATTGATAGATTCTTTAGTGGATTAAAACCACACCTTTGAAATGCTCTTGCAATTAGAGAATTTGGGAGTTATGAAGAATTTGTTTGGTGTGCTCTCAAAGTGGAGATGGAGTTAGGAGATTGGTCCCATGGATATGGTGATCAGAAAATAATGATGGAGTTTCAAGATAGTGGATCTAATGACAAAGGTGGGAAGAAAAACCAACGACCCACATGCCAAAAATGTGGGAAGTTGCACCATGGGAACTGCCTCAAAGGGAAGAGGAAATGCTTCAAGTGTGGGAACAAAGGACACCATGATCAAGAGTGTTGAAAATACACAAAAATAAAGGATAATTTAGCCAATGAAAGGATAGAACCACTCATGGTTCAATGCTAAAACTGTAAGGAGCTAGGGCACTGTTCACACCAGTGCACTAAACCTCAAGTTCTCGAGGGTAATCAGCGTCAGTAGCCACCAAAGACAAAGGAACAAGGGAAGGCTTATGCCATCACTACGGTGGAGGTGGATCATGAAAATGAAGTTGTACATGGTACACTTTCTATTCACTCAATAATTACCAAAGTATTATTTGATTATGGTTCTACAAATTCCATTATATCTTGCATGTTTTCTAGAACTATAGAATCGAATCCCCGAAACCTTAAAGTAGAGATATCTGTAAAAACACCAAGTGGTGTAATCATTGCAACCCAAGTGTTTGACTCATCTCCTGTTGGCATATGTGGGAGGATTCTTCCAGCAAATCTCGTAATACTTCCCTTTATGGAATTCGACGCTATAATGGGAATGGATTGGCTCTCATTATATAGAGCACATATCAACTGTTGGGAAAAGGAAATATCTTTTCATATTATGAACCATGCCATGCTCCTCGACAAATGCAAGGAATATCATGAATCTCTTTTGAAAAATCCTTCAATGGTTTGGGTGTTGATTCCATAGGAATAAGAATACCTTTCCCAAATGGTTGAGTCGAAGGAAAGTTCTAACATTGAGGAAATGACCATCGTGAGGGAATACAACGATGTATTTCTCGAAGAGTTACCCGGAATTCCCCCGGATTGTGAGGTAGAGTTCTCAATTGAACTCATACCTAGAGCTACTCTTATCTCGAAGTGTCCCTATAGGATGGCGACTATCAAATTGGAGGAGTTAAAGAAGCAGCTGCAAGAGCATCTGGAGAAAGGGTTCATAAGCCCTAGTGCATCACCTTGGGGTACACTAGTTCTCTTTGTGAAGAAGAAGGATGGAACATTGAAGCTGTGTATCGATTATCAGGAACTCAACAAGATCACCATAAAGAACAAGTATCCTCTCCCAAGAATTGATGACTTGTTCAATCAGTTAAGAGGAGCTCAATACTTCTCAAAGGTGGATCTTCGTTCTGGATATCATCAGGTAAAGGTGATGAAGGAATAATTCCTAAGACTTCCTTCCGAACAAAGTATGGGCACTATGAGTTTTTTGTGATGCCCTTTATGACTTACTAATGCCCCTGAAATCATCATGGATTTGATGAATAGAGTCTTTAGACATTGCCTCGATAAATTTGTGGTAGTGTTTATCTATGATATTATCATCTACTCCAAGAGCAAGGAGGAACATGAAGAACATCTTAGACTTGTGTTGGAAACATTGAGAAAGGAGAAGTTGTACGCCATGTTCATAAAGTGTGACTTTTGGATGAATAAAGTCACATTCTTGGGACATGTGATCACAAGTGAGGGAATTTCTATGGATCCTTCAATGACAAAGGCAATTGAGTAATGGCCTAGGCCCTGTAGTGTCACAGAAATCTGATGTTTTATTAGATTAGCTGGGTACTACCGACGTTTTTTGAGAAACTTCTCATGATTGTCAAGACCTCTAACTATGTCAACAAGGAAAGGGGTAAAGAATGTCTGGATGGAAGACTGTGAGGGAAGATTCATGGAGCTAAAGAGTAGGCTGATCACTACACCTATACTCACACTACCGAAAAGTGGATAACGTTTTGTGGTATACAATGATGCTTCAAAGAAAGGCTTGGGTTGTGTTCTCATGAAATATGATAATGTGATAGCCTATGCCTCATCACAATTGAAGATCCATGAGCAGAACTACCCGACGCATGATCTAGATTGGGTAGCCGTGATTTTTTCCTTGAAAATCTTGCGGCACAACCTTTATTGAGAGAATTGTGACATATACACCGACCACAGAAGCCTAAATTATATATTCACATAAAAGGAGATCAACATGAGTCAAATGAGATGGTTAGAGCTAATCCAGTATTACAATTTCTCTATTCACTATCGTCCTAGAAAGGCAAACAAGGTAGCTAATGCTCTAAGCAGAAAAGAACCTGTTACTCTATCCATGTGGTGGATTGAGAAAGACCCTATCTTCTTGGATGTGCAAAGAATGGATTTGAAAATCATAAGGGCGGGGGATACATCCTACCTATCCCAAATGATTGCACAACCATCCATCTAAGAGAAGATTAAGGAATCGCAAAGGGATGATGTGGAGATAGAAAAGAGGGTGAATGCAGTAAAGGTAGGGATGCTGCAAGAGTTCCATATCGACGATAATGGTGTGATTTGGTTTGGAACGTGGCATTTTGTGCCTTCATCACCCGAGATAAAGAAAGAGATATTAGATAATGCACATATCTCAACTTTCTCTATCCATCCTAGGACTACCAAGATGTATCTTGATCTCTGGGAACACTTCTGGCGGGATAACATGAAGAAGGAGATTGCAGAATATATATCAAGGTGCTTAGTGTGTCAGCAAGTTAATGATAAGAGACTAAAGTCCAAGGGTATGATGCAACCATTTCCTATACCCATGTGGAAATAGGAAAATGTTACTATTGACTTTTTCACAGATCTCCCGAAGACTTCAAAGGGAAATAATGCGATATGGGTTGTGGTTGATTGACTAACCAAGACTTCTTATTTTATTTCTATTCGGGAAGATATCTCACTTGAACAACTTGCAATGATATATGTGAAGGAAGTGGTGAGACTGCATGGTGTTCCACTCTCAATTTTCTTTGACTGTGATCCAAGGTTCACATCTGAATTCTGGAGGAGCCTTCATCATGCTTTGAGTACTGAATTAAATTTCTGCACGGCCTATCACCCCCAAACTAATAACCAGTCTGAAAGGACTATTCAAATGCTTGAAGATATCCTAAGAGCCAACCCTCAAGAATTTAAAGGTGGATAGGGTCAGCATCTACCATTGGTTTAGTTCCCATACAATAATAGATTCCACTCGAGTATTCAGATGTCTTCGTATAAAGCTCTTTATGGGAAGCGGTGTAGAACTCCAACCTATTGGGATGAAGTTGGAGAAAGAAAGCTACATGGACCCGATCTTGTTCAAGAGATGACAGAGAAGGTTCAAGTCATCCAGAAACACATGAAATATTATCAAAGTCGGTAAAAGAACTATGCTAGCAACCTTCGAAGGGACTTGGAGTTTGACGTTGGAGATAAAGTCTTCCTTCGTATATCTCCATGGAAGAGAGTCATGCGATTCGGGAAGAAATGGAAGCTAAGACCAAGGTATATTGGCCCATTTGAGATCGTTGACCGCATAGGAGCCGTGGCCTATCGGCTTGCACTTCCACCGAATATGGCTCAAGTTCATGATGTGTTTCATGTATCACTACTGAGGAAGTACATACCAGACCCCTCACATGTACTAAACTCAAAGGTGGTGCAACTGGAAAATGATCTCTCCTATGAGGAGCAGCTAGTAAAGATTCTGGATCGGAGTGATAAGGTTCTACGCAACAAGACAACCCATATTGTCAAAGTTTTGTGGAGGAACCATAAGTTTGAGGAAGAAACTTGGGAACTAGAAGAGGCAATGAAGGAGAAGTACCCTCACTTGTTTGTGTAATGTGAAATTTCGGGGGCAAAATTTTTTTAGGGGGGAAGAATGTAGTGACCCAATGCTTTTCAATGGAAATTCCCTTATTATATTTATGTCATACAATAACATGAAAAAACAACATAATGAACTACTAAGTGCTAAGTGACCTTTAAACATAATTTTTTCACTCCTGTGTTTGGAATTATGAAAATCCAACATACACAGTGGTGTTCAAGATGATTCTTGGAGTCTAATGAAACAAAAATAATATTTGGTGAATAGTGACCTACCCTTATGAATAGTAAAATACCCTTATGAATAGTAATGTGACCCTTATGAATAGAAAATCATCCAATATAAGAGTAAAATTACCAATGAATAAATAAATAAAATTTAGACATTTTAGAATGTGGCAATTTGACCTTATGAAACGTTTATGTATTTTGTAAGTCATAAATAATTAATTATAAATAACTAATTAATTTAAAATAATATTTTCTTCCCTAAAATGTATTGATAAATTATTGAATCAATGTCTTATAGTTTTTAGATAATTTTATAAGACCCTACGTTATTTTCTTAAAGCACTATAAAATTAGTTTTATTCTTAAAAACTGTTTTTAAGTAGATTATGATTTTAATTAAATATTATATTAATAATATTTAAAAAATTATTTTTGACAAAGGTACTTCATTTTTGGATTCTACACATCAAAAAATGGTTGGGGTATTTTTTTGGGATTTTTCTGAGGTACTTCAATTTTTGATGAATAGTAGAATCTGATAATATACAAAAAATTCTAAATAACGGATTAATTGAGTCATAGATGATGCTTTGCTAATGTAAGCCCACATGGTTTGGTAATACATAATAAAATTACTATTCTTGGTCGTTCAATACTCACTATTCCTAGTCTTAGGGGAAATTAATAAACCAATGAATTTTATATTAAAGAAACCCCTATCCCCTCCACTATAAAAGCCACTCTTCACACCCTCTTTTCCTCACATCTCTCAAGCTCCATGCCTTCTATAAAATCTGACCAAACACCTTACCTAGCCCCTTCCCCACGTCCAAGGGCGTCTGGTCTCATCAAAATACGATGATTTGGACCTTAATGTGGTTCTCAAGGGGAAGATTTAAGATGTAATTTCTCTCCCTCTTCTCCTTTAATTTCTTTTCATGTTCAAGTTCATTTCTTGATCACTCCTAACCTATTTTATCTAAATTGTTTTGTAACTCCAGTATTATAAAAATAATGTAATTTTATGATGCTAATGGGATATTATATCCCCACACACCATTTTCGTCTTCCTTTTATTTTATTAAAGAGAACGTTGTTCATGAGGTGTTAAATTTTTCACCTTCAAAAACGTCATGCTCTCTTCTTCCATTTCTACCTTCAGATCTGGTCATGAAACAATTTTTATGGTTGAACCAGAATATTTTCTATTTATTAATTCCTATTTAATGTTCTGGAACTGACTTATGAACATATTACTAAGGGATAAATTAAAACAAGTTCTTTGTGATCGAAAAACCGCTCAAATTAACCCACACAATCTTCATTTGATTCTTATCTAATATTCATCCACATGGATATGATGTGATTCATTATAAGATCATTAAAACTCATGTCATCTCATTAATAACATGTAATATCAATTATGGATTTTTACTCATGTTCTACCCAAACTTTAATTTAAGAATACAAGTGAACCACCCAAGAAAAACCATAAAAACGAACATCCCTGAACAATGTTTTTTTAAATTCTATAAGTCATCCAAAGGAACATAATATGACATAATGAAACCAGAATGAACCCTATTAATGTAAATATGGCACTTGATTTCTAATTAATAAATATAATGTCATTATACAGGACATTAAAGTGAAGGAAGCTTTCAAGTACATGGTAAGGGGAAATCTCGAACCCAATTTTCATCCTTCAGGTTCTACCTATTTCACTCCATTTTGGATATGGTCACTCCTTAATGATCATTTGTTCATCATTTTATTTAATTTTCTTGGATATAAATTTTTTCTAATGATGTTTATGTCAATACAAATGTTTTCCAAAAGAACTCTTCTTTTAAGAACTCAAATTTTACCTCTCTTTCATGGTTGATAGTTCCTATATCAAGTATGTTGTTCACTATTTCTTTTGGGAACCCAAATCTTATGAATGTATTATTATGAGATGAAATACATTCCTTACCATGGGTTAGTTATGTTCATATTTTATATGTATTCTATGCGGCAATCATGATAATGATAATCTTATGATGTGACGGGTGCGCCCGGAATTATACCGCGCTCCAATGCATTGGGTAAAGTGATGAATCTCATGATTAAATGTGAAATGAAGTGTTAATAATATTCTAGCTTGGTAAATAAGTATGTGTGGTAGTTAATTACTGAGACATGATGTTTCATTTTTATGGATTCCAAAATTTCATGTATTTTATTTTTTGTCCTCTCATGTTCATGATCTTTTGCCTATGTTATGATTATGCTCACCCCATGTTATATTGTTCTTATCTATCCCTTTACTAGGCTTTTAGCTCACCCCTTTTGATGTACATACCCAGGTGGCTACATGTACTAAGGATAGGACACGTGCAAATAAGAAGAAAGAGAATAAGAAATTAAATAAATGCTTATGTTTGATGTTGTATTTGTGATGTGTTGTCCTAGTTTTCCCAAGACACTAACCCTTTGGATCCTTTTTGTGTAATAATATTATGTTGTTTATCTTTGAAATGATGTAATAGTAATGTAAGAAAAGGCCGGGTCGCTATAGTTGGTATTAGAGGAAAGGTTTAGTTAATTTGGGAATTAGGATTAGTGAACTCTAGAGGAAACCTATAACATGAGTCTATGTAGAAATATGAAAACAATAATATATACCTAGGGATACCATATGTTATAAATTGTTTAAATAAATAAGTTATTCATGACTTGTTTACTTATGTTTTGTTCTAAACATTTCTTTTTTAGAAAATCATGGGAACCAGGAGAAATCAGGCCAACAACTCATGCGAGGGCCAATGCAACGATAACCCGAATGAAATCCCCAATAATTTGGGAGGTGGAGTTCAAAACTTCATGGAGATGCTTACCCAATTATCTCAGGTTATTAACAATAACCATAATAATGGAGAAAATCCTCCTTCACTAAAGAGGGAGCAACTGGCTATCGAATGATTTATACGACAACGACCACCGAGGTTGTGTGGATCTTCCGATCCACTAGTTGCGGAATAGTGGGTCAACTGCATGGAGAAGATCTTTTCTGTGCTTCACTGTTCTGATACGGAGAAGGTGACTCTAGCAGTTTATCGTCTAGATGGAGAAGATGATCAATGTTGGGCTTTGATTAAGAACACCAAGCCATGGGAGGGAATTGAAGAGATGGAATGGGAAGACTTTAAGAAAATGTTTCTTAATAAGTACTTCCCATGAACTCTGCGCACGAAGATTGATAGAGATGGAGTAGGAAGACTTTAAGTTCATATTAAAGAGGTGTTTCCTCTTGGTGGATAGTGAATGATAATTCCACCTATGGAGGAATGATCAAACCAACCCTCAAGGGAACATGATGATGTATCCTACCATGTTAGGAAGATATAATTATATAATTAATATATGACTACTTGTGTAGGATGAGCACACGTCATGAGTTTTATAGGATGAGGTTAACTAGGTTTTTAGGTGATATAAATCTGAAAGTAGATGAATATTGGATAGAAGTGATAGTTCAGGTAGTCTAACTAATTATGGCCCCTCCTAACTAGACGGTGGTTCTAGAATCTAGTCTTCTCCATGGAATGGTTGAAAATTTCTAGGGCTTGGAGACTCAGATGTTGGGTGAGTTGAACCTACCATATATTTATTTTGGGCATTTCATTTAGGAATGTACTTTATATGGAATCAATGAAGAATGTGTATCCTTGAGCATCATTTTCCACTATAAGGATGTATGTAAGTGTCGCAATGTATGAATCAAAATTTAATGATATAACTTGACACTATATTAACATGGTTTGTGATGGTTGATTTTGAGCATGGATTTTTGAGCATGGAAGTCACTAATGTATCTATGAGAGAGTAGTTCCCCATTGCATTGCTATATTTATTTTGGTATTTGAGAAATCTATTGTAGTGAAGAACATTCTTGCTGGGGGTCATTAGGTAGTGGGTGGAGTAAGAATCCACCAAGGAGAAGAGTGAAGAACCAGCGATAATAGGTGTCAGGTGTCAAAACCCTAACATAGGATGTATACTCATTCTTATACTCAATCTTAGGGATCAAGATTTCCTGGATCATACAGGGGATATAGTCTTCCATGGGATGAAATTTCCTTTTTCCTGTGATGGTTGAGTTTATATTGTGTGGGAATTCATGATAGACCATGCATCGGGGGATGGTCTATCGATGCTTGGGTGTCCATGAGAGAAGTGTGATGTGTAAGGAAGAAATCATAGAAGAGGATGTATGAGAGATGCAAGAGTTGTCCAACATTATGATTCAATTCCACCACTTGCACTTCTAGGTGGTTTATATCACGCATAGGGAGTTTGAGGCTAGAGACATGATCTGTTGAATGTATTTAATGATTATAACTTTGAGGATCCTGAAATTATTCACAGAATGTCCTATTTCTTCTCCCCCTTAGCATATGTTTTTAATATACATGTATGTGATCCATTACTTTCTAGACTTATCCCCTATTTGAGAACTAGATAATCTAGTTGATCCTCTTGATTGAACCTTATGATTGGTGGCTCCCACTAGAATATAATCACGAATCACAATAATTTTTTAATAGGGGGACTTTCCTCATTGAGGGTAAAATTTATCCGGGACTCATCATATCTAAAATGAGACCATATGATTCCATTAGTGTTATATACTAGCTCTCTACCATACATTTCCATATTGATGGTTTCTGTTGGAGGATTCTATGTACTCATAATGATGGGTCATGTAATATCATCATCAGAGATAAGGAATTCTAGTCTGACCATGCTAGGATCATGTATAGTATTTTATATTCTATTTCAAATAATTTGGAAAGAATTGATGTTGGTGTATCATAATTAGTTGATTCTCGGTCCCTATTGTGGTCGAGAAGTACCCAGATGTCTTCAGCAAGGAAGTACATTGTATACCTCTTCATATAGGGGCTACCTTCTATTTAAAATTCTACCTGATGAATACCTATATATCTTCACTATCATATTAGATATCCCTAACTATGAATTGACATAATAATGTAATATTGGGGAACCTTAAAAATAAATGATTTATCAAGATTGTGTCCCCCCCCGTGTTTCTCTAATATTATTTATCAACAAGTAATATGAGATCCTGAGGCTATTTATAGATTACAATTTCTTAAATTCATTAAAAATAAATAATAATTATCCTCTATTGATAACTGATGAACTCTTATATTAGTTATAAAAAGAAAAGTGTTCCATTACGATTGATCTCAGGATAGGATATCCCATGTTGCGGGTTCGTGAGGAGGGAATTTTGAAGACAACATTCTGATTTCATTATAGTCATCCTTTGTTCCTGTTGATTCCATTTAGAGTGAAGAACTCTACAATAGTGGTTATTGGGATAATGAACCAGAAAATGAGTGCTTTGGTTGAATAGATTTTGGTGGTCTTTATTAAGAAATTTCTCATATACATGGCATTGTAGTTTGAGAATGATGATCAATAGGGATTTCCAAGGATTTACATTGATATAATAATATATATAAAAAATCATAAAAATGTAAATTCTATATTATAGTCATCCACATTCAAGGATGTGTAATCTCAAGGGCAAGAGTGTCTATAGTCTTAGTAAAAATCCATGTGGTATTTTCATTTTAGCTACACAATAGTATGTCATAAGTTGCACGATATCATAGATAAGTGCCTATTACCATTGTTTTCTGCTAGTTTTATATATGATGATTACCCCTTAACTACCATAACCAGAAATTAGAAACCTTTTACTGGGTTAGAGAAGTTCCAGAAGACCTTTATTCATTGCACATATGCAGAAAAATTCTCCAATTTTATGGATTCAAAATGATGGTGTTGAGTATGTGGTGTTCTATGATTTCTCCTGAGTCGGGATAGGGTTTATGATGATGCAAATGAAGGTGGTGACTATTTTTGAATCCTTGTAGTTGAGATCCCATGAGAATTTTTTTTTAACCCAAGACATTGAGATGTAATCTATAGTGATCTCACTAAATAAATGGAGACATTGTCATCTTAGTGAGGGGTATTTCATTTATTCTTACTATAGGAGTATATGTTATATCAACACTTAGAGAGATCACAACCTATGAAATTGGTAGTGTCTTGGGTTTTTACTAGACCATGGTGTCAAGATATTATATAATTAAGTGAACGATAATGTTAATGTGGATGCTATCTTTAGTAAATATCATTCATATATGCTATAAAAGGTTAAAAAATTGGTCTCATTTAAAATATATTTGGTGGATGATAAAGGAAAATTATTCCTCTAATATATAGTTTTTATCCCTATAATCATGAAAATTATGAGGGAATCACAATAAGAAGATATTGATTGTGAGGTAATGAATGACCATTTATTCAGAAGGAAGGATACAAACAAATTTTTTAATAGTTGGAAGGATATAATTATTTGGTATGGTAATGATTTAAATGGATCTTCTATAATAGTTATAGTGGATATGAATGAAGGAGGGTTTTGTAGAGATCATTAATCAATGTATCACCATTTACTAGGTAAAGGCCAAGCACTATGTTCTAGTGTGATATGCCCAACCCCTTATTGTACCATAATTAAAGTGGGATGATATCTCCAAGTATTTTGTAAAGGAATATGCACAAATGGTGCAAATTCATGACCATATCTGGGTGATCATTTACCGACCCACTACACCATCTCACTTCCTCACCTTCAGAGAAAATAATATAGTGGAAATATTGAATTGATTTTACATAAAGGATATAATCTAATTTCATAGTGCTCTGTAGATTATTTTATCATATGATGATGCTATAATTACGTGACATTTATGGGGAGGTTTTTTGGGGGAATTTTGAACAATATTAAGGGTGTCAAAAGTGTTCTCTCTTTAGATAGACAGTATAACCATGTAAACAATTATAGTCCAAGAGGAAATATTGTAGGCAATCATGTAGGACTTTTACTGATGTTGGGAGTATCACCTACCATTATTAGATTTAATATATTAAAATATCAATCACATTAATATTTTTATTATTCTTGTCAAGTCCCTATTTGGGAGACTTTATAGGTCACCATTATGCTCATCAGAGTTTTAAGAATCAATAATTACGAGGATAGAGTTTGTATGAGTAGTGAAGGAAAAAGTATAGATCATTATGGAGATGATGGGGGTAAGTTATAGCCTCTAGAATTCATATGATAATAAATATCAAAGGCCTTAACAGTTCATGAAGGAAGGCTATGTGTTCCAAAATGTCTATACTTAGTAGGGTTTGTATAGATTTATATGAGAAGAAATGTATCAAAGAGGCTCATCATTCCTTTTTAGATTCTATTCAATATTGTTGTGGTTTTACACCACATTTATTTACCACCCTACTATAATGAGTCCCAAATATATTTAGCATGTTGCATTAGTGGAGATAAATACATGACCCATCACATGTTATTATATGTAGCAAGTTATTTATTGAATATGGATCAACCATTTGAGTTTACCAAGTGGTGATTGAGGACTATAAGGAGACGATACTTAATGGGTGGTTAATTCACCAAGTACATGTTATCTGAAAAATGGGAATCTTTGGGAGAGATCATAAGAGTAGGAGATCATGTTGTAAGCTTAGTACTCTCAGATGTTTGAGTAGGTCATTCTTTTTTGGATGAACTGTCTTGATGGTTGGGAGAGCATCATAGTTTTAGTTTTTGTTATTTGACTCTATGGATATTTTGAATAATATTTTTGGATTTATTTATAGTGTTAGAAATGATTTTTAGGTTTTGTTTAGTCCCAATGATAATATAATAAATATAATAAATATATTAATTCAAACAAATGTATAATTTTTTTAATAATGAATATCCTTCTTAAATAAAAATGAAATGGGGAATCTGAGACTACTATTAAATATGAAATGTTGTTTTTAACCATTGTATTATATAATGCTCAATATCATTAAAACTCTGGTCGATGTTCATTCAAAAAAAATATGGAGGAAAAAAATTAAATAAAATAAATAATCAGTTTAATATTCAAAATAAAAAACCTATTCATGAATAAATTAATAATATTACATTATATATATATATATATATATCCAATTTATAGGTGGATATTCATAACCTTAGTATATTGAGGTTGAGGGAGAGCCTCTTCGGGAGGAGACTTCTACGATAAACAAGAAAGGTTTATGAATCGATGAACAAAATCTATTGATGTCACAATCATCATAAATATGGTTTTGTTCTTCATTAGTGATAAATCCAATGTTAATGTTAGAATATTGTTTTATGGATTTAAATTTAGGAAATATAATGTTATATTTTTGATTCATTCTTTTAAGAATTTAATCTGAAACCCACTTTTCAATTTCTCGTATATGTTATGATTTTCAATTTAAAATATGGGTGGTGGTTAATTGATTAATAATAATACAAAAAAACCTTTAATTTATGATTTTTTGAACATAAGAAATGATCAATCATGTATGATGATCTTCAAAATATGTTTTTCTCTTTTGTGGATTCCTCCCCCTTTCTTCATGTTCATCATTAATTTTTATGGTCATTGGTTTTACTAATCCATAGTTCTTTTCTTTATCAATCATTGTTGGTTGTGTAAATAATTTTTTTGAGTTTGTCATTGTGGTTTGAAAGATTATATATGATTGATTATAATGTGAAAATATGAGGAATGGAAGAATATGGGTGTTTTAGGACCCGAGATATTATGCCTTTATGGGAGGTGATGAGAGTTCAATTATTCTAATGATGGGAGGCCAAAATCAAATTTCTAGAATATAATTGATGTTGGAAATTGAATTTTGTGTATATAAAATTGTCAGTCAATGAAAAGTAATAAATGGAAATACATGATGAAGAATATGTGCTTTTTGAAAAAAAAACAGGATGACATTGTTTGTAGTTAGTAAGAACTCATTTTGGGTTCTCTTTTTGTGTTGTGAATTGGGTTATATGATGCATTAAATATCACATGATATATAGATTTCCCACACACAATGTGAAACACTATTACAAATCCTTCATTTGTTAGTAGTACACACTGAAGACCCATTGAGATATGACATGTCATGTGTCATTAGAGATCGAGAATAAGCTTGTAAAAAGCACGATATCATGAGTTTGGGTACTATTACATGATATATACCCATAAAGGACAAGTCATATACTCTTAATTGTGTGTAATAAAATTCTTATATCTTTCATTGAGATTAAAAATGGAACCTTGATGCATCCCCTCTAAGCAGAGTTTCACATATGAGGTGGTGATGTCCACGATAGTGATATTAGATATGTGATTCTTGTTGGGGAAAGAAAATCACTTTCCTTTGTGATGGTTATATGATGAGAGTGTTTGGGAGTGATAAGTAGATTTATGATTAGGATCATTACTCCATTGATTGTGGGACACTACCATGGTATGGGTCTCCCATATCATATAAATCGACTGGGTTGGAACTCTACTAACATACTCTTGGGGTGTGGGTCCTTTGTTAGTAGTTTTCAAACTCCCCAATCTAAGATCTTTTTTGGTCGATAGTAGTCATATTGATTCATTACTTCGTTGTATGAAGTTTCCATCAGTGAGGTACTGGTCCTCTATTGTGATTATTAGGAGGTTACAGGAATAATACATGAATTTTTTGATAGAGTTAATAATCTGATTGACTAGTTTTAAGGATCTAGTTCTCAATGAGTAACTTTTGTCCTTTTAGAAGGCTATCTTGATTTTCCCTTATATAAGTCTATTTTATTATTTTTATATTATACTATTCAAATTATTTAATTTTTGTGATTATATGGTGTCCTACTAGTTATATATATACCAACCCCTTCAGGGGATCTTCATACATTTATCATTTCTTATGCAGATGTTATATTGTTTGACAAGGACCTAAGTGGAGCTTGTGTGGGTGGTGAGTAGTGGTGATTGGTGGATATGGTAGTTGAAACATGGTCCTGCATTATCAGTTACATGTTAGCAAATTTTTCTGCAATTTTTTTGGTCATATAAACATTCTATATATTTTTCTTGTATTTTTAACAATTTTACTTTGGTTATATACTTGTTTAATTAGTGTGGGATACTTGTTTTTTGGAATTAAATTTTTATTCTTGTTATATAATTTCCATATTTCTATGGTTTTTATGATTTTTTTCATTAGTACAAGTAATTTAGTCTAAATACTTCCATAATGGTTGTATTCCTACTAGATTCTAGTCATGAGCCCTTCACCTATTGGATGAACGATTGGGGTGGAACACATGTATATAAACTATCTTGGAGTGCACCAGTGGGTTATGATTATTATGATATATATAATTGTCTAGATTCTATGACAGGTTCCATCCCCATGATATATATCAAAAATAATTAACACCCTAATCATAGATTAGATGTCTTTGTATAGGTCTAAAACTAAAAAGCCTTCTTGAGTACCCAACACAGTCCGAGTGGGGTGTCAGTACGAATCAGTATGAGACTACTAACAATATCTATAAACCTATCTAGGTTGAGTAATAGTTCATGTTCATTGTAAAAATAAATAAGAAAAATAAATTAATAACCCACAATCAATCATAATGTTTTAAGGTAACCCTATGGATCAACCATACCTTCTTTGGCTGGTGTCATTGGCCTCTAAACACAATAAATTATCATGCATAAATGAACAATCATATGAATATCCTAGTCATAAAACAATCATTTGTTGTGGTCACTTATTCCTTAGAGTTGATCCCTGAACCTAAAATTCACAAACAATTTTCATTAATTCAATGTTGGAAATCCTTGGAAATCATATTCATTTGGTGTCATTGCTGAATCATAGGAAGTAATACTATTAATTAAGATTAATCAGGAATAATTTTCAATTTGTATGATGTAATCCTAGGAAATCACAATCATCTTCAGTCTTTACCAATTCTTAGGGGGAAATCCTAGGAAATCACACCCATTAACAATATTTTTGTAATTAATTTTTCATTTTATGAAATTGAATATTCACTAGAGTATAGGGTAAATCCTTATAATCTAATGTCAAATAATTATTTACCACATATTAGGGAACCCCTAGGGCGACCTCTTAATTTATATTTTTTTGGAAAAATTATAACAGTCCTCACATCAGGCCAACATTGTAAAATAAATACTCATAAATGACCACACACAAACAGAGAAGATATTTATTACAAAGAATAACTTTTAAGTATTATTTTTTAAAAAATTTAGGTCAATTTGTAGTAATTTGATCTGACCAAACATGACACACACCTTGAAATAGAATTGTAACTTGATGGATAGTTTAATTAAAACCTATCTTATGATTAGAGATATCTACTCATTAGATATTGGAAACTGAATCAATCTCAAATAGTAGAAGCCTCAAAAACTGATGAAAACTTTTACATATGGAAAAAAGACATAATGGAGCAAGACTATGAAATAATTGAATAAACTAAGAATGAATGGTTATGTATTGTAATATTTATCATTATAATGTCAAAAAATCAATGGATTCTAGAATGTGATATATTAGGAGAGATATTTAATGTTTATTTTGAATGAATGAAATGTTATGGTATGTTTTTTTTGAAAAAAACATTCAAGAATAGCCTTTTATAACATTCAAATACCCATGTTAAACTATCAAATTAATATTTTATTATTTCCAATTTATATATTTATTTCCATTATTTTATTCCCTTTACATTTAATCCATCCAATCACTTTATTATCACAATTCCTAGGGTTACTAGTTCCCAAACCCACATGGGGGTGCTAGCCACATAGGGGGATTAGTGCACCGGGGGATCCCCATATAAGGAGATCCACCTTGAGGATCAATATAGAGAGATACCATAGGGGTATCCACATATGGGTCATAATGTCCCCTTACTTATACAAGTGTATTGGATTCTCATTAGGCTATAATTTCTTATTTTTCTATAAAAGTTTATTCAATAACTATGATTTATGTAGGGGATCCCACCTCACTCTATTATTCCTTTTTGAAATGTATTTCCATGTAGGGGATTACAAACCCAATTCCCAACCCGAAGCTCTACCTTTAACAATAATAAACCTATTGGCCACCCTCAAACACACATTAGTTGGATATATAGCTAAATATAAAATATTATGAGCATGTTTGAACACTAAATATCAATTCCACATATACTAGGAAACATCATAGACCTATATTAGGTCAAAAAACAGTCGCTTGAATTCCACTAAAATCATGCAATCGTCCCTTCAACACCCAGACACACATAGAAACCAATTAAGATTTAGAATTCAAATTTTTACACTAAATTATTTGATTTAAATAAAATATTAATCAAATCTGACTTTTAGGAAATTATTTATACAAAAAAAACAAGATTTGGACAATGGATATTACAGATAATGGTTAGAATTAATTTGGGAACTATATTGGAATGGTTTTTAATTAAATCTCGAATTACAACAATTAATGAATATAAGAAGGTTTTTAAAATAGTAAATAAATAATTAGATGATCATGTAAATAAATTTTAAATCACATATGGTTATTTTTATTGTATTTTTTTTGGAAATGATTGTTTGTTCAGATTATAATAGTTGGAAGTGATGGTAGTGTGTGTATATTATAGTGTCATGATAATGGTGGGTGGGTATGGTGCTATTTTTGAGGGAACCTATAGAGTTGTGCTTTTTTGTGGCCACAAACATACAAAGACACATACATGATTTATTTTATTAGGTTTTATATATTCACATCACACGAGTTAGATAACCATAATAATAGAAAAATGTTTTAGGTTTTAATTGTTTTCCCCATTATAATGTTTGGTGATGATGGATGGACATTTATGATCTCTTCCCCACTCTACCTTCTGCTATATGATATGGTGGTGTTGGTATATAGTGGGAGTTGTTCATGGTGGGAGGAGAGAATGAGGTTGATGCCCATCATGTTCTTGATATCATACTACCATGTTTAGTGATTTTTGAATGGGATATTAATATATGGTTGAATACATGGATGTAGGGATGTGGATGTGGAATTATGAAACATGAGATGTCTGACCCCTTTGGAGTCTGAGTTATGTAGGGTCTGGAAATGACCCATAATATATATACATATATATATATATAATGGATTGAATCACAAGGAATTTGATAATGGGGAATTAGATAAGACAATTAGTGGGTAAGTGTTTTCATAGAGCCTTTAATTATATTATTTTTAATTATTTTATTATATTGGTTGCCTAATTGGGTCAGTGAGCCATGTTTTGGTTGGGAATTATTGAACTATTTATGTACTAGATGGTTCTTCTATTTTTTCACTAAAGTATTAGTATGCATCATTCACAATTTCATGAGAGGTCTATAGTATTATTCTTCAGAGTATACATGTTATACACCTATATATATATATATATATTTTCAGGTTTCGAGGGTGAGTTTGGAGATCAAGATAGAAAATACTACCCTAGATATTGGGATCAGTTGTGGATTTGCTGCCTAAGACTTTTATTTTGATACTTATATTTTTCTAACATATAATAAGTTGTGGTTTATTTTGGAAATTATCTTAATTTTATATTATGGAGTTCATTGATAAGTTTTTTTATGTTCATGGGATTTATGAGGATAATTACATTAATTTACATATTATAACGCCTTTGTGACAGTCCCCATCTAGGGCCACATGGAAATGAGACTTGGGAATTACTCTCGTCTTCACTATCATCCCACAAAGGATTTCAAATGTTGGGGGGGGAGGGATCAATTTTGATTATCCCTATATGTATATGTGATTTTCTTCATATTTATCACATGCCCATGACCGGTTGAAATAATACTATGTCTATATATTATCATCTATAAATAAGATCAAAAATAAATATTACGACAGTTACATTTAATTTCATATTTTTTTAATTAAATATATATTGAGAAAAAAATTTATACATAATACTAGTATTTATAAATTTATTAATGATATATTTTTAAAAATATTAATTCCTTTATATAATTAATAATATTTGTAATTTTAAAAAAGTAATTATAGTAAATAATTAATGATATTCATCCATTATTATTTTTTATTCATTTTTATTATAACATATTTTTTTGATTGTTAATTTTTTAAAACATTAATATATTTATTCATAATATTTAATATTATATTTAATATAGTTATTCATAATATATAATATTATGTTAACAAAATTTTAAATTTAATATTTTTTATAATATTAATGAGTTTATGTAATATTAAAATATTATTATAATTATTATAATATTAATAATACATTTTTCATAATATTAAAAAATTAATTTTACAAAAATAATTATAATATTAATAAATTTATTAATAAATTTATCACGATATTATAACAATTATTAATACATTTTATATAATTAAATTTTTGATTCATTTTTAATAATTTCTTAATTTATTATTTTCATTATAAAGTAGTTTTTTTAATTTTTATCTTATTATAATATCAATATGTGTATTATAATATCAATTAATTCATTATAATACATTAATTATAATATTAATATATTTATTATAATAAATTTTCAATTTTCTTCTTATATATGAATTTCACATCGTATTGATGGGGCCTTTAGTCTAACTGATTATTATTTCACTTGTGGGAAGGTTTACTTTTGATGTTGGTTTCAACTATGAAACTATATCTTATGCCTGTGAAAACTGATGAGTTGGTTTTTATTATAGCCATGTTTCTACATGGATGTTCTAAGGCTTGATTGATTTTGGAGCCCTCAAATATGTTGTTGAGTTTTTGAGTTGATAATGTGTGTTTGTAGGGTGTTCCCATGTAGTAAATTTTGTATAATACATCTGATTCAGGTGTGGTTTATAGTGTGTCTGGAGAAACACCTTGCAAAGTAACTACTCAACTCACTATATGAATAGTAGATGGTTAGGTTTTCCACATGAATTTTGGTGTACCTCCACATATAGAAAAAGATATCAACTAGCAGAGAGGGTCTACTATGGCACTATGGGAAGATAATAACCCCTATATTAGAGTGTATAGTAAATATATAAACAGCGTAGTATCATCCATCAAAAATAAAAATTAATCTATGTAAACATAATAATATAAATAAACATATAAAACATTACATGAAATGCATTAAACGAATGAAAAAACATGTCACACACACAATTCTGGACTCCCACTAGGCCGACCATATATACATGAATAAACAGGTGAAAAATAAAATCTTTAAGGTCCACTTTTATCCTAGATATATTCCATATAACCAATTTTTGAAACTCTCAAGATACACTAGTATTATGCCCAGAAAAATCAGGAACAACTCAGTTCTATCAAGAAATCATTGGTCTTCACCCCATCTATTGTATAATGATTCTCAACATGAAATAATGCAAATGGTTTGTAAACACAATTTGGTGCATGTACAGGGGTGAGAAATTAAACTCAACCGGTCACCCCCAATGTGTAAAATATTAATTTCTATAAATAAAATGAACATGTAAATTTATATTCCTATCATAGGTTATAAATAATGGAAATGAAATAAATAAAATAAAACCGCCATCAATTCTTAGGTTCATGACACCTATTGACCATAGCAACTTTAGAATGTTATTGGGTGTCTCTATGAATGTCTTGATGATCATGAATTCCATGTAATTAGAAGAATAAAAATACATGGAATCCCCAATGAAACCCTACAACTCTAGGGACCCATCCGACAAATGTTCCTATCATTAGAGTTCAAAATACCTGGTTTTCCATATCAGTAATCATCACAATTATAGAGAAGGAACACATGAAAACCATATCATCAAATTTCCAAATCCATGGTGTCCCCTCATAGTGAACCATGACAAAAATATTGAAGTCCATCTATGTACCAAAAACCATGAGGGTGTAAACCATGTTTGAACAAAAATAAAATAAATAAAACATAAGAAGGGTTACCAAAAACCCACACCCTTAATATTCATTTCATTCCTACAAGGATTACACATTAGTATAGGATCTACAGTGAACCCCACAATAATCTCTAAAAAAAACAACCTCTCAAGTTTGTTCTATCAATCAGGCACCTGCATTTCCCTTTGTGTTAAAACAAAAGCAGAGGGAACCATTTTCGGATCCATAGATTTGGTATACAAGAGAAGGCCGATAATATCCTAATATTCTATTATATAAATATAATTTAAATAAATGTTTTAAAAATGCATAATAAATGAAAATTATTATATAGTGCTATTTATTTAAAATATGAAAATGACATTGAATCTGATAAATGAACACTCAATTACACTATAAGAACCTGTAACTAATTTAGAAAAAAATATGTTCTCTATAAAAATTATTAATAAAATAGGAAAATATATAAGAAACAAGATAGCTCCAAAAATAAGATCCCATATAATTAGTATTATCCCAAATTATAAATTTACCAATGAAGAAAATAGGATGAATATATATCTGCTGGATAATAAGGTTTGCCTTTTTGTAATAGTGTACTGAAATATGAAGAGTTTGGCTTATTTAAATTTCTTATTATTAGGTTATTTATAGAATATTTGATATGTATAAAAACATGGGATTTTATAAATTATAATCCTTTAAAAAATATAATAAATAAGTAAAGTGAGACATGATTTAATTTAGAACTGTATTTCAAATCATTAGTTAAAATATAATTTTATTAATTTTATGTTTTTCCATAATACATATTATTTGTTTGGATAAGTTAAATAATATCATTAATTAAATTTAAACTTCCATAGGATGTCAATTTAATATGGGAATGAAAATAATAGTTTAACATATATTAAGCGATGTGGTTATTATGTTATGTGTATTTAATATTTAAATAAAAATGTTAAATGTATAAATATAATAATATTTATATTGGTAATAATGAATTTAGTTTAGTATTCAATAATGTAAATTTAAAATTTAATATATATAAAAATTTTCCGACCACATAGCTGACCAAGGGACTCATCTAAAATATATGTGGTACCCGAAGGGTCAAACATACTAGAGAATTTGACCTCGGGTAGACACATATAGTAGGATTTAGTATATAGACATGCATACCACCCAGAGGATCACACAAAAGGTGTGCATGGTTCACACAAAGTGCACATTGTGGTGTCTATAAGTGTATACAGGTGTCAGTCCTCTACTTCCTTGACAGATAATATTAATTTACATGGTTGATAATTATGTGAGTGCTCAAACAAGAAAATATTTGACATAAAAGGATCAACATAGTGTACTATTCCACTAAAATAATTTTTTATCCAAATAACTCATTCTATTCGATCAAAATGATATCAATCATCTGATATTTTTTATTAAAATATTTCATGTATTCGGAACAACGATTGTTTTATAATCTTATTCTGTATGATAAACCTCACAACTCTCTTATTCATCTTACTGTTCTCCATCCACCACATGAAATTAATCATGAATATACCCTATAAATATTTCTCCTCAAACACCAGAGTTTTATTGCCTTTTCCCAGTTGATATAGGTGTATGACCCTCAAACTACCAATACCATAGAATTTAATTTATCCAAAACCATAAATGTCCATATCATTGGTGAAAATTCATTTAATATAAATAGTCATTCTCAAAAAACGTTTTAACGATATAATAAACAAATTATAAAATTATGAATAATAATCAAACTTAAATTTAGTTTATACCAATTTAGTGCTGTGATAATATATATATATATATATATGAAATAAAATCATTGTAAACAAGAAATCATTGGTCCTCATATGCTTCTATTTATCATTTAAAAAATGAGGTTATACCATAACACAATAATTGTACCCAGTTATCATTTTTTTATTAATATAGTCCTCAAACTCTAATAAACATCCAAAAACCCATATATATATATATTGGGATATTTTATTCACTCATAGAAAAAACTAAACCCACATCTATATTCCAATGTTTTTACTCACTCAATAATACTATTTCTATGCTCTAGAATTGGATTAACTATTCCCAATATTGTTTAATTTTTAGATTTCAGGTAAGGGGATCTATTTCTAAAAAATCTTTTATATGATTTTACAATGAGGTAATCTATATGGGGAATTTATAATTTTGAAACTTCTATTTTACAAAATATATTTTTACGTATAAATTTTTCATTCAAGGTTTATTTCAAATGATAATATATTTAAATTTTATGATTTTATAAGAAAATGTTTTTGTTATAATTTTTTAATATTTTTTACAAAATCCATATTATATTGAAAAATGTTTTTATAATTTTCATCTAAATCCAAAATTTTGGGAGAAAATATTTTATTCAATTTTAAAACACTGTAAAAAATTAATATTTCTGTAAATTTATTAAAAAAAGATTCATGTAGATTTTAAAGATATCATTTTATTCATGTAATGCTATTTTAAAATTGTATATGTTATTAATGATTATTGGAATGTACATTTTCAATAGTTATTATTTAGAATCCACACATGATTGTTATATAATTTCTCTAATCTCATTTTTAAGATGTATATATAATTTTTTCTTTGAATGTATGGATTTCATTGGAAGGTAATTAATTTTCTAAAATAAAACTTATGAAATTTTTTTCTAATTTTATTTTCAAAATAACTACTTGAGATTTTGGGTAAATAAGTTTTTTAATGGAATTATTTTGAGAATGGAAGACCTTGATAATTAATGTCATTAAAAATTGATTAATTTGATATAAAATGTGGTGATGAGGAATGGGGAGTGAACCCACGACCTCTTTGAGGAGTTCTAAAAAAAGAGATACTACTAGTAGCCTTATAGATTTCATATAGTTTTCTATGTAGAATTATATTTCATACAAAAATTATTATTTTCAACATGAATATTATAATTGTTGTATGGAGAAATCCATGTTTTTTAAATGGTTATTATATTTTAAAATTAAACAGGTTTTCAAAAGTCATATTTATTTTTAATCCGTTTTGAATAATATTTCCAATATTTTGAAAAACCTAGCTTAATATTTTGGGAACATATTTATGAAATATTTTTTATTACATACAAAATAAAAAATATTCAAAATATTCTATGAACATTACTTATAAATGTATACTACTTCATGTTTTAAAAATTCATACTAGGAAATTTTATGCTATCAATAGATTTAAAATGATTTTAACAATCCTAGTACAATTCCCAAAGATATTTGGTTTCATTTATGGAATTAACACATGAAAAATAAATAATAATTTTATTGTAATTTTCTTTACGATATTACATGATGTATGATGTTTCTTAATCCTCTAATACCAAAACATAATAGATCCTTTGATATATATAGGTTCATATATTTTTAGTTACTTTTTTTTAAATATACAGTATATTTTTAGAATTGGGTTTGTGATAGCTGGTGTTGGGCTATCTTATTTTGTATTAGATGTAATGCTTTAGAAATTTTTTGAGATTATAATGTTTCTTCTAATGATAAGCTAAGAGATAGTGGTTTTATTTTTAGGTACTATAAAATTAAAATCAAGTTGACTCTTAGGCATATAATTTTTTATATTTTATTTTTACCAAATATATTGATGTCATTTATAATTTATTTATGTATTAAGAAATATGATCAATTGAAAAATTACACTTTGGGGGGGGGATATAACATCTCAGTATTTTAGTATGTAAATGACATTTTAATAAATTTAATAAAAATCTAGAAAATCATATAAAGATAGAGAATGTTGAATTTAAAATAATATAGTGACTCATACATTAATATAATAACACTCTGTTAAACTATATGATCATGGTACTAATTAAAATGAAATTAAATATTCTATAGTCATCATTAATAAAAGAGGACTTCATTTGAGACAAATGATAACAAAATAATAATATCCCACATATTTAGGACTGGAAATGAGTACAAATAAATTAAATAGGAGAACATTAAGAATATAAATTACTAATGAAATAGAGTTAAAAATTGCATGTGATAATTCTAAAATATGTAGAATTTAGCTTATTAAAATTTAAAATCAGTAGGGTATTTTTTGAATAATAGATATGTATATGGCTATAAAACTTTATCCATTATAGTTCATTTTGAATAAAATATAATGAATAAATATAGTAAGTTATGAATCAATTTAAAACTATTAATAAAAGGATTGGATAAAATATAATTTGAACTATTTTCATTTTTTCATGATAAATATAAATAATTGATGATAATTTTAATAATATCATTAGTGAAATATCAATTTATGTACGGTATCAATTTGATGTTTTCATGATAATAATAATATAAATTATATTATGTGATGTGGTTATTATGTTTAGTGTATTTTTTATTAAAATAAAAACATGAATGTTTAATGATAATAACAGTTAATTTAGTTTATTACTCATAAATGTATATTTATAATTTACTATAAACGAATTGTCAAGCCTCATTGCCAACTAAGGGTCTCTTCTAACACATATGTGGGACCCAAATGGTTATCCACATGGGAGATGTTGACCCTGGCCAGCTGCAGGTTATAAGAGTGAGTGTTTAAGAATTCATATCACCCATTGGATCGCTCATAAGGTTCTCATTGAGTGTACAAAGTATGCTCCGTTGTGTGTGTGCATGTACATGGATGTCAATATACTACTTCCTTGGTATATCAGTGTAATGATAGTAGTTATTTCTCATGTTAGTACTCAACCAAGGAAATATTCCTAAATGGTATCATGAACATGGGGTACTGTTCTAACAAATTAAAATGTTCTTGCACATAACTCATCATATTCATTCAGAACAATAACATCTATCTAATATATTTGACTGCCATCTTTATCACATCTTGAAAAGCTAAAAAATTTAATCTTCCTCTTCATGTTAGACCTACTAGTTTCCTTTACTATATTCATATTCTACTTCCAATACATGAAATCACTCATGCATATAACCTATAAATAAATCTCATCAAAACCCATATCTCAATTTTCTTTTTCCATTGGATACAGATCAATGAACCTTGAACCACCAAACAAAATACTATACATTCGATGTCATGTTGGCTATAAAAATAAAAATCCATATTATTGGTGAAGATTTGTTTTACAGAAAGAATATTTCTCATGAATTCTTGGTGAGTCCATAAAAAATGAGTTATAAGAATAATAATAAAAATCAAATTCAAACTCATGTAATAACACATCAGTGGCGAGAGATTCAAATATATATAACTATATATATGAAATAATAACTCAGAACCAAATATCATCCACATATTATATTAAAACTCACATTGTCATAATTTTATCCCTTAGAGCTATATCAGCTGTGATGATATATATATATATATATATATATATATATCTAGAAGTAAAACTAAATAAATTTTTGTCTCAGATTACTCTACAAGCACGACGCTCAAACACCTCAAATCATTGATCTCCTTAGGATTCTGTTTGTCATTGAAAATTTTGGATACATCATGACTCAATAAAATTACACAATTATCAATTTTGTTGAATATCAACAACAAACTCCAATGGGCATATGAACTCCTATATATATATAGATATAAATATAGATTCTCTTCACACATGGAAAACCTACAACACCTTCCCATTTTCCCGTTTTCCCCTTTGTTCTATACTGTGATTTCCTAGCCCTGATGTTGGAGTATATCATAACAAGCATGTTTCAGCATTTGATTTCAGTTAGGGGGGTCTTTTTTCATCAAATAATCTATATGGTTTTCTAAAACTCTATTCTTTATGGGTAATTTATTATTTTCACACTTTTGTTTTTTATATTACAATTTTATGTTAATTTTTTTCATGGATGATTTCAAAAGGCGATTTATTAAAATTTTCTGAATTTAAAAAATATTTATTATTATTTATAAAATTTCACCATCATTTCCAAAATCCATTCTATAAAGAAAATAAATTTATTAATTTTTATTTAATAACAAAATTTTGGGAGAAAATATTTTTTTTATTTATTGAAATCATTTCAAAAAATTATTATTTTAATAAATAAATTTAAAAATATTATTCTAGGTTATACTGTTACTATTTTATTTGTGATTTTTTTAAATTATGTATTTTATTCTTGATTAATGAATTTTTTATTTACTTTAGTCTTCATTATCATTCTATGCATGATTATAAAATCATTTATCTATGTTCATTTACAATATGTGTTTTAAATGTTTAAATTAAATGAATGAATTTCTTTCAGACGTAAATATGTTTCTTAAGGAAACTTCAGAAAATGTTTATTTATTTCAATTCTTTAATAAATACATGAAATTTTTTGGATTATTATTTTTAAATGGATTTATTTTGAAAAATGAATACTTTGAAAATTGATTTCATTATAAATTTGGCACTTGAGTGTCTAGTTTGATAATGAGGAATAGTGGGTTAAAAAATTACATCAAGGGTATTTTTTCCCAAAAGAAATTTTTTTAGTGGAGTAATTTATTTCAAAAGGAGTTTTATTTATCACTATATTCCATAGGAATGCTATTATTTAGATATAAATAATTCTTATAGTTTTCAAGGAGAAACACATATATTTTCACAGGTAATTATATATTAAAATTAAAAGGGCATCCAAAAGTGATTTTTTATTGCGACTTAGGATTATAAATACATGGAAATTACATGATTTTAGATGAATATTTATCCCATTTCAAAAATACATGCCCAAAGGCTTTAATATTTTTAGTGTCTTTGGATACATAGAAATAAAATATTCTATCGAGGAAAAAGATCTTCAACATATCCCATAATGATCTAAACCACTAGTACTTCTACTTAAAACCTTTCTTAAAAATGTATGCAATGGAAACATAAGTAAGGGGTGACCTCATCTGCTCAGTAAAGATAAATAAATGAAATTAATAATCATAACATGAACAAAACGGTATGTAACTTGATCGAAACATTTGAATATCATACCATATATATTAGAGATCATAATAAATATAAGACATTCCTAGGACATAGATCCTAAGATAATTAGGAGCATAATTCATGGAATAAAAACACATGATTGTGACAAGTAATTTGTGGTATGCACATTTAATTAAAACATTCCTAACACTTATAAGTAGAAACTGATTCTTTAATTAAGTTATGGACATAAAATCTGGCCACCACATCAACTTATGGACATGAAACATGTTATTATCATAAAAATTGTGAATAAGTATTTAGGTTCATGAATAAAGATATGAAAATAATACATGGCCCATGAATAATATTGTGAACATGTAATCAAGTTCTCACTTAACATTGTGAACCTGTAATCAGGTTCACGTATAAACTTATGGACATGAAACCATGACAATGCATAACAATGTGAACATGTGATAAGGTTCTCTCATAACATTGTGGACATTTAATCCCATTCACGCATAAACTTATGGATATGAAACCTAGTCCATACATAACATTGAGAACATGTAATCATCCTCACACATAACAATGTTAACATTAAATCAAGATCACACATAACATATACACTCTTCAGTCCTCTATCAATTCATAATGAATTTTTGGGGATATAAGTCCCACCCATATCATTAAAAAATAATTCATACATGTTCCAAAATAAACATTAATCATATCATGACCCGTAACAATTAACTGGTTTAATATATATAAAACTATAACCCATTAAATGAAATAGGTATCAATAATATTTCATCAAATAATAAACTATAAAAATAGATATGTTTCATAATCATCTCTTGAATATATAACCCATGAAATGAATCAGTTTTCAAAAGAATATAACTAGGGGAAGAGAAATGAGTTTCAAAAAAATCAAGACATAAAAGCACAAACAATTCATAAAAGTGAATATGAATGGAAAATTTAGATAATATCCTAGAAAGGCATGAGTAACATCTATAGATGCCAACATTGAGGAAAATAAATTTATAATATCTTTTGAAAAAATTTATTGGGGAAAATATCCTTTCTTATTTGATAATTATTCCGTTTAAAACAATAAATCCTTTTCAAAAAAATTTCTCGAAAATATATATGTAATCTTATAAAAAATTTGATGAAATCCCTTTTTGGAAACCTTTTTTATTAAAAATTTATAAATAATTCTTGAAAAAAATGAAAACATTTACTAAGAAAAACACATACTTTAAAACCATTTTCTTTTAAAATAGCTTTGAAATATTTTAATAGAAGCTCTAAAAATAATAGAGAAATAAAATAACTTTTACCTGAAAATTATCTTCAAGTATTACATGAAGAAAAAATTGAATCATTTTTGAAACAATCGGTTTTGAAATAAAATAGATTTCAGACCGAAGAGAGAAATATAATTAAATTTTATTAAAAACATTTTTTTAATTATCCAAATTACCAAAGTGTGGGAAAATGATACTAACACATGGATATACCTCTAATAAATATAGTAAAAGGAAAATAGTTAGAGTTTCAAGGATAAGTGTCATTATATTTCAACAAATAAGAATAATCATTAACAATCCTGAAATGTGATGAAATTGTTTCAATAAAATATTTTCACAATATAACATGGTTTCATAATCTCCATGTAAGAAAAGAAAATTAAATAAAGAATATTATATCATTAAAATAAATATATTAAATATATAAAATGTAAATTGATATTATATAAATCTTAAAAAATAAACAAGGTTCATGACCAAAGAAAAGTGTCAATGAAATAAAATTGAGGAAAAACTATTTTACAGATTTGGTTACGTTTGATCCATAAACCCCATGAAATAAATAGAATAGAATTGATATGAAAATAAACATAAATTTAATTATTATGTTGATATAATACATCGATGGGATTTATACACAACACATAAATGTAATGGGTGGTGAAAAATCATGTATCTCATGATTTATGAAAATAAATAAGTGAGATTAAACCCCTTACATTGTGTCTTGACTCTCTTCATACCCATATAATATTCATGTATAATGAATGAATGTTTATTATACATATTTTTACATAAGATTATTTTTATATATTATACAATATATTGTGTTTTATAAACTTATATTACCCTTTTTTTGACAATCCTATTTTAATGTTTCACTTCAGGTAATATTCACTTTGTTCTTCGCATGACTCTTGATTTTTTATATCATTGGACCTTATACATATATCATGATTAATAGAATTTAAAAAATTCTATAGATATAATTTTTATTTATTATATTTTTATTATAATAATCAACAGAATATATAGGTACAAAATGAAATACACTATTTATGGAGACAGTAAGCCATATGTACACATAAACATTGTTTTCATTTTTATTGTCCTTTTTAAGAAAAAAAATTAAATATAATTATCTATATATGTATTTATTAATATTATTATTACATTATCATTATTATATCAAAAATATCATATAATTTCACTTAACTCATCTTTAATACATTCCATGTTGTGTGAGAATGAATCACATATATTTGAGGGGGTAGTATTCCACATTTCCCAAAATAACATTATCATATTTACAGAAAATAGAAATTAAAATAATGGTATGTGTTTTAAAAGGAATAAATATGATGAAATAAATAATAAATTTAATATATAACTTAAATAAATATATTTTACATCTTAATTTCTACTATGGGAGGTGGTAATGTAAAAATTAATAATCATCAATTCGTGAGGTGATAGTTTACCGAACACATAAACTGTATGTTCGTTAACCATTAGATGGATGTGTGTATAAGTATAGGTTGAAACATTAGAATAAAAAAATACTAGTATATTAAGGATACAATAATTTTTTAAACATTAAAATAAAATGAGAGTTTATGGGGTGGATAATGAAAATAAAATAATGGGGCTTGAGAGAATATTTTACCACTTAATCAGGTAACGCTTTTTTGTTTATGAAAAAAGGCTTCCATGTATTTATTTATTCAGAAAAAGAGGATACAAAGAGTAAGGGAGGGATTTTTTGATCTTAATTGGGTAGATATATTCTGATCCTAATTGGTTTGAGAGGTGTGATGAAGAGGTAGTGTTGGTGGTCTTTTATAGGGAAGAGAAATGATACACATGGTATTTTTGGAAACAATTTAAGTACACCCTTGTTTTTACATAAAAAAGTCATAACAAACAAAATAACAATAATTGAAGGATGGAGACTGAATTAAGTCCCTAAAATTGGGTTTTTAGAACATTATAGGTTATTTTGGGTCCTAAATATATGGGTTTTTACTTTATTAACCTAATTTTTTCTATTAACTCTTGTAATTAATTTTAATCATATTAACTAATATTTTTGGTTAAATAGTAATTTTACCATATTAGAAATTATAAATTATGATGATTATTAATATTTAATCTTTTTAACTAAATTATAATAACATATTTTGAAGAAAATAATTTAAAATTAATCTCTCTTATTAGATGACACTGCATGTTTTTAGGTTAAAACATTAAAATGTTCGATATGTTTTTATATCCAATTTCAAAATGAAATTGATTTGAATAACCTATATTGGATAAAATGAAAAAATATTATATAATTATACATTTAATCTAAATTATAATATAAATTTTCCTTATAAATAGGTTATATTAAAATGTAGTTTTGAATTAAAATACAGTATATTTCATAATTCATCAAAAAATGGTGTTTTTTAGAAAACTACAAAAAAAATTCCATATATTAATTTGAAAATTATAAATTAAATTAAAATATTTATTTTATCAAAATAAATTTCAATATGACTATAAAATTACTTTTAATATTTTTCACAAAAGTACATTAAAAGTAGTTCATCTGATAAAATAGTATTTTAAACATATAAGGACTTTATGAAAAAATTTATTTTTATTTATAAGTATCTATTATTTCTATAAAACCATAATGAATAATATTTGAAAAGTAGTTATGACTATTTATATTAATAATATTAATTTCTAGGTTACAATTATATCATTTAAATAAATATAACAATAAAATGATTCTTTAAAGAAACTCGGTATTGCATCTAACGTACACCATGTCGGTGTTGTGTATAGCGCAATCCAAACAGATTTGTGTGAATGGAATGATTGAATTATTCATTTAGTATATAAAAAACTAGTTTTACATATTTTTTGAAATTGAAAATATAAAAAGATTAAATTAATTTGAAATAAAATATTTAATATTATCCTACAGTGTTAAATTCTACCCCCATACAATTAATTTCTCTATATAAATTTAGCTGGGTTATAAAGGATTAATAATTGAATGTTTCATTCATTGACAAACACATCGTAGAAATTAATATCAAAACATCCTTTAATAGTGTAATATAAGAACCCCAACATTACCCAAAGTTTCTAGGTTACACATAAGATAACATAGGTTAAATGTAAAAACATGGAAATGGAAAAGATATCTAACTACCATATTCTGGAGGAGAGTGACAAAGATATTGGTAAGGAGAAATTTAATAATTAGAAAACTATAAATCTGTGATTATCCAAGGGACCATTTTATTCATCAGATTATAAGGCTCTTGGATTACCATTTTTCTTTCAAAATCATTTCAGTATGGTTGAAGAATTTTTAGGAGAAGTTACCCTTACATGATTTCATTACCATTCGTAAGTAAAATCTCACCCTTTGGTCATATCTCGATTAATTTACACATTATGTATTTCTCTAAAATGAATAGTGATTTTTTTATCCCTAAAGTACTAATAGATCATAAGATCCATGGTAAGTCATGCCATCTCTCTTCAGTTACTGTCAATAAATAATTTTTTGAGTAGGTTTTCCAATATGAATATATCCCCATGTGGAATGATAATACATTATTCTCACAAAATTTATGAGAATATTAACATAAACATCCCATAAATAGTTAACCGTATAACCCTTCTAAATGATTAAAATCCAAATCATTAGAAATAAAATCCTAAAATAAGATTAACAATTATCTCTCATATATCATAATGTTTCTCTAGGTTGCCACATTCCAATCATGGGAATAACTTCATCTTATATTCTCTTGAAACATGTTAATAACCTGAATTAACATAAATCCATTTGAAAAACATGGATTCCACCTTATTCCAATGATTACCACATTCTTTATTTAAATCGAAGAAGTTGTAAAATTCATCCTTGACGAAATAGAACACACTTTCAGAAATCATTCCCAGGGTAATTCATACCATCCAATTAAAATAATCAAAACCAACAAATCTATATCTAACCATCTTTATCTCAATGTTAGGAATGAATTAATGGTTGTCTTCCCTAAATCAAAATTTCTCCATTATATGAAAAATCCTTTATATGTCTCCATCATCATTTAACATGTCTTTTTCAATGATTAATGAATATTTATACTATATATATATTCATATAAAATGATATTTATCTTTCAAAAAGCATAAATACTTTATTCAACCAACTTCATTCTTAAATCGTTACTCAGACATCATTAACATATTTCTTAGTTCATCTTTCCTATATTATGAAATATGAATCATATATCATGGTTCCTCAACCTAAATCTAATTATGATTTTATTGTTTAATGTATACATCAGTGGAAGAACATCACATACCATTCACGTGTCATTTCTAGTCTATTTATCTTCAGAAGTATAACCAATACTCATACCACCTTCCTGATTCTCATTATGAGATGTCAAATTCATAAATCTTTTATCCTAAAGGCTATAATTTCCAAATCTAAAACATTAAATGTTAAACATGTTCCTTATATTTCTCTACATTGACTGAAACTATAAACCATATGGTGAGAAACTCAAATCAAAGAAGAAAATTTTATTTTGATGAAAAATTACTTATTGTATGTATAAATCATGAAATTTAGTCTTTAATAAATGACACCATATGTTTATCCAAGGTCATTAAAAGTATTATTACACTTATATACATCATTATGGTATGTTAAGAGTTTGTGAAATTCCAAATCATATTACCTTGGAGTTTCAAGCCAATTGTGTAGTAAGGCTCATTGTTGTGTACTAGATTTCCCCGAGGCAGGACCAAAACATCTTGTTGGAGTTGTTACCCCTAGTTATTTATATACCAGAGCCACATTCACTTGTTGTATCATGAAAAGGATGTATTTCTCATTGAAAACTTACTCAATCCTTTACCAACACTATTTGACCTTTTCCTAAATGTTAATTCTGCATTATACTCATCCTTAGAGACACCTGAACACATGTACTTCGGAATATAAAGATCCATATCACTAATGATTATTCATCCTAGTTTCTAAATTATGACTAAAAAACTCTTTGATAAAAACAATAGTGTCCTAGAATTAATCATATAGGGATATTACATCATTTTAGATGAATATTACAAAAATTAAAAAAATACATTCCTAAGACCAGTAATAGTTTAGTGTCTTTGGAAATATGGAAACAAAATCTGATATCATATTGAATGATCATCCAAATATCCCATAAATATCTCCACCTTTAGTACCTATACCTAAAACCTTTTTTCATAACCTAGGTAATTGACATATAAGAAATGGGTCATTTCTGATACTCATTAATGTAAAATAAATGAAATACGTAAGCAAAACATGAACGAAAGGGTATGGAACTAGAGAATAAAATTTATAGATCATACCCTGTATATTAGAGATCATAATAAATATTGTAAATTCATAAGACACATATCATAAGGGATTTCAGAGCATAATTCATGAAACCATAACATAGGAATAATTTATGGAATTTGTGGAATGCACATTTACTTATTGCATTTTGAACATGTATAAGTATAATCAAGTTCATTCATTAAGTTAAGGACATGAAATCAGGATTCTCATCAAATTATGGACATGTATCCAGGTCCATTCATAATATTGTGAATGTGTAATTAGGTTCATGCATAGTCTTATGGACATAGAACCCAACCCATGATTAACATTGTGAACATGTAATCAGGTTCACACATAACATTGAGAACATGCAATCATGTTCATGCATAAACTTTTTGACATGAAACCCAGTATATACATACCATTTATAACATGAAATAAGGATCACTCATAACATTATTATTATGCAATCGAGTTCATGGAAAATTTTAGGACCCGAAACTTGGTCTATGTATAAAATTGTGAACATATAATCAGGTTCACACAAAACATTGTGAACAAGAAATCAGGGTCACACATAACATTGTGAACAAGAAATCAGGTTCATGCATAACATATATACTTAAGAGTCTTCCATCATTACCCAATTCATTAGAGATAGATATAGGTCCCAAATATCTCATAATAACATAATTCTTACAAGCTATAAAAAATAAAACATTCACCATATCAATACCAAAATGGGATAGGATTTATAAACTTCAAATCACAACCCATTAAATGAATTTTGTATCATTAAAATTTTATCAAATAAAAAACAATGTAAAGAGATGGGTTTCATAATTACTTTATAAAAGAATAATATGTGAAAAATTGATTTTTCAAAGGCATATAACTCGTGTAAGTGAAAAGTGATTCATAAAATTCATGACATCAAATCAAAAACCAGTTATATAAATAATATTAATAGAAAATTTATATCATTACCTATAAATGCATGAGTAACGTAAATGGATTTAAAATTATATGGAAAAAAATTCTAGAATATCATTTGGAAAACATTATTGAGGAAAATATCTTTTCTTTTTGGAAATGTATACCTTTTTTTAACATATATCCTTTTGAGGAAAAATTCATTGAAAATAAAATTAAAAAAATATAAATAAATCTTTTAAATCATTTTAGAGTCATTATTCTTTGAAAATTTATAAATAATTATTGAGGAATTTTAAAGAATTTATTAAGCATCAAACATTCTTGAAAATATTTTTAATATAAATTTGAAATATATTAAAGGAATATTTCAAAAAATTAAAAAAAAATCAATAAACATTTTCCTTGAAATTTTTATTCAAGTATCATTAGAAAAAAGTTTTGAACCCTTTTTTTAGACCTTATTTTTGTAATAAAACAGATTTCTGACTAAAGAGTGATGGAATGTCACATTTTCATAAAAATCATTTTCATAATTTTCTTATGCATAAATGGGAGGAAAATGGTACTAATAAATTGATATATCATGAATAAAACTATTATAAGGAATATAATGAGTGTTTTTAAGGGACAGATCATAATATGTCATCAAAGAAGCATAATCATTAACAATCTTAGAAGGTGATGAGATTGTATCAACAAAATATTATCATTTGGTAATTTAGGATCATATACTCCATGCATGAGAATGAAATTAAATGAATCATAAAATATCATGAAATGAATAATATTCATGATATAATATATAAAATTATAATATTTACCCCACAAAAAATAATGTAGGTGTATAACTGAACATGGGTCTCAAAGAAGGAAAATTGAGACAAAACTATTTTACCCATTTGGTAACTATTGAAACATAAACCCCATAAAATAAAAATAATATAATGTATATTTCAATACCCATAAATTTAATTATATGTATTTTATAATACATCCTTGATAATTATTAATATCACACCAAATGAAGTGATAGTGAATAAATAATGTATCTTATAGAAATAAAAAGTCAAATGAAAAACCCCTGACATTTTGAATTCACTCTGTTTGTACTCATTCAAGCTTCTGGTATAATAAATCATTTTTTAAAAAAATGTAAAATCCATCAATGAATGTTTACATAGATAAAATCAAAACTATTCGATAGAAAAATCTCTCTCTATTTTTAAAAATTATTTAAAAGTCACATAATTATAAACGAAAAAAAATTGAAATTTTTCTTATAATCTATTAAAGGAATCTTCGAAGGTGTTATAATGGCGGAAAATAGCCACACATGCCATATATTTTAAAAATACATTCTTACCCTATTTTTTCGAATGGTTATAAAGTATTTTATTTGGAATACAACAGAAATATTACTTTCTAAATGTTTTATAAAAATTAAAAAAAGGGTATAAATGACTTTAACCCATATTATAAGAAATTTTTAAAAAAAATTGAGATACATTTTTAGGAAACATGGATGTGGATGATAAATAATTCCTAGTCGATGCTTACGTATAGGAAACTATGGATAATAATGATATTATAAAATTTACCCTTACTATGTACTTTTCCTTAGTTGAGGGTATGTTAACCTCCTGTATAATATTGAAATCATTGTTATTAAATTATACAAGACCCATATACATAAATATTATATCATATATGATCTTCTAATATTTCCCTGTAAATGATATTTCAGTATTGTCAACGTTTCCGGTGTCAACTGATTTTATTTCCTTTATATATTTTGTAACATAAGTAATTTTTGTTATGGATAGGATGTATTTGATTCATATCTCTAACTATATTATGTTCTAAAAAAATTAATCATAATATGAAATTTATTGGCGAATGGTTATGATGGGGAATGAATCTCATCGTGTTCGTGGAGATAGTAATCTGTACATACACATGGGTGACTATACCATTCTATTGATGTTAGAATAAAATGTAGTTGGATGGTATATCATATATACATAATAATTAACATTTTATATTTATTATTTACATCAATTATAATAATTATTATACCCATCCAAATATTTATATGTTGAATAACAAACTACACCACTACGTGGAGACGGTAAGCCGTACATATTCACGTATGGTGACATTTTAATTAATAGGTTGATAGAATAATGAATATAGTTATAAAATATTTATAACAACATCAAATTATTTATAAGGTATTGGAGTAATTATTTTGTTATGGAAACAACAAAGATAGAGGAAGTGGAAGAAGAAAAGAACATTGTAAGTGGTGTTGAAATTATTACCTCTTCATCAGGTGCTTCTTTTTGATTTGATCAAAAGGGATCGATAGGTTGGCTTTCTGATCAATGAAAGGCCACTAAATTGAAGTGAGGGTAGTTGGGAAGATAGTTGGGCAGGGTTGGGCCAAACCAAATGGCTTTGGAGGTGTAAAATTAAGATAAGTTGAAGTACATTTTTATTAGAGAGTTGAGGGTGACTTTAGGAAAAGCTTGAAATATAATGTTATTATAAAAACATTTTCACAATATAATGGCTCCAAATAGATTTATTTTGAGGATAAGGTGGGTATAGTAAGAAATTATCTCATACAATAGGTTTTATAAATGATTATGTCCCCATAGTAACCTTATATTTTATATTTAAATCCTAGTTAATGAGTTTAACATTACCATGTCTTCTTGTATTCTTACACTATATGATTAATAAACATACTATAAACTGCCCAGATAACCACAAGTGGTTAATTAAGGATATATGTATCATTATATAATTCCTTGGGTGAACCTTAGATTTTTAAGATTATAATATCATTTAGTAAAATAGGTTTTGTTTTAAAAACTCATTTATGTCAATTTTGACACTATTTAATAATTGATTTTTTAAAGTCCTAAAACTATATTACATAACATGAAATTCATTTAATCAACCTTAAAATGTAATATTAACTTATAAATTTCATGTAATTCATCATAATTTCTACTTTAAATTTATTTAAACATTTATAATATCAATTATTTTAATATTTCATTAATAAGGTAATTACTGCATAATCATTGTGTCATAAATAAATTTAATTATTTAATGTTTAAAAATTATAATTAAAGTACAATTATGTTGGAAATATTATTATATTTATAATTAATATTTATAGTTGAATTTATCTTTTGTATAAACCTATATTAAAAAAAATTAGTTATGCAAATTTGAATTTAACACTTTTAACACTTCTTTAAATAAATTATTAATAAATGTACTAATCTATTCCAAGTGGATAAAAGAGGATAATATTTTATTCCTAAGGTATATTTTGGTCGAAAAACACTTATCCAATAGAACTAGTACATGTGTTATGGGAATTATAATATCATATTTACCTTTAATTTCCCTATTTTCTTTTAATGGCGGCTAATAAAATTCAAAAGATACTATTCACCAAAAAATATTTTGTTCTTATTGAAAAACATTTTACTTACTGATGAATACTGTACCTCTTGGATTTTTGAAATTCAATTTACAGATTCGGTAAAATTACCTTCTATGCAAATTTACTAACGTGCATAGAAGGTGGGTAAAAGACGTTAAAAAGTTCAATAAAATTTTAGACAGCTAATTTTATTATAAAATGACTCCAATGAATTGCATTAAAACAATAAAGGTATTATGCATATATTTTTACATAAAATAAATTTTAAAAAAATAAATAATTATTTATATAAAAAGCCAATTTTAAACAATAACGCAGTGTTTTTCAGTATTCATAAAAAATTGAATGTTTTCAGAAAAATACCAAAAATTCACCCTAAGATAATTTTGATATTCTAAATCTAAAAATGAAGTCTATTTTGAAAAATAAAATTATTAAAATTTCAAAACGTGGTTATTACTATTCATAAAGGCAGGTTTGATTGGTCGTGGTGTGCGGGAACTCGAAGTTGCGTACAATGCAAGCTATTTTATTATTCAAAGGGAAAGTGTCATGGACGATTGGGGTGTTACATTATTTCCTCCTAAACAAATTTCATCCTCAATATTTATAGAATTCTAACGCGTAAAAAGATTCGGGTGGTTCTTCATCATAAGTTACGTGGGATCCCATGTTGCCTCTGCCATTTTATGGTTTCTCCATAGAACATTTACCAGACGAGTCATCCGGTTTCTCAGCATTAGTTCTCTAGTATCATGAATCATGACAGGCTCTTCACAATAATATAGATCAGGTTCCAGTTCTATTTTTTCAAAGGTGAGTACATGCGTTTGGTCAGGCATGTATTTTTTCAATAGTGATACGTGGAAAACATCATGATCTTTGGAGAGACATGGAGGAATTTCCAAACGGTAAGCTACAATTCCAATTTGTTCTAGAATTTTGAAAGGTCCAATGTACATGGGACTTAATTTACCATTCTTACTGAAACATAGACACCCTTCAATGGAGATAACTTCATGAAAACATAATCTTCTACTTGAAATTCCCGATCCTTCCTTCTATTAACGGCATATCTCTTTCTTCTACTTGGAGATTCTTTGAGGTGGTTTTGGATCATCTTCACCTTTTTCCATTGTTTCCTCAACTAGTTCTATGCCTACAAGTTTTCGTTCACCAAAATCATCCCATCTAGTTGTTGTGTGAAATATCTTTCCATATAATGCTTCATATCATTCCATATGAATACTTGAATGGAAGATATTGTTATAGGAAAATTCTACCAGATGTAAATATAGTTCCCGCACACCTTGAGATTCAAGTGATGAAGATCTCATCATGTCTTCTAAGGTTGGAATATTCCATTCGGATTGTCCATCCGATTGAGGGTGGTAGGCAGTGCTCAAATGAAGTTCTATATCCAGGGCCTTTTGAAGAATTTTCCATAATCTGGATGTAAAATGGGGATCACGACAGAAAAAATAGATAGGGGTTCTAAATAATGTATTACAACTTCATAAATATATAGTTATTATAAAAATTCAAGTGGTAAATATTCTCTTAGAGTAATAAAATGTGATGTCTTGGTATGATAATCAATAATTTCCCATATTGCATCAATCCTTCTTGAAGTCTTTTGTAGCCACATGACAAAGTCCACCGTATTATCATCCCATTTCCACTCAGGTTTGTGAAAGGTTTCATGACTCCTCTAGGATGTTTTCTTCATGCCTTCACATATTGAAAAACCATATATCTTGACACAAAATCAGCACAATCCCTCTTCATGTTGTCCCACCAAAAATGTTCCTTCAAAACTACAAACCTCTTAGTGCTACCAGGGTGTATAGAGAAATTGGAGCAATTATCATCATCCAATAATTCCCTTTTTAGATCAGGCATGACATGAACACAAATCCTCTTCCCAAATTTCAAAATTCCATCTTTACATACGAAGTCAAACAATACCCCATCATTCACAACATCAATTTTCTTTTGAAACACCTCATCATCAGTCTGAGAACTTTTTATCCTTTCAAGTAAATATGGTTTGGAAACCATTTGAAAAAGTATTGATGTTTCACCTTCCATGATTATTCCCATATCCATATTTACTAGATCCATGAATATAGGATACCTTTCAACTTTCATATTGTTTAAAACTCCATGATTCGTTCTATTAAAAGCATCTTCCACCTTATTTTAATTCCTTAGGTGGTAGTGTATAGTGAAATCACAATCTTTGAGTAGTTGAAGCCTCCGTGTTTTCATCATGTTGAGTTATTTCTATGAGAAAATATACTTCAAAATCTTATGATCTGTATATATCACATATTTTTTACCATAGAGATAGTGTCTCCATATTTTCCAATAAAATATTGCAGCTACTAACTCAAGATCATCAGTGGGATAATATTGTTAATGAATTTTTAGCTGCAGTGATGTAATGCCCTAAACCTATTTACCCAGAGTCGGTGAATTATTACATAACATTGGCATGATCACAAGGAAATCATGTCCCAAAATACCGATTAGTTTAGTATTATTGGAATCAATATTCATACATAAGTTCAACATTACTTCTTTAAAAGAAAAACAACAGTAATTATTCAATTATAAACCTCAAATCCTCGTAGATTAGGCTTGAAAGTCACTCATTACTAGCTTATTCATATCCTGGGAAAATAAAACATAAGAAATAAGTGAGATCTAATGCTGTGTAAGGGTAAATAATTTAGCGGAAGATATAAAATTTTAAGGGAAGATGTGTAAAAAAAATAACATCCCTTCAAACATAAACTGGAACATAATATGAAAAAAAAATCCAACATTACCATATAAACATGCACATGGATAATATACTAGTCGAATAATCACATGTAAGAACTAATTTCATAATGAGGGAATGTATAGTACCAGAGTTTAGTTTCTTGGTCAAGGCCTCGTGTGAGGACCTAGGGGCTAACTATAACCGGACCCTATCCTAGAGATCCTATGTAACCGGACTCCATCCCGAATAGCCTCTGTAAATGGACTACAACCCGGAGAGCCTCTGTAACTGGACTCCAACCTGGAGAGCCTCTGTAATGGGACTCCAACCCAGAGGGTCTCTTATAACCAAAACCCAACCTGGAGGTCTTACTATTACCGGTTCCCAACCGAAAACATACTAGTCCAATACATTCATCATAATAAAATGTTGAAATATAACATAAATTTTTGTATTAAAAATAGCATACGAAATGTCAATAATTTATCCATAAACCATGAATAGTTTAAAATTAAATCATCAATATTCAAACATATCAGAAAACTGTCGATTCAATATGGAAGATTAGTATCATAATAAATCAACTTTAAACAAAATTTAAATCCATCAAAGGATATTGACACAGATGAATGTCATCAATAAAATGCTTAGAGAGAAATACCCCTTTTTGTGAATTTAATTATACCACTCGGAATTTATAAAGGAAGTAATTTAAAAGGGATTTTTGAATCAATTTGTCAAAAACCACTTTGAAACTTTTAAAATGAATTATAATTTCAAAACATTTATGTCCAAATAAATAAATCCTTAAAGTAATTTTGAAAACATGGACATTAATTAAAAGGGTTTAGAAAGATAAATCTTTAAAAAATTTAAAATGATGATCTTGTTAAATAAATCCTCACATATAACCTTAAATGATTCCTTTTGAATTTTTTTATGAAATATTGGTATTGATGATATGTATGTCCCAAAAAGTACGTACACATGAACAATCTCGGGTAAATAATGAGATTGAAGAAATAACCCTTATCTGGCACATTCCTTTGGTCGAGGGTACTTATAAACCCCTCTATAACCACAATAGTATGTTATTAAATTATACCAGAACCATATTAATATTTATTATATCATAAAATTATTCATTTATGACTTTATACTACCCCTTTAATAATTATTTCCATGTTTACTTAACATTTCGGGTAATAATCAATTTCTTTATCGTACATGTTTTAACTTGTTATTATTGATCGTATCATTTAGATCATGATTTAAATAGTTTCAGAATATAAACCATGATTTATATATCATATATATTTAGAATATAAATATCTATAATAGATAGATATATGAAATGGAAAACACCATTTATGGAGATGGTAGGTCATACGTACGCATAAACATTGTTTCAATTTTAATATCGTATTGAATAGAAGAAAGTGAATAAGATATATGTGAGTACATATATATATATATATATATATATATCTCCAGTAGCATTATTATTTCATATATTACATACATATGAAATATATATATTTTTATAATCATCGATGAATGGTGAACATGGAAATAAATCTTATCACGTCGTGGAGACCGTAATCTGTACATATGCACAAGCGACAATATCATTTCCTTAAAAGTTTGGATTTGGATGGTATATTAAATTTACAGAGACATTAGAATGTTTTTTTATTATTTATATACATATTACTCATTATTATATCCATCTAATAACATAGTGTTGAATAATAAATTACACCACGATGTGGAGACGGTAAGCCGTACGCATCACGCATGGTAACATTATCATTCATAGAATGGATAGAATAATGAATATGGTTATGCCATATTTATAATAACATCATATTATATATAAGGTACTAGAGTTATTATTTTGTTATGGTAGTAAAAAATAATTAGTAAGTTGAAGAAGAAAATAACTTGAAAGTGGGTGGTGAAATTATTACCTCTTCTTCTGGTTCATCCTCTTTATTGAATGAAAAGGGATCTGTAGGATGGCTTTATGACCAAATGAAGGCCTCTAGAATAAAGGGATGTTATTTTATAGGATATTTGGGCAGGTTTTGGCTGATCCAAAAGGATTTGGGGGTGTGAAATTAAGATAAGTGGAAGAGCCCTTTTATAAGAGAGGTGAGGGTCACTTTAGGAAAAACTTGAAATATTATTTAATAATAAAATAATTTTCGGTTTATAAAGAATCCAAAAGGATTTATTTCGTGGATAAAGTGTGTTTGGGTCTATATCCTCTCATTCAATAGGTTTTATACAGGTTTGGGTCACTATATTAATCTTATCATTTAGATTTTACTCTTAGTTTAATAGTTTGACTTTTACCGTGTCTCTTTGTATTTTTATATTATATGGTTTATAACCATACCATAAACTTCCAAGAGAACCCAAATTGGTTCATTAATGACACATATAATATTATTTATACCCTTTTTCAAAACTTTATACTTTATGGAATATTATATCAACTAATAATATAGTATTTGTTTTAAATATGCAATTATGTCAAATTTGACATTCTTTAATAATTTATTTTTCTTAAAGTCATAACAACATTATTAATTCGAAAACAATTCATTATATTTACCATAATATGTCATATTCACCTATAAAATTCGTGGAGATCATAAAAACTTTGTAATTATATTTATTTTAATATTTATAATACAATTTATTTGATTCTTTAATTAATAAGATAATTATTGCATCATCATTATGTCATAATTAAATTTAATTATTTAATGTCTAAAAATTATAAATAAAATATCATTATATAGGAAATATATTTATCTTTATATGAATATTAATAGTCGAGTAGATCAATTATATAACCTCATCTAAAAATTGATTCAATAAAATATATTTGTTTCTGTCATTTTTGACTTTACTTTAAATTAATTAATATAAAGTGTCATTATTACTCCCATGTGGCTCCACGAGGTTCAACATTTGACCCATGTATGCCCATGGTCGTATATATAAATCATAAAATATGATTACGACACATGTTAGGGTCATTTAATATTATTATAATATTATATTTTACCCTTATTTACTATATTTACCTTTTAATCATGCTAAATAAAATATTTATTGAAGTAAATATTTAAAATGTCTAAAAATAAAGGTTAACTATTTAAAAAATTTGGGCATACTGATTCAAAATATAGAATCTATTTTTCCAAATTAAAAACAAAAATGTGTCATATATTAATTTAAAATTAATTCCCGTTGTTAAAACAAAAAGTGTGTTTTTTAGGAAATAATAACTATCAAAAGATCGACACTTGTTTATGTTTAATTTAAATGTGAAATTATATCCAATAAAAAATTGTATTAAATGGTAAAAATATAATTTTATTATACTTTAAAACCACTCAAAATTATAATTTATCATTATAAATTATTTCTATTAAAAAGAAGTTTTTAAATAAAATTTAGTATTTTTCACTATTCATAAAAATATGAAAGTTATCAGAAAAATTCGAAAAATTTACAGGGAGTGATTGAGGCCATCAATCACAAACAAGTGTACACTTTAGCGCCTCAAATCCATCCATCTATGATGATTTAAAATATCATCAATTCAACAAAACACACAGTATTAGGATAACAGATTTTATGTTTTAATATCCATTCTCTAAAGTTTAAGAATTAATTTTTTCACAGAATAATATCAATATATATATATATACTTGACAAGTAATGTTTCATCCTTCAACTAATTTCTACCACAAACTTATCTTTCTCTCCAAAATATAATAGAACTCAAAAATATTATATTTATCCTAATCATATATGTTTCCTAATATTTCTACATACCATTTAAATGAGGAAAAATATTTTGTAATAACCAAGGACTTCCTGTAGGATAGTGGTAGGTAATAAAGGCATGTCTCACTATGGTTGTGGGTTCAATTCATGAAGCTTTGTCCAACGTGATGGGATATTTCCTGAATTGTAGGTTGTCTTTTTCCAAGAACTATAGTATTATAATGTATTCCAAAAATAATCATAAGAAGTATTTTACCCTTAAACAATACTATCCAAAGTTCAACTTAATTCGTTCCAACCAATATAGTTATCCAAAAGAGCTCTGTCAAGACTCTCTCTAAATGGTCTCTAAATTCCAAAAACAATTGTAACAGTAGATTCCTTAGACAAAGTAATGTTTCTCTTATTTTCACATACTAAAAATATTATTACCTTGATCATATTAAAACCTTAATGAAAACAAAAAGTACTGCAGTACCATCCTTATATATATCTCATTATTCTTATAACCAAAATATTATTCTTGAATCCAAAAACACTAATAAATTAATTATTCCACTTCAACTTTAGTAACAACATAACCTTGACCTTGCTTCCTTGGCATTTTCTGAGGTACGTTTCCTTGGTTCTTAGGAAATGAATAGGCATAATGCCCCATTTCTCTACAAATTGTAGCATTCAACATTGAAACAACCATTCTTTCCCTTGAAATCACGACCATGGTGACCTTTTTATCCACATTTATAACAGACTCACATTCCTTCAAGAAATTACCAAGGTTACTCTTTCCACACTTTTCACATATATGAAAAATCCTTCTTTCCCTTATTCTCTTTATCCATATTTTATTATACCATCTTTTTCTTCTCTGACTTCCCTTCAAAGCCATAGGACTCAGAGAATTCATTACTTAGCCTATTATCACAGGATACTATTTCTTCGTATAATGATAATACATGGGAGACTATTTCTTTTCTAAATGTTGGCCCAATACCATGAAAGATATTATCCATATTTATATTGTGATCATGTGCATTACTGGAATTCTCATTCCTTCTACTAGGCTCCATTTCTAAACAATGGCCTACACAAGGTCAGTTTAGCAAGCGAAATTCATAATTCCAAACTTGTAAAATACCTAACGTAAATTGAAAAGAATATGTGTATAATCTAAAATCATAAAATGTTTTTTAGGAAGTATTCATTCTAAAAACCTTCATAATGGATTGTAATGAAAATGAGAATTATCCAAAGCATATCCCCCAGGAGTGTTATAACCAAGAGTGCAGCAAGGCCCGTTGTCGTGCACCAGTTCCCGTTTAAGTCTACCTCAAAGAGGTGTTTTCGGGATTTACCCCTAGGTACACCTGTGCCAGAGCCGCCTCTACCTTCTCATATAAAGAAATGAATGTGTTTCTTGGAAATCTCAAAAAATATCTACATTTCCAAAATTCTAATAAGTTCTTCTATACTAATCCTCAATGTATATCTTAGGGTAATGTGCTCTAACCAGAGTTTATCTAAATCTAGTTTCCAAGGTTTGTACTAAACATCCTCTGATACCAACTGTAAAGCCCCGAACCCAGTTTTCCAGAGTCGGTGCATTATTAAATAACATTGGCATGATCACAAGGAAATCATGTCCCGAAATACCGATAAGTTTAGTATTATTGGAAACAAGGTTCATACATAAGTTCAAAATTACAACATGAAAATAAAAACAACATTAATTTATTCCTTTAGAAACATCCAAGCCTCATAGATTTTGCTTGAAAGTCACTCATAACTAGCTTCTTCATATCCCTTGAAAATAAAACATAAGAGTGGGGTGAGCTCAGATGCTCAGTAAGGGAAAATAATTTAGCAGAAGCTATAAACATTTAAGGAAAGATGTTTGAAAAAAATAATAGACTTTCAAAAATAAATTGGAACATAATACGGTAAAATAAATCAAACATTACCATACAAACATGTACATGGATATTCTACTAGTCGAATAATCACATGTGATAACTAATTTTATAATGAGGGAATGTATAGTACCGAAGTGTAATTTATGTGTCAAGGCCTAGTTCTAGGACCTAAAGGATTATTGTAACTCAACCCCAACACGGAGAGCCTCTGTAACTGGACTCCATCCCAGAGAGCCTCTGTTACCGAACTCCAACCCGGAGAGCCTTTGTATCCAAACTCCAACTCGGAGAGCCTCTATAACCGGACTCCAACACGAAAGGTATACTGTAATTGGACCCCAACTTAGAGGGATTACTTTTACCGGTCCCCAACATGAAACATACTAGTCCAATACATTCATCATAATAAAAGGATGAAATATAACATAAACATATGTATTAAAACTAGCATACGAAATGTCAATAATTTATCCATAAACCATTAATGGTATTAAAATAACACAAACATAATCAATCATATCACAAAAACATCAATACAATATGGAAGATTAGTATCATAATAAATCAACTTCAAACATGTTTTTAATCCATCAAATGATCTTTATATAGATTAAAGTGATTAGTAAAATGCTGAGAGAGAAATACCTCTTTTTTCATGAAATCAATTATACCCCTGACAATTTATAAAGGAAGTCATTTTTAAGATATTTTTGAATCAATGTGTCCCATACCACATTGAAACTTTTGAAAATAATTATCATTTCAGAACATTCATGTCCATATAAATAAATCCTTAAATTCATTTTTAAAACATGGACATTAATTAAAAGGGTTTAGAAAAATAAATCTTTAAAACATTTAAAATGATGATATAGTTAAATAAATCCTCCCACAAAACCTAAAATGATTCTTTTTGAGAAAATTTTTATGAAATATTGTTATCTTTGATATGTATGTCCCAGGAAATACTTAGACATGAACAATCTTGGGTAAATAATGAGATTGATGAAATAGCCCTTACCTTGCACATTCCTTTGGTCGAGGGTACGTCTAACCTCCTATATAATGACCATAGTATGTTAATAAATTATACTAGAAACATATTAATATTTATTATATCATACTTGATTCATTTATTACATTATAATACACATTTAATAATGACTTCCATGTTAACTTAACATTTTGGGTACTAATCGATTTCTTTATTGTACATGTTTTAACATGTTATTCTTGATCGTATCATTTATATCGAGAATTAAATACTTCCAGAATATAAACCTTGATTTATATATCATTTATATTTATAATACAGGTAATTATAATAGATAGATATATGAAATGGAAAACATCGTTTATTGAGATGGTTGGTCATACGTATGCATAAACGTTATTTCTATTTTCATATCGTATTTACAGGAAGTAAGTGAATAAGATATATGTAAGTACATATATATATATATATATATATCTAGTAGAATTATTATTTCATATATTAAGTAATTATTAAAAATATATATTATTTAATCATTAATGAATGGTGAACAAGGAAATGAATCTCATCACGTCGTGGAGATGGTAATCCGTATGTACACACGAGTGACAATATCATTTACTTAGTGGTGTGGAATTTGAAGGTATATTAATTTTACAGACATTATAATGTTATTTTTATTATTTATATACATATTACTAATCATTATATCCATCCAATAACATAGTGTTTAATAACAAATTACACCACGATGTGGAGATGGTAAGCCGTACACAGCATGCATGGTGACATTATAATTAATAGGATGGAGAGAATAATGAATATGGTTATGCCATATTTATAATAACATCACAGTATATATATAAGGTGATGGATTTATTATTTTTTTATGGTAATAACAAAGAAAGAGTAAGTGGAAGAAGAAACGAACTTGAAAGTGGGTGGTGAAATCATTACCTCTTCTTCTAGTTCTTCCTCTTGATTTGATCAAAATGGATACATACAATGGATTTATGACCAAATAAAGGCATCTAGGATGAAGGGATGATTGTTTATAGGATATTTTGGCAGCAGTTGACCAATCCAAAAGGATTTGGAGGAGCGAAATTAAGAGAAGGTGAAGTTACCTTTTATAAGAGAGGTGAGGGTCACTTTATGAAAAACTTGAAATATTAGTATATAATAAAATCATTTTCGGTTTATAAAGGCTACAAAAGGATTTATTTAGAGTATAAGTTTGGTCAAAATCCTCTCTACCAATAGGTATTAGATATGTTTGGGTCACTATATTAACCTTATCTGTTAGATTTAAATCGTAGTTAAATAGTTTGACTTTTACTATATCTCTTTGTATTTTTATATTATATGGTTAATAAACATACCATTAACTTTAAAGAGAACCACAATAGGTTCATTAATGACACATATAAAATTATTTAGTCTCTTTGGTCGATCTTTATACTATTAGGAATATTATTTCAACCAATTATATAGTATTTGTTTAAAAAACACAATTATGTCAATTTTGTCATTATTTAATAATTTATTTTTCTTAAAGTCATAACAGAATTATTACATAGAATAAAATTCAATAAATAAACCGTAATATTTCATATTCACCTATAAAATTCTTAGAGATCATAAAAACTTTCAAATTATATTTATTTAAATATTTAACTACAATTATTTTTATTCATTCATTAATAAGGTAATTACTGCATCATCATTGTGTCGTAAATAAATTTAATCATTTAATGTCTAAAAATTACAAATAAAATATAATTATGTATGAAATATTTTTAGATTTATAATTAATATTTTTAGTCTAATAGATAAATTATATAACCTCATATAAAAATTGATTCACTAAAATATATTTGTTTATGTTATTTTTGTCATTACTTTAAATTAATAAATATAAAGTATCATTATTACTCCCATGTGGCTCCATGAAATAAAACATTTTACCCAAGGATACCCATGGTTTAATATGTATCATCCAATATGATTCGAACACATGTTAGGGTAATTTTATATTACTATAATATTATATTTTACCTGTATTTACAATATTTACCTTTTAATCAGGGAAATAAAATATTTACTGAAGTAAAAATTTAAAATTTCTAAAAAAAAGTTACCTATATACATAATTTGGACCTATTGATTCTAAATATGAAATCCATTTTTCCAAATTCAAAACAATGAAGTGTCAGAAATTAATTTAAAATTAATTCCCCCTGTTAAAACAAAAATCGTGTTTTTACGAAATAGTATCTATCAAAAGATTGATACTTCATTATGTTTAGTTTAAATGTGAAATTACATCAAATGAAAACTATTGGATTAAATGATAAAAATATAATCTAATTTTACTTTAAACCCACTCAAAATTATATTTTAACACTATATATTATTTCGATTAAAAAAGTTTTTTTTAATTAAAAGTCATTATTTTTCACTATTAATCAAAATATGAAAGTTATGAGAAAAATTCCAAAACATTTATACAAACTAAATTTTTATATTGCGATTATAAATAAGAATTTAATTTCATTAAATTTAATATATAAAAGTGTAAAATATTGGTTTTAAAAAGGGTTCACCAATAAAAGGCTGTAAAATAGCATTTTTTTAAAATACTTCTTTTATCTAAAAAAATAAATTTGTTCTTATATTATGTCTATGAAACACAGAATATGAATTCTAAAATTTTATAGATTATATAAAATTCAAAATTTAGTTAATACTATTCATAACCTCTTTTTGAACAGCTAGTTTATTACGTCGTGTTATGCTCAAACTCGGTGTTGCGTGTAGTGAATGTTATTGAAATACTTTGGAAAATATCATACTATGAATTCATGTAGTGTTACATGTGATGCATAAGAAATAAGTATATCATTATGTATATGGACACAACCATGCCCTTTCATAGAATCATCACTATAAATAATGAAGCCAACATTCCCTAATAGTAGAGTCAAGAGAGAATCATTGAATAATAGTTTCTTCAATTTTTCAAAACATTCTTTACGCTCTTTTGTGCAAATAAATTTATCCCCTTTACGTGTGATTTTGGTTAATGGGTTATCTAGTCGGGAAAAATTCTATACGAAACACTGATAATAACTTGCTAGACCAATAAGATTACGTACCTCAGTTATACTCGTCGGTGCAGGACACTCTTTTATTTCTCTTAACTTAGAAGGATCAACAGAGATTCCATCCTTAGAGACAATATGGCCATGAAAAGAAATCTCCTGAAGCCAGAATTCATATTTTCTAAACATGACATATTGTTCAATTTTTATAAGTCTTTATAATACTGCGATAGTCATTTTCATGATCTTAGTTTGTTTTGGAGTTTACCAAGATATCATCAATATATACCACTAAAAAGTCAGCAAGATATTTCTTGAAAACACTATTAAATAGATCCATGAATACATAGGGTGAATTAGTCAGTCCAAAAGACATTACTGTAAACTCGTAATGCCCATACCTAGTATGAAATGCTATCGGTGAAATGTATTCCTTCCTCACACACAACTAATAATATCCAGATCGAAGGTCAATCATTGAAAAATATTGAGCTCCATGAAGTTTATCGAATTAATCATCAATGTCAGGTAGTGGATACTCATTATTTATTGTTATAGCATTTATCTCCCAATAGTCAATCCACAACCTCATAGATCCTTCTTTATTCATAACAAAAATAACTATGGATCCCCATAGGGAAAAATGATGGAGAATAAATATTATATTACTCAAATACTCTAGTTGTTTCATTAGTTCAACTAATTCTACTGTGTCCATTCTATAAGGGGTATTTGATATGGGCCTTGAACAAGGAATGAAATCAATGGAAAAGTCAATTTACTATTTTGGAGGATGTCGAGGTAAATCCTCTAGAAACACATCAACATATTCATACACAATGGTTATGTTCTATATTTTAACATTCCTTTATTAACCCATATTTATTTAACTCCTTTCCTATAAAATAATTGAATTTAGTAGAGCTAATGGGGGTGGATCTAGATAAAAATCATATGGCGACATTTATTCTCTAATGATAAGGTACGCCTTATCATCCTGAAAAATTGTATCCTCTGTTTTACAATAAATTTTTTCCTCATGTTCTGAAATCCAATCCATACAATGGATGATATCAAATTTAATCATGGTTATGATGATGAGATCTGTAAATAAAGAACGTTTGAATGCCATAATGGGAACTGATTCCCAAAATATTGTTGCATTGATACATCCCTTAATAGTTCTGACTAAAAAATCGATTATTAAATCAAATTGGAAATATCTAATTTTCATAGAAAACTGGGAAGATATGAAACAGTTCATTGATCGAGAATCATATAAATCATTGGCTAAATTTGAGGAAACTATTAATTTAACTACGACCACATCATTCAGATCTTCAACCTCAACTGTAGTGATCACATAAGCTTGTACTTCCCCCTTGGACTTTTCTGAGGTAAGTTTCCTTGACGCTTAAGACATTTATTTGAATAATTCCACATTTCACTACAATTATATCAACAACATTAACAACATATCTCTTTCCATTACAATCACGATCTTAGAGAACCTTTTTTAACCAGATGTGTAACAGACTCCCATTAACTTTAGGGAAGTACTCGGGTGTTTTTTCCCACATTTACTACAATATGGAAATTCAAATTTCGCTTTGTCTCCTTATTTCCATTTCCAGGGTGTTCAACATATTTGTTCTTCTCTTTATTTTCTTTAAAGTCATAAGACTTTGAGAATTAATTTTCTGTCTTGATAGCACATGAGACAATATCTTCATATGACGAGAAGGATTGTGAGACTAATTATTGATGTAGAAATGGTTTAACCAATCAAATAATCAATAAATCATACTCCTTGGGTTACATATGTAATTTTATGCATGCCTTGCTAACCTTGTAAAGTTATCCTTATACTTTGAAACATTTTCATCCTCCTTTTGCCTCAGACTCATAAATTGTATTTCCATATCCACACGATGGTCACGTGGAAATTATTTTTCTAAAAAAATTTCATTAAAATTCATCTATTCCCAATTTTATACTCTTTCTTCTACCTTTGGGTTTTGAATTAATAACCACGATTGATCTGTATGTCCAGTGTGGCGATAAACTCCCATGAAAACTTTTTCTCATTCGCTACTCCCCAAAGCATGAAATATTTTCTCTATGGAAATTATCCATTTATCTTCTACAAGTGGATTTTTATTCCAATTGAATGATGATGGTTTTTACCTTATGAATCGGTCTAACATTGATCCTCAACATTCTGGATCAGGGTACTCTATACGGTTAAGGTTATTATTCCTAACCTGAGTGAGTTGTCCTAGTTTGGTTATAAGTTGTTCATCACCGGTAACATCTCCAGCTCCACTATAATTATCATGAGCAGGAGGTAAATAACAACATGTATTACGTGCATTGATACAGTTTCCATTCCTTCCACTAGGTGCAATTTCTAAATAATGGGATACACTAGATTAGTTTATGAATCACAACACCAAATCCAAACTAGTAAAATACCTAACATAGATTGAACAGTTTATAGGTATAATCCATAATAATAATAAAAAATGTTTTCTTTGATGAGTTATTTACTCATAAATCCTTCATAATTACATGTAAATAAAATTTGAAATATCCTAAGAATATCCCCCTGGGAGTGTCGAAACCATGAGTGTCGTATGGCCTGTTTTTGTGTACCTGGATACACCGGGTCAAGCCCAAAACTCCTTGTTAGAGTTTTCACATCTAGGTATATCTGTTCTAGAGTCACCATTACCTGTTCATATCTAGACATGGATTTTATTCTTTAAAAACTCACAAAATCTCTACATTACCAAAATTATAGGAAGTTCATTTATACTAATCCTCAAAGTCTATCTTAGGGTAATGTTCTATAATAATAGTTTTTCAAAATCTAGTTTCCAATTTTTTTACTAATCTTCCCCTCAGATACCAACTATAACACCTCGACCCTAGATACCCAAAGTTGGGGCATTATTATATGACATTGTAATGATCATAAGAGATCATGTCTCGAAATACCGAATAGTTTAGTATCCTTGGAAATATTAGATACATACATAAGATTTACATTACATCATTAAATAAAACAACAATAGTGTGGGTCATTTGAACACACTCATATCCTTGTACTATCCCTAAAGTTTAATCATAATATACTTCTTCACATCCAAGGAATAAAGAAACCCTAAGAAAAGGGTGAGCTCAGATGCTCAGTAAGGATAACAATATAGGGGAAATATTATAAATAAGCATAATCATTTAAGGAAATGTATAAGACTAAAACAAAAGCATTTTAAAATTAAAATACAACATAATATAGAAAAGATAAATCAAATAATTCAATTTACTTATTCACATGGATATTATATTAGTCATAACAATCACATGAAATATCAATATCTAACTTCATAATGATGGAATGCATAATGTCGGACATCATAACCACATAGTCAAGGCCTCATGCCAAGACTAAAAATAATATTTTTAAGGCCTTGTGCCAAGACAATAGTTTGTCTCACGAGACCTACCGATGCATCAAATATCTATAGAGGGCTCCACCCATCACATTCTAAGTCCAATGCATTTCTCATATGGAAAGATAAAAACATAAAAAAAACATTGGTTTTAAAATTAGCATACGAAATGTTAATACTTTAACCATAAACCATGAATGGTATAAAAATAACACATTAATAGTCAAACTTATCACAAAACCTTCAATACAATATGGATGATTGTATCATAATAAATTAACATCAAACAAGTGTAAAATCCATCAATGGATGTGAACATAAATGAAATCAAAACTATTTATGAGAAATATCTCTTTCTATTTTGAAATCATTTTAAAGTCAAATAATTATAAATGAAAACATTTATTTTCAAAATATTCTTATAAGATTTTAAGGGAAGCTTTAATGTGGTTTTAATGATGTAAAATAGATGCACCCTTTGTATAAGTTAAAAAAAATTCTTACCTTAATTCGTCGAAAAGGTCCTAAAGTACCCTGTTTGGAAAACAACAAAAATATTCCTTTCAAAACTGTTTATAAAAAATTAAACTATGTTATAAATGAAATTAACTCATATTATAGAAAATTGTATAATTTTTTTGAAATAAATTTTTATGAAACATGGATGTGGATGGAAAATAATTCCTAGTATATGCTTGCGTATAGACAACCTTATATAAAAAAGAGATTGTAAAAATAACCCTTACCTTATACTTTTCCTTAGACGAGGGTAGGATAAACTCCTGTATAATAGTGAAATCATTGTTATTAAATTATAAAAGAGCCATATACATAAACATGATATGAAGTATGATCTTCTAATATTTCTTTGTGAATGATATTTTAGTGGTATCATCATTTCAGGTGTTAACTGATTCGGTTTCCTTTATATGTTTTGTTACGTAAGTATTGTTTGTTATAGTTAGGATGTATTTGATTAATATCCAGAATGATATTAATTTCATACGAATTATTTTTTAATCATAAAATGATATTTATTCTGGAATGGTAATGATGAGGAATGAATCTCACCACATTTGTGGAGACGATATTCCTTATGTACGCAGAAGCGATAATACCAATATATTGATGGTGGAATCATATGAAATTTGATTGTATATCATATAAAAATAATCATTAACAAGTTACATTTATTATTTACATCAATTATACTCATTGTTATACCCATACTTATAATTATGTGTTGAGTACCAAACAATGCCACGACGTGGAGATAGTAAGCCATATGTACGCACGTTCGGTGACACTGTTCTCCAATGGCCCGATGACCTTCATTTTTTTTTTATTTTTGATATTCCACCTTTCATGGGATGAGGTGTAACCCTACAATTCCCATAGAAGATGGATTATATGCCCGTAGGCCATATAGGAATTCATTGCCCGTAGGCACAGACATTACATACAACCCAGACTAACTACTTGGAACAACTCCTCCCCAGCATCTTCATCATGAAATCAGCTCTCCACCTTCGCATGGCTATTCGGCTAAGCATTCCCATGCATGCATATTCTTGTCCCGATGGCAGGTGTCATACCCTCTCATTCTTGCAATCCATTTAGCTTCTACTGTGGTGAAAGATCCTTCCTCATCCTCCTCGTAGAGCATGTTCCATGTAGGTTATGTCTAGTTTGTATCTGCAAAAAGGTGGCCTGAAGCCCTTGAAGTGGCCCAAAGGGCCAACTGACCCGAAGGCTTGGGTGGCCGAAGACCTATGAAGGACCCGGGGACCAAATCGGAGGCCCGAAGGCCAATATGGGGGCATATTCCCGGCTGCTACAGTGCCAAACAATGCCTACTACAGTTTACGCTATAGTACCTGCTACAGTACTGCACAGTTCCTATTACAATACTGCAACAGTACCAGAAATTCTGCCTCCGCCTAGATTTGATCCCTGGTTGCTTGGATGAACAAACAGAGACCTTGCCAACCGGGCTAAATCTCATGTGCCTTGGTGACTTTTTCATTCTAAGGATATATAGAATAATGAATATTGTTGTACCATATTTATAATAAAATCAAAACATATATAAGGTACTGGAGTTATAATTTTGGTATGGAAAGAAAAAATAAAGACGAAGTGGAAGAAGAAAAGAATATTGAATTAGGAGATGAAATTATTACCTGTTCTTCGAGTGCTTCCTTTTGATTTGATCAAAAGGGCTATTTAGATTGGATTTATGATCAATGTAAGGCCTCTAGATTTAAGTGAGGGTAGTTGGGAGGATATTTGAGTAGGCTTTGGTTGATCCAAATGGCTTTGGAGGTGTGAAATTAAGAAATGGTGAAGTACCGTATTATAAGAGTGGTAGGCTCACTTTAGGAAAAGCATGGAAATTATTTTATTATAAAATCAAATTCAATTTATAATGGCTATAAATGGAATTATTTCGAGGCTAAGGTGGGTATCAATCAACATTTTCTCAACCAATAGGTTTTAGACAAGTTTAGGTCACCATATTAACCTTATATTTTAGATTTAACTCTCAGTTTAATAGTTTAACTTTTACCATTTCTTCTTGTATTCTTACACTATATGGTTAATAAACATAACATAAAATACCAAGAGAACCCCAAGTGGTTAATTAATTATATATCTATAATTATATAAGTCTTTTGTCTGAACCTAATATTTTTAGGAGTATTATATCATTTAATAAAATAGTATTTGTTTTAAAAACTCATTTATGTCAATTTTGACACTATTTTGTAATTAATTTTTGTTAAAGTCATAAAAACTTGATTACTTCAAAAAACATCCATTAATAAACCCTGAAATGTCTTATTACCCTAAAAAATTCTTGGAATTTATCACAAGTTTTAATATTCATTTATTTTAATAATTATATTATCAATTATTTTAATCATAAATTAATAAGGTAATTACTGCATCATCATTGTGTCGTAAATAAAGATAGTTATTTAATGTCTAAAAATTATAAATAAAATAACATTATGTATTAAATATATTTAAAATTCTAATGAATACTTATGGTGGAATTTATATTATGTATAACCTTATATTAAAAATGTTTTAGTTATGAAAATATGAATTCAACCCTTTTAACTCTTCTTTAAATAAAATATTAATAAATGTCCTAATCTATGATATGTGAATCAAAGAGGATAATATTTTATTCCTAAGCATGATTATGGTCAAAAAAACTTATCCAATAAAATTAGGACATTTTTTATGATAATTATAATAACATTTTTACCTTAACTTACCCTATTTACTTTTAATTTTCGTAAATAAAATTGAAAAGTTACTATTCATCAAAAAACTATTTTCATCTTATGGAACCACATTTTACTTATTAATGTAAACCGTGTCTCTCATATTATTCATGTTCAATTCACTGAAGTGGTAAAATTACATTTTATGCAAATTTTTAAACGTGCCTAGAAGGTGGGTGAAAGACGTTAAAAAATTAAATAAAAATTTACACATCTAATTTTTTTTAAATGACTCCAATTAATTACATTGAACTAATATAGGTATTATGTATCTATTTTTACTTAAATTAAATGAAAATAAAATAAATAATTATTTTAATAAAAATTCGGTTTTAAACAAAAACATAGTGTTTTTCACTATTCATCAAAAATTGACCGTTTTCAACAAAATACAAAAAGTTAACACTATGATAATTTTGATATTCCGAATCCAAAAATGAAGATCATTTTGAAAAATTAAATTTATAAAATTTCAAAACATAGGTATTACTTTTCATAAGGGCTATTTTGATAGGTTGTGGTGTACTAGAACTCGATGTTACGTTAAATGCAAGCTATTATATTATTCAAAGGGAAACATACCGTAGAATCATGGTGTGTAACAAACTCATTTTCTAACATTTATTCTCAAGCAAGATGGATTCCTATAGAGAATAATCACTCAAATTATGGTTTTATATTTGGAAAAGAAATCACTAGTAGAATTACTTAATAATTATCATCAAACCAAGGATTTGAATGCTTCAATTAATGTACAATGGTGAAGCCACATGATGAAATTCCTAATTAAATAAAAAATAGGGTGAAAATTACTACTTCATAACTCAGGAATTTTTCATTATATGAGAACCTTATATGTATGTGGAACATATGCTTAAACTCTACCACTATAGCACTATATATTGAATGATGCAATGTATATCCATTTCAACAGGATAAAAAATTGTATCAAACCCTATAGATTACTACTTTTTTGGGGGATGAAACATTAAATTCTTCAAAATGGGTCATTTATAAAAGCCTATAATATCTCATGATGTTCTAAAATTTCCTTTTTCATAAATAGAGTATGTGTGGAACTTCTTCTTTAGTTATTCCACTACATCATAAATGTAGATGTGCCTTTTTGACATGTATGAGAGCCATCATCTTGAGGATTTTTGTATTCATAAGCTCCTTATAGGTTGTTTAGATTTTTTTCATTCTTATAATCTCCCTAATTTATTATATGTGTTCATATGGGGTTGAACCATATCATTTTTCATGATCAAAATTAGTTTATCAATGAATGGGTATATGTTAATGATAAAGCTACATTAGAACGACTAATTTTTTTTGTTAAATATTTAAGTTCTCTCTAGAGGGCCAATTTACATAATTAAATCTATCAATATTAAATTCATAAATTTCATGGAATCAAGGGTAATTTCATGACACACACGGGTATATATAAATTTTTCTTCAAATATACATTCATAGGATGGTTCTAAATCAAAATGGACGATTCATCATGAAAAAAGATGAAGCCAATGGGTAATGGAGTTTTCTTCATAGATAATCATGGTGATGTCATAATATGTCTCTGTGAAGCATACTGAACTGATTGCACTCTCAAATATTATATTTGGGGTATTATTAATGTTGTGATGAAGGAAAAGAATATTTTCTAGAAAAAAAATATATATAGATTTATATTCCACAACTATTGTCTAGGCTATTAGGATAGTCTTTATTTACCTCTCATGGAATCTAACTACATGATGGATTAGATTCGTATGTCTTCTACAATTTAATGAAATCATCTTCACTCATGTTATAGGGAGTAAAACTTTCTATAATATATCATGAACAAAATAGTTTTTAAATATAGTTACATCATTGGGTTTAATGAGACAACAGATGATCTATAATCCCTATTTCAGATGTATTTTTGTTAAAAAGTTACTTGAGAATCTTATAAAAATTATTTCATTTTTATTAAAAGAGCATTCACATCTTGGTAAGTAATTAAACTTTAACGCTAAAAAATAATGAATTATAGATTTACACTTCATTATACCTTATAGATTACATATATATGTTAGCTGATTGTCAAATGAATTGTTTTTTAATAGTTTCTAATATGGATCATAGATCCTCTCAAACAAATATTAAAAAGAATTTTAACATTTATGATGAGTGGAATGTAAACCCCCACACTCTTGATATATATGCACACATGATAAAATAATAAAATTTGAATGATTTAAAAGTCAATCATAAGGGGGGAAATTTATGATAAATTGTAATTATAAATATTTTATTTTATTTTATTTGTTTTAATTACCTTTATTGAAAATTAGAAATTTATAAAATAAAACATGTCTACAAAAAATAAACAATTTGCATTGAGAACCCCATTCCCTTACAATAAATCAAGGAATGGGTGTCCTTTAGTTTAATAAATACTATATATTTTTAATACTTACTAATAAAATTTTTTAATATGAAACAATAATATATTTACATATCATTGATTATATATACATTGATGAATATAATTATAATGCCCCTTACATCCCACATCATTGATTATTGAAGGAGGATCCCACGAATAAAATTATAAAAATATTAAACAAAAACACACAAAATATATTGGAATAAATTATAACAATGACATCATAAAATTTGGTTTTCTCTTAATCAATATTACATAACACTGACTTCATATATTCTAATATATTTTTATCTAGTTTATGAATAAGAATCATTATATTTTAAAATCAAATAACAATTAATTTTAGTGGCCATGAAGTGGATAAACAATATGTATGTATAAGATGTGTTGGTTATAGAGTGTCACCTTGAAGAAATTTTGAGTAAGGTAAGACATATGGAGGCACAAATGATAGAAATAAAGGCATAAAATAACAAATAAAAACTCTAAAAGAATGTTTTAGTTTGTTCTTTTCTTTTATATACTAGTTTATGTTAAAGGGTAAAATTGGAAAAGATTAATGGGAACCAATATATAAAGTGGTAAACACCCATAATTTATTCTAGACATTATGTTCAATGTCTCACCTCATCCCATTTAATATAGTTGGTCATAATAGTTACTAATAAATGATAAACAATAACCACTGACACTTTTTTTCAACAAAAATTATTTTCCGTGATATTTAATGTGATTAATATCAATCCTCACTCACTAATCAACTTTTATAAAATTGTACCATGTAAAATATCCAAGGAAATATACTAAAAAATAAACAACTTCCAAAAGATCGTAGAAGTGTAAGTATTCACATAGATCGTGAGCCGAGCACTGATCTTCTTATTCCCCATTGATGATATAGATTTTATTATGGTCAAACATGCAATAGGATCTTTCATAAGATGAATGACTAATATTAAAAAAATAAATGGTGAAACTGAAGTTTTTTCCTTTCCAATTTATTTTATTTTTAAACCCTTTCAATAATTAAATAAAAAAATTTCAACAAAGGTATGTTATTAGAGATAAATAAATAGAAGAAGAAATGGGAGGTTGAGTCTAGGAAAGATACCAAATCAACCAATAAATCTTATGGACCTTCCATGAGTACCATTACCATACGAATTTGACTTCCTCATTTTTAGACATTAGATGTTCATAAGGATATACCATTCAATGATTAAAATATAACCATCAATGAATTTGAATAAAAAATGTATGAAGAGGTCATTAATGACATGATTGGTCTTCAAATCATAAAATAGATAATTAGGAATGAATATTTAGGAGCTTTGGTTTTTAATGTAATCATGAGGTACAATTTCATATTTTTTATCAACTAATTAATATACTATGTTAATTATAGTTAAATAATGTGAATATTTTATATAGGAGTATACATCACTACTGCGTAAATGTAAAACCCTATAAATATAAATTTAGAATATGTAGTAATAATATCACCACTATACGACAATTTTAAATGGAAGAAACTGAAAATATTAAATAATTGAGAGTAACCACAATGATTGAATAGAAAATAACCCATTAAATACTATCTTAATACCTAAAATACATGGTTATATGTCAAAAATCGAATCATATGAAATATATTTAAATTTTTTCTTTTATTTTCCATTTTTGTTTTTAAGGATGAATTGTATTCTCATGGTGATCAATCTAGATAAATTTAGTGTTAATTTTCTAGATACAAATCATGGGTGTAAAAAAAACTGAGCACACATGATACCCCTTATAAATTTATAATAAACCAAACCAATCATTTTATTAACGAACATCAAAATATATTTTTTATCTAATGTGATTATATGAATTAAGTTATTATATAATGGTATTTAATTATCCCCAAAATTATGGTATGAGGGTTGACACTATGCCCAAATAGTCTATAAATTACATCACTTGGATACATATTTTGGTATATATAAAACCATTTCACTATAGAAAATCTATCAAAAAAGAAAAATTATTTTTATCAATGTTTTTATAGTTTGATAAACAATTTAATGAAACTTATTTTGGTTATCAAATATTTTAATTTAAAAAATATATTATATTCCACCAGAAACAAATCCCTAGTGAGGTTTTTTGGGGAGAATATTTCTTTTATATAAAATGATTATTAGCTGTCTACTTATATATATATTTTTTGAACGAGTAAGACTTTTGACCATCAAAAATTCAAAAGGGGGATCTCGTTTTTATAAAAAGGAGTGGCAAACATACATGATGATAGAATGATTACATACATCATGAATATGTGATTACCTATCGTATTTTTATTCTTTTTTGTTTCATAGAGATGATGAATTGTTGGTTTATGTACTAGGGATTTGGATCATTATCTTATCACATTAAATGAGAGCATTTGAGAGAGAAATTACAATTTAATGTTATCTATATTAGTAAGCATTAAATATAATATATAGAGTTTTATTTTAGTAAAATATTGCATAGTTATGTAATTAAAGTGTGATTGGGATCCCATGTTATGTTAAAAAATAAATTTTGATATTTATAATCATTTAAACAATTAATTTTCAAAAAATTGCAAACATCGGTGTAATGGTAAAAACCTAGAGTACATCCTCGTATTTATGTAAAATAATAATATTATAGTATGGGAATTATTTATGAAATATATGATTATACAAAATATCAATCCAATATGAAATTACCTCATAATGACTTAATAGTAAAATTTTTATGATTTAAAAATAATTTAAAAAATTTGTTAGAGGGACAAATGTTTTAAATAGGCATTGATTTTCTATGAAATTTTATAAAAATATTCAATGATTTATTTTAGAAATATATGAATAGACACCCCCAATAATTAATGTTAACAATTTCATAAGATGAAAAATCAGGGTTTTAGTGCTTTAAAACTATATGATGTTTATTTAAGAGCCAAAACCAAATAAACTATCGTAAACTAATGTGAAATCAGAAGAACAAAATATTGGAATTATTTTTTACATGTTCGTATTGGCGAAGCAACATTCTGATGTACGGAGGGATCGAAATGATTATAGTAACTATTTTTAAGGATATCAATGTTATTAAAAAACCAGAGGGGGAAAAAATATAGGGAATCAACTTGAAAATTGTGAGAATTATTAATGAAACAACTTATGATTTATTTTATAAATATATGAATATTCATCATAGAAATCATAGTTTTTTTTTCTCATGAAAACCCAAAAATGAACTTTTTGAGTTTTAAAAAGAATAATCATGCATATAACAATCAATATATATAAAAACATCATATTACCAAAAAATAATTTTAAATTTATCTTTAATGTTTTTTTATTTTCAAAAAATAAACAAAACATCAATCCAACATGTGTTATGGATCAAATTAACAATTTTAAAATGTATGAAGGTATACAAAAACATATTGCATTGGTCAAAACAATTAAAATGACCATTTATTTCCCCTAAATATTAGAAGAACATCCAATATTTTTTTTAAATATTATAAAAGTAAAAACATCAATCTGAGTTGTGTATTTCTTAGGTTGACTAAAAATAATAGACCTTTAATATTTTTGAAATTTTAAAATGTGTGTATAATAGTTAAAACCAATCATAAAACTTCGATTGAATTTAAAACCCAGGTTAATGATATTAGAATTATTTATGACATGTTTTAATTAATATAACATCTATATGATGTTTGGTTACTGTAAATTAATAAATAATCATTTTTATGATATTTAAGTAATTAAAATTAGTTTCTAAGCTCTGAAACCCAAGGAAAATACATTGAAATGAAAATAATTATTAGCAATATTACTTTTGATTGATTTTTAAAATTAATTAATATTTTACATCCATTTGAATTTTATATTTAAAGATAAAATAAATTCCCCTTGAGAAACCCACTTAATGACAATTGTATTAGAATATAATTCATAGTGTCATTTTTCAATCTTGAATCACCAATGATATCCTCATTGAATGTGATATATTGAGAAACATAGCCTTTATATACACATTTATTGATGATAGCTTTAGAGAACCCATATTAATGTAAACCAATGATTAATTCAAAATTATCATAGTTGACATGAAGTGGAATTCTTTAGGGGAAATGATTTAAGCCACCATGAAGGGCATTGAACTCTATATGGATCCCCTTTTTTATTTTTAATAAAATAAATACTTATAGAAAAATATATTCATAATGAATGATTTTTAAAAGAATTATCCATTCATATAATATATAATATTCCATCCATGTATCTCTTTGTTATATATTTTATATATTTATTTTTCATAAGGATTCAATGTATTCCCTTTTCAGTATACGACATTTTAAATAAGGTCAATGAGAAAATTTCTATTTTATTGATAAATAATAATGTTATTTAAATTAATATCATAGGTTTTTCTTGAATGAAACTATAACTTATATAAATTTCTTCCTTCTCCCAATGTTGTAATTGAATAAAATTTTTCCTACTCCCTTCATGATTATCCAAAGATGGTTACAGATTGAGAATCCACTAAAGCAAACATTTTAGATTTAAAAAAGTGTCACATGATCAAAACCAATTGAACCTTAATGGACTATCTTGTCACTTTATGAATAAAAATTGATTAATTTGCGATGCCTAATAATTAACTACAGGTATATCCAACACATGATGTGGTTGGAATGAATGAAATTGTTTGTTTTCAATTTAAATGTACTAGTTTGTTAAAAACATGAATCACATTCTCAAAACCATGAAAACACAATCTTATTCTCTTGATGCTTTATAAAAAATTTATAATTAATTTTTGTTGTATAATAAATAGATGCACATCAATTCAACACATGTTCTGGTTGGTAAGTTAGAAAGTGAATGTATTTATTTTAAAATACACATTACATTTAAATTTTTTTTAAACAAACATGTATTTAATTTATAAATTAATATAAAAAATTTATTCAATTTTTATTTTTAAGAATCAATATCTTGTAAATATAACACAAATTGTGTCCATTATGACTCAAAGTGTAAGTTTTTATTATAAAAGTAACATTTGAGATCACAACACACATCACATAGTCAATAATTATAAAAAAATTGTATTTTCATGATATTTTAGGAAAAATATGCAGGATTAATTTTTGATATATAGGTATTAACCCCATAATAATCTAACACATGGTGTGGCTTGTATGAATCAATGTAATTGTTTTAGAATAAAAGTAAAATTTTTATAATAATGTGCCTTACATTGTTCAAAAATATATAACACACATGAATTATCTTGATATGTTTGGAAAATTATTCTTTATTAATTTTTGACGCGTAGGAATTAACATCAAATAAATTCAACAAAAAGTGTCTTGATTGATGGAAAATGAATATAGTATTATTTAAATTTGATATTTTATTATAAAATAGACATTATAAACAAAAAAATTACTTATATTGACTTGATTTTTTTTAATTAATTAGAATTCATTTATTGATGTGTTGGAATCAAGATAAAGTTAATCCAACTCATTATGATATTGTGTCATATATTTTTAAAATGAAATTTTAGTTATAAACAAGTACTCAATGCATAATGGAAAGAAAACACACTCTGATTGTCTTGATGTTTTCGGGTAAAGATCTATAATATATTTACAGCATGCATGAATGATCCATAAATCAATCCAACTCACAATATAAATTTTTTGACTAAAAATGAACTTTTCAATTTAAAAGTGATATATTAATAAAAAAATATTTCACAAACTCAAAAAATATAAAAAACATGCATTATATTTGTTTTGATATAGACAATATACAATTCATCTATAACATGTTGTAATTAATCTCAAATCAACTTGACATATAGTTTGGCCTACATGACTAAAAGTTAATACATTAATATATATTTTATTTTTTAAAATTCACATCACATAATAAAAAACACTCTAATTGTATTGATACATTTAGAAACATTTTGGCGAATATTTTTTATGTTTAATAATTATACTCACATAAATTTGACAAGTTATGTATTTTTTCTAATGCTTTTGCATACTAGATGTAATTCCATATCTTAGTCTGGTGGTAAGGTTTGGTGATTATTTCACAATATTCCATATTTATAGAGGTGGAAGGCTTTATTCAATTTAATGGGATATGGTGGATCAATGATTGAAATGTGATGATGCGAAGTTAGCTCTTGTTTCAATGGATTCCTCCTTAGAGATCATCATCTAGTCTAGGTATCCCAGATAGAATTAAGTCATATTCATGAAACATGTCACTAGTGTCATCTCGAGGTGGACACAGACTAATTTGGATTTTTATATCTTGATAGGGAAGAAAACTTCAGTTAGGGTAGAGAGTTAAGTGGGAATTTTTGGGAAATTTTGGACATCAGCTATGCTGGGAACCTATATAGTCTTCCCATTTAGAATATGGGGTGATTTTAGAGGAGGAATCTTAGGAATCAATCAAAATTAATCTCTTTTCATACAAGATATAGTTAATCCCATATAAATAAGTATTTTGAGGATTTTGGCCCCATACATTCCATTTTTTATATGGGTTTGAGATCTATTGATGGGTCATAGGTTTATCTCCATATTGGGATTGTTGGGTGAAAGGTTTAATGATTTTTTGGGAATGGTTGGTTTCAAGGTTAATGTCTTATGGGGACAGTGGGGTCTCATGTCTAATTAAAATGTTGAACATGGTTTTTGATATCTTAATTTATTTCATGGATAGGTTTGGTATCAATTTATCATCTTGTAGGGATATATGGGTCACATGTTTAATGTCATATTGGGATAAATGGGTCATCATTTTAATATATTATGGGATAGATTAGTGTTTATTTGTATCCCTAGTGGGTAAAATGATCACACATGAAGGGTTCGATTAAGTGGGTTTCTATTGGGGATGATTTAACACATCAGGTTTGGTAGAGTATTCGGGATTCATGATTTAACTATAGGGGTTACCCTAGACATATTGGTATGATTGGATTAAACCTCATAGAGGTGTCTCACAAACACTATTTTGTAAATGTGATAAAAAAACCCATGTTGTTCAATTCTAGAGCTTAATGCTGAGTGTTAGGACCAGTCCATGCTGTTTAGTTGAATATGTTAAGGATGATATTGTATTGGAAGGAACATCAATGAGGGGTGGTGTAGGGCTTATTCACTAGGGATTCCTAGTTTAGGAGTTACATCCCATAGTTGGGGAGGAGTTGGAATCTCATGATTGTCATATATGGGGTATCTTGTGTTCATCACATAGAATTGGGATATAATTTAACATCATGTGATGAGGATTTTAAAACTATATCTATTGGACATGGAGTAATAAATATTTATTTTTTACAACTCAAATGTGCATGGTTCTTACACTAGGGGATTTCATTTCCATGGGGGATTTTCATATATAACAAAAGTACTCTTTACGTGGAGTTGTTGGATATTTCCCATGATCATTAAACCATTAAGGGTTACATGATTCTACTATTTTTCCCATCATAATTTAATTTCACAAAATAAAATTCTAGTATATAGTGCAGGATAAAAACAAAGATCCCTGATGGCTATGCATTCATATATTCGATATTGAAAGTAACTTAGGGTGGAGTGAAGGAATATTCCTTTTCACGAACCCAACTAGACTTAAGGTATATATTTAAGGAGCTTAAAAACATTGGCAAAGAAACATTGGGTTCAATGAGATCTGAGTCACTAAAATGAACTATGTTGTAGAATCTAGTATAATGTTGTAATATCGGTGAAGAGAGGTTTGTGTAAGATAGAACCAATAATTTGTCTTCTGGATATTTTTCTGTAAAGGGAAGTGGTGAGGAACTATTTATTTAAAAATTTGAAGTTAGTTTCCAGAAAACATATTGGATCATTAATATGTTGTTTCGATCTCGTCACACCTTTTCCATTGGGAATGACCATGTAATTTAGTGGTTTCTCATCACCTTTCTCACACAATAGAATGTATTGCACAAATGTATGATTTGTCCACCAAAATCAACTATTACTCACGATTTCCTTTCCCAGTTTTTGTTTCCATGGATGATCCATAGATTTTTTATATTTATTATCCTTATTTCATTGAAAATGGTTTTCATATATGATGTCAAATTTGCACGGTAACCATGAATATTTCTCACAAAACAACTCAGGGGTTCTAGAATGGTCTTCTAGTCTCTAATCACATTATTTTTGGAAACATCTCTAAACAGGATTTTCAGTTCCAATAATATCGGGTATACTTAAGGATTCATTATTTCATTTAAAAATTATATTTCAGTTAAAAACATGAATTATATAATTAATATAGAGAAAAAAATCTATTAATTTCATAATAATTTACTAAAATGATCCATGAATCACTTTTTATATGGAAGAATCAACCACACATCAATAAGAGAAATTGGGTACCTAATATGAATCAAAGTGTGAGTTATCAATATAAAATTAATATTCTATATCACAAAGAACATCAAAAAGTAAAAAAAAAAATACTTAGATTCTGATGATAATATAGTAAAATAATTTAAGGTTTATTTGTGAAGTGTATAAATAAAATGCAATTCAATACAAAACACGTTGTGGCTGATAAGAATCTATGTGTGTATTTTCAATATAAAATTTACATGTTCTGTCTCAAAATGAACCATGTAACATCTTTATACTCTCAAACATAGATATAAAATCTTGATATATTAATATTCATTTCATTATGTAATGATCCGTGTATAAATTGTTTTAGTCTAGTGCCATTGGAATGTTGGGTTCATAAAAAGCATTTTTTAAAGTGATATACATCATATCCAAATTTGTTTTTAAAATATAGAACCCTTATTAGACATATCATATATAATAAATTTCTCCAAAATAAGGTGAAAGAAAATATAATAAAGGGTGAGCACAAATGATTAGTAACGGTAAAAAGGAGAGATATTAGTGATCACTGACTTATAACATGAGAATATGGGTATGTGAACATGAGAATAGAATTTTAAAACCATATCATGCCTATCATAGATAATAAACATGAGTCCAGACATAAATCTTGGATGTTTATAAGATGTGAATCTTTTATGAATCAATTAACAAGATCCATGAGAGTATAAAACTAGAATGAGACATAGATTTGTGCTATAAATATAATCATAGAAAATCAAATATCATGGCTACCTAGAAAGATAATATTAAAATGTTAGGATTGGGATAACCTTTTTTTACCTTCTCCGATCTAGGGATAAGATCTTATTTACCATCTTATCAGATTTTTATAGCTTCCACTACACCCTATTGTTTTTGGATTGGGATAACTTCATGTGTACCCTCTTGTTTCGAGATTAGGATTACCTCTATTTTAACATCTTGTTTTGGGAATTGTATGACCTCTCTTATTCGCTATTTTTTGGTCTTTGATTAGCCTATCATGCACCCTCTTTTCTTCTTGGGATAAGCAATCCTGTACCCATTTATCTCATTGAACATTAGTCAATACCCAATGCATTAGAGGGATATATAATTGGATGTGCAACCAATACATAACAAATGTTAGAAATATTTGTGATACAATATCATAAAAATATTCATCATATCATAAAATATTTTAATAAAATGTGTTTTATAAACATATCATCATAGAATTATCAGTGTAAAAATATTGTGTTCATAATCATTTCATTTATTCATCTTAGAATATCCCCTGGAAAATAATGAGTTTCATAAATAACATTTCAAAATAATAATAAACCTTCCAATGAATGATAATTAAGATACCACCCAAACATGTCCCCTATAAAATATGAGAAACAGAAATGGTTTTTTTTAATGATGAATATAAATTCTATAAAAATACTATTAAAAAATTATTGGGGAATGTATCCTTTAAATTATGAAATAATGTCATTAAATTATATGAATTTTTCAAATATTAAGGATAATGTTTCACAAAAAATAACCATGAATACTTACAATAGAATTAATTAATAATTCAATAGTCATCGTGATGAAAAATTTAATTTGTGATGTGTATATTAAAAAATTGATTACTTTCACATTTTCAATAAAATGTTAAAAGTACCTCGTTCATAAAATGACAAGAATATTATATTTCACATTAATTATATTATAACATGGGTAAAAATGGCATCAAAAAATATTTTGGATATTATTAAAAAAAATCTGTAAAAATATTTTAGAAAAACAAGACATGGAATAAAAAGTATTTTAGACCAAACAAAGGAAGAAATCTATTTTCACATAAAAATATTTTTTTTGTATATTGAGTACAAAATGAAAGGAAATAAATAATAATAATTTATTCGGCTAAAATATCCATTGGGGACAATATTTATGGGTTTATGAGAGGTATATTATAATATTTCATCATTAAATGAATAATCTCACACAATTCTCATTATCAATGAGTTTTTAACATAAAACACATAACACAATAGTAACATTCAAATCATATGACAAATGAAAATCTGAATAGTGACGAATGTTTATATAACATAAAATTCATGAGAATAGTGAGAAAATTAATTTATATTAGTATATACATGACATAAAATATATTAGTGGTGTATAAGTCATGTGTCCCATAATAATAAAAGTGAGACAAAATCCCATACATTATGTCATTATTTTATTTTTACACATTAGAAAATAATATATAACAAATATAAATTATTATAAATAAACCAGATAACCATGATAAAAGTTATCAGACCTATATTATTATCTTAATACTATTTATCAATATTTTATTAATAAATGATTGATAAAGTCACAATTTTTGGTAATGAAGGCTTTGTTTTTTCACTATGGTTTGGTTCAAAAGATATGTTACTTGAACATTCATCCATTGATAAATAATCTATAAAATTTAAATCATTATAGAATTATAATATTTATTCATTATAAATTTATTTTGAGTCATCCATAAAAGTTTATTGATGTAAAAATGGATTACACCGTTCAAGGAGAAAGTAGGTTGTACTTACACATTAACATTGCATCCATTTTTGTAAAGGAAGAATGAAATAATTATATAAAATTGGGAAAACATTAAAAATAATTACTATATCATGTCTATAATATATATTATAAAAATATATCCTTATTTCGATCCATGTAAAATGGAAATGAGAAACACATCTTATCAATTGACGAGCTCGTAGTTCACAGTACATAAATAAGACATTACTATTTTTTAATGGGTTAAATTTAATGTTTTTAGAGATGATATAATAATACAAAAAGATTTTTTGGGTAATTAATATAATATATATTATTTAAATACATCATTATATCAATCTATGAGAATTGGTTGTGGAAAGAAAATTACATCAGTTCACGAGGCGGTAGTCTTCTATACACAAGATCGATAGTTTCATTTCCCATTTGATAAAAGAGGAGATTGGTATAGCTTAAGATATTAATATAATAATATATCAATAAAAAAGATATTGTTATTTATTTATATAAACATATATTAAGGATTTTTTAATGTGGTGGAATAATAAATAAAATATAAACACTCGGTTAACAATGATACATCTTCTTTAGAGAACATCCATAAGTTTGTAACAAAAGTCTTCATAGGAGGGATTCATAATAAAAAATAATGCCTCTATGTTGTTGAGAGGTAATTAAGAATTATATTTTGGTATTTATTGTGGAAATAAAAATATTATGTACATGTAAATTATAGAGGGGAGTGGGTAACCTTTTATTACTTGGGGAGAGGACCCACATGGGACATTTGAAATGATAAAGTATTAACCACATTTCAGTTTTATAAATGGATCCAAAATGGTTCATTATTGATACTTATATGTTATAATGATGAATAATTTCTACAAATTGAATTTGTAAATGTTTTTAGGTTATTTTCCCTTATCCTTTTCCATCAAACTCTTTGTAAACCTATCTTAACCATAACCACCACAATTAATATTTAAATTTTCATTATTAATTTTGAAAAAACATTAAGTAATCTATATTATAATATTATAATTATTCTCATTCCAAATATATAATCCATTATTTTATATTCAATTCACATATGTGGCACAGTTTACTATGTAGTTAGCCCCATATATGTGATGAAAATTATTATTTTCTAATAAACAATATTCACAAGTATAAAAGGTTATATATAAAAACTCAACATGAAAATTATAAAAATGTACTAAATTGTATTAATAATAACATTATTGGACTAATTTGACATTTATTTGTTTAACATAACATTAATTTGTAAATTTTTTAAAAGAAATACAAGTTAATAAAAACTAGAAATATTTATTATTCATTATAGAATTATTCTTTACATAAAAATAAAAACAATACCACTAGGATAATTCTGACATTATTTTGAAGAAAATATGTAAAATATTTCAAATAAATTTCCAAAAAGAGAAAAAATTAATACTTTTATTTTTTCAAAAAATGTAATAGAACTAATTTTTTTTAAAAAAATATATTTTTTACCATCTAAATACCTTTCTAAAAATTAAATTTTTTATCAACATGTTTAATTTATATAAAAAATTATCAATAATTATCAAAAAATATTATTCTTATTCATAACACCTTGATTAAAAACATGGTTTTAATAGTCATGTTTAATTAATAATATAAATAATATATTGTGGTTTGTTAAAACACATTGTTTCATTTAACACATCTTATAGAATAAATTATATAAATTTCTATCATAATTCATAAAATCATGGATTTTTTACATTATATTATTTTTTAAATGAATTTCACCCTCTAAATTATATCACATTGATATAAATATCTGAGGATAGTTTTACATTATAATATCCTCCAATTCCCATGTCTCTTCCAAAAGTTAGTGGTTTATCCTTGTAACATTGAAAAGGTGAATGAGATTATTTTATAGAGTTTATATATATAATCTAGAATTTCTAAAAGTTATTCTTCCTAATAAAGATCATGATCCAATAGTAAAACCTTTGAGTTCATTAAATGTGAAGGATCAGGTTCGTACTACTTCAAGAGTGATACAAGGGACACATCATGGACTTGGAAGAGGTTTGGTGGATGCTCTATGAACTAAGATATCATACTTACTCAATAAATAATATTGAAAGATAAAATATACATATGTCTCAGATTTATTTTCTTCTCGAATATCTTAGCATTCTTCAACAGTGACTTCCCTTGAAACACCTTCTTAGAAACTAAAAATTCTATATTAGAATAAAGACTATTACAATGAATTTTTTTTCAACTCTGTAATTCATTTGATGATCTAGTAAATGTATTTAACATTATCTCTCATTTCCTCAGCTAACTCAAATCTAGAAATATTTCTTCATCTAACTTCAACCCAACACGTTGGTGTTATACACTTATTTCAAAACATGGCTTCATCAAGATCCATATGAATTCTTGATTAAAATATAATTCTATATGAAAACTATAAAAAAAGTAAGTTTATAATAAAAACCACAATTTAAATCAATATAACATTATATAATAATAAACTTTAGTGTTTCAATGTTCCACTAAGATTAACCATCTATATAAGAATGATATATTTTATTAAAACATAGCATTATATTTAGATCCCACTAATGAATTTTCATGTACTTCAAGGTAAACGGTATGTCACAATAAAATAAAATAGAATGTGGTACCCCATGAGTCCATACAAATTCCACAATGTATATTCTTGATAGTTGATCAAGAGGGAAATATTCTCTAATCTAAATGATGTCTGATGACTTTATATAAATATTGACTACAACCCATATATAATTACTCTTTATAGATGCTTTGGGAAGTCCAATGACAAAATCTATGGGGAGGTTTTACAATTTTTATTCAGGTATGGATAATGGTTGTAACATCCCCTAATAGTTTTTAATCAATGTATCATCCACCTAATTTTCTTTTCCGTGGACATAATTTATCGAGAAGTCACAATATTTAATCAGTTCTAACCATCATATTTGGTTCATATTCGACTATTTCTATATGAATATATACCTTACAATTTTTATGATAACTATATATATATCACACTATTCCTTATAAATATATTTAATCTCTATATTTATTTAAAAAATTAAAATTGATGACTCTAAATCAAGTGTTGGGTAATTTTACTCTGAAAACTAAAATTATCATGAGGAATAAGCTATCACATGGTAATTATACAAGATAAGTCATCCTAATACCTTAATTTAAGCATCAATATAGATTATAAACAATTTTGTATTGTTGGGTAATATAAGAATAGGTTTAAAAACTAGTCTTCTATTTAGTTCATTGAAATTTTCTTCACATTAATCCACCAAAAGGAACATGGATCCCTTCTAAATTAACATGATGTGTTGATTAAGCAGTCATGAGGGCATATCCACAAACAATAGATCATATCCAACCTAACCAAGAAAACATTTGAACTTAGTCTTAGTGGTTGGTCTAAGAAAATGTTTAATAACATCATTATTTGATAAATCCACAGATATACCCTCTCTTGTGATTATGTGAACAAAAAACGACACATTTTGTAGCCAAAATTCAAACATGGTAAATTGTTCATGTAAATTATACTTTCTCAGTGTTCCTAGTTTAATTCTAATGTGATCTTCAAGATCATCCATTATCCTTCAATATATTATAATATAATAAATAAACACTACCAGAAATAGATCAAAGTTCTATATAAATATTCTATTAATTAAATCCATAAATATAACATGGGTGTTACTTAGATAAAATGGAATCACTATATATCCATAGTGTCCATACTATGTATGGACCAATATCTTGGGTATATCTACCTAACTAATGAACATTTGATGATATATAGGGTGAACATAAATCTTGGGAAAGTTTTGAGATCAACATAGTTGATCAAGAAACTCATAAATATGAGGCAGAAGAAACTTTTTATCGTGATTGGGAGCTTATTCAATTCTTGATAAAAAAATATATAGTTGCATAGTTCCAGAACTATTAATAAAAAATAAGATAGGTTTATCCCAAGGTGACACAATTTTCTGAGTAAATCTCTTATCATGATCTTCGTGGAGTTGCTTCTTCAATTCCTACAACTCAATCAAATCCATTCTATAGGAAATATTTGAAATAGGAATTTCACCTTGTATATTCTCTATGGATAAGATAACTTAATGATTTTTTGGATTACTAGGAGGATTTTATAGAAATACATCATAAAAATAACTCACAACAGGCATATCATCTTTTTTGAGTTTATCCCAAACCAACTAAGATAAATCCCCATTTGAAAGTGAGTTAACACACATATAATGGATGTGATTTCCATATAATGTTCATGATTATAATCAAAATGATTGAAAATCATATCGTTGTTTGTAAAATAAAAATTGGGTTACCTTATGTTATAATTGATATGGGATATATGTAGAGATATACAATACAAGCCTATGATAACATCAACATCAACTAGTGGATGAATTTCGAGGTTTGTAGGAAGAAAAATAAAAATCCTCAACCAGAGAATAATTATATACATGAGATTAAATCATTGTACCATTAAGTGTTTCCCCATATCATTCAATATTTAATAAGTTTGGTGTAATTTTGATACCCATTACAAATTTTTTTAAATATGAAAAAGTGGTTTGATCATGAATCAAAAAATACATTATTAGTATTGGAGAGGATGTTATGTTTACCTTTCACAACATCATTGTTATACCCCTCATAATAAATAGTGATCGTATAATATTTCCCATTGTCTCTTGGTTAAAGAGTACTCTGAAATTGAACATCAACATTAACTATCATATTTTAAAATTTGATAGAATAATCCCCATCCTACTTTCATTTGAAATATTGGAGTGTGGGTGGATCATTCTATATAGATTTTATCCATTATTATTAGCTAACTTCATCACTTCAAATCAGAATTCATCCACCTGATGACCTTCCATTCCAAACCTAAAACATTTATTTCTCCCCTTAAAAAACATTCATCATGATTCAATCCACACTTCAATCATGGAAAAAATATCTTTTTCTTCTACACAATATTTTTATTATTTTTCTTTTAATACCATTTTACCTACTTATCAAAACCCTGAGATTGACTAGTAACTCGAATCTCCATTTCAACCATTATATCACATAAAATGATTTATTCATATCTACTTATTTATAAGAAAATCAAGAGACATTTTTTTATGAAAATAATGTTTTTATGTACTATAACATTAGGTTGGATGACCATAACACTATCAAACAACACTAATCATGTAAAATTTTCCACATAGGTATCAAGAGATTCATCATCATTATGATTTATTGAAAGTAATTAGTTATCCATTTTATATGAAGAATACAAGGAAATTTTTTAATGAAAAATAATATATTAATCTCATCAACCCCCATGGATTAATTTTTATCTTGTTGATTGGAATTTTTGATATGATTCCACCTTTGATTTGCATCACCTTCCAAATGGTAAACAACCAAAATAATTTTTTTCATTCTATAAACAAAGGAGATTGGAGTAGAATTCATTAATGATATAGACTCATTGATAAAAAATTAATTAATCAGTGGTGCTAATAAAATAATTTATATGTTTACCAATTAAATACTAAACATATTATAGTTTTATCTTTTTCTCTTTTTGATGTTCATCTCGACTCATAGATGGAGAATATTTTTGGAGCACAAAAATGTGAATTATCATTCCAAATACTATAACATTTTGTTCATCATGAATAAAATAATTGAATTATTAAGACATTTAGTATTAATATAGTTTCTTTTAGAATAGAATATTGAATAAAATCAAAAGTAAAACTATATGAAACATTAATTATAGTTGGAAACAACATAATCATGAAAAATCATTTATATGATGTAATAAAACATGAAAATTATTATAAATATATGAAACCATATGATTTACCCAATTCATTCTTGGACATCATATTTGAAAATATGCAGTGATGGTTCATAAATAGTTTGTGAATTTTCGAAGCATATCCCCCAAGATTATCGAACCATTCATATAGAACATTCCATTTTGATACACTAGGTGATGATTGAGTCAAATCCAAATGTTCAATTTATAGAGTTAACACCCTAGTTATATCTATTCCAATGACACATCCACTAATAGTATCTAGAAATGAAATTAATTTCATATAAACCACTTAGATTTTCCTTCACCAAAATTCCAATATATATTACTATACATAGATTTATCCAATTTTTCTCACAAAATATTTATCATCATATTTTTAAATAGTAAAATAAAACATGATCTAATAACAATATAAATAATTTAACTTATCATAAATAGAAATTACCACTTAATAGATGAATATTAATTATAAACAAAACAATCCATGCCAGAATTGGTGATGCTTATTTCCATTGGAAATAATGACACATAAACAACTGATTGAAAAGTGAGAAATGTTATCTCCCACTGCATTTTTTATTACTAGTACCCTTATTAGAAATATCAAATATAATACCTCTCATCATTAACTATGGAAAGGAAACATAATAACGAGAATGTTGATATTCTCTATAAAGATAAAAGTAGAGATATCAATGATCACATGAGTATAAAATCATCACATGGGTTTGATAACATGATAATAACATTTCGAAACCACACACTATATATCATAGATCCCAAAATTGTGTCCTGGAATAAATCAATGTAGTTTATAGGGAATGTATCTTAAAGTAAACAAATAACATAATCTATTAAATCATAAGATTGGCATAAGAAACTGATTTTTTTATTACATATAAAATAGAAAATAATTAATAAATGAAACACACCAAGTAATTATTTACATGTTAGGAAATGGATAAGCACCATTGTACCATATTTAGGGTATAGATAACCTCCCATGTACCCTCTTTTGGGATTGGAATTACATATCATGTACCCTCTTTTTTTGTCTTGGGACAACCTCCCATGTACACTCTTACTTTACTCTTGGGATAACATCCTATGTACCCAATTGTTTTTGGAATAGGGTAACCTCCCATATACCTTATAATATTGGTCTTTGTTTGGAATCAAATCTACCAAAATTTAGGATTTTTATAACATCCCTTGTACCCACTTTTGGCTTGGGATAACCTAATATATACCATTTGATCTCATTGAACATTAATCATTAACCAATACATTGGTGGGATATATAATTATGGGCTTACCTACTGAATACCATATATATTTGAGGAATAAGATCACAAAACATTCATCATATCAAAAACCATGTTCAGAAAAAAAGGTTTCATAAACATTTCAATATAGCATAACATGTGAAAATAAAAATTGCCATTCTAATTTCATCAATTTAAATTAGCATAACCCAATAAAAATGAATGGATTTCATGATTTTTTTTAAAATAAACAATCTAGAATAATAATTAGGTTGATACCATTGAATATTATCCCCAGTCAAAATTAACACAAGTAAAAGGTTATTTTCATTGATTAATAGAAATTCCCTTAAAAGATCATTAAAACATTTTTGAGAAAAATACCATTTCCATTATTAAATCTATCCTTTATTATATAATATTTTAAAATTTAATTTTAAAAAATTTTCCTTGAATATAACCATTAATAATTTAAAATAAATCATCAAATCATTTAGTGGTCATGATTTTATTAAATTTTTTTCATGTCATGTATGTTAAAAAGTAAATTCCCTGGAAATATTTAGTAAAAACTCAACAATACCTCATTCTGAGAAAATGATGAAACATCTATTTAAAAAATATTTATAATTTATAAAATGTATAAAAATTACATTAAGAATATTTTGAGAATACTAGAAATAATATTTAAAACATTTTTTGAAAACCTGTACATGGAATAGAAAACACTTTTGATCGAAGAGGGAAATAAAGATGATTTTTAGTTAAGCAAGTTATTTTATTTTTTTGGATTACAAAAATAGGTTAAAATGGATATAAATTAAATAGTATTAATTAATAAGTACATGAGTATAAAATTAATTAGTCTCTTTAGATGCAGATCCTAACATTTCACCATTGGAAGCATAATAACTTACAATTATGAAAAACAATGAGATTGTAACATAAAACCGTAACCACATTGGAAAATTATGAATCTTAATCTATATAAAAGAAAAAAAATCTATTAGAAATTTATAACCCATAATTTTCATGTAAATAATCTTAAAATTTTCTTAGGGGTAGCATATACACCACACAAAAAAAGAATCAAATGATGTATAGAACATGTGTCTCATAAAAATTTAAGTAAGACAAAAATCACTTAGCTTAAATCCCAATTTTCATCATATATGGTTGAACCTCCAATATAATAAATATATATTAATTAAAATATATTTTAGAAACATAAATATAGGTATCATACCAAATATTATTTACTTATAAACTTTTATCCTAGGGTTATCAACAAATCTTTGTTAAAATCAAAATTTCGCGTAATAACTACTGTTAATAGCATGTATCGTTTGGTTCAGTAGATGTGGAACTTGAAATTTATTCATGGAGAAAAAACATCTCAAATTAAAATAAATAATATAATATAACTTATATTCATTATATTCATATTTTGTGTCACTGAAAATGGTTATATATGCAAAATGGATTACAACATTCATGAAGATGGTAAGTCAAACATACATTTGAACATTTTTCTCATTTTTTATTGGAGGGATAAAATTAAGGTAAAAAATAAGTCCTAATTCATGAATAATTGTAATATAATTTATATCATATATATTTTATTAATATAACATTTTTACTATCAAATTAAATAGAAAATAAAAAACATATCACATTGGTTCGTTAGGCGGTAGTCCACAGTACACAAGGGCGACATTATTGTTTTCCAATGGGTGGGTATATATGAAATTATTTATGATATAATAATTTTAGAAGTGTTTTGAGGTCATAAATATCACATTTTTTTAAATCTAGGATTATATAAATCTATGAAAAGGGGTGATGGAATGCGAACTATATAGGTTAGTAAGGTAGTAGTAACCCGAACGAACGATCTGAAGTTTCATATCCTATTCGAGGGAATAGTATATAGACATTGGTTATGATATGGGTATCAAAAAATCTATGTAAATATGAGATACCTATGTTAATATATAGACATATTTTAATAATATTTTAAGGATGTGGAATAATAAATAAAATGAAAACACTACATTAAAATGAAACCTCATATTTAGAGAACCAGAATTTGATTTCCCCAAAAGAATTTTGAAGGGGTTTCACAATTTGAAAAAGTACTATAATATGTGGCTATGGATGTAATAATAAATTTGGCTTAGGTTTTTGAAAAATAAAATTGTTTTGTATTTTTTATGAGAAGAGGAGAGGTGGTGCCTTTTTATAAGTGAGGGAACAAACAAACTTGAATTTTTTTAAAATAAAAATATATACCCATGTTTTACAAATTTTAAATGGATAAAGAATTTCACAATACTAATTGATATGATATATAATGTCAAAATATGCGAATAAAATGATATTTTTAATGTTTTAGGTCATTTTATCCCTTATCGATTTAGTTTAATCCCCAATAAACTTGTTTTATCCTTAACCACATTAATTAAAATTTTTTCTTATTTAATTCTTCATTTTGACCAAAAAGTAGCATGAAAATATTATATAATGTTAATTATTATTAAAAAAATTAAATAAATTTTTAAAATTCATTTCACTGTTGTTTAATAACTTACTCTTAAATTAATCACTTAGAAATGATGTAAAATATGAATTCCATAGGGGGAGTCCTTATAAGTATAAATGATTTTTATATTAATATTCAAAATGAAAATTATTAAAATTAACTAAATTATATTATTAATAATATTATTTATCTAATTAAACTACTAAAACATTTTAAAACTATAAAGAAATATGTAAATAGTTTAAATGAAATGGAAATTTTCAATAAAAACTAGTATATTTACTCTTCATTAAAAATTGTACTTGTGAAAATAATACAATAAAAGAACCTGATGCTAAATATAGTTCCAAAATTTAAATTTATTTTAAATTAATTTTAAAAAATTTTAAATATAAATTTTAATATATGTTCATAAAGTGAAAAAACAATTCTTGAGAAAATTGTAATTGGGAGGCATCTAAAAGCATTAATAAAAATTATGAAATTTTTTATCAATTTTTTCTATTTATATCAATTAATTATAATTAATATTAAAAAAGTGTTTATTATTATTCATACATGGTAATTTTTTAAATGAACTGTTTAAATAATAATATTAATTTTATATCACGGTTCAATAAAACCAAATGTTTCATATAATGCAAGATCTGGAAGCAATTAGTTTTTTAAAATACATATATAAAAAAATCATGGAGTTTTAAGCATTATATATTCAAAGAAAAGAAAATTAACCAAAATTTAGTTAATAATTTAGTAAAATGATGCTTGGTTCAAATATTGTGTTTCAGAATCTATCACACATCATTATGCACATAATGTGGCCAAATTTACTAATGGTTTATCTTTTTTAAGTGTCATTTGAGGCTAATACACATTTCACATTCTCAAAAATGAGAAAATGAACTCATATTGTATTGATAATTTTTTAAAATTATTTATCATTCATTTGTGTCATTTAGAAATTAACCACTATCAATCAAACTCATGGAAGGGCTAGTGTGACTGAAAGTGATTGCTTTCATTTAAAATTTTTATTTTAGTTCAGTGATGGAAACATATACTAAAAAACATGAAAACACACTCTGATTGTATTTATAACATAGTACAATGATATAAATTTCATTTTTGGTGTTCTTAAAAAATCCACATTTAAATCAATCAAATAGTGTGGCTGATATAATTAAAATTACATGTTGTCATTTTAAAAAGACATTTTACTTCAAAACATGTGTCACATTATCAAAACTGATACAATATAATACATTTATATTGATATATTAAAATTGAATTTTTTTCATTTATAAAATTTAGATATTTACTACATGTCAACATGACACATAGTGTGGTTGGTTTGACTTAATGTGGACGATTTTAGTGTAAAAGTATCATTTTAGCACAAAATAGATTTTATATAGTCAAAACTAAGCATATTTACTCAAATTTGATTGATACCTTAGTAAAATAACCAATAATTAATTTCTATGTTGTATAATTTTTCCACATATCATTGAAAATTAAATTTATCATATATTATTTGTTATTTCAATTAGAGTTTTATATTTTGATTTACTATCACTAAAATAAGAATCATTTATATTACATGCATTCGCTAATTTTGTACAAGGATGATTTGATCAGTGGAGACGGCCTACATTGAGTATTTTTTTGTATTGGTTTCTATAATTTATATATTTTAGTGAATTCAATCATTTTATTTTTACTATAGTGAAATTAATTGACATAATATTTATATTGAAATAACTGAGTAATGAAAATTTCAATCATATTATATTTAATGTAATATTTTTACTAATGTTTTCTATTTTTTTATTAACTATTGAAATTTAAAATTTATCTAAATGATAGGAATCTTTAGTAGTTGGCATTGATCTTTAGCTTCTCCAGGTGGAGCACTGATAAAATAAGCATTTATTAGTTATAAAACAAGAACTGATAAGGGAGACTATTATCAATGGTATAATACATGCTATTAAATTACCATTTTATCCAATATTTTTTATCGCAGATAAAATATGGTGGATTTTAATGGTTGTCAAATCATTAATGTTTTTTTCGCACTAATAAAGTTAATTTATTGCCCTTATGAAAGGGTTATCTGTATTAGAGTTTATTTTTTACAATTTATATATATATTGTTTTATTGTACTTTCAAATATAGTTGGATTTAAAATAATTAGTCATAATTTTAAATATCATTTGAGTATTTTTCAATGGATACATGTAATTTGGGTTAGACATATCATTGATACAGAATCTCGGGTTTTCTAACAATTTCATTAGAATATCCACATTTAGTTGAGTATGGACATTATGCATAAATTATACCCCCTTAAATCATGTATAGATATAAATAAATAATGATGTGAAATATTCTTGAGGTTTATATATAAATTAAACTATAAAATCTTCAAAACGCTCTAAATTCAATCATATTAGTTTATTTCAAAGTGGGTTCTCATTAGGAACCTTCAACCATCCAATATAGTATATTAAGCAGAAAATACGAATGGTGGAAGATAGATTCATAAGGGGGAGGGAAATTACTGATATATTACTACAGAATTCTAGTATAGAATCTCATATCCATGATTCCTTTATATTGGAGATGTTAAAGCTCTGTTAGAATTTGCATTTACCATCATGTTTCAAAAATGTATGTGAAAATTCCATGGGTTATAACTTGTGTAAACCTCATCCAAAAAACTCTCTTGTTTTTCATCTTATGAAATGGATAATGAATGATATCTTATGTGAAAGAGATTATAATGTTAATTAATTAACTCAAAGATATCATTGTTGATCGTAGGGTGAATTGTATTACACAATTTTTTAAGCCTTACTATATAGTTTATTATGTAGTATGATTGGTATGTGTAGATGCTACATGATATCATTATATCATATTAAATAATACAACCAGACAACCAAAAACACGCATTTATTTCGTGTATATCATATAAAATGGCATTTTTATATGATTATAAATGATTCAACATAAATGTATCACTTATATATAAGATTTAGGGTATATCCCCTTAAGTTTCCCAATTGTATTACATTTTTATATAATTTCATACATTTCACCTCACAATGTATCATATACAAATACTATTGAAACTAAATTCAAAAATTCTTTTGATATCTTCTAGATTTTTTTCGAAATCTATCATCAATTTCACTTCATATCACATTATATTCAATAAAATTGAGAATACCCATCCAAAAATAATTTTGGATACACGCTAAAAAACATTCATATTAATTTTTTATGTTTTGAAAAAATCAATCCACATTTCATAAGCCACAATGTATTATCCTATGATCCTTTATAGAGTTGAAATATATATTAATTTTCCAATTCATAAATTTAATCTAATATTTACCACTTTAAAATCATAAACTCTACTCAGGCTACATAGAGATCACTCACGATCTACACTAAAAAATACTCAACATCATTACTATGTCCACCAGCTATATCATAATCAAACATGTATATTCATACGATACATTTTTCCAAGACATTTAGTGACCATGGGACTTGATTTAGGTCAATCCCATACATCATCCAAATATATTATTTATTTTATATGTTTTTTTGAGTAGATCGATGAACACACCACATGACATTAATCTTGTCAATGAGCATATCACAAGCCCCTTCTCCCTGTAGACAAGCACATAATAAGTACCTTATATATGTGGCCATATATTTGATTCTTCCATCTAAATTTGGATCCTAGATATCCTACTTTTCATACATGAGGATAAATCACATCTTGGTAGAGATCAAACTGATTATATGAGTAGAAACATACCCAAAACCCCACGATTATCTTTTCTAAAAGTCTTGTGTAAGAATAGTTTTAAAGTATGATGGTTGTCATTATATGTATCTTTAAAATCTCAGGTATATATATTTAATATGAAACATAAATCCCTATTTCATATGAAACTATCTATTGTGTAATTAATGGGTTATCCAATAAAAAAACCTATATTATTCATTATGATAATATTATCTATCACAATTCATGAATCTTACTCATGTCAACCATAACTTTTTTTCCTCTAACATAATAATTCCTGATGAACATCTGTTAGGGAAAACTCAATTCCAATATTTTTAAGGATAATAATAATTTCATTTCATAATATATATATATATATGTGTGTGTGTGTGTGTGTGTGTGTGTGTGTGTGTTTTTATATTTCCATAATGTGAAAGAGTGATAAAGAAACAAATTTTTATTTTATATAATATGAATCATTTTACGACATATAACTACTTAATAATATTTTGAGGAAACAATACATGTATTCCGGTCTAACATATCACATATGATATACATGTAGAATAGGCTTATGTTTTCTACAATCCCAATTTTTTTCTAAAATAATTACATTTTTATGTAATTCTAGCCACATCTCAAAGTGTCCATCGAATAAAAACATCCCACTAAAATCATTTGGGTGTAACATCTTTAACGAAATATAGTTTTAATAATAGTGATATTTTGGAATCATAATCAAAATGTTCAACTCTTTAAATAGGTATTAAATTTCTATTACTTAATAACATCACATGATAAATTTTCATTAAAATCTATTTTATACATGTAATTTTTCTAATTTCATCACCATCAATGTTTATAAATTCCTTAACATAAAAATAATTCACTGAAATATATTAGTAAACAATGTAACTTGTTTAATTAAAATTTTTCTAAGTAAAACAACTATCATGGGTGTGAAAAAAAATATCTGAAACCTAATGGTATATATATATAGAGTATAGTGTAAACTATTTGTTGTCTCTGAGTGAGGGATAAAAAATTATCATTGTCAAAATTTTTAAATATGGTGTTTTTGATTAATTTATTTTTAGAGTCTTTAGAAAAAATATTATCCAAGAATTTTTTTAGAAAATAGATGAGAGGTGATTATATCAAGTTTTTTATTATTAGTTACAGTTCCATCATATTATGAAATAGGTTAAAATCTTATTCTTATCATTTAAATGAATGAATTAATAATCCCTATATAATTTCCCCTAGGTTATTAAATTAAATTGTTAAGTTCAATCAACAATAATCATTATTGATCAACCCCCTTCCTATGTGTGTAGAATGATATTGAATTACATTGATATAGTAAAATTTTCCTAACCACTAAGTCCAATACCTTGAAGGTTTTCGTTATCATATAAAATTTAATAGTCATTCACTATAATCCACACACATATTTAAAATAACTAAATACTCATCACTTAGCCTACCATATTCCGTTATATGTATTCTAAGTAGAATATATGGAAAGATATGATTATTGATCATGATACTAAATGATTGAAATGTTAAAAACGTTTTACATAATCACATTCATATTATTATCATTGTATTGAATATAAAAATGATTAATAGAAGAAGTTATTATACATTGAATTATATAACTCAAAATTTACAAAATGTTATACTTTTTAATATTATAATCAATAATTAGTTTTAAATCCTCAATTTTTCAGTTAATAGAAAATGAAAAGGGATGAAAATATAATCCTATTTTTGCTATAGAAAATAGGAATTAAAAGTCTAAACTTCAATCACCATTTAATATTTAACTCAAAATCATTTTATAGTTTCCTCATTTTTTCCACTATTTATAATTTTGAATATCATCCCGAATAATCTAAGAAATCTAAACATCTATATCATTGAATTCATAATTCTCTTTATTGGTAAATAATTGGACTAGAGAGACTTATTATTTCCTTATTTATATATATTCACAATGTTCCCGAATTCTATTTTATTTTTAATTCGTCATGTAAATGATGTATTTGGACGGTATTTAATTGGATGATAGTGTTGAGATCTATGATACAGTGTAAAAGAAATCATCATGATGTGGATATTTGGTCTTATGATTTTTCTATGATATAGATCATAGAATGTAAACTCCCCACAATTCATACATGAATATATATATTGTAAAATCCATCTAAAATGCTCATCTTAATACCATCATGTCATTTTGGTGGTGTCACACTATGATTGAGATCTGAAAACTACATTATTCTAATATAATTTTCTATCTTCAACTAATTTCATTCACGATGGAATGAATTCACTTTCCATATTTTGATATACTTCATTCGATAACTATAAATCCCATGCATCATCTTTCAATGAAATTTCCATGAAAAAAATATTACATAACTTATATTCTAGTTCAATTAATATCTTGTGTATCACCCAAAAAGAAAAAATAATATAGATATCATCTATCTATGGATAAAATATTACCTATCACTTTTATACTATATAAATAGATTACGTGTTCTCTAGAGTGGCTATGTACAAAATATTACATTTTATTGGGTCCATATAGATAATACAACATATCAAAAAATATCTTTTTCTTTGGATAAATTTATTAAAAATTCCAAAACCTCTCATGTATCATATAAGGAATATTATGTATCCAAATACATTTCCAATTTCTTCAACAACTCCAATGATAAATACCAAAATCATCTTTAGCATCATAAGGTTGAAATACATCACATGTCAAGCCCTCTAATTTTTCAATTTCTACTACTCTAAAAGAAATACTATATATCAATAATATTTCCTTAGGCATCTCAATACTTTTCAATTTCAACCATTATCTGCTATATTTAAGAATTTAATCATTTATGCTTTAAAAACATCTATTTAATATTCAAAAATCCTGTAATATCTTGAAATTAACATTGCTTCCAAAATAACTTTTGAATCATCATACTAATTATCTTAATAAAAAATATCATAAATTATATATTGTTTACAAATATTTATTATATAATAATTAAATAACATATTATCAAAATTTCATCCATTTTACACATTATGGACAAATACCCTTGAAATGACATTTTATTTCAAAAACATATAAAGGCACAAGTAATTAAAAAATAAGAAGGAACTGAATGATTAGAGTATAAATAAAATAAAATACATTTTTACCTATATAAATTCACAAAAACATAGACAATGGTCACATGTACACATGAACATAAATAAAATAACCAAATTATAATTCAAAACATTGGCCTATGTGAGTCCCCAATTTCAAGAACCATGATGCTCAAATTAATCATACCCCTAAATTGCCAAAAATCCATTTCATTATTTGTATTATATTCTAATAATATTCACCTTTTATGTCATACTTACTTATTTATACCTAAATTAGTTGAATTATTTCTTTTATGAGATAAATTATAAGGTTTTAACAAATGGTTTCCCATTCCAAACTCATGAAAATTGAAATTATTCCTGATGAGTTTCTAAATCCCCACCAAATAAGTCACTTAAATATACTAAAACTTAATAATTTCAAAGATTTAATCTTTATCTAAATGTTCATAGGTGATTACATTAAAATTTTAGTGGAAAAATGACGAGGTTTGTCTTTAATATAATATAAAATTCATATTTTCTTATTTAGGAAGAATAATGATATCTTCACTCCACACCCCTTGAAAAATTACAATAATGAGCTCATTATAAAATTCTATATATTGATCACAAATAAATAACATAAACATTTTTAAATCATCATTTTCCTATTTCATTACATAACATTGTTTATATTTTTAGTCCATCATGGATTTAAATTTTGATGGAAAAGTGGAATCTTTGATATTCATGCAATTTTCAGAGCATCTTATCCATATATTTAAGGATTAACCCTCCTAGATATTTCATCCATATTAATTCATAAATGTTTTATAATATTTTCATGAAAATATATTAGAATTATAAGAATCACTTTTTTCTTATCACCTCATAAATATCCTCCCATTATATTGAGTTCAACCATGATCATGAGTTAAACACAAGTGATATATATTTTGGAATTTGGTCATGTAATTTGGATACCTAATCATTTTATTCATGGATGGTAGGGGATAATAAGCTCCAAATATCAAGGTGTTATATAGTAAAGTTTAATTTAAAAATGGATTTTTAGTAAAAATAGTATCTTAACCATTTTCAACACAATTTATTCCATGATCCAATGGTTTGACATGACTTAACAACATATTCTATTTTTTCAAGCATTACTTTATTCTCGCATGGAATGACAGAATTGTAAAAAATGTTGTCCAAATTTGTATAATAGACAATTTGGTATGCGAATTTTATATAAGTATGTATTTCATGATATAATTTTACCAAATGAGTGATGTTTTCAGGATTTTTACACATTATAAGATTGAAAACAATATCATTTCTACATCTATATATGTTGAGATTATTAGGGCATATTATTTACTAATAATTGGTATAGGACAAATCTTTGAAAGGGAATTGAATTTAAGCACAATTTTCTTTCAAAAAACCAAAAAAAAATGAAAATTAAAGTCATAAAAAAATGGAAATCCCTAAAACTAAAATAGCTTATCTCCCCAAAAAATCAATGATAAAATTTCATCAATGGATTACAATAAAGATAAATTTTAGTGATGATTTAACATAAAGGTAAAATTTCAAGGTTGTCTACCCTTGGTTATTGTGGTATATTTCCAAAATAATTTTCATTCTATTCCAATTGAAATGAATGAATTTGTATCTCCCTTAACTAATTTATAAATACCAATTGGGTATAAATTAGTGGAAATTTATGAAAATTCCATCTAGAATTATTTTTACCATGAATTTGATTTATCCATAAGTATTATTGTTCAATATAATATTTCAGAGGGAATTATTTATTAAAATTAGATTGTAATGAAGCATACTTGTTCCTTCCATGTAAATTATAGAGTTCAAAAATAAATGCATTCTAATTTTTTTCATATTCTTAAATATGTAGTGTTATTTCAAATTTAAATCTTTCTAAATTGATATTCATATTTTTTATTGACCAGTATGACATATATTATAGTTTTTTTGAGTTGGTAAAAACACTTACTAGAACAAAACGATATGATATACCTCATGATGGTGTTTTATAACCTCTCATATAAACAAATAAAAAGTCTTAAAAACTTTAACTATAATCCTTATTATTAATCTTGATAATATTTTTTATGATCCCATTATTTTATCTTTCAGAAATTTTTGACATTCTATTTTTATGGTATGGTATTTATGTCTTTTTATTCACTCCATAACTTGTAATTATATCTTCTATATTCCTATTGGAAAAGTTGATTACTTGTCCTATGATGAAATATATGACCCCTACAATTCTAAAAAATATATATTAGAAAAAAAAGTTAAAATAAAATACCAGAATCACATATCCTAGTGTCTTTATAATCAACCCATTTTGAAAAATTTTCAATAGAAAATAAGATATAAGAATTTACAATTGATATTTTACTTTTTTCTTTGATGTATATTCCCATTAACTAAAGGATTTCACTAAATGTTATTGTTAATTGTTTAATTTTTCATCTCATAGAGATGTTTGTAGTGAATTGATAGAGATTTCATTCGAATAAATATTTAATATAAAATCTAAATATTTTTTTCAAGTATATAAATGATTCTAAAATTTTCCATACATATATTTGAGATCTAAAGTTACTATAAGAAGGGAATTTATATCAAAATTAAAGGATAGATCTTATAAAACAATTATGAGAACATTTTATGATGATTTGATCATTAAAAATTATAATGATATAGGTCATACAAAAATATAAAACCATGAGTTATCATTGATCTTAGGGGCCTGTTTTTGGATTCACATGAGATAAAAATCAAAATGGTCCCAAAAAATAATCCATATTAACATAAAATGGTATTTTTTTCTCAAAAATATATAGATATTTTCTTAGAATATAGTCATTTAATATCCCTATATAAATAATTTCCTCCTTGGGTTTGTGGGGAAGGAAGATTAGGTGGTTCGAACTTGATTCTTAACTCCTCTCTTATATTATATCTCCAAATCAAACACATATATAAGATACATCCATATTTAAAAACTCGTTTTTTCTTCAATATTCTCTATTATAAACTTGTGATCTTCCTATTAAGAGAATATTATAGCCGTAGTTCCAAATATATATGATTTAATTTTTTTACAAAGGAATTATTTTTGCAATAAACAATTTTTTAGAAATTTTATAATGGATTTTGGAAGAATGTAGTGTTTTAGAGGCATATTCAATGAAATTTGGAAATCCATTAATGTTTTTGAAAAAAATTCATTAAACTATTGTTTTAAATAATCACATGTCACATAAAATGGGTGTTCCTAATTAGGTGGATTCATTACTAGTGGAGTGGCTAATTTACATGTTAATTCATCAAAACCATTACTATAATAATTAAATAAGTAAATTTAGATTCTTTTAAAAGTAATAAGGAAATTATAAAAGAATCTTACTAATTATTTTGGTGAATCTTATATAAAAGACCAGTTGTCCTAGAAAATATCATACATGATTCACAAAAGTGGTGTAATGTAATGCATTGATAATTTTATTTTAAAAATGTGCATTCTCAATTATACATTTTGAAATTACATGCCCATGAAAAATTTCCATTTACACCATGTAAATGAATTTTTAATGATTAAAAACAGTTTTATTTTACATTAAGGTTTTAAAAAAATTATCTAGGATTTCTAATAATTGATCAAAATAATTCCTAAACATAGTAATTCCATCTATGATAATATATAATAAATCCTTAATATGATTAGATAAAATACATAATAACCTTTTATTAAATGTAAATAGTGTATTTTATAATTAAAATGGAATTATACTATTCAAAAAATTATGAAAAATACTATTAATGGTTTTATTTGTATTTTTTAAATGAAAGAGAAACATAAATATATCAAAAAAATTGACCTAAAAATAGTATTCAATTTTTTCTAGTAGTATCTATATAATTTTTTCAATAATGAAAATGATAAAGTGATCTTTTCAGTGACCTAGATTAATTTACTATTCCTTATATAAACTCTGAAAATATTTTGGACTCTTATTTCATGTTGTTAATTTTTATTATTCTCCACCATGATTAGTATAGTTTTGTTGTGTATTTTGTGAATATGAATGGCCTATATGGAGACAAAAATGGTGTAGATAATAGTTACTTCTCACAATTTTTCAATCTCATTCTTAACTACTTTAATCATATTTTTTTAAGTATTATTTAATGGTTCTTAATAAGAATTAAATCCCATGCCTGAATAATTATATGCACATCGATTTTAAAACTCATTCCTATAAAATAGAGTAAACTGTATCCTATAACATGATAATATTCATTCTGACGATTAATAATTTTCTATTCATTTTCAGTAGATATATTTTCATAAATAATATTTGGAAATTTAATTACATCCATTGAGAATAAATATTTTAAATTAGTGGGAAAAGGTTTTTACTCTATAAATAGGGGTTAAACTTATACTGATTTCATATTTAGCGTAATAATCGTTGTAATAATATATTTCTATTAAAAATATAAAATTTCGGACCCTTTATCATTGGATAAAAAAATTTCCAAAACGTAAACAATCACCTCAACTTTAGATGACTTTATGGGGTTTTCATGTTTTTCCAAAATTGTGTTCACAAAATTTTCAAATATTATCTAATTGTCCAAAAAAATATATGTATTTTGACATAACTATTGAAGACTGAGACCCTAGTATCATTGATTCAGTGGTTACATTATTACATTGACGATGGTTACAAGCAATCAAATATAAAGGAACATATAGCTAAGTAATATAAAATAACTACATAGATACATGAATTTCACAACACTTTTAGAAATATAAAATAAAATATAGAATTTTATTTGATAACACCCATATTTAGTAAATAATATCCTTATATATGATTTATAATACATTTCATGGAATAATGGAACATGAATCATAAGAAATACAATATCTCATTTTATTAGAAATGGTATGCATTCAACAGAATCTATCATGAATAAATATAGATTAATCAATATGGAAAGGTAAATATTTGAAATAACATGAATTTTAGTTAATAACATGATATTTAAAAATAATATGTAAATAATAAATGGCAATATAATAATTCCATATAAATAATAACATAAACATGAAATATATCCATGGATATCATAACTAATAATATAATCATCAAAAAAACTATGATCATATTGATGTAATGAATAATCATGGACATCATAAACATAAAATCAAGGCATCCTTCAAAGACATCATACATAAATGTGTAAGGTCTCAACCAATATCTTATGTGAGTATGTCTCAATAAACATACATGATGAATCTAGGGGCTAATGTAGGCCCAACTCATCACTTAAAAAGTCCAATATAGTCCTCCTGTTAATGGGGATAGACATGATCAATGTCAGTATTTGTATTGAAAAATAATGACATGAAATATAAATATTTTTTTACAATCATGCAACTTTAACCCAAGTCATGTAGAGTAGCAACAGAGATTTTACCAAAACAGTACATCCATCGTCAAAATTGTCGTAATCTATCTACAGAAATAATAAGTATAATATCATTAAAACATTCCCCTAGTCGAGAAAAATTAAAATATTGGTTGTTTTCATTAATTAATTGAACTATTATAAAAATTCGATTAAAAAGATTCTTGAGTAAAATAACATCTTCACATTGAAAATAAATTTTAAAAAATATAAATTTATACAATATTATGATTTTTATAATTTAAATGAATCATGTAATGTTTTAATGGAATATTTAAAAAATTTAGTGGCCATTATGTAGGGTAATTTTGTAAATCCCTTTGAATAACATTTCAGTATCATTATTGTAATATTGTAAAAACAAAATCATTTAAGAAATGAAAAGAAGATTAAATTAAATGCATTTTTTAAAATGTTAAAAAAGTGTGAAAATTATTTTATGAAATCATATTATAATAGTAAAATTATATTTGATATAAATTTTAGATAACATAGAAACAGAAGAGAAATATTCCCAATGAAGTGAAAAATGTTTGTTTTACTTAATAATTTTGGTATCATGAGTACCTATAAAGGTTAATTTAATAGGAGAAGAAATTAATTAATAGGAATAAAATAGGGTAAAAATCTATATTTGTCTTAATATTGTAATATATAATTAATTCATTATGGTGACCTAACCATAAAAACTCATGAAAAATGATTAAATTATAAAATAAACCCTTATCTTGGGTTTAATTTCAATCTCATTTGTTCGATTATCCTAAATAATAATTATTTATTTTTTATAAATATATTAAAAACCATAAAAATATATATCATACAATTTATTATTTATATATAACTTTTTATAACCTTTTTATTAATAAATATTTATTTTTATAGACTATTTCGGGAGATAGCTACTTCATTTTTCATATATTTTTGGTTTAATAGTTTTTCTCATAGACTTTGAGTATGGTTGTATAATATTTAATATTTTAATCATGATATAAATATCATATATATTCATTTTATATATATTTATAGGAATCCAAAAAGTGTAGATTGTAAAATGAATTATACGGTTCATGAAGATGATAAGCCACACATATGCATAAAAATTATTTCAATTTTAAGAAAATGATATAAAAAATAGATAAATAATATTTAACCATAAAATAATTATTATTATGTCATATATTTCATATATATTAAATATATATAGCTATATTACTATCCATTTTTAAAAAATTGAAACCCATATCACATCTCTTCATAGGGGCGGTCTTCCACACTTATGCATGAGAAACATTAACATTTTCCAATAAAATTGAAGGTAAGACGGTAGGTGTGATAATATAATTCTAGAAGTATAATTATGTCTTTAGTATAATGTAAATACATTAAATTCAAATTTATATTCATATGTGATAGGTGGTTTGGGAAAAAAATTACATATATTCATGAGGCGACAACCACTGTATACACAATCGACCAATTTGTTCCCATTTGATGGAAGAAGGGATATATTTGGGTTATTACACTAACAAAAAATCATATGAGAATAATTAATACACTAATTTTTATATTACATGTCTTGAAATATATTCGTATGGGTAGAGGAAGAAATAAAATGAATATTTCTAGTTAAAAACTATAACACTTTATCAGTGAACCTCGTTAGGTTCATACCAAATGTCTTCCTTGAATGTGGTTTAGATAAAACTAGGGAGTCTATGTTGTGGGTAGGGATGAAAGTATGTGATTTGGGTAAGTATTGTGCAAAAAAAGGTATATTGATGTATGCAGTGGAGATGATATGTGGTTTCCTTTTATAAGTGAGGGATAAAATACTCTTAGATTTTTTAAAAATAATAAAATGTAACCACGTTTTACCCACAGCAAAATCCCTAAAAAATAAAAAATTCCCCAAAATGATATGATAAATGTCAAAATATGGAGATAAAATAGAAATTAAACATTTTTTGTCATTTTAACCCTTACCGTTTTAGTTTAACCCCTAATAAACACATTTTAGCCCTAACCACAATAATTATTTTTTTTATTTTATTCCTATTCATTATGAGAAAAAAAGAAAAAATCATTACCTAATATTAATTATAATTATTTGAAATATTGGATCCATTTTTCTGAATTAAATTAATATTTATTGAAGAAATTATTTTTAAATTAATCCTAATAACATGTCAAAAAAACATATTTCGAAATTAAATGTTTTCTTAAGTATAAAACTTCTTTATGTAACACTCAATAAGTATTATATTAAAATTAATTAAATTTGATTAATGAAAATATAATTAAATTAATGATACATTTAATTCTTTCTAATATTGATCATTTTAAATTATTTAAATGAAAATGTAGTTTGTAATAAATTTTTTTACCCATTCACTACTCTTCAAAAAATAATAATTTCAAAAAAATCGCAAAAAAAAATTCTACAATAAAATGGAAAATATGATATAAATTTCTTTTTGAAATTTTTTTGAAATCAATTTTATAATATTTTCCATAAATAATTTAAAAATAACTATGAAAAACTCTTTGAAATCTCTATTTAGAAAAACATAGTGTTTTCAAAATACAACATTATCTATTATAATCACATGATTAGAAAAAAATGTTAGATGGATGAATTTTTTTTAATATATAATATTTAAATTTTGTCAAATTCATTCACAGATGGTGATTAATTTAGTTTATTAAGGTAAAAATACAATGTACATATAAAAATAATATTTCAGAAAAACATTTCTTTTAAATTAAAATGATTATTATTTTTATTTATAATCAATTTAAAACAAATTAATTAATTTACAAAAGTGTAAACTATATAGTTTTCATAATTTGGGTTTTTGTATTAATACCCTATAATTAAAATTTTGGTTGTAAATGTATAGAATTTTATAGGTTTTTAGACTCATGATTTCATGTATTGCATTCTATCAAAGAGAATAAATTTTAAATGAAAAATTATTTAATTTCTCAATGTATTACATTATGCAAAAAAAATTCATCCTTATAATTTCTGGAATTCTATCGAATAATTATATTTTGGATGTTATTCATTATAACATGATTATGTTCCCACATAACCTATTCTATCTTGTTATTTTCCCAAATTACCTAAACCAATGTAGTCATCTAATTCCTTAAAACATGTTCTCAAGAGTCTTGAATTTGTAATAGCTCATCGAAATAATATAGATCAGTTACAATTCAATTTATTTATAGGTGATATGATACATTGGGATTTTCAAGGAAGATAAATGGGTTTCATACACAACATTTCATCTTAAACATAACACATTGAAATAAATTATAATAATTATGCTCCAGGATCATGTAACAAGTAAAACATAAACTATATCACTGGATGTCATCTTAGATGAAGAATTCTATTGAAATATCACATGGAGAATTTTATAATGAAAATAACCAATACTTGAGAATAAATTTTCAAAAACATATAAAATATTAAAAAATATTATCTTTGAAAAGACATTGAAGATATATATATCAATATTTAAAAATAATTTAAATAATTCCTTGAGGAAAATATAATTTCCACATTCAAAAATTATTTTTTAAACATAAATAATTTTAAGAACTTTTTAATTTGAATATATCCTTGAAAATATATAATTGACGATTTGAAAACAATATTAAACACTTTTTAAAACAAACAAAATTATTAAAATCCTTATCAGTTAAAATAATCTTAAATTAAAATTTAAAAAAAATGAAAATATTTTTATAAACATGGGTTTTTAAATAAAAGATATTTTTTATTTAAGAGAGAAACTGGGTCAAATTTTTTTAAAAACATTTTAACAATCATTTCTAATTGAAAAATAGAAGAAATGGTTTCATTATATAAAGATATAATAAATAACCATATGAGAAGAAATTTCATGATAATTCATGAGAGGTAGATCATAATATTGTATCACTGGAAGCATTATCATAAACAATATTTATAAATGATTTGATTGTAACATAAATTTATTACCACTTTGGTAACCCTAAATCATAATCCTCTAGAAGTAATAATTTTAAATTGAATGTAAAATATCATGATTATTGATAAATTCATGATATCACATGTTAATGGGGATGTATATACACCTCATGATTGGACATAGGTGTATATCATAATATACATCTCAAAGAAATAAAAATTGAGACAACCCTCATATAGCAATTTGGTAACTTTAAACCAAATTCATCATGATGAAGAGATCCTAAATTGGATATATAAATACCAATAATTTTTTTAGAGTGACCATAAATTACATTCATGGGAAGTATATACACCATATAAGAGAATGAGTTGTAGAATATTGTATGTGTCTCACAAATGTAAATTGGGAGATGAAAATCCCTTAACTTAAGTCTTGACATCCTTCATAAATGTTCAAACCTCATATATAACAAATATAATTTTATTATATGTATATTAATGAAAATTATTCATATATATCCTCCCATATATGGTATTATTATGACCATTTATTACCCATTTGTTTAAAATTTCACAATAAAATTATGTTTCTCATAATAACCACTTTGTTTTTTCAAATATTTTTTGTCTTGTTATTTTTGGTCTTATTACATTGATCATATTTTCCATATATCTAGAATTTAAAACATTATATAAATTATATATATATATTCAGTATATATATTTATTACAATCTATATATTATAGATACTAGAAATTAAATAAACCGTTCATAGAGACGGTTGGTCATGCGTACATAAGAAAGATGATTCCATATTCATATCATATGAAAAGAAAGAAAATAAAATTATATATTTTTATATATTATCATTAGAGTAGAAATTTTCGGTTTTATATATATCAAATATTTTTGTTAAACCTATCCTTAATATATTCCTTGTAAATCATGAATGAATCACATCTCTTCAAGAGGCAGTAGTCCAACATATACATGAACATCGTTATTATATTCCAAAAAAATGTAAAGCATTAACTTATATATTCTTTAAAAATTATAGAAGCATAATCTAATCATAAATTTTTTAAATACAATATATCAGAAGCTTTTAAATCATTATTCCCCACCTTATGAGGTGGTAATGGAAAACACAAATGAAATCATTTTGTGATATTATAGCCCACTGTATACACAAAAGATGGTTTCATAGACAATTTCATGGATGTGTGTGATATAATAATTTTAAACCATAAAATAAATACATCTCATTAAAGTTATTATAAATATTATATTATATATTAAACATATAAAAATTATTGAAGTGGTTGAGGATGAAATATAGAAAAAACCTTCATTTATGAACGTTATCTCTTCCTCGGGCATCCTTTTTATATCTTCACTAAAATCTCAGCTTGGATAGATTTATGTCAAAAATACGTCTTATATAAATAGGTGAGGGATTTTTTGATGTGATTTTGGTATCAGTTGGTCGATAAAAATGTATTGATATGTGTGAAAATGTGCGGAGTGTGAATTATCTATTATAATGGTGGAGGTGTAGCATTATTGAAAATATCCAAGAGTATTAACTATTGGGCAGTCTACCATACCTCATTTGTCTCAAAAAGGGAATAATAATTTAAAGGAGGGATTAATTTATCCTTAAGTAACACCAAAACCAAAATGAAATACAATTTTTGTCAATTTATTGCTCAGTCTTTTATGTTTACCCAATTTTATCTTTATAGTATTAAACAAGGTAACTTGTATCTTTTTATTTTCCTAGGTAATATATTTACTACTATTACAATTAAAATTTTAATTAATAGATAAAGTATACCTAATTACTCTTTATATTATGTTCAATTCAATATACAAAAAATATTATTTCTATATAAAATTAAATTAAATACACACTCAGATAATATGCAAATCCCCATTTTAACCTTATTAATGTTAATTAATTTTAACTGATTTCTCTAATAATTAGGGTAAAAATGTATGTTTAAAATATTAGCAAACATATATTACACTAATTAAAATATTGAATCTATTTTTCCAAATTAAATTCACATAAGTAGAAGAATTTAATTTAAAAATAACCCCGCTGATGCAATGAGAAAGCGTGTTTTTAAAGTGAAAATGTTCAAACATTTACAATGTTCATATATCAAATTAATGTTTGAAAATTATTCCAATGACATAGACTTAATACATATATATATATATATAGTTTAAATATATTTACTTCAAAACTATTTCAAATTATAATTTATCATTATAAATAAATTTAGAGAAAGGGTAGTTATGAATTAAAATTCTCTATTTTTCAAAGTTTATCAAAAAAATGAATCTTTTCAAAATCAAATTTAAAAAACCCCCAAAATTTAATTTTGAATTTTTGTTTCCAAAATAAGGATTTCTTTCTATTATAATTAATAAAATTTTAAAAATATTACTCTTAAAATATGTGCGCTATTAAAAGTAAGTATAACCACCTATCAAGAAAATTGCATCTTTTTATTGTGTAAAATTACTTTTATTCATATATATTTCATACCCAAGACATTAGATTAATTTGAAATAATTTATTGAATATATAATATATACATTTAATTAAAATAATTAAAAAAATTGGAATTTTATGTTACTGAGATAAAAAAGGTTTGTTTATAAGAAATTAGTTTCCTAGAAAATGAATTTCTTTATTTTCAAATAGTTTTATATTAATTTATAATTAATTAGTTTCCAAAAAAATCATTTTAAAATGATTCATAAAACATATTTTCATAAATTTTCTAAAAATTTTAATTCCCTCTTTCCATTGGCAAGGTGATATCTATAATAATATTTTATTAATTTTTCATATTTCATTTATTCTCAGTGTTGTGTGTAAAAAAATCTTAGAAAGATGTTTTTTGTAATGAAATCTAAACATGGTATTGTGTGTAACACATTCCAAATACAGTATCATGTATACCTAAAGAAAAAAATATGTGCTATATATAGTTGAAGATTAACTTATTCATTCATATAAAGCAATATGAATATATTGTAGCACACAATTCACATAATTAATGAATTTCAATTTATTCAAAATAATAATAATTAATAAAATCCCAGGGTGTTACATTCTACCAACCCTAAAATGAATTTCTGTTTGAAAAATTATTTTGGGTCATCAATGATTAAATACATTATAAACCCTTTTTTGAAACCCACATCATAAAAATGAATACGAAACCTTACATTAAGAATGGAATGTCGGAAAAATAATGGTTACACAAAGTAACTCATAAATAGTTTTCCACATAAGAGAAAATATATGGGAAGTGAATATTTGGACATAGAAGAAAAGTGTAAATAATTATAAAGAGTGATAGATGTCACTAAAAATAATAAAGTGGGTGATCACTATAAGGTTAGTGATTATAACATCATAATCCAAAGTGGCCAGAAAAATGTCATTGATAACATAAAAAAATGATGATAAATTGACAAAAGAAATTTAATACGCCATGCTTAAAGTTGAATATTTTCTCATAATGATATACATACATGAATTCATTGCATTTCATTTGAACAATTCCACCCTTTGGTTCTTCCTTGATCAATTTCAACATTATCTCCTATTGCAATTCCACACGCATTTTTCGTCTTTATGCTGGGTCGTGGTCTTCGCGTGAGACAGGGATGGCGGCGACATGATCGGATTTTCGGCGGGTCTACCGGTCGGAGTTCTGGTGATGTTTTCCTTTTTTTTCTGTAGATTGTTCCTGGTTTCGAATTTGGTGTCTTTGCTCCGGCGTCTGTTTTTGTTGCTTCGTGAGTGGGATGAGGTGATGGATTTCGTGCTATTGTCAACTGCAATTTTGCATTGGTGTTATTTGGATGAATCTGCTCTAGGTTCTCTTGGATTTGTGTTGCGTGATGGTGGAATTACTCCCTCGGTGATCTGATCTCGCGGATTTGCTTGCTGAATGTTGGACCAGTATTTCGGATTTGATTCTCTTCCGTGATTTGTTTTTTCTTTTTCGAGATTTGTTTTCGGGAAGATCTCTAGAATGAAGTCGCGGTTGCAGTAATTTCAGTGAAGATATTCTGTTGAAATCTGGAAGTTTTGATGTTTTTGTTTGATGAAGACGATGAACTACTGGTTGAAGTGTTGAATCAGCAGTATGGGTCTTTGGTTTTGGGTGTAATGGTTTGGTTTGTAATTGGCTATGTTTGGTGGGGACTTCTCATTGGGTTTGGGCAAGATGTTCGCCTTCATCCATCTCCTTATTTAATTCACTTTTTATTTCTTTTAATAAATGGTCAGAGGTTATTCCTCTGACTGAACATTCCTGGTATAATGTAAAATCCTTATTTATTTATTAATTTAGATAATAAAATATTTGTATTTAAATCCCTAAATACATCAGTAATACCACTTACTTCAAAAACAATTAATGAAGTTTCATCATCTTATTCGATAATTTTACCCCTTTAACATGTCATTTTTTCTATGTCCATCATTAGAAATATATTCAATTCTCATACCTAATTTATAATTCATGCCAAAAGATTTCCCATTTGGACATAGATTTGAATATTTTGCATACTTTCAACATATAAAGAATCAAACAATAAATGATATCTTAGGGAATCCAAAATTCAGTTCCATTGATTTACTAAAAATTTTATGTTTCATTTTTAGGAACTAGATTGGTGTCCTTTTTTATAGTGAAAACATGTTCCCTTTCCATTGATACAATCAGTTGGGTGTTTCCTCAAACATTCTCAACACATAAGAAACCAAATATTTTTCCTCCATGGAATCCACTACCCAATCACTTAGTGAACTCTTTCTATTAGTACTTTGGTGGGTCAATGAGTTGGTTCAGGTATATATTGTCAATCATGTTTCATGAAAACTAATTGTGTATAATAAAAATGTACATCACTCCAGTCATCATCCAATTTTTCTGATCATCTTGAAATTGTCTCTCACATTCAACATTATCCTAGTTACTTTGGTTCCCACCATTGAATAAAACTACTTTTTCATAGTGTGCGGTACACTTATCAATTTGAAAACCCACATAATCATGAAAAAAAATAATAGTTAAAAATGTTAATTCTTTACTTTTTAATTTATGTCACATTAATCTTATCCTAGGCCATCCATGATCATAATATATTTAAATATTATGTTATGTCTAATGATGATTATATGAATTTAAAAAGAATATCCCATGGTAGTATTAAAACAGGTGTAGAGACCCGAAGCATAACGTACATGGACATTACATTACTTTTGAGGAATACTTAGTACATAAAAAAAACACACAAGGACTGTAATAGTTTAGTGTCTTTGGAAACTCGGAATATAATCTTCTAATCGTGGTGAAATATCTTCAACATATCCCAAAAAGATATTCCTTTTTTACCTAAAACCTTTCTTTATATCCTGTGGAAAAGAAAACATAAAAGGGTGAGCTCAAATGCTCAGTAAGGTTAAACAAATGAAATATCAATCACATCATATACATAAGAGCATAGCTTTTGGAAATATTAAACTGCAAAAGAAATCATAATTTCATAACATGGGATAAATCATAGTATTGAAATGTAATCCCAATAATCATAACATAAAACAAGAATCTTTGTGGCATACACACATAATCATAGAGAATCATTTCTTGTTAGTCAAGACTCAATGCCAAGACTATCTTAGTGGACAAAGTCCATTTCTGAACCGAGTTCACTCCTCGTTTTAGTCCTGTTTCACTGAACCGGTTTAGCCTGCCGTTTCAGCCATGTCTATCTCATGAGATATAAAATCATTAGCCAATTCATTGGATGGAGATATAGGTCCCACCCATCTCATAATGATACCATTCTTATGTGTGCCACAAAATCATAAACCATACATCATAGCATAACCCAGGAAAAAAAATCGGAATCATAAACAACAGGACATCATAAAAAAATTCATATAAGATAAATGAATTCATAAAAATAATTCCATCACAACATATGAAAATAAATGTAATAGTAGGGATGAAAACAGAACCCTATATTATATTAGATGGAAAATAATTTTGATAAAACACATGAACTCCATTTTTGAGGAAAATATCCTTTCTACTTCAAAAACACTTTTCCTTTCTTAACATGTCATAAAATTATAAAATAAAAGAAGTTGATTAAAAATAAACTTGATAACTTGTAAAGTAAGCTTCTTGGAAATAATTTTTTAAAAATACATTCATACCATATAAGTTAAAAAAAATTCTTCGTACTTTTGTCAGAAAAGTCAAAAAAAGTACCTCGTACGAAAAACGACAAAAGATTCCTTTCATATATTTTAATAAAAACTCACCAAATGGTAAAATAGGATTTAAAAAAATTTAGTTGGATGGAAATAATATTACATATTGAGGAAACATGGATGTGGATGATAAAATACACCCAAGTAAATACCAAAGTATAAACAATCTCGGATAAAAATGACATTGTGATATTTTCCCTTACCTTAGGTCTGATTTGCTTCGTAAGTGTCTGAACCTCCTGTATAATGATTTAAATAATGTTATTGACTTATTCCAGAATCATACCCATTGTTATGATATCATATATGGTTCACTTATGACTTTATTTTACCCGTTCTTTTGTAAATTCCATGTTAAAGAGCGTTTTGGGGAAAATCGTTTTATTTGTCGTCCGTGTTATGACTTGTAATTATTCATATGATTACATAGTTCATGATTACTTAATTCCAGAATATAAAACATGATTTAAATATAATATATATTCAGAATATACATATATATAATAGATCAGTAAATGGAAAGAAATACACCGTTCATGGAGACGGTAGGCCGTACGTACGCATGAACGCTGTTTTCGTTTCCTTATTGAGTTGAATGGAATTAAGTAGATGACATACATATATATACACATAAATCCAGTATCATTATTATTTCATATATTTCATTATTACTTATTATATATACTTTATAATCATTCATGAATGGTTAACGAGGGGAATGAATTTCATCGCTTTGTGGAGACGGTAGTCCATACGTACGCACAAGCGATGATATAATTCTCATGATCGTGGAATTTTATTTGAGTGTATGTAAACTATTTCAGAATCAATATCACTTTACAATAATCATATATAGTTATTATTTACCCCATTATACCCATCCAAGTAAGGTGGTGGTGGAAAATAGATTACACCACGGCGTGGAAACGGTATTCCGTATGTACGCACGCGCAGTGATTTTGTTTCCCATAGGATGGATAGATGGTGAAATAGGGTTGTTTCATACTTATAATAACATATCATTATATGAGTGATACATATGTTATTACTTCATAATGAAACAACATAATAAGAATAAGTGGAAGAAGAAATAAAGTTGAATGAATCAGTAACGGACATTACCTCTTCTTTGAAGCGCCTCTTTGAGATCTCCTTTTAGGGCACTAAAATTGGTTTTTGAGGAAGACCTGAACCTCTAGGATGTTACTAGGGAAGTGGAGAAGAGATTTTGGCAGGGGTTTGCCGAGCTTGAAGGCTCAAAGTGGTGTGAGGAAGAGAGGGAGGAGGTTCCCTTTTATAAGGGAGGAGAGGGGCTCCTTTGGAAAAACTAAAACCATTATTTTATTATAAAGCCAAATTCGGTTTTAAATAGATCCAAATTGAGTATAAGGTGTTTATGGGTCGAAATGATCTCATTAAATAGAATTTAGACAATTTTAGGTTCCTATTTTAACCTTATCATTTAGATTTATCTTTAAGTTAGATAATTTTACTTTTACCTTGTCTTTTTGTGTTCTTACACTATAAGGTTAATAAACATACTATAAGAAGCCAAACGAACCCAAAGTTGTTTATTATTCATATATATAACCTTATCTAAGTCATTTGGCCGAACCATAGATTTTGAGGAATAAAATAACAATTAATAATATAAATTTTGTTTTAAAAACTATTTTATGTCAATTTTGACACTATTTAGTAATTGTTTTTTTGTAAAAATCATAACAGAATGATTAGTTCGAAATAAGTTAATTAAATAAATAATAACATGTGATATGAACATATAAAATTAGTGTAATTCATAAAAATTCTCAAATTAAATTGATTTTGGTATTTATATCATCAATTATGACAATATTTCATTAATAATATAATTACTGCATCATCTTTGTGTCATAAATAAATTAAATTATTTAATGTCTAAAAATTAAAAATAAAATCCCATTATGTAGGAAATCTTTTGAGATTTATAATGAATATTTATAGTCGAATTTATCTTATTTATAACCCTATATTAAAAATGATATACTTATTAAACTTTGATTTTAACTATTTTAACCCTTCTTTAAATAAATTAATAATAAATGTCCTAATCTAATCCAAGTGGGACTAAATGGTCATATGTTATTCCTAAGGTTGTTTTTTTACGAATTACACTTATCCAATAGAATTAAGACATGTTTTAGGGTAATAATAATAACATTTTTACCCTTAATTACCCTATTTACTTTTAACCGTGGTAAAAAAAACTAAAAAGTTACTATTCACCAAAAATTATTTTCATCTTATTGAACAACATTTTACTTACCGACATCAACTGTGTCTCTCGGATTTTTTAAATCCCACTCACAGAAGCGGTAAAATTAAGTTTTATGAAAAAATCATTTTTTTTACTACCACTTAGTGGTTTCACTATTCATCAAAAAATAACAGTTTCCAGAAAAATACCAAAAAATGGGCCTAAGCTATATTTGATATTATGAACTCAAAAATTATGTCTAATTTACCAAATTCAAAACATATCAGTTGCATTAATTTATTTAAAAATTAATTCCCGTCGTCAAAACAAATAGCGTGTTCTTAAGAGATAATAACTATCAAAAGATTGACACTTGTTTATGTCTGGTTTAAAAGTGAAATTACATCCAATGACCAACATTGTATTAAATTGTAAAAATCTATTCTAAATATAATTTAAAACCACTCAAATTAATAATTTATCACTATTAATTATTTCGATTAAAAAGGTTGTTTTTAATTAAAATTTAGTAATTTAAACTATTCATCAGAAAATGAAGGTTAGCCGGAAAGTACCAAAATTTCTTCCTAAGCTAATTTTGATATTCTGAATCCAAAAATAAAATTTACAAAATTTCAAAAGGTGGTCATTACTATTCATAATGGCTAGTTTTAATAATATTTTAAAAGCATATCATTGTTTAGTGAAACTCGGTATTGCATACTACACACGCTATCGAGGAAGGTCGTGATTGTGTTTAATGCAAGGCAAGTCAAGGATGCGTGTTGTGCAAGATTTTTTGGTGTAGAGTACAACACAAGACATTAATGAAATTAAAAAATATATTTTTCATAAAATCCCAGGGTGTTACATTCTACCCCCCATAAAATGAATTTCGCCCTCGAAATTCGTCGGGGTTATAAATGGTTTACTACTCAAAATTTTCTTTAATAGAAACCCACATCGTAAAAAGGAATACCATAACTTGGATTTAAAAACAAAAGTATGAAACATAACGGTTACCCAAATTAACTAATCACAGGGTTTCCACATAGGATAACATAGGTGAAAATATGGATATGGAAGAGAAATCTAACCGTCATGTTCTGATGGAGGGTGGTAGAGAACATGGCTATAAAAAATCCAACAATCACAAATCCATAAATTTGTGATGATCTAGGGTACCATCTAATTCATCAGATATAAGGGCACTAGGACAACATTTTTGGTTTTCAAGATCATTTCCCTAAAGATGAATAATTTGAATTAGAATAAATACTTACTTTATTTTGGTACAATCTCACTTTTGTTCGTGCGTTGAACAATTTCAACTTCATCTCTTAAATAAATGTAGTTGAATTTGTTTTTCGTGAAGTGTTAATAGATCATGTGATAGAATGATGGGTCATTCCATCTGTTTCAAACAAAAGGTTTGCAAAAGTTATCAAATACACATAAGTCCATCTATGGTGAGGTTAATTGTATATGATTCCAAAAATAAACTTATACTTCATATATCATACTGCGTAATAAAATAAAACTAGTTTCTACTAACCAGGGACTTCCTGTAGGCCAGTGGTAGGCGATAAAGGCCAGTCGCACTTCTGTTGTGGGTTTGATTCCCACAGCCTTGTCCGATGCGATGGGATGTCGCCCATCCTGTAGGTTGCCATTTTTCTAAAGCTATATTACAATAGCATCCCATTAATAATATCAAAAAAAGTTCTATCCTTAAACAATACTAACTTATTTCCAACATAATCAATTCCAATCTTTAGGCTTATCTAAAATACTTCGGTCCAAGATCATAGTATAATGAAAATGATTACATGAAATGTCACATAACAATCACGTGAATGCCATCATTTATCTCCCATATATCATAAGATATATCTTGTTGGTCAAATTACAAACATGTAAATACCTTAATCATGTATTCTCTTAAATAATGAATACCTATTGAACCTTAGTGAAAACATGAATGTAGTTAAAAGTTAACACTTTCCACAAAACAAAATCCTCAAAATTCTTTATACTCAAACCACGATATCACTTAGTCCTTATATGAATACAATCAAACATCTCATTATCTTCTTATCCATTCATTATGCGCATATCATCTACTTACCAAAAATATCTCAATCACTTTCCATGGTTACCGGTACCATAAAATTATTGAAAACCACAATAGAATAATACAAAAATATTCTAATACACAATAAAAGCACCACAACAACATTATTCTCGAATACCAATACATAAACACTTCAATCCATCCTCTTAAATTATTGTCCTGGAATATGTCATTCCTTGATTTAAAAGAAACTTTTTAGGTCAGGGCATTGTGTTGGGTAATGCCCATGTTCTCCACAAATAATACATTTAACTCCATAACAGTCTATCACTCTATGACCCTTTTCTCCACACAGATAACATCGGTCCCTCCATTTGAGGTATTCCTCAAGGTTCTTCTTCCCTTCTTTAGAAATATCAATCTTCCTTTCTTTATGCACCTCAACATGCGAACATTCATAATAGTCTATCTTCCTCTTCTTTGATGAATTAGGCATACCACTAAATTCCACCTTGTTAATCATATATCGCGATGACTGATTCAGCATAATCACAATATCTTTCTCTCTAGGCATTACACAATTTTGTTTCTCATAGTCACCAATTTTTCATTGGATTCAATGTTAATCGAATTCCTTCTGGTTCCCTCCATTAACTAAAACAGAAAAAGAATTCTGTGAGAGGCAAAAATCATGCTAGAGAAAACAACATAGTAAAGGGGGAGTACCCTCAATATCTAACATCTTAGGTTAAATTCTAAGATCGTTAGTGTAATTCTAGGACTATAACCTATACGTATACTCAACCTTAGAGATATCCCTAGACATACCTTAGACATATATCTCGGGATCTCACTAACGTTTTCGCATCCTAGTTTCTAAAGGATAACTAAACCTTTCATCTGATACCAACTGTAGAGAACCGAAGCTTAATGTACATGTATATTACATTACTTTTGCGGAATACTTAGTACATAACAAAAACACACACACAAGGATCATAATAGTTTAGTGTCTTTGGAAACTCAGAATATAATCTTCTAATCGTGGTGAATGATCTTCAACATCTCCCAAAAAGATCTTCCTTTTTTTACCTAAAACCTTTCTTTATATCATGGGGAAAATAAAACATAAAAGGGTGAGCTCAAATTCTCAGTAAGTGTAAACAAAAGAAATATCAATCACATCATATACATAAGATCATAGCTTTTGGAAATCTTAACCTGCAAAAGAAATCATAATTTCATAAAATGGGGTAAATCATAGTAGTGAAATGTAATCTCAATAATCATAACATAAAACAAGAAACTTTGTGGCATACACACATAATCATAGAGAACCATTTCTTGGTAGTCAAGACTCAATGCCAAGACTATCTTAGTGGACAAAGTCCATTTCTGAACCGAGTTCACTCCTCGTTTCAGTCCTATTTCACTGAACCGGTTTAACCTGCCATTCCAGCCATGTCTATCGCAGGAGATATAAAATCATTACCCAATGCATTGTAGGGAGATATATGTCCCACCCATCTCATAATGATACCATTCTTATGTGTGCCACAAAATCATAAACCATACATCATAGCATAACCCACGAAATAAAAATGGGAATCTTAAACATCATGACATAATAAAAAAATTCATATAAGATAAAGGAATTCATAAAAATAATTCAATCACAACATAATCAAATAAATGTAATAATAGGGATGAAAACAGAACCCTTTATTATCATATATGGAAAATAATTTTGATAAAACACTTGAACTCCATTCTTGAGGAAAATATCCTTTCTACTTCAAAAACATTTTTCCTTTCTTAACATGTCATACAATTATAAACTAAAAGAAGTTGATTAAAAATAAACTTGATAACTTGTTAAGGAATATTCTTGGAAATAATGTTTTAAAAATACATTCATGCTGTATAAGTTAAAAAAACATTCTTCGTACTTTTGTAGGAAAAGTCATAAAAAGTACCTCGTACGAAAAACGACAAAAGATTCCTTTCATATCTTTTACTAAAAACTCACAGAAGGGTAAAATAGGATTTAAAAAACATTAGGTGGGTGTAAATAATATTACATATTGAGGAAACATGGATGTGGATGATAAAATACACCCCAGTAAATACCAAAGTATAAACAATCTCGGATAAAAATGAGATTGTGATATTTTCCCCTACCTTAGGTCTGATTTGCTTCGTAAGTGTCCGAACCTCATGTATAATGATTTAAATAATGTCATTGACTTATTCCAGAATCATACCTATTGTTATGATATCATATATGGTTCACTTATGACTTTATTTTACCCATTCTTTTGTAAATTCAATGTTAAAGCGCGTTTTGGGTAAAATTGTTTTATTTGTCGTCCGTGTTATGACTTGTAATTATTCATATGATTACTTAGATCATGATTAATTAATTCCAGAATATAAAACATGATTTATATATAATATATATTCATAATATACATATATATAAAATATATCAGTAAATGGAAAGAAATACACCGTTCATGGAGACAGTAGGTCGTACGTACGCATGAACGCTGTTTTCGTTTCCTTATTGAGTTGAATGGAATTAAGTAGATGACATACATATATATACACATAAATACAGTATCATTATTATGTCATATATTTCATGATTACTTATTATATATTCTTTATAATCATTCATGAATGGTTAACGTGGAGAATGAATCTCAACGCGTCGTGGAGACGGTAGTCCGTACGTACGCACACGAGATGATATCGTTCTCATGATCGTGGAATTGTATTTGAGTGTATGTATACTATTTCAGAATCAATATCACTTTACAATAATCATATATAGTTATTATGTACACCATTATACCCATCCAAGTAAGGCGGTGGTGGAAAATAGATTACACCACGGCGTGGAGACGATATTCCGTACGTACCCACGCGCGGTGATTTCATTTTCCGTAGGATGGATAGATGGTGAAATAGGGTTGTTTCATACTTATAATAACATATCAGTATATGAGTGATACTGATGTTATTACTTCATAATGAAACAACCTAAGAAGAATAAGTGGAAGGAGAAATAAATTTGAAATAATCGGTAACAAACATTACCTCTTCTTTGAAGCGCCTCTTTGAGATCTCCTTTTAGGGCACTAAAATTGGTCTTTGAGGAATACCAGAACCTCTAGGATGTTTCTAGGGAAGTGGAGAAGAGAATTTGGTAGGGGTTGGCCGAGCTGGAGGGCTCAATGTGGCGTGAGGAAGAGAGGGAGGAGGTGCCCTTTTATAAGGGAGGAGAGGGACTCCTTTGGAAAAACTAAAAATATTATTTTATTATAAAGCCAAATTCGGTTTTAAATAGCTCCAAATTGATTTATTTTGAAGCTAAGGTGGGGGTGGGTCGAAATCCTCTCATCCAATATAATTAAACTAGTTTGGGTTCCTATTTTAACCTTATCGTTTATATTTAACTTTAAGTTAGATAATTTTTATTTTACCATGTCTTTTTGTGTCCTTACACAATAAGATTAATAAACATACTATAAGAAGCCAAACGAACCCCAAGTTGTTTATTATTAATATATATATACCTATCTAAGTCATTTGGCAGAACCTTATATTTTTAGGAATAAAATAAAAATTAATAATATAATATTTGTTTTAAAAACTATTTTATGTCAATTTTGACACTATTTAGTAATTGATTTTTTAAAAATTCATAACAGAATGATTAGTTATAAAAAAGTTAATTACATCAATACTAACATGTCATGTTAACCTATAAAATTAGTGTAATTCATAAAAAGTCTCAAATTACATTTATTTTGGAATTTATAACATCAATTATGTCAATATTTCATTAATAAGATAATTACTGCATCATCATTGTGTCATACATAAATTAAATTATTTAATGTCTAAAAATTACAAATAAAATACCATTATGTAGGAAATCGTTTTAGATTTCTGATGAATATTTATAGTCGAATTTATCTTATTTATAACCCTTTATTAAAAATTATATACTTATTAAACATTGATTTTAACTATTTTAACCATTCTTTAAATAAATTAATAATAAATGTCCTAATATAATACAAGTGTGCCTAAATGGTCATATTTTATTCCTAAAGTTGTTTTTGGTCGAATTACACTTATCTAATAGAATTAGTACATGTGTTAGGCTAATAATAATAACATTTTTACCCATAATTGCCCTAATTACTTTTAACCGTGGTAAAATAAGTAAAAAGTTACTATTCACCAAAAATTATTTTCATCTTATTGAACCAAATTTTACATACTGACATCAACCCTGTCTCTTGGATTTTTGAAATTCCATTCACAGAAGCGGTAAAATTATGTTTTATGAAAAATTCATTTTTTTAACTACCACTTAGTGGTTTCACTCTTCATCAAAAAATGAAGGTTTCCAGAAAAATACCAAAAATTAGAACTAAGCTATATTTGATATCATGAACTCAAAAATGATGTATATTTTACCAAATTCAAAACATATCAGTTGCATTAATTAATTTAAAAATTAATTCCGTCGTCAAAACAAATAGTGTGTTCTTAAGAGATAATAACTATCAAAAGATTGACACTTGTTTATGTCCGGTTTAAATGTGAAATTACATCCAACGACCATAATTGTATTAAATTGTAAAAATATATTCTAAATATACTATAAAACCTCTCAAATTAATAATTTATCACTATAAATTCTTTCGATTAAAAAGATTGTTTTTAATTAAAATTTAGTAATTTTCACTATTCATTAGAAAATGAAAGTTAGCCGATAAGTGCCAAAATTTCACCCTAAGCTAATTTCGATATTCCGAATCCAAAAATAAAATTTACAAAATTTCAAAAAGTGGGTATTACTATTCATAATGGCTAGTTTTAATAATATTTTTATAGCATAACGTTGTTTAGTGAAACTCGGTATTGCATACTCCACACGCTATCGAGGAAAGTCGCGATTGCGTGTAATGCAAGGCAAGTCAAGGATGCGTGTTGTGCAAGCTTCTTTCGGTGTAGCGTACAACACAAGAAATTAATAAATTTAAAAAGAATATTTTTCATAAAATCTCAGGGTGTTACAACAGGTGTGTTGTAAGTCCTATTACTGTGAAACAGTTCCCGATTAAGCTTATTTTATAACAGTGTCATCAGGTTGCTACCCCTATTTACATATGCTCCATAGCCGAATCCACTTGTATTGTGAAGAAACGAATGTATTTCTGGGAATCCAATCACACTTTTATCTAAATAAACTAGAAGAAATATTACTCTAAATTGACACATCAATAGATTTTCCCTTTCGACATCTACTTAGGGATCTCACTAAGGGTGTCCCATAATATTTTCCAATAGTTGAAAAACCCTTTTTAGTGATACCCACTATAGAGATATAGGCTTCCCAAAAAAGGATATCACATATTATTAGAAAAATATTCATAAAAATAAAAACACACTCCCAAAGACCATAATAGATTACTAGAATGTAATTGTGAGCCATAATATTCTAATTTGGTGAATGATCATCAAGATATACCCCAAATACGTATTCACATATTATTCCATGTAGGCATACACTACATAACCTTTATTAATATCCAAGGGATGGAAAAACGATAAAGGGTAGCATAAATTCTTAGTAAGGGTAATCATAATAAAAATAAATCTACGATAATATAGAATCATAATATATGAATAACGGTAAAATATAACCATCATTCCTTTGGATGTTTATACCAAACCTGACATAGATAAAAAAAGATTAGTTATATAAAACATTATCATTTATGAAAACCTGGTTCATAAGAGTGATAAATCATCTTAAATAATTTATAAACTATAATCTCATGTCCTAAAAGTGTGGAACCTTCAAAAATATAGGAAACTGTTTCATGTGGCATGGTTAACTATGAATACCATCACTATAGTGGATTAGGATTCCCCTGTTTCCTTGAGTGGATTATGATGTACATATTTCCCATTGTCGATTAAGATTAAGCCGCTTCCCATTGGTGGTAAGGATGAACTAATTTCCCACTGTGCACTAGGACACACTGTTTTCCCAATGAGGATCAAGCCTATAATTTTTTTGGATTTTCAACTAATTATATATAAATCGTTAAACAATTTATTTTAGGTGGATATAGGTCACAGACGTCACATTATTATATCATACATTTGTGTTCTACAAGATCATAAAAATTCATTCTATCATATCTAATGATATAAAAATAGAATCACATTTATATAATCATATCATAAAATTTGGAAATGATACATGATTCATAAAAATTTCAACATAGTACAACCCATGAAAATAAAAGGGGTCATAGTATTTCTATCATGCTATAAACCACGGAATCAAAATGAGTTTACTAAAAGAAATGTAAAATTAAATATAAATAATTAAATTAATGAATAATAATGGATTCATTGAATCATATCACTTTTCGTGAATAAACTATATCAAATTATGTCCTCTTAGCGGGAGAAGGATTTTCAAACATCACATGGAGCATTTCTTATGAAAAATTACATTTATGTGGTAATCATTTTTAAAACATAAAACATTTTCAAAAATACATTTCTCTAAAATCAGCTCTGAAAACATATAATTTAATATCTCGAATTTTTTTAAAACATTTCAAGATGAATATATCCTTTCCTCTTTGAAAAACAGTTTTTCCGTCCCAAAAATATTCGAAAACCTTTTTCTTTGGGAATAACTTTTAAATATTATAATAAAAGATTTAAAAATTATACAATTTCTAAGTCATGAAACATTTTAAGAAAAAATTTCCTTTAATTTTATCTTAAAATATAAGTTAAAAATATTCTTGAAAACGTTTTATATATTATTTTATTTTGAATGAAACTTATTTCCCACTGAAAAGGCAAATGAGGTCAATTTTTTGTAAAAACCCTTTTTTAATTATCTTAATTCCAAAGAGCGTAAATATAGTACTATTATATATAAATATCATAAATGAATATTGAATAACAAAATTAATGGGAATAATTACGATATAGATTAAAATATATTATCATTTGAAACATAATCGTAAATAATCATGATAAATGATGAAATTATAACATAAATTTATAAAATATTTTGTAATGTTGAATCATAATAACCATGAGGAATAACACAAAATTGAATTTAATCATAATAAGTCTAGATAATTTAATTATAGTACATCTCAATAATTTTTTATATACACCACATGAAAGATTATAGGTTTATATCATAACATACATCTCGAAGAAAGAATGTTGTAACAAAAATGCTTTGTGAATTTGGTAAATTTTTAACCATAATATCCATCAAAAAGATATCCTTAGATATATATTTAAAGATAAAGAATATTTTTTAGAATGAAAATAATGTACATTTATTTTATGTATATACTTAAAATACATGGAATATGTGGTGAATATAGTATGTGTTACAGAAAACTAAAATCTGAGACGGAAAACTATCACCTTTTGTCTTCAGTTCCTTCATAAATATTTAATCCTCCAATATAATAAATATGAGTTTGTTAAAAATATATTTATATAACTTTATTAATATATATATATATATATATGGTTTTCTTATAACATTTTATTACCTTTTTACTAACAATTTCATGTTAAATTTATGTTTTGGGTAATAAATCTTTTGTTTCTCGTATATGTTTTGACATTTTATTTTTTCCATTTTAATTTTATCATTATTTAATAATTTGAATAATATAAAAAATGGGATAAATATCATATATATATATTCTTTATATATATATATATTATAAGTTATAAAAAAGAAAATAAATACACCATTCATGGAGTTAATATGTTGTACGAACGCATAACCGTTGTATCTATTTTCTGATCGTCTTGAATAAAAAAATGGTTAATGATATATATACATATTTTCTTTCCAGTTGAATTTTTATATAATATATATCGCATATTTCTATTAAACCCATCCTTAATTCATTCCCTTTAATGTATCCAGAAGTCACAACTTTTCACAAGGTGGTAGTTTTCGAACAAAAGAATGGCAATATAGAATTCCAAAAAGGAAATAATAATGTTTTAAGTTATATAATAATTCCATAAGAATAAATAAATCATTAATTTCAAATATATAATGTATAATAAAAATTTCCATCATTATTCCCACTCTAAAGTGGTGGTAATGGAAAAATGAACGACATCGATTCCCAAGGTGTTAGTATGTTGTATAAGTAAACGATGATTTCATAGCCCATTTTATGGATGTGTGTGTGTGATTGTTTGTTTGAAAAATAACATAACAAAATTTAGTTATATTTAATATAATTAGGTTATTATATTATATTTAAATTTGTTTAATTGTATTGGTTGGAGTATGAAATAAAATAAAAACATTCGTTGATGAATATTACCTCTAGCTTGGGTATCCTACACAGGTTTTCACTAAAAGTATTCCTTGGATGGATTTAATACCAGAATATGTATTATAGTATGATGAAAGGTGTTTTTAAGCTATTTTATTAGGATTTTATCAAGAAAGATCGATTTAGTGCTGTTTATAAGTGGGAAGACTTAATGAACTTTTATAATGGTGAAGTGACATTCTTGTAAATACCCAAACATATTCACTATTGGGATGTCCTTATTACCTAATGTGACTAAAAAATAGAAAAATAAATTATTTTATGGTTTTATTGGTTAATAAATACCTCAAAAAAATTCAATTTTTTATCCAATTTATTCGTTAGTCTTTATGTTTACTCAATTTTATATTTATAGTTTTTTCCATGTTAACATGTATATTTGGATTTAAATAGGTAATTTATACATTAAAATTATCATTAAAAAATATTTATTAGTTGATTTATAACCAGTTATTATAAATATGAAATTAAAATAATTGATAAAAATATTATGTGTCAATAAAATTACTTTTAATATAAAAACATGTAATGGGGAAAACCCTATTTTTAACATTATCTCATTAATGAATTTTAACTATCTTCATAAATCATTATGTTAAAACTTATGTTTTTCTTATAAGATAATATAAAATATTATGATTTCAAATATTGAATCCATTTTAAAAAAAAATTAAATCATATAATTAAAAACAATAAAATTGAAAATTAACCCCTCAGACACGATGAGAAAACATGTTTTCATAGTGAAAATATTCAATTGTTTATAATGTTTTTATATAAATTTTCAATATAAAGTTGAATAAAATGAAATAAATTGGATTTATATATGTACAATATAACTCATTATACATTAAAACCAATTTATTAAATTAATTTTCTTTTATGAATAAATTATGTGAAACTGTAGTTTTCAATTAAAATTCAGCATTTTTCAATATTTATAAAAAAAGAATCATTTCTAAAAAATCCAAATAAATAAAACAAGAGAAAAGTTTGATATTATTATTTTAAAAATTAATTTTATTTTTTGAAATATAATTTATAACAATTCCATTTTCTTAAAAATATGTCATACGATGGTTGTAAAACTACATTTTAGATAAATACATCTTTCTATGTGAAGTTTTTTTCTTATTATAATCTATTTCTATAAAACACAGAAGTTAAATTTTATATTGTATTTTGAATATATAATATTTAAATTTCATTAAAATTATTCATCAAATGAGGTCTGTTAATTTATAAAGAAAAAAAATTGAGCATTAATAACTATTTTTTCTGAAAAGGAATTTCTTTTTCATAAACTAGTTTTTACTGGAATTTATTATTAATTTGATCCCAAGGAATTCATTTTATTAAAATTCATTATCTATTTTATCATTATTTATTTAATAATTTTCATAACCTCTATTGTAATAGCTAACTGATGACTACAATAATATTTTAATAATATGTCACATTTATTTTAGTCTCATTGCTGTATGTAATGCATGCTCTGCTCGATATTGTGTATAACACAATATAAACATGTTATTCTATGTAACATAGTCCAAAAAATGTTACATGTGTACTATAATACAAAATTACTATTTTTGTTGTGAAATATTAACTTGGGTTTTTATATCATGAAATATTTACTTGGTGTAGTGTGCAGTGAAATTCGTCCAATAAATTTTGTTTATTCAAAAAAATAATAATTCCTAAAAACTCAGGGTGTTATAAGATAGTTTTTTTGATGAATATTTAACTTCCTAGATTAAAATAATATACAATTTTCATTCTATATAAGGAAATAACCATGTCCCCTCTTCAATGCAATCATTTAATATCATAAATAAAACATTTTCTTGTTTTAGTGTAAAAAATGTAGCATTCACCAATATCATCTTCAATTATTTCCCAATATTCATAAGATTAACTTGTCCATGTGAACATAACCTCTTTATGAGTAAGGTTGGTTAATTATTTATCCAAAAAAGAATGTATTTTTTAATAAATCATTTATATTTACCTTCAAAACCAATGAAACTATATACTTCATTAGGTTTTTTTTGTAATATATTCTCGTACGGACTTTGTATTTACCAGATCTACATAAATTCATTCTGTGGGGAAAATGTTGGAAATAAAATAAAAATTAAAAAGATAAAATTCAAATTGGATGATTTTACTATAAAATATTTTTCTCTTAAGTGTCTTAATAATGAAATAAAAATTATTATCATGGTTTTTATAGATTTTTGTGTACATTAAGATAACATCAATATATAACCCAAAAAAAATTCAAAGTTATTCCTTGCATTTTTCGTTAATTATATCCATGAATATAAATGGTCAATTTGTCAATCCAAATAGCATTACAGTAATGTCATAATTTCCATACCTCATTCGAGATGATATCATAGGAATATATTACTTTTTAACTCATAGTTTTTTCTAGCCAAAACTATGGTCAATTTTCAAAAAATATCATACCTTGTGGAGTTGATCGAATATGTGATCAATTTAGAGAATATGGATCTTTTTCATTATCATAATAACATTTAATCCCCTACAATCGATAGAAAACATCACACATACACATAGATAGAAAGATATATATATATATTCATAACAACATAACATGGGATCCCCAAGGTGATATATTATGGTGTATAAATCCCATATAACACAACTCCTCTAGTCATTTCATAAACTCCCAAAATTCCATATTGGCCAATCTATATAAAGCAATTGATATTGGTCTTACATTGGAGATAAAATTAATGGAATTATCAACATCACACTTTTGTGTATGTATATGTAATTCCTTACGAAATAAATCAATGTATTCCTATAAAAACGATAAATCCTAAATTTGATGATTTCCTTTTCTATCTCTATATTTTTTCTTCTCTTATTTCTATAGGATCTAATTTTGAAAAACTACCGGTGGTTGATCTTATCAACAATCAGATGATATTGAAACCTCCCGTATAAAAATAATGAATTTCGTATCTTCATAATGAATCATAAATTTCTTATCATTTCAATAAATTTTTGTATAATATTATGAAATCAATTACTTACTATAAATTATATCAAAATATTGAATAGGATTAATAATGATGTTAAAAATGGCTTGTTAATGCCTTAAAAAGGGAAATAACATGTGAACCCTTATTATGGTTGTACATCCACTAGCATACTTGACTGATAACTAACTTATTGAGGTTCTAATAAAATACCTAATTTTTTTTGGGAATCATGGAATATAAAATAGATTGTGAAGATCATGAATCAAAAAAATAGTTATCTAAATTTTAGGATATGATTAAACTGGATTCTACCATTTCATTAGGAACTTAAAAACCAACTTTTCTGAAAATATAAGAATTTCCTTTCTCCATTGGATTAATATAGGGATAATTCCCTTGATTAATGGTTAAATCATATTCATAGTGTCTCATCTCCTTACAATTGAAGGATTTCACATTGTAATTGTAACATCCCAAGTAAGTAATGAATAATAGATATTTTTATCTATGTTTATTAATGATTAAGATAGTGTTATAGAGGCTTAAAATGAAAATAAATACAATCTTATGCATGGAATACACTAATATTCTTAAAAGATTGTTTTACTACCTTTTGATGGAAAACCATTTTTGAATCTATCTTTTGACAATTTTATAAACTATGTTTGTCAAAATAAACTTATTCTTTATGATTGGGACATCAAAATTTACCTTGTGTGAATTTTTGGTATTTTTCTGACAATGTTCATTTTTTAATGAATAGTGAAAAATACTGCATTTTACATCAAAACTGCTTTTTAATATAATTTATTTATATGATTAGATTATGTTTTGAATTGGTTTTGAAGTTAAATTAGAATATATTTTTACCATTTTATCCAATGGTGGTCATTGGAATCAATTTCACTTTGAAATTAGACTTAAATTGGTGTCAATCTTTTGATACTTATTGTTTTGTAAAAACACGCTATTTGCTCTGGCAGCGGGAATTAATTATTAAATTAATTAATGTGACTTATATGATTTGAATTTTGTAAAATAGACTTCATTTTTGAATTCGGAATATCAAATATAGCTTAGGGTGATTTTTTGGTAATTTTCTGAAAAACATCAATTTTTTATGAATAGTGAAACCACTAAGTGGTAATCAAGCAAACTGATTTTTCAGTTAAATGAAAGTTTACCACTAATGTGTACTGAATTTTGAAAATCCTACATACATGGTTGTCATTAAGAAGTAAAATGTGGTTCAATGAGATTACAATAATTTTTTGGTGAATAGTAACTTATTAAGTTTTTAATCGCGATTAGTGGTGATTAGTGTAGTTTAAGGTATAAATAATGCTTTAATAATATGAAATGACCTAGACACATGTCCCAAACTTATTTTTTGTGTCATGTCCGACCATGAAATGCCATGGGTCAACTTGGGGACCCCATGGATCCACTTTTGTTGGGAAATGACATAAATTACTTTTTATTTAATGTTAAAGTGAAAATGACACAAACATAATATGTTTTATGAAAACAATTTTTAAGTGGGGTTATAAAAGTCCAAATTTTGATTATAAAAAGTCATTGGAAATATAAAAAGATTTCATACATCATTGTATTTTTTTTATGATTTTTATACATTAAATAAATTAAAGTATTAATGACATAATCATGATGTAGCGATGACATCATTATTTGACGATTTAAATAAAATGGAAAGACAATGTAAAATCTATGAACTACACATGGACAAAACCAATTGGATGAGTGGATTTCGAACCCTTATCACCTTATCCACGAATTATATCAATGTGGGCCCTTTTAAAACCGAAACACATTTTCAAATAAAGTAATATTTCTTTACTTTCCAAAAGTGCCCCTCCTCTCCTCTTATAAAAGGCCCCCACCTCTACCTCATTTCACACACTCCTCAAGCCTTTGGCTAGGCAAACCCCTGCCCATTTACTCTCTCCACATCCCTCTCCTCATCCTAGAGGATTCCCTTTGGGAAGAATCCTTTCAAAGGAAGCCTTTAGGCTCAAATCAAAAGGAGTTACACTTTTTAAGGTAATTCATTCTCTCATGTTCATTTGTTTTATTTTTCTTCTCCAACCCCCTAAACTCTTTTTATTTACTTATTTTGTAACAACACCAGTATCTTCAATATACTAGGATGTTGTTATAATATTTATTTGAGCTACACACTCACACAACTACATCAAATGGTTAAAGAACATACGGTTTCCGTGGATGGCGAAATTCTGCCTCCCGAAATGATGATTGTTCAATACTCATTTAACACCTTCAAAGGTGGCCATTATGATGTCACTATTTTTATATATGATATATAATATGTTTATGTTTTCCTTAAGCTGCAGTTTTTTTTCATTTTGGGCATACCTTGATGGTTTCCATTATGGGTGAACACGATATCTTCATTTTAGGAAGTGCGGACTACCGCCCCCTCAAAGTGATTTGATTCGTTAAATACCATATGTGGGACATATAAAGGATGGGACTATGACATTATATATGATATTATACTGGAATTATAATATACCTTTATATCATTATGATTCCATTCTATAAAATATGAAATAGAAATGGAAGTAGCGTTCATGCGTACGTACGGCTTACCGTCTCCATGAACGGTGCATTTCATTTCTTACCTCTAAATGATTATGTAATATTATAAATGCATGTATGTAATGGATATATATGACATATATGATATCTAAATCATGAATACCATTCTGGATATAACGAACCTCTGACCAAATTAACAGCATGTAAGTGTAAGAAGTCTATTTTTGACTTAAGAACCAAATACCGACAAAATGAACATTATTAACTTAAATGATTACATGATGTTCATAACATGGTATAAAAGGAATAATGAACTTTAAAAGATTCATAATCAAGTAGAGATTAACTCAAGTTTATTATTCAGGAGATTAAAGAACGGTCGGGTCAAGTCGGATACGAGGTATGGGACTTCGTCTCAATCTCCTTTCGTTGAGGCATATTTTATTTTATACACAACTTTCTTTTATACGGTGTATAAACCCCTTTGACTTTTACATTTATTCAAAAGGAATATTTTTTATACGAAGCGTTTACTAAACGACAAAAGGGAATGTTTTTGTCGTACGTATGCGGCGACAACGACTTCTCCGCCGTCGTGACCGTTATTTGAGTTTCGGCTTCCTCTACAAGCCATAGCTTTTTTTTAAGAAAAATAAACACCATGTTTTACTTTTCTTTTATTTTGGTATTGAAAATGGTTTTCATAATGTTTTTATATCAATGTGTTTTATTGATATCTCGTGATTGAAATGTGGAAATTTTATGTTTCCTTTATGCATGTTTTATGTGATATGATTATTTTGTGGTTCTTGGGCATTATTATGAAGACGGGTGGTTCGGTGATAAACTAAGGGCGGGTGAGCCCTTTATAGCTCTCCAATGCATTGGGTAACGCGAAGGAGTGAAACGTTAAGGTTTCTCCGAAGATATTTTAGGGAATATACTGTGATGGGTATTCCAAACGTAACCAAGAGGGTTACTCCCTACGTAAGAATGTTATGAATGCCTCAAGTTACCTTTACGTATTATAATTTCTATGATTTATTCATGATTTTATGAGGTATGTTAAAGTGCCTATGTTTTATGGGTAAATTATGATTTCATTCTTATGTATATATGAACTCATGTTTTCTTTCCATGTTTTTTTATAACCCATACTGAGTTTTTATGCTCATCCCAAGTTTTTGAAATGTCTTTCACAGGTCAAGGGAAAGGTACATGATAAGATGATAGAGTCAAGGATGTGTCAAGAAATAATCCATGTTTTATTTTAAATGTGTTTCCATTGATGGGAATGAAGAATTCAATCTTTTTGTAACCACTTTGTTTATATGTGGAATGTAATGCAAGTTTTATGATCTAATTATCTAAAACTCTAAACCCGAAAAGATCCTCAATGTGTAATCTTGTAATAACTCAAGATTAAGTAAGGTTTAAGGTTGGGGCCTTATAGTTGGTATCAAAGGTCGGTTTAGATAACTTTATGAGTTAGAATTAAATTAAATGATTATCCAAGAAATTTTTTTTTCGAAATGATATAGCATTTAAAGATTACCATGTTGCTTCATCTAAGACATGTTTGTTCAGAATGGTTTTCCATAGAGGAAACAGGGAAGCAGTGCTAGGAAGGCATACAGAAGGAAATAACCTTCCGAATCAGCATCCCGAGATGGTCGAAATTGGAACTGAACAGTTTGTTGTAGTAATGGCGCAGTTGACTCAAGCGATAAATGGCGGTGGTATCCATGCACGAGATCAGCCAGATCAACCGCAGAGGAACATGTCAGTGGTGGAACATTTCATGAGGCAACATCCACCATCATTCAGAGGATCATCTAACCCTGTGCTAGCTGAAGGGTGGATTAAAGAACTGGAGAAGATTTTTGATGTCATGGGGTGTTCAGACAATCAAAAGGTTAGTCTTGCTATTTACCGTATGGAGGGTGAAGCAGATCAGTGGTGGTCTATGGCTAAAAATATCAGGGACGCCGATGAGATTGATGCTCTTGACTGGGACGAATTCAAAGGTATGTTTCTTGAGAAGTATTTTCCTAAGGCTGTTCGACTTAGGATGGAAAAGCAATTCTTGGAATTGAGGCAAGAGGAAGACTCAGTGGCTGCCTATGAAGAAAGGTTCACTCGATTGGCAAGGTATGCTCCAAATTTTATCTGAGACCATGATAGTAAAATCAATCATTTTTACTCAGGATTAAAGCCAAAATATCGAAGGGCATTAGCTTCTTGTGAGTTTAAAAGTTATGAAAAGTTTGTTCGATGTGCTGAGAAGGTGGAAATGGAGTTTGCCGATGACCAAGTGTTCTATAACAACCAGCATAAGAAGAGACCGAGGTGGTAGGAGAAAGGTAAGAATTCTTCCAAAAAGTATGCTGGTAAGAAAACTAAGTTTCCAGTTTGTGATAAATGTGGCAAAAGGCATGCTGGGGAATGACTTCTGAATTCTGGAAAGTGCTACCGATGTGGTAAGATGGGACATAAGGCTCGTGATTGCACTGAAATGGATCAAGGTGAAGGTAAGACCAAATTTGATTTACAGTTAGTGAAATGTTATAAGTGCATTGAGATGGGTCACTATGCAAAAGAGTGTCCGACAAAGAGCTTGAGTGATGGGAAGCAGTTAGACTACAAGCAGAAATGGGTGGTGAAATCCTTTGCAACTACTTCAGCAGATGTCGGGCCATCAAATGAAGTTGTATCAGGTACTTTGTTTGTTTTTTCAGATTATGCCAGTGTGTTGTTTGATTCGGGGTCTACACATTCTTTCATCTCTGAAACCTTTTCTAGTAAAATTGGAATACCATCTCAAGAAATGACTCCTGAACTATTGGTAAAAACACTTGGGGGAAATGTCGAGGCAAAAAGAATTTATAAGAATCTTCCTATCCTTATCTGTTGAAAGAACCTACTTGCAAACCTTATTGTTCTTCCTCTAGTAGAGTTTGATGTTATCCTGGGTATGGATTGGCTCTCTATTTACCATGCTAAGATTGACTGTAGAGCTAAAGAAGCTTCTTTTCAGAAAGACTTACAGTTTGGTTACAAGAATGAACCCTTACTTTTGATAACATATCAAGAGGCCGAGAAACTTGTAAAAGATGGAAATGAATGTTAACTTGCACATGTCGTTGAAAATAAAGGAACTGTTCAGATTAATGATGTGCCAGTGGTAAATGAGTATCCTGATGTTTTTCCTGATGAGTTTCCTGGAATAATACCAGATCGGGAAGTTGAGTTTACTGTTGACTTAGTTCCTGATGCTAAGCCAATTTCAAAACCCCCTTATCGAATGACACAAATTGAACTTTTAGAGTTGAAGGAGCAATTGTAAGATTTATTAGAGAAAGGTTTCATTAGACCCAGCACATCACCATGGGGTGCTTCTGTTTTATTTGTTAAAAAGAAAGATGGTTCTATGAGACTTTGCATTGATTATAGAGCCTTGAATAATATCACTGTTAAGAACAAATATCCTTTGCCTCATATCGATGTTTTGTTTGATCAGCTCCAGGGAGCTCAGTTTTTTTCAAAGATTGACTTGAGATCGGGGTACCATCAGCTGAAGGTAAAGGAGGCAGATATTCCGAAGACCGCGTTCTGTACGAGATATGGCCATTATGAATTTGTAGTAATGTCTTTTGGGCTAACCAATGCACCTGCTGTATTCATGGACTTAATGAATAGAATTTTCCATGAGTTCTTGGATAAGTTTGTGGTGTTTTTCATTGATGATATTTTGGTGTTTTCTAAAAGTAAAGAAGAGCATGAAAAACATTTAAGGTTTATCTTGCAAACCCTAAAAGAAAAGAAACTGTATGGGAAATTCAGCAAGTGTGAGTTTTGGTTGCAACAAATTTCTTTCCTTGGTCACATTATTTCTAATGATGGAACAACTGTTGATCCTGCAAAAACAAAAGTTGTGGAAGAATGGCCAAGACCCACAAATGTAACCGAGATTCGTAGCTTCCTTGGTTTGGTGGGCTATTACCGAAGGTTTGTTAGAAATTTTTCACGGTTATCTAGTCCAATGACTAAGCTAACTCGGAAGGCTGTTATGTTTATCTGGACAAAAGAATGTGATGATTGTTTTCAGGAATTGAAAAGAAGATTGGTGAATGCTCCAGTTTTGGCACTACCTTCCAGGAATGGTGAGTTTGTTATATACAGTGATGCTTCATTGAAAGGACTTGGTTGCGTCCTAATGCAGAATGATGAGGTAATTGCTTATGCTTCACGACAGTTGAAAACTCATGAGGTAAATTACCCTACACATGATTTGGAATTAGCTGTTGTTGTTTTTGCTTTAAAAATTTAGAGGCATCATTTGTATGGAGTAAAGTGTGAAATATATACCGATCACAAATGTTTAAAGTATATATTCACTCAGAAAGAGTTAAACATGAGACAAAGGAGATGGCTGGAATTAATCAAGGATTATGATTGTACAATTCATTACCATCCGGGAAAAGCAAATAAAGTGGATGATGCTTTGAGTCGAAAAAGTAATGCTTCATTAACAATGTTGCGTTTGGAACGTGATCCTTTGGTTAAGGATTTGATGAACTTTGGCATAGAAGTTGTTGGTGCAGGAAGTCCTTCTGTTTTGTTTCAGGTTTCAGTGAGATCATCTCTATCAGATATATTCAAGCAAGCACAGAAGCAAGACAGTGAGTTGTAGAAAAAGGTAGAGCTGGTTCAGAAAGGTAAGTTGCCTGAATTCAACATTGATAATGATTGCGTTTTGAGATTTGGGAAGAGATTGTGTGTGCCTTGTGATTCACAGTTGAAGAGAGAGTTGTTATGTGAAGCTCATAGTTCTCCATTTTCAGTTCATCCGGGCAGTACTAAGTTGTATAGAGATCTGCGGGAGTATTTCAGGTGGGATGGAATGAAAAGAGATATTGCTGATTTTACTGTGAAGTGTTTGACTTGTCAGCAGGTTAAAGCAGAGCGACAGTTACTGAAAGGGATGCTTCAGCCTTTACCAGTGCCAGAGTGGAAATGGGAGAATATATCCATGGACTTTGTTGTTGTATTACCGAAGACATCTCAAGGTAATAATGCAATCTGGGTTATTGTTGATCGCTTGACCAAATCTGCTCATTTCCTTGCTAAACGAGATACTTTCTCTCTTGATCAACTTTCTCGTTTGTATCTTAAAGAGATAGTCAGGTTACATGGAGTTCCTCTCTCCATTGTATCGGATCGTGATCCCAGGTTTACTTATAACTTTTGGAAAGGCCTTCAGAAGTCGTTGGGTACTGAATTAAATTTTAGTACAGCTTTTCATCCTCAATCAGATGGGCAATCAGAATGAACAATTCAGACATTGGAGGATATGCTACGAGCTTGTTCTATGGATTATCAGGGATGTTGGGACCAACATCTTTCATTGGTTGAGTTTTCATATAATAACAGTTTCCATTCCAGTATACAGATGGCACCATTTCAGGCATTATATGGGAAGCGGTGTCGAACTCCAGCTTTCTGGGATGAAGTGGGTGAAAGGAAGTTGATAGGACCAGAATTGGTAGAAGAGATGGCAGAAAAAGTTCAGCTGATTCAGAAACACATGAGAACAGCTCAGAGAAGGCAGAAGAGTTATGCGGATAACCGGAGGAAGGATCTATCTTTCGAGGTAGGTGATCATCTTTTTCTCAAGGTTTTTCCTTGGAAAAGTGTGATGAGATATGATAAGAAAGGAAAGTTGAGTCCAAGGTTTATTGCACCATACGAAATTCTGGAGAGAGTTGGATCAGTTGCATACCGAGTGGCGTTACCTCCGAGTTTATCTCAGGTACACAATGTTTTTCACATTTCGATGTTGAGAAAGTATATGCCAGATCCATCTCATGTTTTGAGTCCAGAGGTAGTTCAGCTGGAAGAGAACCTATCTTATGAGGAACAACCGGTCCAGATTCTTGACCACAGGGAGCAATTGTTACGGAATAAGGTGATTAAGCAGGTAAAGGTTTTGTGAAAAACCACATGATTGAAGAGGCAACATGGGAATCTGAAAATGCAATGAGGGATAAGTACCCCCATTTATTCGATAAGTAAATAAATTGCGGGGACGCAATTTTCTAAAGGGGGGAAGGATGTAACATCCCAAGTAAGTAATGAATAATAGATATTTTTATCTATGTTTATTAATGATTAATATAGTGTTATAAAGGCTTAAAATGAAAATAAATACAATCTTATGCATGGAATACACTAATATTCTTAAAAGATTGTTTTACTACCTTTTGATGGCAAACCATTTTTGAATCTATCTTATGACAATTTTATAAACTATGTTTGTCAAAATAAACTTATTCTTTATGATTGGGACATCAAAATTTACCTTGTGTAAATTTTTGGTATTTTTCTGACAATGATCATTTTTAATGAACAGTGAAAAATACTGCATTTTACATCAAAACTGTTTTTTAATCTAATTTATTAATATGATTAGATTATGTTTTGAATTGGTTTTGAAGTTAAATTATAATATATTTTTACCATTTTATCCAATAGTGGTCATTGGAATCAATTTCACTTTGAAATTAGACTTAAACTGGTGTCAATCTTTTGATACTTATTGTTTTGTAAAAACACGCTATTTGCTCTGGCAGCGGGAATTAATTATTAAATTAATTAATGTGACTTATATGATTTGAATTTTGTAAAATAGACTTCATTTTTGAATTCGGAATATCAAATATAGCTTAGGGTGAATTTTTGGTAATTTTCTGAAAAACTTCAATTTTTGATGAATAGTGAAACCACTAAGTGGTAATCAAGCAAACTGATTTTTCAGTTAAATGAAAGTTTACCACTAATGTGTACTGAATTTTGAAAATCCGACATACATGGTTGTCATTAAGAAGTAAAATGTGGTTCAATGAGATTATAATAATTTTTTGGTGAATAGTAACTTATTAAGTTTTTAATCGCGATTAGTGGTGATTAGTGTAGTTTAAGGTATAAATAATGTTTTAAAAATATGAAATGACCTAGACACATGTCCCAACCTTATTGGTTGTGTCATGGCCGACCATGACTTGCCATGGGTCAACTTGGGGACCCCATGGATCCACTTTTGTTGGGAAATGACATAAATTACTTTTTATTTAATGTTAAAGTGAAAATGACACAAACATAATATGTTTTATGAAAACAATTTTTAAGTGGGGTTATACAAGTCCAAATTTTGATTATAAATAGTCATTGGAAAGAAAAAAAGATTTCCTACATCATAGTATTTTGTTTTTTGATTTTTAGACATTAAATAAATTAAATTATTAATGACATAATCATGATGCACCGATGACATCATTATTTGACGATTTAAATAAAATGGAAAGACAATGTAAAATCTATGAACTACACATGGCCAAAATCAATTGTATGAGTGGATTTCGAACCCTTATCACCTTATCCACGAATTATATCAATGTGGGACCTTTTAAAACCGAAACACATTTTCAAATAAAGTAATATTTCTTTACTTTCCAAAAGTGCCCCTCCTCTCCACTCATAAAAGGCCCCCACCTCTACCTCATTTCACACACTCCTCAAGCCTTTGGCTCGGCCAACCCCTGCCCATTTACTCTATCCACATCCCTCTCCTCATCCTAGAGGATTCCCTTTGGGCAGAATCCTTTCAAAGGAAGCCTTTAGGCTCAAATCAAAAGGAGTTACACTTTTTAAGGTAATTCATTCTCCAATGTTCATTTGTTTTATTTTGCTTCTCCAAACCCCTAAACTCTTTTTATTTACTTATTTTGTAACAACACAAGTATCTTCAATATAATAGGATGTTGTTATAATATTTATTTGAGCTACACACTCACACAACTACATCAAATGGTTAAAGAACATACGGTTTCCTTTGATGGCGAAATTCTGCCTCCCGAAACGATGATTGTTCAATACTCATTTAACACCTTCAAAGGTGGCCATTATGATGTCACTATTTTTATATATGATATATAATATGTTTATGTTTTCCTTAAGCTTCTGTTTTTTTTTCATTTTGGGCATACCTTTATGGTTTCCATTATGGGTGAACACGATATCTTCATTTTAGGAAGTGCGGACTACCGCCCCCTCAAAGTGATTTGATTCGTTAAATACCATATGTGGGACATATAAAGGATGGAACTATGACATTATATATGATATTATAATGGAATTATAATATACCTTTATATCATTATGATTCCATTCTATAAAATATGAAATAGAAATAGAAGTAGCGTTCATGCGTACGTACGGCTTACCGTCTCCATGAACGGTGCATTTCATTTCTTACCTCTAAATGATTATGTAATATTATAAATGCATGTATGTACTGGATATATATGACATATATGATATCTACATAATGAATACCATTCTGGATATAACGAAACTTTGACCAAATTAACAACATGTAAGTGTAAGAAGTCTATTTTTGACTTAAGAACCAAATACCGACAAAATGAACATTATTAACTTAAATGATTACATGATGTTCATAAGATGGTATAAAAGGAATAATGAACTTGAAAAGATTCATAATCAAGTAGAGATTAACTCAAGTTTATTATTCAGGAGATTAAAGAACGGTCGGGTCAAGTCGGATACGAGGTATGGGACTTCGTCTCAATCTCCTTTCGTTGAGGCATATTTTATTTTATACACAACTTTCTTTTATATGGTGTATAAACCCCTTTGACTTTTACGTTTATTCAAAAGGAATATTTTTTATACGAAGCGTTTACTAAACGAAAAAAGGGAATGTTTTTGTCATACGTATGCGGCGACAACAACTTCTCCGCCGTCGTGACCGTTATTTGAGTTTCGGCTTCCTCTACAAGCCATACCTTTTTTTAAGAAAAATAAACACCATGTTTTACTTTTCTTTTATTATGGTATTGAAAATGGTTTTCATAATGTTTTTATATCAATGTGTTTTATTGATATCTCATGATTGAAATGTGGAAATTTTATGTTTCCTTTATGCATGTTTTATGTGATATGATTATGTGATGGTTCTTGGGCATTATTATGAAGACGGGTGGTTCCGTGATAAACTAAGGGTGGGTGAGCCCGTTATAGCTCTCCAATGCATTGGGTAACATGAAGGAGTGAAACGTTAAGGTTTCTCCGAAGAGATTTTAGGGAATATACTGTGATGGGTATTCCAAACGTAACCAAGAGGGTTAATCCCTACGTAAGAATGTTATGAATGCCTCAAGTTACCTTTACGTATTATGATTTCTATGATTTATTCATGATTTTATGAGGTATTTTAAAGTGCCTATGTTTTATGGGTAAAGTATGATTTCATTCTTATGTATATATGAACTCATGTTTCCTTTCCATGTTTTTTTTATAACCCATACTGAGTTTTTATGCTCATCCCAAGTTTTTGAAATGTTTTTCACAGGTCAAGGGAAAGGTACATGATAAGATGATAGAGTCAAGGATGTGTCAAGAAATAATCCATGTTTTATTTTAAATGTGTTTCCATTGATGGGAATGAAGAATACTATCTTTATGTAACCACTTTGTTTATATGTGGAATGTAATGCAAGTTTTATGATCTAATTCTCTAAAACACTAAACCCGAAAAGATCCCCAATGTGTAATCTTGTAATAACTCAAGATTAAGTAAGGTTTAAGGCTGGGGCCTTATAGGAATCCTTCTTCATTCAATAAGAATCATGAAAATAGTTTCCATAACCTCCATAATTATAGAAAACTATCATTCCAAAAAATTATGTTACAGGGTGTTTCCATCCACGTTAATTACAATGTAGAATTCAAATATTCTCTTCCTCCCTTATTCAATAATTCATTTTCTAGAGTACTCATCAACCATTTTTTATCAATATATCAGTTAAATCCTTTATACATGGGTAATTATTTATCTATCTTTAAAAAATAATGATGTTATGTCGTCATATGATGAGATTGTTTGAGAGACTAGTGACCTTGGATGTATCGGAAGAATACCATCAAACAAATAGTCAATATTACTCTTCATATTATATATATTGTCTGTATCTTTCTATGATAACATTTTCATCTATCATTTAACCTAGAATTAGTAATTATCTCTCTATATCTGACCATGATTTATATGGATTTTTTTTTACAAGAAGAGTACCTTAATATAACTCCACCCCTTTTTTATATTTCATCTTCATCCTTAGAGTTTTTTTCAATGAAAAAAATTTATATTCATCCCCTAGGATATGAACAACTTCCTGGAAATCATTCTCTATTTAATTACATCCCAAAGTGAGAAATATATTCTTGAAGAAACAAAACAGTTATGTTAACTAAAAATGTATATTTAGTCCCATAAAAGGATAGAGAATTATAATGAAAAAGTTGTATAACATTACTACACCATACATTCAATTTTTTAATGGTACATATGAGCACAATTATTTATCTTTACCTGAGTTGGTTTTATTAATACAGTTATAATTTTTACACCTCCATATGCATATTCAACTTCATCACCATTATATTTTTCATGAGTTAAATCCCTACAATGATTACATACACTGATATGGTTACATTTCCTTAAACTTGTAAAAATTTCAAAATAATTTAATGTACTATATTAGGTCATAACATTATGAATCATAATGTATACTTTCAAAAATAGTGAATGAATTAACAAAAATTAAATAATTTATGGATATGTAATATTAGAATTCTAAAGTTGCATTATTTGTGAATATTTTCAACAAAAAATATCTTAAAATCATTTATAATTGTTTGTAAATAATATTATAATAATCCCTGGAATACCAACATGTTGTGTCAAACAAGGTGTCTAATAAGCCTTGTTTTCATGCAGGCGTGATGATTGAGTCAAAACCCAATGCACACTGTTTGGAGTAATTAACCCTAGGTATAATTTTTTCTGATCCACATCGATTATTAATATCTAAAAATTGATTTATTTGTAGGTTAACCACATAATCCCTACCTCACAAAAACATTATGATGTTATCCTTCACGTAGACATATCCTCAAATTATTTCAAAGGGTTATATTCCCTTATTTAGGTTTTCATATATATACTTCCCAAGGATTGTAATAAACATTATTTGATACCTTGGGTAAATATAGGGATCCTAGTATCCTATTTTCATTAGTTACCCGATTACATTGGTGTTAGATATAATAGATCACATCCAAAATGATTGAATAATTATGTAGTATTGGAAAAATAGAATCAAACATGAATTTAAAATTACTTTTTATAACATAAAATACAGAACAATAATTTCTTTTAGAACCCCTTTATTCTATCTAGAATATCCATGCATAACATTCATAATAAATTAACTAGCATTCTGGGAAAATGAAAAATAATAATGGCATGAGCATAGATGCTCTGTAAGGGTACATATACAGTGGAAGTTATCATGAATAAATAAAGCATAATTATTATGGAAAGGTAAATATATGAAAACATGATTCATTTAATAAATAAAGTAAGCATCAATAATAATTTGAAAATATTAAATGATGATATAATAATTCCATAAAAATAATCAAAAGTGCTTGAAATTTATCATTGGATATAATAAGAAATCAAATAATAACATGGGAATCAATTACTAATCTAATAATAAGGTAAATCACTTTTATTGACATTATAATCTTATAATCAAGGCTTCCTTTTAGATACTTAGGATTAAAATACATGGATAAGACATCATTTTAGATGAATATTTGGTACATTACAATAATACATGCCCAAGGACCAAAAGATTTTAATGTATTCGGAAACATGGAAACAAAATCATCTATCCTAGTGAAATGTCATCATCATGCACCATAATTATCTCCACCTTTAGTACTTATACATATTACCTTTATTCAATACATGGGGAAATGAATCATAAGAAAGGGGTGAGATCAGATGCCCAGTAAGGGTGAATAAATAAAATGAATAAGCATAACATGAAAAAAGGGTATAGATCTTGAGCATTATAAATGAAGATCATACCCTTTATATTAGGGAACATAATAAAGTATAGATGTTAAATATATATGAATAATTAAAAAATAATAAACACAATCCATGAAATCGTAACATAGAAATAAAACATAGAATTATGTAAAACACATAAGAATATAAAAAACATAGGTCATGTTGGCCTTCCAAGGAATTTGTATAATGTTCAGATTGGGTTAATTATAGGTCTACCTACTTTGCGGTTGGGATAACCTCCTATGTGACCTCTTATTTTAGGCTTAGGATTTCCTCTTTTGTACCCACTTTTTTTGAGCTCGGTATGTACTCATGTTTACCCTCTTATTTTTTCCTTTGGTTGTCCTCCTATGTACCCTCTTGTTTTAGGCTTGGGGGGGTCCTCCTGTGTACCCTCCTATTTAGGGATTGGGATTCCTTCTAGTGTAACCACTTATTGGAAGATTTGGTTGTCCTCCCATATACTCTCTATTTTCTTGATTGGGATGTACTCACATATACCCTCATGTTTCAGGATTTGGGTGACCTCTAGTGTTACATTTTATCTTATAAAACATTTTCGAATAACTAATGCAGTGGATGAAGTTTCCCAGTTAGGATCTGATTATCACTGATAGGGGGTTGGGGTGAAATAGTGATATCTTTTTATTTTATGTTTCCTTATTTTTGAAACAACCTTTTCCTCATGTTAAAGAGTTATTTCCCTACTGAACATAATCAAAGCATCCAACCACATGAACACGAGGTTTACAAGGTTCACTACTCAACAAGAGTAGCTACGTCCTTGGTATGGTACACAAATAATCCGAGACCACACAGTATACTAGAATAAAATCCTTTGATGTTAAATAAAATGATTTTGATATACCCTTACACTTTTTTAGCTCTGGGAAAAGAATCTGCATGGGTGTGTGCACTCTCTTATAAAAAATAGGTCAAAAAGTTTTTTTAGTTTTTTTAATCATATTTCACAGTTTTATCTTTCAAAAAAATTATTCTATTTCCTACCAAAAGATGGTAAGAACTACATTGCACAAAAAATACTTGTTATTGTGAACTCAAATCTTTCATTCACCCTTTTAGGTGTCTTTCATGCAAATTTTATTCCAGACGTGCATGATTTTATTTTTCACCAAACAGCTCTTGCGTGCAACTTTAAATATTGCATGAAGCTCTCTTATTGTGCAAAACATATCTTTCATACACTCAAATATTTTGAATTCTCAAAAACTCTTCACATAAAACTCTCTTGTGCTTATGAGCTCTGGATTTCTCTACGTAACGAGCTTAATATGTTAGAGGGGGTCACCTATGATTTATAAGCATCACTAACCCCACACGCAAAAACCCTGGCATGTCGCGCAAGATCCGGATGCAACATGAAAACCCTCATTTGATGTCACATTGGGTGCATAAGTCTCCTTCAATCCCAACTCATATCTTTCACACTTAGGGAATGTTTTGTGAACTGCATTCCTTTGGAACTTTTTTATGTTCTAACCTTGAATAATAGCTTGTGTAAAAAATCCCAATGTCACGACTCATCCCTCAGGGCTAGTGCCATGAGTACCCCACATCGACCTTCCATAGGCCAGGGGTTGGCGACTAGCACCGAAAGGCATTTTCCCTAAAACTGGGAAGGAATTTTCTTTAAAACCTACAAACTCATGTAACCAAGCACACATAAATATACGAAGACAAGCAAATTGTATAACCAAAAGAGTGATGCACCTAAAAATGGGGTCGGAATACAAGCCCAATAGTAAAGTTACATTTACAACTGAAATACAATACAACTGAAGAAAGAGAAAAGACAACTACCGGATTGTCCTCTGAGGTCCCTACCTAAAGGTTAGGTACATATTTCCTCCTCAACACTCCACATCCACCTACCTCCTCTGTTCACAGACACACCGTATGGTCCACCTCCACATACCATCTAGTCCTGGTACTCTTAGCCTCAGTCTGCGCTATCCATCATCTTCATCCAACAAAATAAAGTGCTTGCATCGCCCGTGTAGGGGTGAGTATAATGATACTCAGTAGGGACCCTGAGACCCTCTAGGACTCACATATCCATCAAGGATAAATCAAAAAGTATGAAATCAATAGATAACCATAATTAGGTATATTCCCATACATATACCTAAGTTATAAAGTAATTCATCTCAATCATGATAAAAAACACAGAGGTAATGACTCAGCTCACACTAGGATTTATTCTAGGGGTAATATCAAGTTAAATTCCCAGTCACAACGTCGAACACATCTAATACTCGAGAACTCCTCCTATATCAAGTACAGTGGGTATGACACATAACATAGAGGTGATTCCCACTAACCTTGGACTACTAAGGTAGTCCTCCTATCGAGTACCATGGGTCTGCCGCGTCACGAAGGCGCTCCCCACCGTGGGTCTACAGCATCACCAAGGCGCTCCCCCTCATGGCCTACTGAGGCACACCTCATGTCGAGTACTGTGGGTCTGCCGTGTCTACAATGATCTCACCACTGTGGGTCTTCCACGTCAACAAGGCGCTCCCCACTAGGTCTGTCAAGTCACTCTGAGTCGAAACGGTCAGTAGTCGTCAAGTCGTAGCCATCCATTGGGTTCTCACACTATGCTTGCTCGTCTCTGGGAGGATACACTCCACAACCTACTGGTCGATACTCCCACTTCCATGAATTACCACAAATAATCTTCTCAAAGGTTTTCCACGTCATAGGGGACTCAACATAACAGATGGTGTTTCAATCGGATGCCTGATCTGTGAGTTATTTTCCTTTTACTCCCAGGGGCCCGGTTGGATTCATGCTCGATCCAACCTGAAAATTCCCCATCATAATCCAAATATCATTGGGGTATCACTCAAAGAGACCGACTCACTCTATGTTTCCCAACGTCGTTGACGGTTCGTCAAACGGACGTCTGGTGCCAAAGTTATGGCAAAAAGAAGGTAATTGGGTCATAATCGGCTCGGGTCTGCTCCGACCAGGTCAGAATGACCCATCCTGACATGCTGGGTCTGGCCTGACCCATATTGTGGCTTGGACCATTGGGTCCGGCCCGTCCCATGGGCGGTCCGGCAGGCCCCGAGGGCCGCGAGGGCCATGGCTACCGCAGGGCTGTGGTGATCACGTGTCAGCTTTACCGTAGACGACGGCTCGGCCGCTGGGCTTCTGCGAGGGTACGGGGTGGTTCGGCCATGTACATGGTGCCTTGGAGAGGCCACAAGCAATGTAGCTAGGGCAGCTCGGATGGGCACATGCGACGCGGACGGGGTGGCCCAAAGGGCCGCGGGCGGTGCCGTCAGGGCGCCTAGGAGGGCCGCGGGCGGCGGGGATTGGGTGGATTAGATGGAAATGGAAGGTGCGGTCAGAGTGGCGCAGCCGGCGGCTGGGTGGACAACGGAAGCGCTCTTCGAAGTGTGGTGGCGCTCAGCGGACGGCAGCAGCACCTGGCGGATGGCGACGATGCTCGGTAGACGTCGACAGCGGCGTGACGAACGACAGCGGTGGCTCGGCCCGGTCAGCAGTGGCTTGGTCCAGATGGATGCTGCCATGAGCGGCATGGAGGGGCTATAGGTGGTGGAGCCGCGGCGGGCGGTGGCCGTAGGGTGGTTTCGTGAGGGTGCAGGGTCGTGAGGTGGCGGTGGCCGCGGGGCGGTGTCGTTGTGCCTTCACCTTCATTGCGTTCAACGCCATAAAATTGTCACAAGAATTGCGGAAGGGTCGGTCCATGTTTGTTTGGCCTGTACTCTCCACTTTAGGGTGGTAGCATATGGATTAACAAGAACATGAAGTAGAACGTCACGTTTTACAACCTTTCGAAACGATTCATTCCCAAACCACAAAATAAATCAAGGAAAGAATATGAGAAAAAAATATTCACATGAAAATAAACCCCTACCTCGGGTTGTTCGTTGACATTCGTGAAAGAAAGAAGTGCGGACGTCGATTCGTCATAGATGAAGTCATCCCACATCAGAGGAAGTCAATTATATCGGCGTTCATCGTGCCCGCCACACACTTCTAATCCCAGGATCATTCATTGTTTATTTGTAGTCGAAGACATTCTTCATCGACGAGAGAGTTCTTCATGGAAGAACATGTTCTTCATTGGAGAGATTTTTACAAAGTTCCTCCTCTCCCAATTCCACCAAAATCGAAAGGTAGCCCCAAAATAATATATTATGTTATCTATTATTTTTGTTTGCATATAATTCAAATTGGGTTAATTAATCTCATATGTCCACACAATTAAAGTGGTGTGTTGGCTTAATTATTGTGGAGGAGGGTTGGCCTAATTAATATTGGAGTAGTTTAAGAGGCTCTACAACATTTAATGTGGGAGTTGAGAGGTCTATGCCTAAGGTGGTTCCACCACCATAACCTCTCATGGGAGGTTAGGCTCGGGTTTTCACGACCCTCTCCCGGGGCCCGTATCGTGACTTCACCAAACCCGCCTTCCATAGGCTAGGGGATGGAGACTAGCACCAAAAGTGAAAATCCCTAAAACTGGGAAGGCATTATCTTTACAAACTAAAACACACACAAATAGAGCACAAGTGGATGCAAAAACTATGTAAAAACTGTATAACCAATGTACTGAAAGTAAAGGGGGCCAGAAGACAAGCCCAACTTTAATGTACAAGTACAACTGATACAAAGTACAACTGAAAAAAGGAAAAACAGCTGAAAGGTGAAAGCAGATCCTGGATCGTCCTCCGGGGTTCCCCCTTGAAGGGTATGTACAAATGGCCTCCACAGCACTCCACGTCCATCAGACTCCACCGTGTACCGATACTTCGTAAGGTCCTCCTTCGGGTACCGTCTAGTCCTGGCGCTCTCGGCCTCCATTAGCATTGTCCGTCGTCTACATTCAACACAATGAGATTCGGGCATAGCCATTGCATGGGTGAGTATAATGATACTCATTAGGTCCCCCAATACCCTCAAGTTCTCACAAAATCCAATAAGTATAAACCACAATGTATGAAATCAATGGATAACCATTACTTAGGTATATTACCATACATATACCAAAGTTATCAAGTAACCCATCTCAATCATGAGGAAAACACAAAGGTCATTGGCTCAGTCAAACCAGGATTTTCATTATAGAAACCATAGTGGCTGGAGAACTCCTCCTTTGTCGAGTACAATGGGCATATCACGACACTGAGGTGCTTCTCACTAACCTTGGACTGATGAGGTACTCCTACTATCGAGTACCGCATGTGTGTAGCCAACTACCAGGCGCTCTTTCTGTTGTGGTTCTGCCACCAAATACTGGCCGCTCCCCCTAAAAGCCAATAGAGGTACATCTCCTATCGAGTACCATGGGTCTGCCGCCAAATACAGGGTACTCCTCCACCATGGGTCTGCCACCAACTACCAGGCACTCCACACAGGGCTAGTCTAATCACTCTGAATCGAATCGGTCATGTACCTGTCAGGTCTGTTAGCTACTAGGTCTCCGCACTCTGTACGCTCGTCTACGGGAGGATCCACTGCATGAGCTACTGGTCGATACTCCAAATTTCACGAAGTCCCATGTGAATGTATCTCAATGTATTTCCACGTCATAGGGGTCTCAATGCAATAGACGGCACGTCAATCGAACACCCTTTCCGTGAGTTTCTGGCATTTTAATCCCAGGGGCCCTGTTATATTTTAGGTTCAATCCAACCTGAACGTATTCCAAAAGTGTCCAAAACGCTAGTGGGATATTCCAAAAGAACCGCCTCACTCTATGATTTTTGTCACCATAGAAGGTTCATCGATCGGACACCCATAGCCCATGTTATGGGTGTAATAGTGTTTTTGGTCTGACGGGTCCAGAATGGGGTCCGACCCAGCCCGAAGGTGACCCGGACCGAAGGCGGCCCGACCTGAAAGTGTCCCAGCCCGGTTGGCTAGTCATTTGGCCAAGCCCGGCTGGTCGTGCGGCCCGACCTGACTGGCATTGTGGCCCGGCCCGGCTGGCCCTGTGGGCCGGCCGGGATGGGTGTGTGGCCCAACCATGCTAGCCGTGTGGCCCGGCCCGGCTGGCCGTGTGGCCCAGCCCGGCTGGCCGTGCGGCCTAGCTGGCTGGCCGCGTTGCCCGGCTAGCCACACCATGGGGGGGGGGGTGACGCACCCCCCCCCCCCCTTGTTCATAACCACCGGCGCATGGCACCAACCTATGTTACCGCGGGACCCTAAGGGTCCCGCCTTTGTAGCGTGCTTCAATGGCCGGCTCAGCAGGCCTCCCTCCCCTGTCCACTGCGGCCTTAGGCTGCGAGTCTTCTCCGGCGTGGCGCGACGGCGCCGTGCCCCTGCTCTCCTATCACAGCCCCCCTTGGCCAGAGTCCTGCACCACTGGCATGACATGACGGGGCCCCACGCCTCCGTCGTGACCCATCATTGTTGCGGATCTCCTCCGCCTAGTGAGGTTGTGTTGCGCCTTCATGGTGACCTAGCGGCCTTTGCACCGCTAGTTTCTTTCTCGGTCGGCCTGTCACCGGCCGTCGTTGTTCGCCACGTTCTGTTCCTTCATTTCCAACAAACAACATCAACCAAGGGGGAAGGTTTGGCCATGTTGATGTGGTCTGAACCCCCCATGTTATGTTGATAACATTAGGCATAATGAATACCAAAATATTAACGACGTTAAACGGGAACAAAATAACTCAAATACCCCTACCTTTCGTGATGCTTTTTCATTGACTATGTTGCTGGAAAAGGCGGCATCATTTTGTTGATGTCGGGAAAGAAGAAGATGAAGATGGAATAGGCATTCTTTGTGGGTGATTCTTTCCTTTCATGGCCCGGTCGAAGTAGGATGAAGATAGTGTTCATTGATCTTCAGTAGAAGGAGCGTTCTCCACGTTCTTCGCTGAGAGGATAAAGTTCTCTTTAAAGTCCCACCCAAATGAATTCCCAACACAATTAAATAATAGATTTCTCTATTATTTAATCATTGTATTGAATTCAAAAGTTTAATTAATTAAATGAGGGGGTTCAATTAATTCAAAGTGGGTTGGAACATTTAATTAGTGGGGGAATTTCAAGGGTTCCCCCCACCACTTTATGGAGAGTTACACGGGGTTAAAGCCCATGTGGTCCCCATGCTAAACATCCTCCCAAGGGAGGTAATGTGAAAGTGGGCCCCACCTCCATAACCTCTCTTGGGAGGTTTTGGTGGGGTGGCCCCACCACTAACCTTCTCTTAGAGCTTATAACCCCCATGAAATAAAAATAAGCTATCGCCTTATTTTTATTTAACTTTATTAAAGAATCCCAAAATCTATCTTCCAAACATGTTAAAATGAAACTGCGGTGAAAGTCTTACTAATTAATCACCGATTTCGCGAGTTCAATGATGCCCTAGGAATTTTATTCTGAGCACCGGTTCAAGATTTATAAAATCCCCCTCGCAATTTGACTAATCATACCTAAGAAAAACATCTGAAATTGATTATGAGCACACCGGGCCTCGGAATAAAGTAGAGTCAAATTTCGTAGAGTCGTAAAATTCCCATGTATTTTGAAAAAAAATATCCACCGAAATTTGAGGTATTAATATTCTCCCCACCCCAGGGCTTTACGTCCCTATAAGATACAACTCACACTAAGGAAACAAATGAGGGTACTGAGTACGCATCTGAGCCTCCCTCTCCCATGTGCTCTCTTGGAGGTTTCTGTGCTGCCAACGTAAGCGCCCTAGAGGTATTGACCATCCATGTAGGACTGCTCCTGTCGATCCTCAATCTCCACTGGAAACTTCATGAAATTTTCCCCATCATTGATGTCCAGCTCACCATGGACGATGATGTGGGATGGGTCATGAACATATCTCTTCTGTTGAGATACGTGGAAGACGTCGTGCACCCGGTGCAACTGAGGTGGAAGAGATAAGTGGTAAGACACATCGCCTACTCTACTGAGGACCAAGAAAGGACTGATAAATCTCGGAGATAGCTTTCCACCTTGGCCAAATCTCCGTACACCTCTTCGTGGTGAGACCCATAAGAAGACGTGGTCACCACCCTTAAACTCTATAGGTTCGTGTCTCCTATCATCATACGACTTCTGACTTCTCTTTATAGTCATCATCCGCTCCTGGATGATCTGCATCTTATTGGTGGTAGCCCGTACCATCTCTGGTCCCACTAGTGCGGACTCCCCTGGGTATGTACAGAACAGTGGCGATCTACAAGGTTGTCTGTATAAGGCCTCAAAAGGTGTCATTCCGATGGTGGAGTGATATATGTTGTTGTAGGAAAACTCCACCAATGGTAGGTGATCCTCCCAGCTACGACCGAAGTTGAGGACACATGCACGTAACATGTCCTCTAGGGTTTGGATGGTTCTCTTGGTCTGAACATCCATCTGAGGATGGATGGCGATGCTCAAGCGAAGCTATGTCCTGGAAGGATCCTACAACCCCTTCCATAGCCAGGAAGTAAATCTTGCATCACGGTCAGAGAAAATAGATGGAGGTACTTCATGAAAACTCACAATCTCCTAAACATATAGGCGTCCCAAGGTCTCTACTGAGCCCTGCTCTCTTATCGGTAGGATGTGGGCTGAGTTGGTGTGTCAGTCGATAATCTCCCATATTGAGTCGTGACCCATGGATGTATGAGGAAGACACATCACATAGTCCATGTATATCCCATCCCACTTCCACTCTGGGACCTCTAAGGGATGAACCAAGCCTGTAGGTACCTGGTGCTCTGACTTCACTTGCTGGAAAGTGAGGCACCGTGAGACCAACTCTTCTACTACCTTTTCCATAACTGGCCACCAGTGCTGTCGTCGAAGATCCTAGTACATCTTCGCCACTCTTGGATGTACCTCTATAGGGGAAGTGTGAAAATCCCTCAACACTTCCTCCGAAAATGCAACTGTTACCATGGTATGTCCTCTGAAGAAGATGACATGATGCACACCTTCATAAAATTCATTAGTTTCTTGCCATGTGTATATCTGAGTACGTCGCGTCTCGCAGTCATCATCCCCATGTTTCACCTCCCTAACTCGCTGAAGAAGTGGGGAAGTGACTGTAAGTGACTTTAGATAGGCTACTCCATCACTATCCACAAAGGATATCTGTAAAGCGGCCAGCTCCTCTGTCACCTCTCCTAGAATTTGTATACCAGAACTCATGTTGAATGCATCCGCAACAATGTTCCCCTTCCCTGGAGTATAGACTATATCGAAGTCATAGTCCTAGAATAAATCAAGCCATCGCTGCTATCTCAGGTTCAGGTTCGTTTTGAGAGAAGATATACCTAAGACTCATGTGATCAGAGTACATGGTAAAATGTTCGCTCATCAGAATGTGTCCCCACATATTCAAGGAAAACCCACTGATGCTAACTCCAGGTCATAGGTAGTGTACTTTTGATCATGTTGTATCAACTTCCAAGAACAATACACGATCATTTCTCACTCCTGCATCAGGACACACCCGATTCCGGTCCGTGATGCATCGCCGTAGACTACATACCCTACTATTTCCTCTGGAAGCATAAAGATGGGAGCATTAGTCAGCCTCCACCTCAGCTCTTAAAAGCTCTGCTAGGATCTCTCCGACCACACGAAGGGTTTCCCCTTCTTCATCAATACTAAAACTGGTGTTGCAACTCTAGAGAAATCTGGAGAGAATCCCCAGTAGTATCTATCCAATCCCTGGAAACTCCGTACCTCCATCACACTTTTGGGGGGCTCCCAAGAAAGTAACGCTTCGATCTTCGCAAGATCCACTAAAATCCAGCCTCTTAGATGACTTTTCCCAAGAAGTGAACCTCTAGAATCCAAAACTAGAACTTCAAGAGCGTACAATAAAGCTAGTTATCTCGGATTGTGTCAAGTACCACCTTTAAATGGCAGGCATGCTCCTCCTCAGTAGTGGAGTAGATCTAAATGTCGTCGATGAAGACAACGACAAAGCGATCGAGGTAAGGCTAGAAGATCCTATTCATGAGACACATGAACTCTGCTAGAGTATTTGTTATGCCGAAGGGCATAACGAAGAACTCATAATGACCGTATCGACACCTGAAGGACGTCTTTGGCACATCCTCGTCTCGAACATTGAGCTGGTGATATCGTGATCCGAGGTCTATCTTCGAGAACCATCGTGCTCCCTTGAGCTGATCAAAGAGGTCATCAATCCTTAGGAGTGGTTACATGTTCTTCACGGTCACCTGGTTCATGTGACGGTAGTCAACACAGAGCCACAAGATCCAATATTCCTTTTTGTTGAAAAAATCGGGGCTGCCCAGGGGGAAACACTGGGCCAGATCCATCCTTTATCCCAAATAGACCACCAACTGTGCCCACAGCTCATGAAGATCCATGGGAGCCATCTGATATGCGGGGGTAGATATCGGTTCCATCCCATGGTACAGGTCAATGTAGAAGTCCACCTATCTATGAGGAGGTAGACCTGTGATGTCATCAGGGAAAACTTATGCGTACTAGTACACCACTACAGGATAAGTCGGGCTACTCACATCAACTTGTCCAAGGGTAAGGCAAACCAACTGGTGAGTGATCAGCTTCACCCTCCTTCGAGTAAGTCTGTCATGTGCTACAAAGTCTCCCTTCTTGCCGGTGAAGGTAAAACTGGTCCCATCCATGCGGACACATCGCAGTTTGCACCTAATACAGTCAATCTGAGCATGAACTATAGATAACTAGTCCATACCCAAGATGACGTCGTAAGGCCTCGATGCTGCAACATGGAGATCCCAGCCAAAGCTCTCATATCCTAGAGTAAAGTCACACTGCCGGCACGAGTTAGTAATTATCGAGTATTCTCCCTTATGAGTCTCTAGCCGTAAGGATCTAGCCAACAGCTCTATTGGAATTTCTGAGCTCTGAACGAGGGTAGTGGCAATGAAACAGTGACTGACACCTGTGTCGATAAGAACTGCATATAGGGTAGAATAGACACAGATAGTACCTCGTATCATCTCTAGAGCACCATGGTCATATACATCAGCTACTTGAAGCTGAGCTCTCCCCTATCAACCTGCTCCATGCTTTCGGGGTGGAACTTCTGGTGGTGGTGGCGGTAGCACCTCGAATCGTCATCCACCGCCAGTTCCTCGACTATCTCCTCTTCAGCGTCCGCCTCTACCCTGCGAACAACCTCGATCAAACATATGCCTCTACCTGGAAGGTCCTTCAACTGTCTGCTGATCATCAGAGCGACAGGCTAGACAGTCACAAGCCATGTGACCTAGCCCGCTACAGGTGTAGCACTTTCCGCTCCTAGCATGTCTGGCTCTGTCTCCACTCTGGGTGCCCCACAAAATGGATCTTGAGTCATGCGGTCGACCACCTATTGGTCTGGTCCTCTTGGACCTCTATGTCGACTGTCTACTACCAGCTGTAGAAGACTCCGCTGCAAGTCAACTAGTTGTGCGTCTTGCTACTGGTGACTGCTCAGCAAAGAAACTCTCCACTAGGAGGGCTTGCTCCAACACCACCTTCTGTGCCAAGAAGATGTGGGAGATAACTAAAGATCTGATCTCTCCCCTAAGTCCCTGATCAATGTTCCGGGCCCTGAAGAACCTTTCTCGTACCATATCAGTGGAGTAGTGTGAGAGGTCAGTGAACGTTGCGGAGTACTGAGCTACACTCATGCTACACTTCTGTAGATGAAGTAGCTCATGTATATGCACCGCTAGAAGGGTGGATGGTAAAAAATCAACTCGGAACAGGCTCTCGATGTCTGTCCAAAATAGCATCATCTCGTCTTGTACATGTAAAATCAGGCTTTACCATTTGCCTGCTGCCGCCTGAAGGAGACTCGCGACAAGGATCACTATGAAGTATGCTACTATCCATACTATCCTGAAGACTCTCACCACAGCCTCCTGCCAATCCTCATCCACTTGTGGGTCTACCTCTCCCTGGAGCCTGGGTGGCCTCTAGTGTTGGAAATCAAGCAACAGGCTCATGCAGCGTGCACTCTCTGCTGCTGGATTTGGGGGCATCGGTGGCCCAATGGGGAGTGGTACTGTTGCTGCCTCCGCTGGTTCCTCAACTGGAAGAGGGCTTTATACTGATGATTCATCGCTCGGTGGGTTGTTATTATATATGACTCTCGGAGCTCTAGCTAGTCCTCCATGGGGAGGCATCCTGAATGAAACAGAGGCAACATGGTCAAAAGACTATACCTGGTGAGCTGACATGGTTGAGATGACTTAAAAAAACATTTGAAAACACACACGCAATCAATTTTTTCGTGCACTAAGTCGTAAATCAGAGGTCAGGGTCCTGGTGTATGGATACGTTAGTTGCCTGCACCAACATTGGACACCTTGAACTGAAAACCACACTTAGTACCCTTAACACTATTGCTTCATAGAAATGAAATATCAGAGTGCAAAGCTCTACGGTAGAACCGACTCCTCTGATACCAATTGTTCATGACCCGTCCCCTGGGGCCTGTATCGTGACTACCCCAAACCCACCTTCCATAGGCCAGGGGATAGTAACTAGCACCAAAGGTGTAAATCCCTAAAACTAGGAAGGCATTGCCTTTATAAATTGAAGCTCACAAAAATAGAGCACATGCAGAAGGAAACACTAAGTAAAAACTGTATACCAAGTGTACTGAAAGTAATGGGGGCCAGAATACAAGCCCAACTATGAAGTAAAAGTACAAATGAAAGCAAGTACAACTGAAAAAGTGACAAATAGATGAAAGGTGAAAGCATATTCTGGATCGTCCTCCGGGGTTCCTACATGAAGGGTAGGTATAAATGGACTCCACTGCACTCCACGTCTGTCATACTACACCGTGTATCGATACGTCGTAAGGTCCTCCTCTAGGTACCGTCTAGTCCTGGTGCTCTCGGCCTCAGTCAGCACTGTCTGTCTTCTGCATCCAAAACAACGAGGTGCAGGAATACCCCGTGAAGGGGTGATTATAACGATACTCATCCGGGATCCTGAGACCCTCATGGTCTCACAAATAGTCAAAAATGATAAAACAAAAAGTATGAAATCAACGGATAACCATTACATAGATATATGCCCATAAAAATACCTATGTTAACAAGTAACCCATCTCAATCATGAGTAAAACACAGTGGTAATTGGTTTAGCTCAAACCAGGATTTTCATTATCGAAACCATGAATTCTAGGGAACTCCTCCTCTATCAAGTATAGTGGGCCTGTCACGACACTGAGGCTCTTCTTACTAACCTTGGACTGTTGAGTTACTCCTCCTTTCGAGTACCGCGGGTCTGCTTCCAACTAACAGGCGCTCCGTCCACTGTGGGTCTGTCGCCAAATACCTGGCACTCCCCCTAACAACTTGCAGAGGTACTTCTCCGATCGAGTACCGCAGGTCTGCTGCAAAATACTGGGAGCTCCTCTTCCATTGGTATACCGCCAACTACCAGGTGCTCCCCACTGGGCTAGTCGAATCACTCTGAGTCGAATCAGTCAAGCAGTCATTAGGTTTGTCAGCTACTAGGTCTCTACACTCTGTACGCTCGTCTCTAGGAGAATCTTCTCCAAGAGCTACTTTTCGATTCTCTAAATGTCATGAATTCTCATGAGAAAGTATCTCAAAGGACCGCCACGTCATAGGGTTCTCAACACAATAGATGGAATATCAATCAGTCGTTCGTTCTCTGAGTCATTGGAATTTCCATCCCAGGGGTCTGGTTGGGTTTTAGGTTCAAACCAACCCGACCGTATTGCAACTGTGGCAAGAACTCAAGTGGGATATGCCAAAAGAACCATATCACTCTAAGATTACAGTCACCATATACGGTTCGTCGATCTGACACCTGTATCCCATGTAATGTGCGTAAAGTTGTTTCTGGTCTGATGAGTCTGGAATGGGGTCCGTTCCGTCCTGAAGGCGGCCTGTCCCAAAAGCGGCCCGACCCGGTTGGCTGGCAGTGGGGCCCGGCCCGGCCTCGCTGTGTGGCCCAGCCCGGCCTGGCTGGCCGCGGGGCCTGACCCCACTGGTCATGCGGCCTAGCCCTACTGGCCACAGGACCTGGCCTGGCGGGTCGCGCGGCCTGGCCTGACTGGCCACAGGGCTTGGGTAAGCTGGCAGTGGGGCCCGATGGTTGGTCGTGACGCCTAGCTGGCTAGCCAAGGCTGGCGAGCCGCGTTTCCCGGCTACCCACGCCATGGGGGGGGGGATGCCACTCCCCCCTTTGTTCGTAATGGATGGTGCCTAGCACCATCCCCTGTAACCACGGGACTAGAAGGGTCCCTCCTGTGTAGCACGATTTGGAGGACGGCTCAGCCAGCCGCCCCCCTGTCCATAGTGGCCTTAGGCCACAGATCTTCTCCAGTGCGGCGCGATGGCGCCGCGTCCCTGATCTCCCACCGTGGCTCACCCTGACAGAGTTCATGCACCACCGACGTGGTGTGACAGTGCCGCACCCCTCCATCGCGGTCCACCTTGGTGGCGGCCTCCTGCTGCCCTCCACACGGCGCGATGGCACTGCATTCCTCCATCATGGATAGTCATGGCTGCGGCTCTCCTCCTCATAGGGAGGTCTTTCCAAGCCCACTTGGTAACCTGGTGTCCTTTTCGCCGCCAATTGTTTTTGCGGTTGGCCCGTCGCCGGCCGTCGTTGTTCGCCGTGGTCCATTCCACCGACATCATCAAACAAGATCAACCAGAGGGGGAGGTTTGGCAGTGTTGGTGCAGTCCGAAACCCCACATGTTTTGTTGATAACATTCGACATAACGAATACCAAAATATTAATGATGTTCAATGGGAACAAAACAACTCAAATCCCCTACCTTTCTTGATTATTGTTCATTGATGATGTCACGGGAAAAGGCGACGTCGTTTCACTGACGTCGGGAAAGAAGAAGCCGAGGATGGCATCAGCGTTCTTCATGGGTGATGCTTCCCATTCTTTCCCCAGTCGAAGAAGGATTTAGATAGTGTTCGTCGATCATTGGTAGAAGGTGCTTTATTCACATTCTTCACTGTGAGGATGAAGTTCTCCCTCAAGTCCAACCCCAATGAATTTCCAACCAAAAGAAATAATATCTTTGTCTATTATTTAATCTTTGGCTTGAATTCAAAATAATTCAAAAGTTGAATTAATTAAACTAGGGGATTCAATTAATTCTAAGAGGGTGGGCACATTTAATTAGTGGGGGAAGTTCAAGGGTCCCCCCCCCCCCACTTTGTAGAGAGTTACAAGGGGTTAATGCCCATGTGGTACCCATGCTAAAAATTCTCCCAATAAAGGTTATGTGCGGTTGGGCCCCATCTTCATAACCTTTAATGGGTGCTTATGGTGTGGTGGCCCCCACCACTAACCTCATTTTGGAGCTTATAACCACCATGAAATAAAAATATGTTATCACCTTATTTTTATTTAACATTATTAATGAATCCCAAAATTTATCTTCCAAACACGTTAAAACGCAACTGCGGTAAAGGTCTTACTAAAAAATCACTGATTCTGTGAGTTCAACGGTGGCCTCAGAATTCGATTCCGAGAACCGGTTCAAAAGTTAGAAAATCCCGCTGAAACATTTACTAAACGTACCTGAGAAAAAATTATGAAATTGATTCAGGCCACACCATTCCTTGGAGTCAAGCGCCGTCAAATTTTTCAGGCTCGTAAAATTTCCATTTATTTAGAAAAAAAATTCCATGAAAATTCCAGGATGTTACATGGGTGGTCCCCACCACCATTACCTATGATGGGTGGTTAAGGTCTGGTGGTCCACACTTCTCAACCTCCACATAGATGTTTTAAAAAATAAAATCAAAATAAAAGCTACAAAACATTATTTTTATTTTATTCATTCACAAAAAAAATCAAAATCTTACTTCCACCCCCAACCAACTGTAGTCGAGGTTAATGCCCCCTTAAGCGAATATCAGTGATGCGAGTTCAACGGTGCCCTCATATTTCAATTTCAATCCTCGGTTCAAAAGTTGAAGAAACCCACTCGCACGTTTACTGAACGTACATGAACAAAAGTTAAGATATTCATTCTAGGACCCCTGGGCCTCAGAATCACGTTCCACTAACTTTTGTGGACTCATAAAATTCCCATTTATGTAAATAAAATTACGTGGAAATTCTGGGTCTTTACATCTAAGCCCCCTTCAATCTTGCATGGAAAAAGCATTTTTTCACTCAGGTCTTCACATTTCCAGATTTTCATGTTTGGATCATGGAATTACAAATTAAAACAACTTACCAAGCCATCTTTAAACATTCAAACAACATCCTTCTCCAAATTCACATTTCTCCATCTTTTGATTTTCATCCCCAAAAATTTTGTAAACACTGGAAAATAGTGCCACCATAAAATATGCTTCGATAAGAACACCAGTGCTGCTTCATTATTATCTAGATTATTAAACAAACAACTGCTTTCACACTGAACCATATCTACCATTATATATAGTCATTGATCAAACACCATAAGAATCATCATATTTTCAATGGAAAGTACTGCATCTTCCCTATCTTCTAGAAACATAATTCTTTCCAATAAAAATTAATATTATTGGCATAATATTTTTTCCACCTATCATTCATAAGGCCTTCCTCACATGAAATAAAAAATTATCATATTTGGGAAATATAAATCAATATATCATCTTCTATTTTAACAATACTTTTAAAAAGTGAGTTGATTTATTCTCTTTGAAAACAAAAGACAACACTCTACAAAATAACATATCATACATCCTTATCTATGAAACATGGTCCCAACATTAGAGTGATATATAGGTCAAAATCTTCTTAGAATAAATTCATACATACCTATTCAATTGGAATATAAATCATGCATCATATCAGGACCCATAAAAAGGGATGGGTTTCATAAACAAAAATTAGGACCCATGAAATCAAATGGGTGTCATTAACATTTCATCACATCATAACATATAGAAAATAGATATGTTTTCTAATAATTTCATTAAATCATAAATCGATAAAAAAAGTGGGATTCAAAATCATATATCCTGTGGAATAGAAATAGATTTTATAAACACATAAACCATTAAAGATAAACAATTTTTAGAAACATATAAACTATGATTGACAAACATGTTTCATAAAGACCATAACATAAAGCATAACCCATTCAAAGAAATAATATGAATGAAATATTCATATGATATCATAGAAAGGCATGAGTAATAACAACTGATGTAATGTTAGATGGAAAATAATTTTAAAATATCTTTTATAAAATTTATTAAGAAAAATGAACTTTATTCTATGAAAAATAATTTTTACTGCATAAAACAATTTGAAAATCATTTTATTATAAAATAACATGAAAATTTTATAAAGAAAACATGAAATTATTTAGAAAAACATTTTCCTGGGAAATATATATAATACGTTTGGAAAAAAAATTTATTGAAAACACTTTTAAACCATTAATATAAATCATGAAAATGTATTGAAAACTATTTCATTGAAAATAAATTGAAAACTTATCAAGGAAGCTTGAAAACATTATGAAAATAATTTCATTGAAAATGATTTTGAAAACATATAAATAAATAATTTAAATATAATAATAAAAAGTAAAATACTTTTCCATGAAAATTATCTTCAAATAACAATTGAAAACATTTCTGAAACCATTTTTGTAAAGATGGTTTGAAATAAAAATATATTTCTGACTAAAGAGAGAGATATAGTTAGATTTATTTAAATAATATTTTCATAATTATCATAAGTACAAAAGTTTAGAAAAAAGGTACATATAAATTGGTATATCTTGAATAAAAATTTGATAAGTTATCTCATGAGTGTTCTTGAGAGATATATCATAATATTTCATTAAAAGAAGCATAATCGTTAATAATCACAAAAGGCAATGATATTGTTTCAATAAACTCATACCCCTTTGTTTATTGGGATCATAATATTTATGTAAGAAAAAGAAATTAAATTAATTCTAAAATATCATTAAATGAATTAGATTCATTATATAACCTATAACTTGGAATCATATTCAACTATTTAAAGAACATAGATGCATAAAAACATGCGTCTAAATGGAGTTTATTTGAGACAAAACTACTTTTCTGATTTGGTAGCATATGAAACATTAACACCATGAAATAATGATAATATAATGGATATGTAAACAACCATTAATTTATGTATAATAATCATATAATATTTCCATGGGTATTATACACAAGACACAAAAGGAATGGGTGATGAATAAATCATGTGTCTCACAGAAATAAAATGTGTGGTGAAATTTTGTTACCTTGTGTATTGACACTAGATGTACTCCTTCAAACCACATGTATAGTAAATATAAATGTATAATAAATATTACAAAGTAACATATTATTTTATTTAATACCATATGATGTTTTATTATGACAATATATTACTTTCTTGTTAACAATCCCATGTTATGGTTTCAGTTCAGGTAATATTTTCTTTGTCCTTCGCATGTGTTTTAATTAGTTATATATTTGGTCCTTCATATGATTTCATTATTTAAATAATGTAAATAATGATATATATACCATTAAAATTCTGTATATATATCTATATAATAGTGAAATAGAATGCATCATTTATGGAGAAGGTATGTCGTACGTACACATGAAAGTTGTTTCCGTCATTACTGTGGTATTGAATGAAAAAAGGTAAATGAAATCTATATATATATATATATGTATTTATACATATATTATTTTTCCAATATAATTATTATATCATATATATCTTATACGTTCACTTAACCCAACCTTAATACAGTCCATGTACTGTTTGAATGAATCACATCGCTTTGAGGGGGCGGTAGTCGACACTTCCTCAAAAAAGAAATTATCTTATTTACCCCAAATGAAAAGTATAATAATATGTGTTGTAAAAATATTGAAGAAGATTGAAGACATAATAAATATAATATATAAATTATATTACAATAATTTCAATCTTAATTTCCACCATGGGAGGATGTAAGGAAAAAATGAACAATCAACGTTTTGTGGGACAGTAGTTTGTCATACACATAAATAGAATGTTTCTTACCAATTAAATGAAAAGGTTAAAAAGTGAAGGATAAAACATTATCATAAAAAATACTAGTATATTTAAGATAATAGTGTTTTCATACAAGAATATAATAGTCAGAGTGGAGGGTGGATAAATAAAATTAATGAAAAGAGCATGCGAGAAGCTGTTACTTCTTAATCTGGTAAATACATTTCATTTGTTCCAAATTGCTTCCTTGTATTTCATTATTCCCAAAATTAATCCCCCAATAATAAGGGAGGTATTTTTGTATGTTTATTGGATAGTTATTTTTTGAACCTAATTGTTTTGAGAGGGGTTAATAGGAAGGAGTGTTCATATTATTTTATAGTGGAAGGACAATGGCACTCTTGTAAATAAAAAATGTATTCATTAATGGGGTTTATAACAAACCTAATGTGCATCAAAAATGGAAAAATAATGAAATAAATGGGAATAACGGCCTATAGAAACCTGTACTACAAAAAACTCTTGGCATTTTAATAATTTGGTTAAATAACTTCTAAAAATTCCCAAATTTAATCATTTTGGTTTTTGTTAAAGCCTTTATTTTTATAAACTAAATAATTTGAAAATTAAGAATAAAATAAATTAATATTTATTATAAAATATAATACCCTTAATTATTAATAATATTATAAATTTATAAAATTAAAATCTCATCTTCTATGGAAATTAATTTTAAAATAAATGGTTTTGATTCATATAAGCACTGCTTAACCACAGACCATACAAATTTTTTTTACGATCTATGGCTTAAAATGTTAATTATTTATGATCAATTTGTCTATTAAGAAAACATATTTAATATTTAAAAAGTGTTACATGTCACTAGTAAAATTATAATATTTTTATAAATTTTAATTCTTTTAAGAAAATATCATTTATTATAAAATAACATTACTATCACTTTGAAAATTGTTTATTTTAATTTTAATTTTAAAAAATGAAAATAATTTGAGTTACAATATGTTGATTTTATAGCTATGTATCATGATATATTCATCAAAAAATTTAATTAATAAATAAATCAATTTACTTCACTTTTATCATTTATGGTATCAATTATTTTAGTTAATTATTAACTAAATAATCACTATGTTGGCATTTCATAATCATTTTAAGTAAATAAACCATATATAAAAATTATTGAAAATATATTATGAAAAAAATAAACCATTTATATTTAAAAACTATATTTATTAAAAAAACATTATTTTGTGTACATATCTCAATGTTTTATAAATTTTAAGGATAAAGAAAGTTCCCTTGTGTATTTTTCCTTACAAAAACAGTTTTAAATGGAACATCCATTTAGTAATATTACAATAACTAATAAAATTTATAACTAGAGGTGATATAGTCTAATTATTGTAATAGAATGTTCATTGGTCACATTTCCTCCTAATTTAGGTCCTTATGGTTGATGTTTAGTCCTTAATTAAGCTTAATCTTACTTTATTCGCTATGATTACTTTTAATCAATTTTATAAAAAAAAAAATCAACCATTAAGTTGATATTATTAGACAAAAAATTATTATACTAATTACAAATGTGTTTCTTGATTTTTCAAAAATCAAATAACAGATGTGGGAAAATATGATTATCATTAATCTAGAAGATGTAGCGAGAAAATAGATTTTTATAGTAAACCATTCAAAAGGATAATGAGTCTTTATTTCTATTTTCAATATTAAAATTATTAAAATAACCTATATTTGATTAATATATGTTTGATTTATCTATTTTGACTGTATAAAACAATATAAAATGTAATTTTACACTAATAATTTTTTAAATGAAGAGGTTTTTTTAACTAAAATATAATATTTTTCACAATTCATCAAAAAAATGGAATTTCCAAGAAAATTATAAAAAATTCACTGTATACAAAAATTTAAGTTCTATATTTAAAAAGTGAAGCTTATTTTTAAAAATAATAAAATTTCCAAAATTTATTTTTAAAATTGGTCCTCAAATAATAAGTAGTAAAAATGTGTTCTTGCATGTAACGTAAGCTATGCTTAGTCTTCTATGTTGAGAAAACTAAAATTTATGTTGTGTGTAGTGAAATATTAACATTATGTTTCATATAAAGTAAGTTATAAATAGTTCATTATAATAAAATAAACTATGTTTAGTGTTGCGTGAAATGAAAAATATCAAAAATAATAATATATTTCAAACAAATAAATCAAAACAATTCTGCGTGTTACATTATACCCCCTTAATACTTGAATGTTTCATTCATAGAAACCCCCATCATTAAAATTAATATTAAAATTTCCTTAATAAGTGAATTTTGGAACCATAATGGTTACCTGAACTAACATATCACTAGGTTTCCTCAAAGGGGAACCTTGGTGGGAAGTGAGAAATTAGAAATGTAATAAAAATATGTCTATCAAGATCTGATGGGGAGTTATAGAGAAAAATTTTACGATAAATCTAAAAATTATAATTCCATATAATCTGCGATGAACTATGGGAGAATCTGATTAATCAAAAATAGAGGTACTACAAAATTATTTTTTTTGTGAAGATAATTTTTCCTAAAGTTGAATAATTATCATTAAAATATATACTTGACTGATTTAAATAAATCATCACACATTGTTATTGGTTGATCAACTTCCACACTTTCCCAGAAAAGGAAGATGATTTTTCATTTCTAGACAGCTAATAGATCATGAGATCCATTATTTTTCATCCCACGTTTCAGTAGATATCACAAACACAAGGTATTTTGGATATGTTATCCAATATTTATAAATCCTCATATATAGATATAAAACATTAATATTACATACTTCATCTAGAGATTAACTAAATCATTCCATTAATGGTTATGCTTATAACCCTTTTAAAATTTGAAAATTCTATGCTTTTGAAAAAAGTTCATGATATCAGCTTAACATTGATCCCCATATATCACAATTAACCACATGATTATCACATTCCAAACATGTGAATTCCCTCATCATATATTCCCTTAATTACAATAAATTATTGTGAAAAAAATCTATGATTCTTTGTTCAAATTATTTTTGGATATATTATTTAAATCTAAGAAGTGGAAAACTTTTTCCTTGAATATATAGAACACTTTTTCATTAATCAGTTCAGGTTAATCTATGATGTCCAATTTATTTATTCTTATCTAGAATATAATCTTCCAATCCACAATATGAAAATGTCAATTATTAATTAAGGGAAACATTCCTATAATTAAAACATCACATTTCCATGAAATCACGTTTCAATGTCTTCGTAACTGTTCAACATGTCCTTTCCAATCCTTAATGAAACATTATACTGAAAATATATATATATTTTATGATTCATAAAACATAATATTTTAATTCCAAAACAGAAATACATCATTAATCTAACCTTAATCGTAAACCATTACTCAAGATTCTTGAATATATTCCATAATACATATTTCTTACACTATGAACTATGAATCATTATTATGTTTCCTCAAACACAATATAATCATTCTTATTATGTTTAATATAAAAAATATTTGAATAACATCACATAACATTCACATGTAATTTGTGTCTCATTATCTTAACAAGTATAACCAATACTCATACCACCATCCAGATTATCTTTATGATACTTACACTTTAGAAATAAATTTACATAATTCCCAGAATTTCCATATCAGAAACATTAAGTGTGAACCATATTAATCCATGTTATCTCAATTGACTAAAACTAGAAGGCATAGTGTGAGAAAAACATATCATATTAGGATACCAAATAATCATGAAAAATTACTTATAGGGTTCCTAAATCATGGATCCTACTTCATTTATCCGGGAAACCTTAGGTTTATACTAGGATACACATAGTCATAGTCTATTTAAATCCATAATTATGGATCATGGAGAGTTAGATAATTTCTGAAGCATGTCCCCTGGGAGTGTCATACCAGGTGTACAGTAAGGACCGTTTTCATGTACCAGATTACCCCGAGATAGGCCCAGGACATCTGGCCAGATTTGTTACACTTAGGTATATCTGTTCCAAAGACACATCCACATATAATATCAAGATATGGATTTATTTCTAGAAAACAACTCACTCTATCCTTTACCCAAATTCTAAGACATTTTCTTAAATGTTGACACATCCTTATACTTTTCCTTAGAGACTTCCCTAGACATATCATTATAAATATACCTAGGGATATCAATAAATTTTCCTCATCCTAGTTTCCAATGTTTGACTAAACCTTTCCCATTATACCAACTATAGAGACCCATTATAAAAATATATATATATTACATCATTTTAAATCAATATATTTTACATTACAAAAATACATTCATGAGGACCAAAATAGTTTAGTGTCCTTGGAAACATGGGGAAAAATATACTATCCTGTAGAAATATCTTCAAAATATCCCATAAAGACCTATACCTTTGGTACTACATCATTGAAAATTTCTTCATAACACGAGGAAAGATAACATAATAATGGGGTGAGCGCAAATGCTCAGTATGGGTAAATAAAAGAAATGTATAAGCATAACATGAAAAATCGTATGGAAATTGATCATAACATTTGAAGATGATACACTATATATTAGAGATCATAACAATGATTGAATGTTCATAGGACATAAATGATTGGGAAATAATGAACATAATCCTTGAAATCAGAAGATAGGAATAAAACACGGAATTATCGAAAAAACCTATGAATGTAAAAATTTTATGTCTTGGAAGCCTACTAAGGACTTTTTATCATGTTAGGATTTTGTTAATCACTCATGTACCAACATTGGGATTGTGATTAAATTTCATGTCACCTCATGTTTTAGGCATGGGATGTCCTCATGTGTTCTTTCTTGTTTTGAACATTTTATGTCTTCTTTTTTACCCTCTTGTTTTGAGACTGGGATGTCCTCCCATGTGCCCTCTTTTTTCGTGCATGTGATGTCCTCCCATGTACCCTCTTTCTTTGGGTTTTGGACTCCCTCCCATGTAGCCTCATGTTTAAGTCTTAGGATTCCCCCCAAATACCATCTTGTTTTGTGATTTCGATGTACTACTAAAGAGCCTCTTTTTTCAGGCTTGGGATGACCTCCTGTGTACCCATTGAGCTCATACAACATTTATAATTACCCAATAAATTGGAGGGAGATATAGGTCCCACCCAACACATTAAAAAAATAAATTCATGGGCCCCCAGAAAATAAAACATACATCATATCAAGACCCATAAAAATAAATGGGTTTCATAAAAAACAGTCACATCCCAAGAAATGAAATGGATATCATTAATAATTCATCATATCATAACCTATTAATTTTTTTTGTTTTACTAATTATTTCATTAAAGAATAACCCATGAAAATAATCGTCATTAAAAAGTATATAACCTATGGAAGAGGAACTTATTTCTAACCATATAACCAATGAATGTGAAATGGGTTTCATAATCATATAACCCATGAAAGATAAAACAAGGTTCACAAAGACCGTGATATCAAGCATAACCCATTCAGAGAAAGAATATTAATGGAACCCCTATATCATTTCAATGAATGGAATGATTAACATAAAAATATATCATCTTAGTTAGAAAATAATTTTTAAATATCAGTCAAAATTTTTTGACGAAAATATCCATTATTCTTTGAAAATGTATTTTTAATTGATTAGACCATTTTAAAATCATTTTCTTATAAAATTCAGTGAAAACATATAAAGATGACTTGGAATAATATTAAATATATATATCCTTGAAAACATATAAAATAAAATATAAAAAATTTCAAAAAAAATTTTATTTGAAAACACATTGCATAATAAAAATTAATGCTTGAAATTTTTTTAAAACCATTTTTTAAAAATTATTTGAAAACATTAAAAGAAAGTTTAAATTTTTTAAAAAAAATTCATTGAATATATCTTAAAAATCATAAAAATAATGATTATAAAATCATAAAAAATGAAAAATCTTTTTTCCCGGAAAATTATATTAAATATGATTTGAAAACATTTTTGAAAACATTGTTTTTTGAATAAAAATGATTTCCGAGAAAAGAGAGAGATATGGTATGATATTTTTTAAAAACATTTTTCCAATTTTCTGAAGCATAAAATAGTGGTTAAATGGTAATAATAAATTGTTAAATCTAAAATAAACAATGGATAAGGATGATTATGAGTGTTATTGAATGATGGATTAAAATATTTCATAAAAAGAAGCATAATTGTTAATAATATTGAAAATCAATTAGTTTGTTTCAATAAAATGTTACCACTCGGTTACATGGGATCATAATATTCATGTAACAAAATTTAATTACAGGAAGCATAAGATATCAAGAAATTAAGTGCAATAATTATATAACATTTCAATTGGAATCAGATACACCGCATTAAATAACACAGGTGCATAACAGAACATGTGTCTCAAAGAAGACGATTTATGAAAAAAAAATTATGATTTGGAAACTTTTAAAACATTAACCACATGAAATAAAGAATATAGAATTGATATGTAAATAATAATAAATTTAAGTATAAAAATCATATAATACATTCATGTTATTTATACACACCACCGAAAAGGAATGGGTGGTGAATGAAAAATGTATTTTGTGTAAATAAACAGTGATATTAATTTCCATTACCTTATGTCTTGATACTCTTCATAATAATTCAAAACAGCTGTATAGTAAATAGAAATTTATTATACATATTTTATATAACCATATTACTATATATAATACCATATGTGATTTTATGATGACTTTATATTGTACTCTTGTTAACAATCTTATGTCAATGTTTCACTTCAGGTAATATTCTCAATGTTCATCCCATGTGACTTAATTTGGTATATCTCTGGTCCTTAAATACATTTCATGATTTATAGAATGTAAATAATGATATAAATATAATTTCTGTTCAGTAAATGTTTTTTATAATAATTTATGTAATACATAATAATGAAATGGAAAAGATCATTCATAGAGACAGTAAGTCATACGTGCGCATGAACAGTGTTTTCTTCTTTATTATTGTATAGAATGAAATAAGGTAAATGAAAAATGTTTATTTATATGTTTATATATATAAAATTATTAATTTAGAATTATTATATAACATATATCATATATTTTAACTTATCCCATCATTAATATATTCCATGTAGTGTGTGAAATAATCACATTGTTTTAAGGGGGTTGTAGTCCCCACTTCCTCAAACGAAATTTTCATATTTACCCTAATTGGAAAGTATAAATATATGTCTTTTAAAAGGATTATAGAAGATTAAAAACATAATAAATATAATATATAACATATATAAAAAAAATTATATCATGTTGTCAACCATGATAGGTTGTAAGGTAAAATGAACACTCATCGTTTTGTAAGGTGGTAGTTTGCTATACACATAAACCATATGTTCTTTATCTTTTTGATGAATGTGTGTGTGTTATATGGTTTAACCATTATCATAAAAATAATTCTATTATATTTAAGGAAATATTTTATTTATACATGAATGGAATAAAGGGAGTGTAGGGGTGGTGAAAGAAAATAAAAGAAAGGAGCATGAGAGAAGACATTACCTCTTAATCAGGAAACACCTTTTGGTTTGTGATAAAATGATTATTTGGATTGATTTAATCCCAAAAAATGGATTCCAAGAGAAATGGATGGATTTTCTAAATTTTATTAGGTATAATATTTTCAAACCTATGTGGTTTGAGAGGGTTGTGAAAGTGGGAGTGTGCTTTCCATTTTTTTATGGAATAGGAGTGAAAGTTTTGTTAATACCAAAACGTATTTATCAATGGGAGGTAATTCATACCTAATGTTCCAAAAAAATAGAAAAATAAAGGATTAATGGGTAAAATGGTGTATAAAATCCTCAACCACACAATAACATATTGATTTTAATAATTTGGTTCATTAACTTCTATGATTCCCCATTTTAATCAGTGTGGTTTTTATTGTAGCATATAGCATTATAACCCAAGTAATTTAACCATTATGTCTAAATTAGAGTGGGAATTATTAGAAAATATAGAGACACTAAATTATTAACATGATTTATAATTTATTAAATATGAAAATCTACTATTTTGGAAATTAATTTTAAACCAAATGCATATGACGAGCTTAAACACTACTTAAATCCGAACATTGATAAAAAATGTTTTTACAATCTATTATTCAACATGTTAATTATAAAATAGACATTGGTAAATTAAAATAACATATAAAATACTTAATAACACATAAATGTAACTTTTCAGAATATATTGTTTTATAAAATTTAAATCATTTAATGAAATATTATTTATTGTAAAATAAAATTAATGTCAGTTTTGATAGAGTTTATTTAATTTTAATTTAAAAATAAAAAAAGTGGAATAAAAATATATTGAGTTCACATATTTTTGACAAGAAATATTCATTTATAAAATAATTATAGCCAATAATTAAATCATTTTACTTCTCTTTAAACTTTTATAATATCAATTATTTTAGTTAATTACTATCTTTTTAATCACTATATTGGAATTTATTATGTATTTTAAGAAACATAATCATCTCTAAAAATTATTGATAAATTATAATTATAAAAATAAACCATTTATATTTCATAATTATATTTATATCTAAAAATATGATGTATTTTTACAAATCACAATGTTTTTTAAAATTTAATGGTTTGAAAAGTTCTTTTTTGTCTATTTCAATGCTTAATCTTTTATATAAGGCACTTCCATTTAATAATATCAAAATAACCCATAAAATATGAACTATAAGGGTTTTTGGTTGAATTATTGGTACCCAATGTTATCTTAAAAAGTGTCCATCTTATTTTTTACTTATGGTTAAGGGGTAGTTTTTATTAATCTTAATCTGACCATAATCCCTGTGAATTATATTAATCACTTTCAGTAATCGTTTTAGTCAAAAATTATATTCACATTATTAGAACAATAATATTATACTGATTAACAAATTTATTATTTTATTTTAAAAATAAAAATCATTAATTTGGGTATATTGTGTGTAACGCAAATCTCACATAAGTGGTGAGAAAGCAGGTTTTTAATGTAAAATGTTCTAAAGATTAATATGTATTTATATCTATTTTCAATATAAAAATGATTGCAATGAACTATATTGGATTAATATATTTATAATTGATCTATTTTTTAATTTAGAAACCAATTTACTATCTTTTTTATCATTAATAATTATTTAAACAAAGAGGAGATATTTAAGTAAAATATAACATTTTTCACAATTAATAAAAAAAATGATGTTTCACAAAAGAATCTCAAAAATTAAAACTATGATAATTTTGATTTTTTGAATTCAAAAATGAATATTATTTGGAAAAATAAAATATATATAATTTTCAGAATTATTTTTTCTAAATAGGTGCTCCATTAAAAGGTGGTAGAAACCCTTTCTTATATGTAACATAAGCCAACCTCGGTGTTCTGTGTAGATAATGCTAAAATTTATGTTGCATGTAGTGCATGATTAATTTCTTATTGCATATAATTCAAGCCATACATAGTGATTTAATATAAAATAAACTATTATAAGTGTTTCATGAAATGAAAAAAATTAAAAAGATTATATTTTTTTGAAAAAATTAATTCAAAAAATCTCAGGGTATTACATTCTTTATAATACATCTCACATAAATGGGTAATTCCTCTATACGATGATAATGTAATTTTATCCCATGAGACATACTAATTTATTGAGGGGATATAAGTAGCACTACCAATCACTTATTAAATTCAATGAATTCATAAAATGAAATTGGTGAAACCTGCTCATTTTATGTATTCATAATAAAAAACTCTCTTACTGAATGTAAATAGATGTCATATTCAATAAATATTATCTTAAACTATCCAAATTAATATGAAAAATGGTATTGAAATTGAAAATATCAAACTAAATAGATCATAAACTATCCAAATAAATAGTAAGAATAGTATTTTAAACATATCCCAAATGGTTCCTAAGTAAAATAAGGGTTATTGTCATTGAAGAATAGAAATTCCATAAAAAGGTCATTAAAATCATTATCAAGAAAAATAAACTTCTCATGTTGAAAATAATGTTTTAACTAAAAATTTACATTATATTTGGGGGAAAATATCATTTAAATGATTCTAGTACTCATATAATGTAATATTTATAGTAATAAGTGGTCCTGAAATTGGGTAATTTCATACATTTCATTAAAAACCCATTCCTTTCTCATTGTTGCAAAATGGATAAAAACATTATTAGGAAAATGAACTGTATATTACATTGAATTTTTTTATAATTCAATAATGGGTAAAATATAAATTAAAAATCATTTTATAATACTAAAATACAGATTTTTTAGAAAACATTGACATAGTAGAGAATTATAAACGACTGAGTTGAAAAAGAATTCCATCTTCCCTTAAAAATTATTTTGGTATATAGAGGACATAATGTGAGTGATTAAAAATGAAAATATGTATAATTTTAATGAATAACGAGATGATAATAATATATATTGATGAAATCATACAAAAATATAAATATTTTAAAATGGTGACATGAAGACAAATAATATCGAATAGTAATGAGATTGGGAATATAAACCATTACCACATGTCTAAATATCAAAATACATTTTAAATAATCACTTATAATAAAAAATATTTAATATTTATCTATTTAAACTCATAGTAATATATATAATAAAATTTTAATTTACTTATAAGACTATATAATGTGTTTATTAATATTTATTTATTAAAAATACCATTCCATGTGGTAAATTATTTATTTTTCATGTATGTTTTAGTTCTATAGTTTTATACCTTATACATTGATCATGGTTAAATCATAAAAATATTTTTAATAATTATATAAATGTTATATAAATTTGCTATATTCTTCTGTAATCTATAATTTTTTAAGAGAGAAAGTAATTACACAGTTCATAGAGATAATGAGTTGTAAACACACATGAGAATCATTTGGATTTTTCAATGAATATAAATAAGGAAATGTAAATAATATTTCCCATTTACATAATTATTATTATATAATATAAATTAAATATATTCAATAAATTTACCATTATTACCTTCCATGTCAAAATTAATTGAAAACGTTATCACATATATTTATGGAGGTAATAATGCACACATACGTATGATCAACATTATCAATATCTAATGGAATGGAGGGAAAAAAAGAAGACGTGATATTATAATATAAGAAGTATAAATATGTCATAGAAATTATTTGTATAAATTAAATCCAACATTATACCCATCTATGAGAGGAAACAATGGAAAATGAATTACATTGGTTCACATGGTGGTAGTCATTCATACAAATGATAAATGGTTTTGTTTCCCATTTTTTGGAAGATAAGTTAAACATATGTTATTAAAATAACATAATTCCACAATAATATAATAATTATAATGGATTATATATTTTATCACAATATACGAAGATTTGGAGGGGGTATAGGATGAAATAAAATGAATATGAATTGATAAGAACAACGCATCTTCATCAGAGAACATCATTGGGTTTATAATTAATGACATTCTATAATGGTTTTTATGGACATATCAGGAACTATAGGTCATGTGTATGAATCTTTGAAGGTATTTTTTTTGTATTTTTTTATCCAATGTTCTTATGAAGTGTAGAGAGGAGAGGTGTGGGGGTTTCCTTTTATAATTGGGGGAGTGTTTGCACATGAAATTTTGTAAAATAATAAAATATATAATTGTTATACAAACAGAAACTGGCTCAAAAATGGACCCTTTTAGAAACATAGAAAATATAATTTTAATATATGGATATATAATAGAAATTATAATGGTTTTTATGTAATTTTTACCCTTATCCATTTAATTTAACTAACCTGTAAACTCATTTTAACCTTAACCACCATTATTAATTTTTACAATATTTACTTTCAATTTTGACCCCTAAAAATAAACTTAATATATAATATTTAATATTATTAATAATAATATGATATTGATTTTACAAAATTCAATTAAAAAAAGTGGTAGATTTTCATTTAAAACATCATCAGTAAATATAATAAGGAAACATTTTTTTTAAAGAAAAACTTTCATATATTTGTTTTTTATTTCAAATATAATGATAAATATGATTCCAATTACATATATTGGATTAATTAGAATGTAATTTAACTAATATTTCTTTTAAAATTACTTTTAATCAAAATTACACATTATTAATGCTTTAAAATACAATTAATTTTTCAAAAAAATAGTATTATTTCACTTATCATTGAAAAAATTTATTATTTTAGAAAAATTATAAAAATAATTATAAGATATTTTTAAAATGATTAATCCAAAAAGGATGTTTTTTGAAATAATTTTTCTACATGTGGCAAATATTAATTTTAAATTAAGAATGGAAAAAGTGTCAAACCCAAATTTCTAGAGAAATGGAGTTCTTATGAATAAAATTACATTTATAACTTTCTCATGCCTAGAAAAAATAATTGATGAATGATAAATCATTTTATTTAATCTATAATATAATTATTTCATTAAAATTATTTTCCAATAGTAATTAATTTAGGTTATTTAGATAAAAACACAGTTCCGGTATGAATATACTTTTTCAAAAACAGATTTCTATTACTTTAAAATGTTTTTAATTTTTATTTATAACTTATTGATAACCAATGAATTTTCTAATATATTTTAGAAATGGTAACATTAAAATTTTTGTTATTCCATATTCATACCCCCTATTTTAATAGATTGGTTATAATGATATAATATTTTATGGTTCTTTAAGACACATGGTTGCATGTATCAGTGGCTATCAATGATGTCCAAATTAAAATAGAATATATTATAAATTATTAGGGTTTTACATACTGGATTATTCATTATGAACATGTTCCTTAGGTTCTAAAAATGTAGAAATTTAATTCACATGGAATGTGTACTTATTATAATTATAAAATGATATAGTGGATAATGTTCTCATCATACTACATAGTTGGAGTTCTCTCATGGATATTTATTACTATATTTATATTTTTTTGGATTGGTATGCCCTAGATGATATGTTATTGACATGGTTTCCTTTCATATTATATGTTTAGAAACTATAAATCCACATGCAATATCAAATTATACATTATTGACAAACAATCATTCAACATTCCAGCTGGAAATGTAGGGGATATATTTAAAAGTGGAAAAACCAATAACGTGGGTTTGTGTAATCCCATATATAAGGAAATGAAAATATAATACGTAATTTAATAAATTAGTAATCAAATATCAAAAAATAAATAATTAACATATATAGATCCAATTTTTCATGGATTAAAAATGTCCATGGATATTGATATTTTGTTGGCACCTACAGTTTGATCAATGTTGAAACAAATATTTTTTATGTTTACCATCTTATTGCATTGAACAATTGTCTTTTTTTCATAGTTTCTAGAGGAGATTAATATATATTGATATTTTCTTAGGAGATTCATATAGATCTATCTTAATTTATGATTCATATAATATTTTCAAAATGTCTTTTCAAATTTATTACATTTATATTTTGATCAGTAGAATAATTCTTAAATTGAATTGAAATAAAATATATTTATTTCCCCCTCTTTATTGTATATGTTATTCCGATCCTTTTTAATCCTTTTTAGGTCTTTTTCTCTCTTAGTCTAATTCTTTTTCCTTCACACAGACATTAACATTTCATTTTAAATTATTTTATATTGGAATGGTTCTTCTTGGAATCATATTTTGAAATAGGGAGATACTATATATTACTTATATTTTTTACCAAACTGATATTACCCTTTAAAACATGAACATATATTGGTAGAAATTTTCATGTATTCTTAGTTAGTACTACCGCATGGGTTTATTACTAATTTCTTAATTCCCTTAATTTTTTTTCTCAACTACTAAATATTTCATCCTTCTGGGTTCTATAAAAATAGTTTTGAATCAGTATAAATTTAAAAATTGATTATTTTATTAAAATAGTTTCTATTGGAAGTATTGTTGATTATAGGGCTACTTATTCAATTTTTGGAATGATGGTGCCATTGGAAATTATAACTTAATGGGTGGTATGTACTGATTTCATTTATTCTCAAATCAATATTAAACATGGGACAATCCTATCAATCAGGAATTTCACAAATGAAATTATGTTTTTGATAGGAATTTTCATAATTTCAGATCCCTATACTTCATAACAATGATTAGTATAATAGTTTCAAGAAGATCAATGTCCATATAACATTTTTGTAAATTTTTCACACATTAATTTTTAAAATTCATTTGTATAACTATAGTGGTTAGTCCATCAGTTTTGGACTATAGTAGTGGTATTTCATAAGATCTTACCACATGAAATCCTAATTTTCTAATACCTTTTTTTGTAAATTAAATGGAATTGTAACCTATTTTATAAATTATTCTAATAGCTTCCACTAGAGCCATGTTGAGAAAAGCTCATCATGATGACGTTTCTGCTAGATTAGTATCACTATAAAGTGGACCATAACTATATAAGACTAGAAAATGATGATCCCTAAATGATTAGTGGGGATAGCTTGAAGATATATTTTTAAATCATTCCCAGTATTTACATAAAGTTCACCCAAAGTTTTTCATATGGTATATATATAATTACTAATAATTATAATCTTTTAATTGGTGAAGAACCTCAGGATGACACTCCTATGTAGGTGACCTCAACAATTTACTTCACTAGACTAAATTTTATACCACCACTCTATTGATACACATTTTAATGTTAATTTTAAGGAACTCAATTTTACTTATTCTTCCATTACTCTTCTAGGACAGAGTATTGAGCTTAATAAGGTGAATTTCGGGAGATAATTATTTGGATCCTCACCTGAAGTAAAATGGTATCTTGGAAAAAAAATTTACATGATAAATATTTAATTCATTTTTGGATATAAACAATGAATGCACTATGTTTTATTAGTAATTTTTCCCATATCAATAGCAGTAATGAAAATTATATTTGTAAAATAATTGTCCATGAAAATAAATGTTTTTAATTTTAGAAAAAAATCACTAATAATATAAATATGTTTTTTAATAAACTATAATATGGTTTTAAAATTTATTCGAAATCATGGGTTATTCTATATGAATACAGAGTATAGTGGAAACAAAAATGTTAAATTTGAGTGAAAGCAAAAAAAATATCCTTTTAAGAGTTAGTAAAAATGTGGTTTCTAGGAATTAAAATTAATATAGTTATGAAAAATTTTAGAAGAGAATTTTTTTACAAAATATATAGGAGACGATTGGTTCATGTATTATATTACAAGATGTTATGTTATCCTAGTCATGATAAATGTTAACCCATTTTCTTATTAATTGATAAATGAATAAACACATAATTACTTCATTATTCTACCAACATTGAGTATAATTATTCTATTTAAAAAATTATTATTATTATTGATCAACCCTCCTTTCTATGTATGTGAAATTGTAAAGAATGAAACTAAAATATTGAACATCCCCTATACACTTAGATCATGATAGACCATATTTTAGTGCCATTAATAAATTAAATATTCCTTAATTTTCTTACACACACTAATAAATAATATCTACATACTATATGCTCAATTTCTATTATTCAATTCTATATATGAAAAACTGGATAGAGGGAGAGATATGATTAATGACCATGGATGTAAAAAATTCTATAGGGTATATTTAAAATATTATTCTTCTACTAAATATAAATATAAATTAAAATAATAATAAATTATTCATTGAATTAATGTATAAATATTTTACAAAAGATTCTCTTCCTGCATCCAAGTCATCAATATCATTTTCCCCCTCTATTTTATTGGTAATACATAGTCGAAAGGGAGGAGAACAGAAAATTATGGCATAAGATGAAATAACGGAACCTCAAAACTTCATTCCCCTTTATCCTTTATAATTCAACATCATTAAAAATTTATTTTATTCCTCTCTCCTGTATTAATTCAATTATCCCTCTTAACATTTCAGGCTTCCAAAACATATTCAACATTTAATTCTTTCTTACCTTCACTATTAAAAAGTTGGAATTGATGGATTTTTTCATTTTTGTAGCACAGATCTCATCTCAAGATTCCAAATTGGCTTTTTATTTTAATTAACATGGTCAAAAAGTTATTTGTAATAATTTAAAGTTTTGAAAGTTTCCTAATCCATTAAATGACATAATAAAAATTTATATGATATTGGGCCTTAGATCTTATTATTTAACCATGTTTTCGACCATGAAATATAGACTCAATGTCATTTGTTCCAGGAAGCAAAATCAAGTAAAAATCATTATAATTTTTCTAATACCAATATTCAATTTTGGTTTGGTTACTTGATGAAATTGTTTTACATATGGTGTAGTTATAAAGGAATTACCTAGAATTTTCATCTTTCATTCCACATATCATGACCAAATTTTCCAAAAATTGATAAACATATTTTGATATTTATAAAGTCCAACACATCAACTCTAAATTAAATTTCTGAAAGTAAAACATCTCCTGAAAATTATCTTCAAAATACTATAGCTTCAAACATATCACCCAATAGTAAGGGAAAAAATCATACACATATCTGGTATCCATTGATAAAATATTACATATAACTTTGGTACATCATAAATATACTACATATTATCCAATGTGGACACGTAAATAATGTTACCAATCATTTAGGATATGGATAAAATATTATATATCAAAAAATATCTTATAAATTAGAATAATATATTACGGATCCTTATATTTCAGGTATATAATCTGATGAATATTACAAATATCCATCCCATTCAATTTTTTTCAAATTCCTCAGTGAAAAATTCCAAAATAATACACAACAACTTAAGGATGTTACATATCACTTGAAGATACATACCTATTCTATTTTTTCGATTCTTTAGAAAATTCTTCAATATAAAGAATAACTCTACATGCATAATAGATCCTTTTCAATTTCAACCAAATCTAGTCATCTTCATAAATACTGAACGTTTTGATTACTAAACATTTTCAAATATTAAACAAAGATTCAATATCAGAAAATAATCCTTTGATGCCAAAACAAATTATTAATATCATTTCTTCTTACCAAAAATAAAAAATTAGAAATTATGGTCTGGATAAGAAAATGAATTAATGAATAATAAAATTACATAGAACTACAATTTGTGCCATTTTTATCCATATTCACAAATTCCCATGAAATGAAACTTTTGTTTTAAAAAATCCAAATATTCAACTAATTAATCAATATGAAGGAGGTAAATGTATAAAATATCCATAAAATACAATTCATTTGTTTCCTATATCACTTATATACCTTAAAACATTTAGGATATTTATGTGACCTTCAAATTGTATTTTTCATTAGTATGATTTTTTATTTAAAAATTTTATACTTTTCTATATCTAATAATACTCCCAAAAAATCTCAAAAACATTTTATTTTTTCTAGAATATATTTTTATATAACCAAATATTTTTATGTTACATACTAACACATATAACCTTGAGTAAGGAAATCAATAAATATACTATTATTTCTATATAAAAATATGTTATTCTATTTTCTTGGGGAAATATTCTAAATTTATGTAATTATTTTTTTTAAACATGTAATGAAATTTCAATATTTCAAACAATGTTTATTAAAAAAATCATATAATAGATTAATAAGATTATTTTATTTATAATGATATATTTGATAACATGATAAGTAAAAATGATCAAAATAAAAAAATATTTATTTTTGCAATGGCCCAGACCACTTCGGTCTATTCCATTGCAAAAATATAGTGTCTGAGATGTTCTGGGAGGTCAAGGTGACTTATCCTCAACACTTTTCCATGTTTCTAGTTCTGGGAACAGTGATTCTAGTTATGTGAATAGTGCAATGGTAGCCTTATGTGAACAGTGACATCGGTTGCCTTATCTGAATAGTGGAACAATATGCTTATGTGAACAGTGTTGTTGGTAGCTTTATGTGAATAGTGCAACAGTAGCCTTATATGAACAGTGTCATTGATATCCTTATGTGAACAGTGCAACGATAGCCTAATGTGAAGAGTGTAATTGGTAGCCTTATTTGAACAGTGCAATGGTAGCCTTTTGTGAACTCTGTCATCAATAACATTATGTGAACAGTGCAACGGTAGCCTTATATGAACAGTGTCATCAGTATCCTTATCTGAACAGTGCAACGGTTGCCTTTGTGAACAGTGTCATCGGTAGCCTTATATGAATAGTGCAACTGTAGCCTTATGTGAACTGTTTCATCGGTAGCCTTATGTGAATACTGCAATGGTACCCTTATGTGAATAGTGTAATCAGTAGCCCTATGTGAATAGTGAAATGGTAGCCCTTTGTGAACAGTGCACCGGTAGCCATATGTGAAATTTGTCATCGGCAGGCATATGTGAAAAGTGAAACGGTAGCCTTATGTGAATAGTTTTATCAGTATCCTTCTGTGAAAAGTGAAACGGTAGCCTTATGTGAACAGTGTTTCTAGAACTGTGAGGTTCAACGGTAGCCTCAATTTCCTTTTCAATGTTTCAAGTTCGTGAACAATGTTTATAGCATTATACAGTTACACCCCTTTGACGTTTCTTTTGACGTAAAATTCATTTAAAACCTCATTTTATGGACTCTATGGCTGATTCGAAGGCCATAACTCCTATATTAAATTTCCTAATGCTCAGGATGCTTTTACTTGGCCAAACTGCGTGGTTTAATGTGATATGCTTTTAATGTAAAATTCAGTGTATCCTAAACTTCTGCTCTAATAAATATTCTAATGGGATGAAATAGCTTACTACCTTGTTCTTCATCCTTGTTCTTGGGTGTGAGATGCTCGAGCCTTCCATTCCTTCCGGTAGGAGTTATGCGTTCAAACATTCTCCCTTAGATTGGTTACCCTCTATTTTTGATGCAACCAAGTAGTATTGATCAAATTTCTATACAAGGTATGACCTATAGTCATTCTTTTGGGTTCATCTCATTCTGTATCTCATTTCCCTTTTATGTAAGGGTATCTCTATGTTCCTAATGGGCTTTTCATGGGTGTTTATCGGTGTAGTGGTATCTCTGCATCCTTGGGTGGATACTATTGTCATGTGGGGAGGAGATCGTAACACGTTGTGTGGGTCATTCTCTTATAAAGAACATCAGGAACCGTTAGAGGTGGGGGATTCGTTGCTTCTATTTTCTTTTATGTGCAACTATAGAGTTATCTTGTATTATCCCACTTGATCACAATGGAATTGACATGTTTATTATTTGTAATCGATAAATAAATTGATATCAATCATATGTTATTGCCTCTTGTTTTTCTAGATACTGTGAAATATATGCTTTCTTTGTCAGATTTTCATTCATGATGGAAATTGGTAATGATCATTAAGCTGAAATTAATTGATAATTATTTTGAAAAAGATATAGAGGAATGTAAATAAATCTGGTTGTTGTCATTGTAATGTGATTTTAATCAAATTGATGTAGTAAGAATGTTTAATCAATTGTGATTGCTTAATATTTAGGTTTTCCAATGTTGGAATCTACAAATAATTAATCCATTACTCGAACATGGATATAATAATTGGTTATTTGATAAAAGATAATTTCTTTTAGGGTACTGAGTTATCATGTTGCTTGTTTATGGGCCAAGAGCCCAATTGATACGATGTTTGTTTTCCTGCTGTTTTTGTTGTGATGTAAGCCTAGAAGGCTCTTGGGATATGTGGGGGAAGGGGGCTTATTGGTTATGGCAGCGGTTGACGCCAAGAGTGGCCAGATGCATCAGTTTTTGCATATGGGTGTTGGGGAGGAGACCAGAGATGACATAACTGGTTGGATGGGAATATTTGGAATCTTTATGTGTCTTTTTGGTTGTTTATCTACTTTACTTACCGCACTACTCAAGGAAGATGGCATGCCTTACCCTTCTTCCAAAATGGGCTAAATTTCCTGGGGTATGCCACATGATTTTCGTGTTTAGATTCTCTAGGGAGGATGGGTTTACGCTCTTGCTAATGGTGGAAAATACTTTACAGGTAGTTCGCATACTCACTGTGTTGAGCCCCCTTATGTTAAGTTGCTTAGAATGTTTTTCTATAATTCCAAGGAATATGGGAAAGTCATAAATTTGTTAATAAATGATTAAATAAATGATGTTAACCCATGGGTTTGGAGATTGCTGGGATGCAATGTAACACCCCAAAGTTTTCTAAAAATGAATTTAAATGAATGAAATTTTGTTAAAAGTAGATATTTATAACAATCCTTTAAGCATAATATTTCTGTTTCTATCTTTTAAATTTGAAAAAACGGCTATCTACAAATATGTTCAGTAAGTTATTTGGAATTTAATGGAACTGACTTGTTTTTTCGTGAACATTATCATACCCTTATGAATAGCAATAATAATAGTAATATGACAAGAATTAATTGAAAATTGAGTTATTATATTATTTTAATGTCTTTAAGATAATGACATCGTGGTTGATTTTTTCAATGTGATATTAAAGCAATTTTAGTTTTTAACGTATTAATTTTTGTATTAAGTGTGATTTTATTTTAAAATAAAAATAAAAAATAGAATTTTTTTAACAAATGGAGTTCAGTTTTTAATATTACATGTCAAAAAATGGTAATGGTAAATTGTTTGGGATTTTTATGAAACAGATGAATTTTCAGTGAATAGTAAAAATACACTTTTCAGTTTCGGTGTTTTAATGACATCATTAATGATGTAATGATGATGTAATAAATCTTGTCGACATGTGTATAGTAAAATATGTTATGAGGTGTCCCATGTGGCATATAACATGAGAAAATACCATGGGAAAGCCCATGGTTTTTCAAATACCACTAAGGAGGTGTCCCTTAGAAATTATTAAAATATTGACTCACTTTTGCAATAAATACCAACCCATTACATCATTAAATACATTAAAAATTCTTCCTCATTGATAATCTTGCCTCATTACCTCCCTAGTATTCCTCCCAAGGTTTTCTTAATCCCCCAATGTCCTAACTATCATGTTCTATGAGTCACTTTACAAAGTAAGAAAATTCTCAAATTTATTCTTTTTTCTATTAATGTTCTCTTTTATGTGGTATAACATTCAAGGATTCAAATCATGTTCTTATTTACCTATTATTCATGATCTATTCTGTAATATGATTCATTTCTCAATGGGTTCCCCTTGTCCCCTCTGTTTTTAATATTTTCTATAACTATGTTGTTTAGTCATTTGGCTTTCAAATTTTTGTAAGGGATTTCTCAATTATTCTATTATTTTGAGTTCTTTTCTTTTCTTATTATTTACTCATATCCTATTACCCAAGTGGTATTAAATCTCTAGAAATCATGTATATTTGGGAAGTTCTCATATTCATGAAAAATTCATCATCATTATTCTTCTCCTCTCCCACTTGTCCAAGGAATAAAAACATTGTCTGTGATGTGTCGAATTACCGACTTCGTGGACTATGTGATTTCAATTTAGATTAATTATTTCAGAACTGGTATTGAAACCTGTTTTATGGTTGATATAAGATATAATATATTAATTATTTCTCATTCAAGGTTCTGTAATTCTTTTCTACACATGGTTTTAATTTATAAAACAAAATGAGGTCATTATTATCAAAGAACCACTAAAATGGTCCAAACGAACATCATTAATGTTTTAACTTTTGAATCATCCTCATATAAAACATAAAAATGATAAATTATATAAATTAGTGTACTATAAATATTTAAATACCTTTCCATTACAATTCTGGAGTTTCACTTCCAATCGACAAGAACAATCCAACATGAATAGATCAAAAAATCATGAAAAGAACTCACCCAATACAGTGCGAGGAACATAATACTAACAATTAAAGGGTGAAATGGGGTTTTTAAATTATCATAAAAGATGTTATAATCTTGAAAATGTTTCTTTAAAATAATAATAACACTCTTTTAACTATTATACATTATGTTTTAATGTGTTGGATGTAAGACAAACCCAAGGTAAGGGAATTCATAACCCGATTTCGATTCTATGGGTTAACATTCTACTTCATTATTTATGTAGTATTAGAATTGATTGTGTGATGTTCTCTGTTTATATTATGTTTAATTATGCTTATTTATAGTTTATATACATATTACATCCACTCTATTAAGTCTCACTTCAATTATTTTATATATGTAAGGGGATATTCATTTAAAATCCTCGTTTACAAATCTGTTTTTGAATATTCAAAATCAATGCTTTTATGCAATTATTCATGTTGTATGATTATGTTCTTATTCTTTGTAATTGTTTATGTTGAAGGATTTAACTTATATTTCCCACCAATACATTGGGTATGTGTATGTTGGAGGTCAGATGTATGGTTACTCCATGTGTAACTATGATGGTTACACAAATTGTAATGTAGTCGTGAGGGTTACAAATTTTAAGGTTGCTGAGCAGGTTATAAGATTTTGTAAGTAATTACCCAAGATAATATTTTTATTATTTTTATGTTATCATGTTTTCTCTGGATCTTGTGTAAATCTCATTTCTCATAAAGTTTGTATATATTTTTGATAAGCATAACTTTTGAAAAAAAATTCATACATTACAAGTACCCATGGACTAATGTGCTCTTTCCTTATTTTAAATCCCTTACCATGATTTTTGTGTCCATCCAACGTTTTTTAAATGATTATCATAGGTCATAAGTATGCTTAAGACAAATAAATTAGCCATGTTAAATGTTTGAATAATGTTCAAAGAAATCTAGTTTTAAGCTTTAAGGTTGTATATTTTGAAAAAAATAGAAACTGTTTTTCTGGTATCCACTCTGTAACAATGTGTAAGGTTATGAATGTATTATCTACCTATTTTATAATTTTATAAACAAGAAAATATCCTCAATGTAAAATGAAATTATTTTTTTTGTCTAAAATCAATATTATGTAATGTAATAAGGTTGGGTCCATATAGTTGTATCAAAGGATGGTTTAGATAAGTTTAGGGGTTAGGATGATGTGAAAAAAATACCATAACTGATTTTTACTCTATGATTAATTTGAAATGTTATAGAATTTAACGATTACCATGTTGAGTATGGTTTCGAGCGGCGCTTCCTTTCCCCCGCATGGAGATTAGGGTTTTGTATCGTGCTTCAGTTAGCATATTTTCTCAATGGCAGATGGATTCCTCTTACCTGGGAGATTCAACTCCCACGCACATGCTGCAAAAGGCTTGGCTTGGTTTGATTCAAGGAATCCCGGAGATTTCAAGCCGATGCCTTTCGAAACCAGTGAAGGTAATCGGTCATTTTCTGTCTATAAAGGCTCATATGCAGGAATCTGAAAAAGAGATTTTGTAGCACATGTTAAGGCTGGTTCTAATGCTATTTCTGAACGAATGGAGCTGGGTGCACATTCAATAATCGCGAGGTTGATATTGCCAAAAGGGACCGATCCATGGAAGATGGAATACCTTCATCAACAACTTGCAGTCATCTTGGGTTTTGATGAATGGAAATGTGTGTCACTTGGCAAGGGGTTTTTTCATCTGCTTTTCCTATCAGAAGAGATAAAGAAGAGAGCATGGGGCTTCGACTCACTTTCTTTCAAAACTGGTGCTTTTCACATCAGAGAATGGAATAGCAGCATCAATCCAACTCAAATAGGTAACACCTCATCCTAGGTTTGGATTAAATTTTTTGGATTAAACTGGAATTTGTGGCATCCGAGGATTCTCTATGATATTTTCCTTTCCATTGGAGTTCCAATTAGGATGGATAAGGAAACTGAAAGGGATAGATTTGGTCATTTTGCTAGATGTCTTGTAGAAATTGATCTTTGTGCTACTTTAGTAGATAGAATTTACTTATCTACTAATGATGAAGAATTAGAACATAGAATTGAGTTTGAGAGATTTCCAAAAATTTTCCATGACTGCAAACTTATTGGACATGATGATGTAACTTTTAGGAAGGCACTATTTTGTGATACCTGTGATAAAAGAGGCCATGAATCTAAATCATGCACAAATACTGGGAGGATAAAGCCTGTACCCAAGAAACTAGATAACGAGAAGGGGGAATCATTGAATTTGAACCTGGGAACATTAATGTCCATCAAATTGTGAGTGAAAAAAGAGAAAACCAAAATAATTCTGCTAAACCTATAGGAATTTCCTGGGATGAAATTTCAGAAAGGGGAATTGAGTCTTCAGAGAAGTCTCAACATGAGTTTGGTATATTAGAGCCCGCTCCTAATGTGAAGGCTCTACAGGGTAGTTCCGGTAAGAACCAGAAAACTGGTTTGACTGATCAAAGTAAAACACCTATGTAGTTTGATGTTCTTGAACCCAATGTTGTTCATGCTGGTAATTCCAATAATCAGATTCTTTCTGCTCAGATGAAGTTAAGCCCATAGAAGCACACCGAGATGGATTTTGTTCATCAACTAAGAATTACTCTAATTGATTCTCATGTGGCATCTGTTAATCAAAATTCCCTTACTGAACCATCCACTATTGGGGGGGGGGGGGTTGAGATCTCATCTCAACCAAAAAACCTTGATTGTAATCCTGATGATGGAATGAAACAGATTGCGGCACAATATAGGCCTCACTTTGTGGCTGGAATCCAATATAAGCTGGCTTCTACCCCGATTTCCCCCGTTACAAGCATGAACCTAAACCTTCCGAGTTCTGTTGCTGTTGATACATATTCTAGGAATGTGGCTAATTTTGCTACTCCCTTGGAGATGCAGTCAACTGTGGATGGGCATTCGGCCAGCCCTAAAAAACAGTTGAGTATCTGTCATGGGTAACCCTCTCACTTTTTTCCTCCCTCGGCTATGCAGGTGGTAAAAACAGGGAAGGATGATGAATTGAAGGATGATGAATATAATGCTTGGAAATAGGTGAGAATAAGAAGTCAAAAAAAAGCAGCAAGAAAAGAGGAAAGGAAGAAGGAGGAAGAGCAAGATGATAGTTCATATGAAGATGTGGAAACTTTGTTATTGCAAGCTAAGGATATTGAAGGATGCTACACTATAAAAGGGAGAGGATGGGTGTGCGTCAATGTACAGGTATGGAATGAGCTAAGAGAACAGGAACTAAGGATTGTAAACATGCTGAGGAAAAAGCATGGCCCCCCAAGAGGGGGAACTTGATATATTTGTTGTTCTTTTCTTTTCCTCCCAGACTACTTTTTTTATAATAATAAGGTGCTCTGCCTCCAGATTTCTAAAAAAGGATTAAAATGTTGCTTCATCAAATATATGTTTTTTCAGGATGGTTCCCTAGAGAATAAATAGGGTATCTGAAGAGGAGAGGCATCGACAGAATGAAATCCATCCGAATCTACAGCTCAGAATTGTAGGGATAGGAACCGAGTAGTTGGTGATAGTAATGTCTCAGATAACGCAAGAAAAAAAGAGTGGTGTCATCCATGAAAGAGAAGAACAAGAGGTATGACAATGTAACATGAAAGTAGTAGAACATTTAATGAGATAACACCCTCCTGCTTTCATTGGATCTTCTGACCCAATAGCGATTGAAGGATTGATTAAAGACCTTGAAAAGTTATTCGATGTTATGGGATGTTCAGATAATCAAAAGGTAGGTTTTGACATTTATCGTTTTGAAGGTGAATCTGATCAGTGGTGGTCAATGGTAAAGGATATCAAGGATAGATAAGATATTGATACCTTAGATTGGGATAAATTTAAAAGTCTTTTCCTTGAAAAATATTTTCCTAAGGTGGTGTGAAATTGTATGGAGAAGCAATTCCTTGAATTGAACCCAATTGAGGAAGTTTTAGTGGATGTGTATGATGTATACTTCAACTTTTAGGAGAGGTATCCACCAAATCTTATTCTAGATCTTAAAAGATAAATCAAACACTTTTACTAAGGACTAAAGCCATGGTTTCGAAGGGCGTTGGCCACCTCTGAATTCAAAAGTTACCAGAAACTTGTTCTATGTGATGAGAGGGTAGATATGGAGTTTCTTGATGATCATGTTCATTTTAGAAATAAGGATAATAAGAGGACCTGATGGATAGAGATGGGTAATAATCGACCAAAGAAAACCGACGGTAAGAAAACCCAGATTCTAATTTGTGAAAAGTGTGGTAAGAAGAACCCAGGGGAATGTCTTAGAAAAACTGGGAAGTATTTTAAATTTTGTAAGTTTGGACATATGGATAGAGATTGTAATGAAAATGATCCTTAGACTAATCCTGAGAAGTAAACTGTAAAGTGTTTTAAATTTGGTGAGATGGGTAACTATAAAAATTCCTACCTAAACAGAGATCGAAATGATGCAAAGAATCCATACTATTAGCAAAAAGTATTTGTGAGATCCTTTGTGACTACTTAAGTAGATTTCAGTCCTTCTAATGAAGTTTCATCGGGTGCTTTGTTGGTTTAATCAGATTTTGATAATGTTTTTTTTTGATACAGGGTCTACACATTCTTTCATCTCTGAGAAATTTTTTATTAAATTGAAAATATCACCTTAACAAATGAAACTGTAACTTTTTGTTAAAACACAAAAAAGAAATATTATAGCAAAGAGTAATTATAAGAACCATTCTTTTGTAGTCTATGGAAATACTTTACCTACAATCCTTTTTGGTTTTCCCTTAGTCGAGTTTGATATTATTCTAAGAATGGATTTTCTTTTTGTTTATCATGATATGATTGACTGTTGAGCTAAACAAGTTTTTCTTTAGAAATAGTTTCAATTTGTATACAAGAATGAACTCATAAAATTGATTACATATCAAGAATCTGAGAAACTATTTAAAGATGGAAATGAAAGGTAAGTTGCTCATATTGTTGAAAATAAGGGAATTGTTCATATTGATTATGTTCTTGTGGTTAATGAATACCTTGAAGTTTTTCTTGATTAGTTACCCATGTCATACCTAATCAGGAAGTCGAATTCAAAATTGGCCTAGTTCCAGATTCTAAGACAATTTCAAAACTGTCATATCATATGGTCCAAATAGAACTTCTTAAATTAAAATAATAGTTACACGATTATTTTGATAAAGGCTTCATTCATCCTAGCACTACATCATGGGTATCTCGTGTTTTTTTTGTTAAAAATAATGATGGTTCCATGAGACTTTTCATTGATTATAGAGATTTTAATAACATCTCTATTAAAAACAATTAACATTTTCCTCATATCAATGAATTGTTTGATCGGTTTCAATGATCTTAGTACATTTCAAATATTGACTTGAGATCTGGATACCATCAGCTAAAGGTGAAGGAGGATGACATCCTGAAAATAGCCTTTTGTACTAGATATGTGCATTATACATTTTTTTATGCCATTTGGATAAAATAATTCACCAATTGTATTCATGAATATTATGAATAGAATATCTAATGAGTTCTTGGATATGTTTATAGTTTTGTTTATTGATGCCATTTTGGTATTTTTTAAAATATTTAGGAGCATGAAAAACATCTAAGTTTTTTTCTACAAACCATAAAAAGAGAAACTATATGGAAAATTCATAAAGTGTGATTTTTGGTTGCAACAGATTTATTTTCATGGGAACTTTGTAAATAAATTGCAATAATAGTTGATCCAACCAAAACAAGAGAGGTTGATGAATGGACAATACCAAGAAATGTTACAAAGATTCATATTTTTCATGGATTTTATGGTTATTACCAACGATTTTTTAAGAACTTTGCATGGTTATCTAGCCCGATTACTAAATTAACATGAAAAGGGGTTAATTATGTTTGGACAGAAGAATATGAGGTTTGTTTTATGGAACTGAAGAAGAGATTGGTGAATGCTTCATTTTTGGACCTGCCTTCTCGAAATGGTGACTTTGTCATATATAGTTATGCTTCTTTGAAGGGAGATGGTTGTGTTTTGATGCAAAATGATCTGGTATGCTTCAAGACAACTGAAACCACATGAGTTAAATTATCCCACACATGATTTGGATCAGGAGGCTTTGGTTTTTTACTTTGAAAATTAGGAGGAATCAAATATATAGATCCAAATGTCAAATATATACTGACCATAAAAGTCTAAAGTATACATTCAAGAAGATGGAATTAAACATGAGGTAGAGGAGATGGCTAGAACTGATAAAGGATTAGGATTGCCTGATCAATTACCATCTTGGAAAAGAAATAAAATTGGGGAATTCCTTTAGATGAAAACATCATGCATCATTAACCATGTTATGATTGGAACATAATCCCTTTGTTAACGATTTATTTAATGTTGCCTTAGAATATTTTGGTGTAGGGAAAACATCTATTTTGTCTCAGGTTTCTGTGTTGTCGTAGTTATCAAACCAAATTAAGCGAGCACAGAAAGAAGACCGTAAGCTATAGAAAAGGAAGAATTGGTTAAAATAGGTATGTTTCTATAATTTAATATTGATAAAGATTGTGTATTAAGATTTCGAAAAAGGATGTTTTTTACTTGTGATTCCTAGTTGAAGAATGACTTTTTTTGTGAAGCTCATAGTTCTCCATTTTTAGTACATCATGGTAGTACTAATATGTACAGAGACATTTGGTGGTATTATTGGTGGGATGGAATGAATAAATATCTTTCTAATTTTACTATGAAATTTTTGACATATCAACAGGTTAAAGAAGAGGGGTAGTTACTAAAGGGGATGCTTAATCCTTTTCCATTTCTTTAGTGGAAATGGGGAAATGTATCCATGGAGTTTCTGGTGGGACTACCAAAGACTTCTCGATGTAACAATGCGATATGGGTTATTTTTGATCGGCTGACAAAATAAGCACATTTTCTCTCTATTAGAGATACAATGTCTTTGGATCAGATTTCTAGAGTGTACCTAAAGAATATTATTAGGTTACATGGAGTTCCTCTTTCTATTGTATCTGATCAGGATCATAGGTTCACTTCTAACTTTTGGAAGGGACTTCAGAAGTCATTGGTCACCGAATTAAATTTCAGTACTTCTTTTTATCCTCATTTAGATGTGCTATCAGAATGAATGATTTAGACTTTAGAGGATATGCTTTGATCTTATTCAATGGACTACCGTGGAGGTTGGGATCAACATCTTTATTTAGTTGAGTTTTTTTATAATAACATTTTTCATTCATGTATTCAGATGGCACCTTTTAGGGCTTTGTTTGGGAAGCGGTGTTAGACTCCAGGGTTTTGGGATGAAGTTGATGAAAGAAATTAGATGAGGATAGAATTAGTAGAAGAGGTGGATGAGAATGTGAGGATGATCCAGCAACACACTAGGACAGCTCAAAGAAGACAGAAAATTTATGCAGATAACAGAAGGAAAGACTTCTCTTTCGAGGTAGGTGATAATGTTTTTCTTAAAATCCCTCCTTGGAAAATTGTTATGCAATTTGGTAAGAAAGGAATGCTATGTCCTCAATTCATCGATCATTTTGAAATATTGGAAAAAGATGAACCAGTTTCATACCAATTTTCTCTGCATCCATGTTTCTCTTAGGTATACAATGTTTTTCATATTTTGATGTTGAGAATGTTTGTGCCAGATTCATCACATGTCTTTAGCCCCGAAGCAGTTCAGATGGAAGAGAAACATTCTAATAAAGATAAACCAGTTCATATTCTTGATCAATGGGAAAAAGTATTTTGGAATAATTTAATCCACGAAGTAAAGGTTTTATGGAGATATCACATTGTTGAAGAAGCAACATGGGTGTTTGAAAATGAAATCAAGGAAAGGTACCCTCACTTGTTTAATAAGTAAATAAAATTGTGGGGAAGCAATTTATAGAATGTGGGGGTAATGTAACACCGCACAGTTTTAAGAAAATAAATTGAATTGCATGGAATTTTGTTTAATATAGATATTTATAACATTCCTTTAAAAATAATTTTACTGTTTCTATGTTTTGATGTTTGAAAAACTGTAATCTACAATTGTGTTTAGTAAGATATTTGAAGTCTAGTGAAACCAACATGTTTTTTTTGAATTGTAACATACCCATATGAATAGTAATATGAATAGTAATATGTCCCTAATGAATATTAAATTTTGTTATTATTTTATTTTATTAAGGCTTTAAGATAATTACATCTTGGTTTAATTTTTCAATGTGATATAAAAGCAGTTATAGTTTTAAAATTATTAATTTTTGAATTCAATATGTTTTTATTTAAAACATAAATTAATTATAATGAGAAAATTATTTTCCAAAAAAGGATTCTATTTTTGAATTCAACATGTTGAAAAATGGTAAGGGTATATTTTTTGGGTTTTTTTGAAACAATTGAATTTTCAGTGAATAGTACAAATATAATTTTGAGTTTCGGTGTGGTAATGACATCATTAATGATGTGATAATGATGTAATAATTCTGGTAGAATTTTGTGCGGTAAAATATTTTATGAGGTTAGACAAGTGGCTTATACCATGGGCAAATACCATGGGCAAGCCCATGGATTTGCAAATACCACAAATGAGGTGTTCCATAGAAATTATTAAAATATTCCATAATTTTTTATATAAATACCAACCCATTTCTTCATTAAAATCATTCCAAATTCTCATCAAAAAATATTTGGGATCCTTACATACCTATTAGTCTTACCAAGATTTCATCAAGCCCCAGGGTCCCAACCTTCATGTTCTTGGAGTTACTTTACAAGGTATGATAATTATCAATTTCCTTCTTTTTTCCATTCAAGTTATCTTTTATGTGGTATAAATTTCAAGGTTACATACCATGTTATTATTTGCTTGTTATTCCTGACCTAATATTTATTAGGATTCATTTCTGGATGGGTGACCATTGTCCTCTCTCTTTTTAATATTTTCTAAAAACATGTAGTATAGTCGTTTGGCTGCCGAATTTTTGGTAAGGGATTTCTTGATTATTCATTTATTTCTAGTTCCTTTATATTCTTATTCATTCATCATCTCATCTTACCCAAGAGGCATGAATTCCAAAAAATAATGTATATTCTGTATGTTCTCATGTTCTTGAAAAAATCGTCATCATTATTCATCTCTTATCCCACTAATTCATGGAATAAAAACATTGTCCGTGATGTGTCGAATTAGCGACATCAAGGACGATGTGATTTCAATTAACATTAATTCATTCAAATATGTTCATGAAACCATTTTTATTGTTTTACTAGGTTATAATATATTTATTATTTCTGATTCATGGTTCTGGAATTCATTTTGACACGTGGTTTTAATTTATACTACAAAATGAGGTCGTTATTATCAAAGAACCACTAAAATGATCTAAACGAACAACATTGATGTTTTATCTTATGAATCATCCTCAAATAGAAAATCAAAATTATAAATGATATAAATTATGGCATGGAGAGTATTTAAATAACTTCCCATTCTAATATCGGAGTCTCACTTCCAATCAACATGAATAATCCATCATGATCTGATCATGAAAATCATTTAAGGAACTCACCCAAAACCATGATAGAAACAAAATACTAACATTTAAAGGGTGAAATAAGGTTATGAATTGATCATAAAAGATGTTATAAACAAGAACATGATTTTTTAAAATACTAATTACATTTTTTTAACTATTATATAGGGTGTTTAAATGAGTTTGATGTATGAAAAACCTGATGTAAGGGAATTCATAACGCGATTTCCATTCTTTGGGTTAACATTCTATTTCATTATTTATGTGGTATTAGAATTGTTTGTGTTGTGGATTCATTTATATAATGTTTAATTATGATTATTTATAGTTTATATACATATTCCCTCCACTCAATTAACTCTCTCTTTGATTATATGATATATGTAAGTGGATTTTCATTTGTAATCCTCTTTTACAAATCAGTTATACAAAAATCAAAAACAATGTTTTTATGGAATTATTCAAGTTTTATGATTATGCTCTGGTTCTTGGGAATTATTTATAATGAAGGGTGGGACCTATATCCCCCTCCAATGCATATCGTATGTGTATGTTGAAGGTCGGCCATATGGTTACTCCACATGTAACTGTGATGGTTACAGAAATTGTAAGGTAGCTGTGAGGGTTACAAATTATACGGTTGCTTAGAGGGTTACAAGATGAACTATGTAATGCCCTGAGATAATTATATGATTATATTTATTTTCTCATGTTTTGTGTGGATCTTCTTTAAATATCATGTTTCAGAAAGTAAGTATATATGGGTGACAACCATTCCTTTTGATAATGTTTTCATACGTTATAAGTATTCATGGACCAATGTGCTCCTTCCTTCTTTTACATCCCATACTGATCATTTTTTGCCCAACCCAAGTTTTTTAAATGATTTTTACATTTCATAATATTTTTTAAGACAAAGAAGTAAGACAAGTTAAATGTTTGAATAATTGTCAATGAAATCCTGTTTTAAGATTTAATGTTTTAAATTTTGAAAAAAATGGAAGTTGTTTTTAGGGTATCCACTCTATAATAATGTGCAGGGTTATGAATGTATTATGTCCCAATTCTATAATTCTCCAAACTTTAAAAGATATTTAATGTAAAAGGAAATTATTTCTTGTCTAAAATCAAGATTATGTAATGTAATAAGGCCAAGTCCTTATATGCAATGTTGAAGTTGCAATTTAAAATAATAGTGGACTTTGGGTGTGTTGCTATTGAAATATAATGTTGAAATTGATAATAGTTAATTAATATTTAAAGAATTAATTATAGTGAAGTGAAATTGATAAAATGGGAATGAAGTAATGTAATCAAGATATTTAAATGGTTGTGTGCTTATAATATACCTTTTCATAGAAGTGGGAGCCGAGAGTATGAGGTACGTTAACTATACTTGATTCTAAGTATAGGTTATGCTCATAGTGTGGTTGTGAGATATATTATATTATGTACTTTTTGGGATTATACATGCTACTCCACCCCCTCAGTTGGGGAAACTGACACCCCAGGTATTCTGATCCTAGGGGGTGTTTTCGCTAACATTACGGTGGGAGGATGGATGGCTGACTACCCCTTTGGCGCCACTCTCTTCTCTTGGTAGTTACATGGGTTGGTAGGCAAAACAGTTAGTTTTCACCATATTTCTATGTAGAGGGCTATAATGGCTTTTGTTTTTTCCCACACATATATTTTGGATATAGTTTCTTATGGACTACTATATGCATAACATGTATGGGTTGTGATGGCTTGAGAATCCTTACTCTTTTTGTGGGAAGTAATGGCTTGTGGTATAATTCCTGACGTATGATACACATTATGAGAGTTGTGGTGCCTCTTGAAGGATATTAGGTTACTTTTCATACGTGGACATGGTGATTTTGTTGCATGAGGTGCAGGTTGTGGTGCTTCGCCGAGGTGTCTGTAGGAAGCCTTTTTGGAGAGAGATGATTAGGACGTGTGATGTTGGGGAGAAGTGGTAAACCTATGGGGATGTAGTAGTGGGGTACCCTTGATACTCTTTATTATATTATATACTCTTGTATTCTTTACTTGGTGAGAGTATACATGTGCAGGCTGGGAACTTAGTATACCTATTTAGGTGATGAGTTAGCTTTACTTGTTGTTCACTATTCTTTAGCATGGTTCATTGAATTTTGCACAAGAGGCTCCAAAAAGGATCCTACTGAGTATACTATTATACTCACCCTATATATATATAAACTATTTTTCAGATCACATAGTGTAGGTTGGAGATCAGTATGGTTTCTACTAGCTTGGGGTTGTAGGAGTTGTTTGGGCTTCGTGGTTGAAGCTTTTTTACATTGTTTTTTGTATTTTCCATTTTTCCCATTCACATGCTGTAGTTTTCCATGAAATTACATATGTGTAATTGGGATTTCATTTATATTATTTTCTGAGTTCGTGCTGGTCAGTTTCTTTCATATCTCTCCCTTTCGCATGAGTTACTTAGAGGGTAATTCCTCCCATTTGTGTGTTTACTATACCCTCAGTGCTAGTCACCAACACGGGGCCTACTGGAGGTGGGAATCAAGTGTCAATATCTCCCTTGCCACATTTCCGGCCCAGAAGGCTCACACCTTCTAGGGAGGGGGTCATGGAAAAGTGGTATCAATGGTAGGTTGAGTGATAGGATGCTGTTTGGTGTTAGGAATAGGCGGGGTTGCATGGGTTTGTAGAGAAACAGTGTCGGCCATGTTTAACAAGTGATGTAAACATTGAAGACCCAGAATACAAAAGAGTTTAGGGCCCCTGATGATCTGATGTTTGGACCTCTATGTTTACAATGGCCATTAAAAAGGTGATACTAGTTGCAGGGTAGAGACATAAAAAAGGATCATGCGCCATTCATCTTTGTGCAGGTTCTTAAATGGGTAGACCTTGGGATATGTTAACCTAAATTGAATAAAAGAAAAATGAATTAATTAATTAATGTAGAGTCTTCTATATTCTAGGATTATGAGATCTAACTATTTTTTATTTTACAATTACGGCTCAAGGTCGACGTCCTCATCAAGATCTCATAGAATATGTACAGTAGGCTATGCCAGTAGATCGCCGCAGGGTATAGGTAGATGACGACGACCCTTGGAGGATGAAACTCTGAGAGTTTTAGAACCAGAGTCTTTAGAAGTACAAGGGAACAGTTTCAGATTCAGACACCGAAGTCTGGTTGGAGGATGTTGAGACAAGATTCAGTTCGATATATTCTCAAAAGGAGCACTGGGTGTCCATGGTCGTGATGATGTTGTGTGGAGTAGCGAGGCTGTGGTGGTTGTTGTTCCTTGGGGATTGTGAGGAGTCAGTGATCTCAAGGGAGGAGTTTCGATAAAAGTTTAGAGTTGAGTTTTTTTCATCGACCACGAAGGCCTCCAATCACCAAGAGCTTATTACCCTTCAACAGGGGAGCTCCAGTGTGAGAGAGTTTGGAATCGGTTTCTAGAACCTTTTACGATATTCTTCAGACCTGTTGCTAGATGAGGAGGCCAGGATGAGGCATTTTGAGGAGGCTTTGTATCCAGTGATCCTACACCAGGTCACCCCATTTATGATGAAGACATATCTTGAGGTGCTGGAAGGGGTATAAGTTGTCGAGAGTTCATTGGACAGAACCAAATCATCATGAGAGGGGATTCATCGTGATTCTTCACGAAGCAGAGCTGTGGTCTGGGGTTCCCAGTTATCCTGGAATAAGAGTTTTTGTTCTGCTGGGGTAGTCCCAGCTCTCAACATCTCTTTTCTCTGAGGGTAGGTTCTCTCATTCATATACCAAGGGATCAGGCACATGTTTTTATGATGGCGGTAATGGTTATCAGTAGTGAGAGTTCCTAGTCATCATTCTCAAGGTGTTCCGCTACAGGTTCCTCCGTTGAAGTAGTTTTATACAACGTAAATATAGGTTGCACTAGTTTTGGATAAGTACAGGGTTGATGGGGTAGGCAGAGGACAACCTCGTAATGCTCCCCATCCTCAAAGAGTAGATCACGACTGTGGTGGTGGTCATCATCAGGGTTGGAGAGGCCATGTAAGCCATGGAAGAGGTTGTGGTCAGCTTCATGTATTACCCATTCCAACACTAGGAAATCCAGTCATTGTTTGAGGTACACATTTCTTTTTTTCTACCTGGGTGTATTCCTTGTTAGATTCAGGAGTGAGACACTCCTTAATATCACCTATCGTGGTCTATGCATTAGGAATTGAGGTAGAGAGGCTTTCAGTTCACCTGTCGCTGACAACTCTAGTTAGAGGTCGAGCAGACTAGTTTGAAGTATGTAGAGACTGTTACCTAGTGATTTGGAATCACTGCTCCTTGAGAGAATTCCTATGTTTTCGGATACAACCATTTGATGTCATAATCGATATAGATTGGTTGTATTTGGTGAAGGCTATCATGGATTGCATTAGGAGACAGGTTGTGTTCTTTGATAAGGATGGAGAGACAATGGTGTTTTTTGTTGAGCGAGACCATAAAATGGGTCATAGGTGTGTTCTGTCATTATCATACCTGATGGCTGAGCCGATGATGAGTTCTTCAGTGTCTCTGTAGTAGGCGTTTCATAGGGTCCTAGAAGAGTACCTTTATGTCTTTCCGGAATAGGTTGTAACATTACACCCTCGACGAGAGATTCAGTTTGGGATCGAGCTACAACCAAGAGAGCCTCTTATCTCTATGTATCCATATAGGATTACCCCTTTTAAGTTACGAGAGCTATATATATATATTGATGGTCTATTATAGTGTGATTTTATTCGGCTGAGTGTGTCACCGTGGGGTGCACTAGTTTTGTTTGTGAAGAAGGCTGACGAAGGTTTGCGGTTGTGTATCAATTATCTTTGCATAGAGAAAGTGAAAGTGAACAATCACTATACTATTTCAAGGATTTATGATTTATTTTATCAACTATTGGGTGAAATTTTTTTCTCAAAAATTGACATGTGTTCGGGATATCATCAGATGTGTGTGAAGGATGAGGATATTCCGAAGGCTTCTTTATGTTATCATCAAGGGAATTACGAGTTCATTGTAATGTCATTCGATGTGATGAATGCTACAGCTGTGTTCATGGTATTTATGAACGTGGTGTTTTGTGAGTTTATGGATAAGTTCATGGTGGTTTTCAATGACGACATCCTTGTGTACTCCACATCTAAGGAGGAGAATTCAGAGCATCTACACGCTGTTTTGGGAGTTCTTCTCCAACATCATCTATTCAGGAAGTTATTTAAGTGTGAGTTTTGGGCTTGAGAAGTTCTTTTCATGGGGAATGTTGTGTCCTATCAGGGAGTGTCTGTGGATCCTTTGAAGATAGAAGTAGTTTTGTCTTGGGAAGCCCCCAAGACATTTTCAAAGGTGCGATGTTTCCTTAGACTTGTAGGCTTCTACAAGAGGTTCATAGCCTCTTTATCTCAATTTGTGACTCTTATGACTGCTTTGACCATGAAGGAACAGGCATTAATATGGACTGATCAGTGTCAGGTAGAATTCAAGTATCTAATGGATATGTTAGTAAGTGCTCTAGTTCATTATCTTTCAGCAGAGGGAGTCTTGTTTGATATTTTCTGCTATGAATCACATCTACCGTTAGGTTGTGTTTTGATGAAAAAATGATCATTTGTTTCTTATGAGTCTCATTAATTCTTTCCCCATGACCGTAACTATTCCACTCTTGATCATGAGTTGTCAGCCGTGGTGTTTGACGTGATGTTTTGAAGACATTACCTCATTGGAGAGCACTTTTTGGTTTTCACCAATCATAAGAGATTGAGGTATGTTTTCTCCCAGCATGACTTGAAATTACTACAACATCGGTGGATGGAGTTCTGACATGAATACGACATTGAAATATCGTATACCCCTTTAAAGGGGAATGTTGTAGCTGATGCACTGAGAAGGAAGTCACATAGTGATGTATTGCATGATTCAGGTGATTCCTAGAGAGTTATGGAAGAACTTTCAGAATTAAATCTTGATATGAGAGAAGTTGGGGGTAGAGGTTGTCTTTTATAAATGATGGTGGAGTCATATCTAGTGATGAAGGTGGAAGAGTCCCAGTAGGGAGATCTTGAGGTGGGGGTCTGGAGAGACTGAGTTGTTTATGGAAAGGCCCCTAATGTTTGGTATGAGGATGAACAACACTAAGTGTTGTATAACAGAAGGATATTTGTTCCTTTGGAGATGTATGAGATGGGTCCCAGAGAGTTCCATAATTCACCTTTAGTGGTGCATCCTGGAGTGAAAAAGATGTACCAGGCCTTAAGGTGTCTGTTTTGGTGGCTTTTGTTGAAGCATACTGTTGACGAGTTTGGGTCTCGATGTTTGGTCTTCCAGAAGGTCAAGGCTGAGCACCATGTCCCTGGGGGTTTGATCTAACCATTATATATTACACAGTGGAAGTGGGAGGACATCTCAATGGACTTTGTTATAGGTTTACATCTATACAAGGGAGGAAATTACAGTATTTGAGTGGTACTTGATCATTTAACAAAATCGACCCACTTCATAGCGATCAAGGAGTCAAGCACAGTTGAAGTTTTGTCGAGGCAGTATCGAAAGGATGGGGTGAGACTTCATGGAGTCCCAAGGATGATCATTTTTGATCGTGATTGTCGTTTTAACTTCAGGTTGTCGAGAGGTCTCCATCATGCTTTCAGATCGTAGTTATGACATAGCACAACTTTTCATCCGCAAATGACCGGTAATATAGAGAAGACCATCCATACTCTTGAAAACATGTTGCGATCATGTGTCTTAGATTTTGGAGGTTCGTGGATGTGGAACTTACCCTTTGTGGAGTTCGCTTACAACAATTGTTTTCACACCACAATTGGTATGGAGCCATTTGAATCCTTATATGGCTGACCATTCCATTCTTTATTGTGCTAGATTGGGGTCGGAGAGTCATAAATTCTTAGACTGGAACTAGTGCAGAATACAACAAAGATGGTTTTGGTGATTCTTGAAAAGATAAAGAAAACACATGATCTTCAGAAATCATATGCCGTCCCAAGGAGGAGACCTTTGGAGTTTGGTTTTGGGGGTCAAATGTTTTTGAAGGTGACTCCCCATCATGGGTAACAAAGGTTCGGTCGAGGGAGTAAGATCTATCCCCGGATTATTGGTCCTTTGAAGGTATTGGATCATGTTGGAGCTGTGGAATAATGAGTAGACCTTCCCCTGTAGATGATCCAGATACAAGATGTTTTCAATGCATCATAGCTCTGTTGTTATCTTCATGATGACTCTCACATCATTAATTGGGGAGAGATTGATGCTGATGATGATGTGACCTTCGAGGAGTGGCCTGTGGAGATCCAAAGCTGCAATGAGAAGGTGTGGTGTGGATGTTCTATCCCCTTGGTTAGTGTCTTTTGGAGAAATGGTGGTTTTTGAAGAGAGTACCTGGGAATGTGAGTCGTAGATATGTGATCAGTACCCCGAGTTGTTTAACTATTTACCATATACATGTAATAATGTTCTCTTTGTGGTTATAGACCTTTCATGTTTATAAGATGGATTTATTGTGCTGCTTCTTGTGGCTTGCTCTCTTTTGTGAGGTATCTCGATGGGTGGTTTTTAGGACCCCGTTTCGATTTCCCTTAAGGTTGGGTTTGAATTATTAAGGATGAAAATGTTTTGATAGGTATCTGATGTATTGGCCCAGACCTCTATAATCAATTCCTTTATGGAATTCTGGTGTCTGAGGTGTTCCGAGAGGTCAATGTGACTTATCCCCAACACATATCCAAATTTCCAGTTCTGTGAACAGAGAAACAATATCCTTATTTGAATAATGTCATCAGTAGACTTATTTGAACAGTGCAATGGTAGCCTTATGTGAATATTGTCATAGGTAGTATTATTTGAATCGTTCAATGGTTTCCTTAGGTGAACAGTGTCATCGATAACCTTATATGAATAGTGTAATGGTATCCCTAGGTCTATAGTTTCATAGGTAGCTTTATGTAAATAGTGCAATGGTAGCCTTTTCTGAATAGTTTCATCAGAAGCCATATGTGAATAGCGCAACAGTATCCTTATGTGAACAGTGTCATCGGTAACCTTATGTGAAAATTTCAATGGCAGTATTATGTGAACAGTGTCATTGGTAGCCTTTTGTGGATAGTGAAATGGTAGCCTTATGTGAACCATGTCATCAGTATCCTTATGTGAACAGTGCAATGGTAGCCTTATGTTAACCGTGTCCATGGTAGCCATATGTGAACAGTGAAACAGTAGCCTTATCTGAACAGTTTAATGGTAGCCTTATGTGAACAATATCATCTGTAGGCTTATGTGAACTATGAAATGGTAGCCTTATGTGAATAGTGTCATCTATAGCCTTATGTGGATAGTGAAATGGAAGCCTTATGTGAAGAGTGTTTCCAGAATTTAGAGGTTCAATGGTAGCCTCTATTTCCATTTCAAAATTTTGAGTTTGGGAATAGTGTTTCTAACTTCCTACATTTCCACCCCTTTGATGTTTCCTTTGACGTAAAATGAATATAAAGATTCGTTTTAAAGAATATAAGGCATATTAAAAGGTCATAACTCCTATATTAATTTTTCTAAGGCTTGGGAGGCTTATACTTGGTCAAACTGTGTGGTTTAATGTGATCTTATTTTAATGGAAAATCCAGTGTATCATAAACTGCTGCTCCATTAAATCTTCTAAAGAGATGAGATATCTTCCTCCCTAGTTTTCCTCATTTTTCTTGTCTGTTAGATACTCAAACGATCCATTCATTTTCATAGAAGTTGGATGATCAATCTATCTTCGTTGGATTGGTTCCCCTCTATTTTTGATGAAACCAAGAAATATCAATCAATCTTCGATATAAGGTATGATCGATATTCATTCTTTTGGGTTCATCTCCTTCTGTTTCTCCTTTCCTTTTTATGGAATAGTATCTTTATGTTCCTAATGGGATTTTATTGGGTGTTGATCGGTGTGGTGATGCCTCTACATCCTCGGGTGGGTACAGTTGTGACGAGGGGAGGATATCGTAACCTGTTGTGTGGATTATTCTCGTATAAAGAATGTAAAGAACCATTTGAGCTTGGAGATTCGTTGATTCTCTATTCTTTTACGTGCAACTGTAGAGTTATCATGTTTTGTCCCACTAAATCACAATGTAATTAACATATTGAATATTTGAATCAGATAAATAAATTGATATCAATCGTATGTTCGTGCCTCTTGTTTTTCAAGATAGTGTGATATCTATTCTTTCTTTGTAATCTTTTAATTCTGGAAGGAAATTGGTAATGAACAATAAGCTGGAATAAATTGTTAATAGTTCGGATAAAGATAAAGAGGCATGTAAATGAATCTGGTTCTTGTTGTTGTAATTTTATGTTAATCAAATTGATGCAGTAATAATTTGTAATCAATTATAACAGATTACTATTTAGGTTTTCCAATATTGGAAGCTATGAATAAAATTTTTTTTAATCCACTATGGATTTAATAACTTTTTGTTTGATAAAATATTATTTCTTCTTGGGTTATAAGTTACCCTTTTTCTTATTTAAGGGCCAAGATCCCAATTGATATGATGTTTGTTTTCATGCTGTTTTTTTTTGATGTGAGCCTGGAAGGTTATTGTGATATGTGGGGGTGGGGAGGCCTATTGGTTGTGACAATAGTTGACACATAGAGTGGAGATATGCATCAATTTATGCATATGGTTGTCGGGGAGGACATCGGAGATGATGAAATAGGTTGGATGTGAATATTTTTGTGCTTGTTGTTTCTTTTCAGTTTGTTTATATGCTTTACTTTCCCCACTACTCAGGGTAGATAGTCTGGATTTCCCTTCTCCCAAAAGGGGCGAAGAAGCATGAGGTATGCCACATTCTTTCTGTGTTTAGCTTCTTGAGGGAGGATGGGTCGACGCTATTTCTATAGGTAGAAAACACTCGATTGGTAGTTTACTTACTCACCCTGTTGAGCCCCTTTTGTTTCATGGATTAGAATGTTTTTCTATAATTTCTGAGAATACGGGAATGTAATAATGTTGTTAATATGTGATTGAATAAATAATGTTAACCCATGGGGTTTGAGCATGCAGTGACATAATGTCGGGGTTGAAATTTAAAGGAACCATGGACCTTGGTTGTGATGCTAATGTAATATAATGAGGAATCTATAAATAGTTAATTAATGTTTAAATAATTAATTAATTTAAAGTGAAATTGATAAAATGGTAATAAAGTAATGTAATCAAGATCTTTAAATGGTTTTGTTCTTATTGGGTACCAAGTCTTTGATGTGACTGTCGGGAGTCCAAGAGATATTAGCTGTAGTTGTATCTAGGACTAGGATATGACCATAGTATAGTTGTGAGCTGTAATAAATTCTGTACTTTTTGTGTTTCTATACGATTCTCCGCCCCATCAGTTAGTGAAACTGACACCTCTGGTTATATGAGCCTGGGGGGTGTTTTCCACAAAATTTTGGTTGGAGGATAGATGGCTGACTACCCCCTTTAGATCCCTCTCTTATCATGGATGTTACTTGTGCTGGTAGGAAGAGTGGTTAGTTTTCCCCATATATGTGTGCAGAGGGTTGTAATGGATTGTGGTTATTCAGACACATGTATTCTGGATATTGTTTCTTATGGACAACTATAAGCATAACGTGTATAGGCTATGGTGACTTGGGGATCCTTACTTGGTGTGTAGGCTGTAATGGTTTGAGGAATAATTCCCAACATATGATACAAATTATGTGAGATGTAGTGGATCTAGGAAACTACGTAGTTACTTTTCATACATGGATGTGGTGGTTTTTTTGCACGAGGTTTAGGTTTTGGTGATTTGCCCTGGTGTCGGCGGGAAATCCTTTTTGGAGAGAGATTCTTAGGACGTGAAACAAAAAGGAAAAGTGGAAAACTAGTACTGAAGTAGTAGATGGGTACCATTGATATTTTTTATTATATTATATACCCTTGTATGCGTTAATCAGTGATATTATCCATGGTGAGTCTTGGAACATAGTATACCTCTTTATGTGATGAGTTAGTTTCTCTTGTGGTTCACTGTGATTTAGCATGATTCCCTTAATTTTTCATAAGAGGCTCTCGGGAGGATCCTACTGAGTGTACTGTTATACTCACCCTACGTATATATACTTTATTATTCTGGTGACTTAGAGAAGGTTAGAGATAATGGTGGTTTTGATTATCTTGGGGTTGCAAGAGTTGTTTGGGCTTCGTGGGTTCTACTGTTTTTACATTCTTTTGGGTATTTGTAGTTTTTCCCCTTTCAATTGTAGTAGTTCTACATGAGATTACATATGTGTACATGGTATTTCATTTATATTGTTGTTAGAGTTGGACTTGGTTGGTGTTTCTCTTATCTCTCTCTTTCACATGTGTTCTCTTAGAGGGTAACACCTCCCATTTATGTGTCTATTATACCCTCAGTTCTAGACACTATCCCGAGGCCTACTTGAGGCGGGGCTCAGGTGTAAATATCTCCCTTCTCACATTGTCAGCCCAGAAGGGGTACACCGTATGGGGAGGTGGTCGTGACAATTTTAATCCAATCACGATTTATGTAATCCATTGAATCCAACATCATGATGTAATAACCCATTACAAAACCAATTTATTGCATACTTTTTTCTATCATGATAAATATTTCCTCAATTTAGAACTAAGTATGTTTACTAAACTTATATAGAAAACAACTTGCATCATATACCCTTTCAAAAACGATAATTGAATTCTATAACATAAATATCTAATATATACTCCTCCTAAATTTTTATATAACACTTCAGGTATTCTAGATGGTATATTAAATAATTTCTAGGTTTTTCACAGTGAATGTGCTTCCCTTCCTTTGATTTCTTTAGTATTGTTTGAATTTTTGGGTCATTATGACTTAAATTCATATCATTTTGGAAACAATTACCCTTATCCTTATACCCATCCTTATGTATCATAATCATATACATCCAATTTCATCTTAGTGATCCTTAATATGTTAAGGATATTGGGTAAACTATTGATAATCTCATTCATATTAAATATTACAATAAACAATCATCAACTTTTTTGAAGTGATTGTAAAATTAATTCCATTGACATATCATGACTAAGTGATTGAACTAATAACACTTAGTAATCACAAAACCAATCATATTGAGTTAATGTGTGGAGACTAATGTTATTTCAACAATCCTATAGTAAAAGAGATCCTTTGACCCCTATAACCTCTCATTCCATTCTTATTCTTGATTCATAATTTTTCAGTTACTTATTAACACGTATGCTTTAATTTTTCATGTTTATGTTTCAACATAGCATCTATCGTGACAAGAATATGAGTAGTTTCATTTAGTGAATATTTTTAATTCCTTTTATATGTATATAAATTTGTTTTTTTACTTGAGTGACAAGATGGTTTGTCAAAGAGGGGTATTTAAAATACATATAACATACCTTTTATTTTAATAACTATCCACCAGATCTAAAAATAGACCAATAAATTACTAATAGCTGGGATTTATTCAATTAGATTGATATCCAGGTCAATCTCAAAGAAGATGGTGATTTCATTTAAATTTAAAACAAAATCTTTTATCAAATGAATATTGTATTTCACATTCATTTAATAAGATGATTTAGTAAATGTTCTCCCACTGAATTGATAACCACTTTAAAATTCCATCAAAATCATTTGCGGTATATGATGCATTTGAATAATTTAAATCATCCCTATTAATATTTTTTAAAAAACAATTTTGGATCTTATCAAATATTATTATATGATATATTAGTGGATAACTATTTACGTAATCCTTCATATTAAATATTCAAATTTGATTATTCTATAATCTTATTGATTATGTTTTCATAGCTAAGTGTAACCAAAATAACGTGGTAACAACTAGGAACCTAATGTTTATGGTAACCTTTTTACTTTCTTTGCATATAAAAGATAATCTCTATAAACTTATCAGTTAGGGTCACCCCTTATGAAAGATCGAGATCCCCATAAGTCTTTTCTTTGGATGGAATATTAATAATATTATTTTTTATTTGTGATTCAACTTCGCCATATTATCTCATGTTATTTTATATTTTTATATGAGTTATTCTATTAATCTAATACAATCTTATTCCTTTTATGAAATCAATATGTTGAAACAATATTTATGTTTACCCCTATACACATATCATATCTTGTTTTAATAACACAAATTAATATCCAACTACATTCACACATACAATAATGAATACCATGTATAAATTACATGAAATACTTTCATGTAATGATTTCAAATTTTATGAAAGAAATAATCAATACATGAATATTCTGATATTTTTATATACCAAAATTCCAATTTTCTATAAAAGGCCTAATACTTTATACTAGTGAGTATTAAATACTATTGTTCCAATTAACAAAGATACATTACTCAATATATACCCCAGTTCGCTCCAAATTATAATAACTACTATGCTTAAAATACAATTTACCTTTAAATTCAACTTTATAACATAATACATAGCCAAAATAAAGGTATAGGAAAACTAAATACGTTTCCCAAAATAGAATGTATCTCCTTAGATACATGTATGAAAACTTTTATAAGTATATTAAACTATATAATATGATCAGTCATTATATAAAAAATATATATATGAATAATGTATTTATAATCTAAATAAATAATATCATCATAAATTCCAACATGAGTATATTTTTTTGAATAATTCATAAATACAACTATTATAAACAATTAATAATTTAGCCTTGTTTTATTCGAAATAAAATTTATATAAATATAAAAATTATATAATTATCACTAATACGAACAACTTTATATTACTCTTTTATATATAATTATTAAATATATGATAATAAATGAAATAAATCTATTTTATATTTGAATATGTATTATGTAAAAAAATTACTTAATCAAAATATACTATACTTTATACAAATTAATCCTTGATCACATCACTTTCTCCAAAAAACATTTTCTATGGTTTAAATATGTTCTAAAAATAATGCCTCTTAATTTGAAATATTTAGATAAATCACTATAAAAAACTCATTATTCTAAATATAAAATTTCCTATTTTTATAATTTTCTGAAAACTTATAAATTCGTTAAAATAAATATTATAATATCCAGAAAAACATTTTGTATCCATGATGAAGTTAATTAAACATAAATATTAATATGTATTTAATATAAACATTTAATATTATCAGAATATTATTTACTAAAGGTTTCATAATTTATTAATTAATAATTATAAAGAATATAATTAATTAATTTATAAAAACATTTATAAAATAATAAAATATTTAAAACTACATTTTCATGTAATTTTTAAATATTTATTAAATTATGAAATTCAATTAAAAAAATATATATAATTTTTATGTATATCATATTTTATGTTGTACCACACATTAAAGAATCAACTAACCAGATGATAAATAAGCAATATATTAAACCTTATGATATATAGTTTATGGTTCATTTTAAATTATTATGTCTGCATAATGTAAATTAAGGAATGAAAGCTCTTGGGGCACATGAAACACGGTCTAGGTCAAATGAACCATTCAGTTCGTGGGAAACTTTATTCCATGATTGGAATCATTGTCTAATTAGTGATACCCTGGTGTATTTTTAATGCAGGTATTATCAGAATGGTTTAATACAGTTCCTCACAAGTCATACACAAAGAAAAACTAAAATTTAAGGATTACACTATATCACTGCCTATGATATCTTATATCCTTCCATATAATCATTTCACAACCTACAATAATACATATAATTTTCCTAGTTATAAAACCCAAAAAAATAATATTGTAAAAAAATACTACATGATAAAAAATGATATTTATTTTCATCAGTTTCAGTAGAATTTCAAGAATTAAAACACAAAGTTAAGATTTGATTTCATTTCTATGATTATATGGTTTTATTAAAATTGAATCGACCTCCCAAAACAACTAAAAACCTTAATTCCCAATAAAACAATTCCTTTAAAAAACTATATATAATTTATATGAATAATTAGAGCCTTACACTGATATTCACTATTTCTATTTCCATTTAATATATTCTTGATAGATATCAATAAGTAATATCATGATGTTATTTACATATGAGGTGAATTAATGTGTTGGATTGAAAAACCCAAGTGATTTGGGCCAGAACATCCAACCATGATAATATTCTTGTATCTCAAGATTCCAAAGAGGCATGAGGAAGTGTTCTTTAATATAGATAGGGAAATATCTAACAACATGAAAGAGAATTCCCACAAAAAATCAAATAGAAGAGAACCCTTTATATTGACCATTAGGATGCCTCCTAATCCAATGAATTTAGTCATATGTTTAAAAGTTTATGAGTGAATTTTTTTCATTTATATATTCTATAAAACTCACCAAAAATATCTCTTATATGATTCATCTTATGTAATGTATGGTGAATTATAGATTATGTGAAACCCTTCAAGTCATGGATAAATCTTATGTGAATTTTTATTAATCTAATTATTTATTCATGGAATTTCTATGTCCCAGGTGTAGTAAGATAGTTTTTTAGTAGAAAAGTGGCCCTTGTGCATGGTTAGTGCATAATTTTTATAACTATTCAACTAATCATATGGGATTTCTGTTTGGGGGTAATAGTATGTCCAAAGTATGAGAATTTTTTTTTCTAAATGTTTTTGATTTAGTAGAAACTGTGTGTTATTAGTTTATGGGTGATAATGACTCTCACAATGTTGGCTCAATGTTTTCCAATCAATGTTGGTAAACAGTGTGAGTTTTCCAATCCGTAAAAATTTGAGAAATAGTTTTTTCCACTAACATATTTAACTCATGTAGTAGTCCTTCTTCTCTAAATTGATATGAAACAATCTCAAATGTTCTGGGAGATATTATTCTTGTACTCATGTTAAATTCCACATGATTAGTTGGTGTTTTGGATTACGGTAAGAATTTTTTATTAAAAGTTTCTATTCTTATACCCATATTCAACATTTCTTCCTTTTTACAGATGTGTATAACAATTAAATTCAATTTGAAAAATTTAATGTTTCGAATAAGAGGTATTTTTTTATTTTCATTGTGGTTTATGTGTGTGGGGACCTCTTATCCCCAAATATATTGGTTAAATCAATGGTGAGAAGTTTGGAAATGATTTTGAAGATGGTGTCTATTTTTGAGGAAGTATTATATGGACAACATTTGATACTAAATTATCTATCAAATTTTATTCCATTAAATTTAAATTGATTTTCGATTAATACTTTAACACTTTCTGAGATTATTCATGATTTATTTTGACAATACTATTTGTTAATGTTTTATTTTAAAATAGAATTTGATTTAATGCACTCTATGGATATTATAAAATGTCTCAAATATCATTAGTTATTTCAAATGTGTTTTTGAAAGGTGTTTCAAATAGTTCAATCAAGTAGTTGAATTATTGAATTTTTTTAAAAATTATTTATGAAATTTATTTACATGGGTTATCTGATCAACACTTTTTATGGCAGTAAATTTATATTTAATTAATGTTCCCAAAAAGAATAATTCCTTGGGGGAAAATATTTATTTTTATATTGGAATGATAGACCTTGGGAAATATGTTAGTTTATAATTGAAAAGTGGGTTATTTAAATTGATTCGAAAATGGTTTTGGTGTTTCGACATATTTATGTTTTGGGTGTGTTTGTAATTGATTAACACATGGGATACCATGGTTGTGTATATGGGGAGTTAGGCCTTGGGAAATAAGCATATATCATTGAATATCTAGGGTGTATTTCTAAATGAAATGTGTTCTCTATTGAGAGGATGTCCAATCAATTTCAAAAATGTTTTCAAATAGACCAGGAGAGCCTTTGGGAGGGAGACTGAGATATATTCCAAAAAATTGACTGCGGGAAATGGGTTAGTTGGATATTTGCATAATTGAAAGACTGAGAGTGATTTTAACTTTTTTATATTTCTTAGCTGACTATCATATCATTTTCAAGAATATATGACACAATTACCTTATGGTTAGAAACTTGATGAAAGTTACTTATTCCCAGTTGGTTTTATATGTTTTGGAATGATTTTAGTGCTGTGTGTGACAATGTTGTACCTTATTCTAAATCCCCCTTCTGTCAGTATTTTGTTACGAATTTTTTTATTCCCATGTGTTTATGTTTAAAACCATTTTTTGTATGTGATGTTTCTTATGTTTATTATTCTTCTCTATTTTGTTTATTGGTTATGTGAGGAGGCTATGTTTATTCCCATTCATATGACTTGTTATGGCTTTTTGTGCATATTTATATTAGGTGGATTTTTTTTTATTCCAGCCTTATTTACTATTATTTTGATAGATGGTTTGTTTTTTGAGAAAAACTAAATGGTTTTATACATTATTTTATTCAATTAAACAAATTTTAGAAGTGAACATGGTTTAAAAAAAATTCTTAAATTGAATTATTTGTTTTTATCGATAAACTAATTTCATAAATTCATGGTGGTATCCTACTTAGCTTTGTACCTCAACCATTCATAAGCCTTTTGTAAAAAAAGAGTATATTTTATAGAAAATATGTTATGGAAATTGATCCTTGGAATTAGTAACAATTCTTGATTACAGTTCCCATACTATTTTTGGGTTGATAAAGAAGTGATCTCATGGATTTATCTCTTATGGAACAATTATGTGTTTTCTTTTCATTAGGATGTAATATATTAGAAACTATGGTAAATTTTCTCTATATTATTATTCTATATATTATGACTTTTGGATATAATTTGTAGTTATATTAATGACTTTTTATGTGGTTGTTTATGACAATTTTTTTGGTTCGTTGATTCGTTTACTCTATTTTATGTCTATAAATGTTTAATCCTTTGATTTGTATTGAGATTTTGTTCAATGTAGGGATGGTTCATGTTATTTTTATAATTGTGAAACCATTCATAAATTGTAATTTGTGACTCCTTGGTTATGGACTCCAACACATGATGACACTGAACACACTTTGTGCATTGTAGCAAAGTGTCTTAGGTGGTGGTTTAGGTTGTACTGAACCAGTTTGTTAAAAAATGGTATCATAAAATTATATATTTTTTATTTATATATTTTCTATGTAATATGTAAATTTTGTTCATTATTAGGACTTGGGCAGATTTTTTTGGAAAATGGCTTGGCTAGATAATCATTTCACTAAACCTCAAGTTTCAATGGGTGTATAGAGCATGTGTTTTGATCTTGATTTCAAATATAGATATTATTTAAGTATTTTGATATATGTTGTGGATTTATTGAAACTTATTGAGTTCATTTTTGACCTTAGGTGTCAGTATGAGTTTCAATAGTGATATTAGTGAATAAAAATGGTTTCACAGTCAACCTACATAGTCTTGAAAATTATATAGTGCATGTGGATAATGGAATTGCAACAATGAAATTAAATGTTTCTTAGTATACACATCATTTAATTCCCCATGTCACCAAGACATACATAATGATTTTTTTCATAAATATTTATTTCTTATACTCCAATAATCCATTGATAGATTTCAATGGTGTATTTAATTGCATTGTTATTTTATTGGGGTGTTTTCTTAGTGTTTTCATGATTTTTATGTGGATTAATGTGATTATATTTGAGAATAATGTTGATATTAATTATTTTTTCCTTTGGAAATTTGTATTGTGAAATGGAAAATTATTATATTTTGTATCGAGGAAATTTCATGAGTTGTTTTGTTTTTCAACACCAATTTATAGTTGTTTGTGGAAAAATATGTATGTTTTTAGTGTTCAAAACAGAACCAATTATTGTTTTAATGATTGATATGGGGAAAATTTTTTATGAAGGAATTATATTTTTAAATTGGGATATTTTATTAATTGGTTAATAGAATTATTTTCAAATATATGAATGATTAAAAAAATGGTATTTTCAAAAAAAATCCATGACAAAAATGGGGTTTGATTCTGAAGGTATTTTTTCTCTATTTTAAGGTCCATGTGAGTTTTAATGATTTTTTTTCAAAAGATATTTGAAACTATTTTTGATATAATATTTATAATTCCTTTTGGTTAATTTTATTTGATATTTTTATAAGAGAAGTTATTAACCCTTGGATTAAATAATCTTTGAGAGTTGTGCGTCTCAGTAATGCGTTGAGGTTTTGATAAGTGGGTTGGTGGAAAGTGTTTGATTTTTAAAATGAAATTCTCATAGTAAATTCAACATAAATTTTCATTTGATGATTGGAAATGGGAGATTTGATTTGTTATGTTGGTTATTGAACAACTTCCATTATTTGATGATTATGTGGCAAAAGGCTCATGTCTTGTGTTAGTGTCTAGATTACTCCTTAAATGGCCTTGTTTAATTACCGATATTGGTTTCTATGAGTAATCCATTGATGGTTTCATTAAATTTTAAAATTTATGCTTTTTTAATTTTGACTCCACCCAGAATCGAAATGGATTTGGAATATTTAGGCCTTGTTTATTCTTAGGGTATCATGGGGAATATGGTTTATCCATGGAGGATTGTTCCGGTCTTAATCATTGTAGGTTATGTCTTCTGACCCTGGTTGTCATTGAAATGTGGGTAACTTATTTGGTTACCTTTTTCTATTTTTTATCCCTTTTAGTGATCAATAGTTTTAAAGCTACTAAATTATAATTATTAATCCATTTTTAATGGGAAGTATTTATTTTAAAAGTATCCATAGTGTATTTTTCAATGAAAAATGTATTCAGTTGGAATTTCCTCTAAGGATATTAAATAATGAGTAGTGGTAAGTGTCAAAAATAATTTTATGTATTAAACTAAAATTCTAAAAGGAATGATTTTGTTTGGTGGAGTATAATATTTGAAGAACTAAGATTAAACTAATAATGAAATATTATTATGTAACTATTATAACTTAGAAGTTAAATTGGAGAGTATGAATATGATTAACTAATTTAAAAAATAAATAAAAACATTATAATTAATATAAATATATTAGTAAATTATTATAAAATAATTTATTTTTTAATAATGTCAATATATTCTTCAAAAATATGATTAATTCAAAAAATGGGTTTTCTTTATATTTATAAGTTACTATTATAATTAATTTCTAGAGGTTTCAAAAAATTATTTATTAAAAGGAACTTCATATTTGGATTCAGCATGTCAAAATTATCATATAATTTTTTTAAAAAATATATATAAAAGTTTTATTTTTTATGAATATTGAAAAATACTAATTTTCATTGAATAATTTAATTTTTGGTGGATTAAAAAGGTAATATTTTATTTCTGATTAGTTTCAAAATTATATTAGTTTATTTTATTTTAAATAATCTACTTCTGGTCCTTAAATTGAATTTTATAGATGAATTTAGTATATATACTTTTTAATCCAAAAAATGTAATTTTCTTTAAAAATTTCATTTAAACTGTGTTATTTATGGTTATATTAAATTATATTCTTCCACTTTTATGAAAAATTAATAGTAACCATAGTAATTTTTGTTTCCATGATAAAGGGTAAATTGAGTAATTTAGGCTAAAAATATGATGATAAAAACTATTAAATGACAGAAACACCTACCTAAATCTTAATGGATTATTATTTCCAAACCATAATAATACAAGGATAATTTTTTAACCTTTTATGGTGACTTGAATAATATTAGGACCTTTATAGTATTTTATTTAATGAAATATCAAACGTGTCACCATGCTATCTACAATAAATGTAAAATAATTGATATAGTGTTATCCAAAGGATATTTTTGACTATAAATATTACATAGAAAGATAATTGCTTTATATTAACCAAAATATTAAAAAAGATAAGGGTAGAAATGATTACCATAAATTCATGCACAATGGTGTTACAATAATTATTTAATTAATGGAAAAATAAAATAATTGATATTAAAAATATTAGAATATATATAAAATGAAATGATTACTGTATTAATCAAATTTTATAAATGACCTTGATATTTTAGCGATATAATAAAATATTTTGTACAAACTATTAGTTTTATGTTTATATAATTAAAGTCAAATTAATGAATTGTTCATAAAATTTACATTATGGATATTTTATAGTAGATAAAATTTTTTTAAATAATAAAAAATTTCAAAAATAATTAAATTTTTCCATGTGATTTGTGTTAGAATGAAAATAAAATCCATGTTCCATTTATAGGTCATTTTTAATTCTATTCTGTCTACATTGACCCTAAAAGGGTAAACAATCAATGTTGTCTTGGTAATAGTTAAATTGGTTAAAAAATGGTTAAACACAAAAAATAAGTGTATAAATATAGTCCAAACATATATATTTTTTATTTTTTGAGGGTATTTTAACAGATAACTATATGATATTCTAAATTAATAATTTTTTATCCCTTTGGTATTAAATTATATTTTTTATTAATTTTTTTTTTAGTAAAATTCCAAGAGTTCCTCTCCCTTATATAATAAAAGAGAACCACTATTTCAAATTTATTCACACTTCAAAACCAATTTGTTTCAGAGAAGGTGTACCCAAATACCTTCCAGGAATCATTCCCCTCTTTATATGTGTTTTTTATGCAATGAAAGCCAACATTAGTGGTCTTAACATATTAGTTAAAGGAGGGTTTCTAAAGAAGAGGTATAGATTCGATATTCTTGTTTTAGTTTAATTATTTCATCCACATACATGAAACATTATTAAAAAGACATAACCATAATTTCCACATATAATATGATGTTATAAGGTTATTTTAATGATATATCATAATATCCACTTCGATGAAATGGGGATATCATTAATTGCATGTGTGTAAGGCAAATTACCGCCTCATGAAGCAATATAAATTTTTCCCATCACTATATCTAAATATTGGTTATAATGATTGATCAAATGAATTTAATTATATTAATAAAATATTTACAATTATAATAAATATAATATATCATTTATGTTCTTATATTTCCACGCATAGAAAAATGATAATGGCATTCGTACATATGTGTTGATTACCACCACCACATAGCGATGTGATTTGTTTTTCATTACCATGATTCATGAGTGGTATAGATTGGTATATATAAATAATTAATATGATATTTAGGATTTCATGATCATTCTTGAAAGATAATTTTTTTTTAACTTCATTTGAATATGATAATTGAAAATTGAAACTTTACTCATGTGTAAGTAAGACGTACCATCTCCATGATTTTACATAGTTGATTTTTCATAACTATATTTAATGGACGTGTATTAAAAGTATGAATAATATATAAAATTTACAATTATTTTATGACTATTATTCCAGATATTTTAGAGTAATGGCCACTTTGACTATAGTTATCATACCTATGTCATTTTGGACATATGAGGTGATTATGGTAAAAACCAGTGATGTGAACTAAAATAACTATGTAATTTTTATAACATGAAAATAAGAGATATTTATGTAATAAAAAATTGAAAAATATACATAAGAAATTATATAATTATCCTAGTTAATTTTTTAGGATGTTTAAGAAGTTACATGAAATGTCAGACTTATGGTAAAGGTTTCTCGTGTCACATTTATTTCTATGAGACATATTCTATATTGAAAACATATTTAGTTTTTTTGGTGAATATACTAATATTTGATACATTATTTAATGAATATATTTGTATTCATCATATTTAATATAACATTTTATTTTATTTATTTCTTGGAAATTAGAATTTAAAAGATACCTATGTGGTAAGGGTTTATTTTAAAATCTCATTATTATTCAGGATTGTTTATGCTTAAGTCCCCACTAGGGAATAATTTACTTAAATGTCCTTGTTCTCTAATTTTTTTTTGGAAAGTATTTTTATTATTATCCTAAATTTTTTCAACTTTATTTTTATCCCTTTTTGAATTTTTAAAAAATAGTCTCAAAGGAATCTTATTGTATTTTTCTAAATAATGTTCATTCTGGTGGTTCTAACAAAAAATACATAAGGAATGTTTTTTAACAAATAAGAAATGAGTAGCCTTTCCTATAATTATGTCACATAATTTCTGTGATTTTTACATTTCATGGATAAATTTTTATTTTCTATGAAAATGTTTTCAATTTATAGTGTGTTGTTTTATAAAGTAGGCATGACTGTAAAATAGAAAATTTATTTTCCTGAAGAAAATTTCATGTGGTATTTCAAAATAATGTTCCATATCAAATTAAATAAAATGATTTTAATGTTAATTTATTTGTGATATTAACTCGGGATACAATCATTACTTTTTCTCTAGATGTTTTATGTTTATGATGACATAATTTTTATTAAACCAGATTCTTTTCCACATAATATATAGTGATGAAATGATTTTGGAGACCATTTCATTAAATGAGTTATAATATGATAAATTATTTATGTTCTTATGGTACACATACTTACGATTTTCATTATGTGATTGTTGGGACCTATATCTCCATCAAATGCATTGGGGAATGATTTATGTCTCATGATATAGATAGGACTAGAAGTTTGAGGAAACCCAATTTGATAAAGGACATTGTCTATTATCATAGTAATGTGAGTGAACCTTGGAAACTATTATGGTTTGGGGAGTAAACTCAATCCACTATGATAGTATATTAAATGATACTTCACTATTATGGCAATGATTTTATATGATTGTGTGTATGGAAAAATTTATTGTTGAATTCCTATGTTATGTCCTTATAGATAATTTTTTGATGACTTTGGAATTCATGTATTGTTAACTGAAGATTTTTATTCCATCACTCAATATTATGATATTTAATTATGAAATTTATTGATTTTAAATGATTGGTACATTTTCTCATACCATTTTTTATATTATTCATATATGATAATTTATATGTCACTTATTTAACTTTACTAATCTTTTTATTTCAACCTTCTTATAGTTCTAATTCCCCATTTAATGATGAAGGATGTCAAATGAATTGTGACTAGAAGATATTCACAAGGATTATGTTGATTACAGAATATTAAATAATTAAAGAAATGTATATTGGGGGGTTATTGTTTTGTTCTTGATAAGATTGTTGTTCATGGGACTAACATGTTAATTATATTCCCTAATTCTTTAAAAAAATGCGAAAAGGTATTTGGGTAAGTAAGTGATACAAAAATCATTTTTATGTTGAATTATTTTGATGGAAAAAATTGGTTCTCATTTAACAATATCAAATCAAAAAATGAAAAGATTATGTTTTTAGACTCTGATTTAGATGTGTAGATTCAGGGTTGTTGTAGATTGAATTAGAGAAGGGTTTAGATAAAATTGGGGAATATGGTCTTTCACATGAGGTTTTCTTAAGAGTTATAATTATCATCATGGTTATATAAGTTTCAGTTTCATCATAATATCATAATTTCACACTCCCCCTTTTGAGTTTTTATGTATTGTAATTTTAAAGTGACTAATTATATTATTTGGAGATGATTTATTAAGTTACATTTTTTTGTTTCTCTTTAGAATACCAAGTAAAAATTTTATTTGAGGAATAATTGAATTTAAATTTTATATACATAAGTTTTTAGTTGTGTCTTACCTTTGGGATTATATGATCATTGATTTTGAAGAAATTAGGTGTTATTACATTTTTGGGTTGTAAAATAATATGTATGAGTTAACCCATGGGGTTAATGAATTTCTTGAAATGTAATAAGGATTATAGTGGCTGAAAATGTTCAACCCATAGGTCATGTGACAACCTATCACATCTGCAAAGGCCACAAGGTTAAAACTCGCAGCTAAAGGGTGACAACAGTGCATCACCAAACAATGGAATAAATGAAATCTTTGATAGTATGATATTACTTATATACATAAACAATTTAGAAAAAATAAAGATTAAATTGAATTTTGTAACTTATGTTTTACCATATAAATATCCATGATATTGGAAATTTATTTGGTGTAAAGTGAGTAATGTTATTTCAGAGGCCATTCTAAATCTTAATAATTCTATATGATGATGGTTAATAGAATATAATTGAATTATATTTTAGGAATATAGGATGAATTGTCTTTAGGATGAATATATGATGTTATTGTGGATTCATGATGATTCAGGTTATTTATGGAACCAGATATCATCTCTCAGATATTATATGTTTAGGGAATGCACACTTTGGGAGATAAAAGAAAAATTTATCTTGGAATATGGTTTGATAAAAACTTTATGATATTTTGGGCTTAAATTTTAGGATGAATTGTGTAGTGGAATTTTAAGCACAGTTATTTATTCAATGATATGTATTGAACTTTCATATTTTTGTTGAATTTTTGTAAATTAATGTAGTTGGCTCATATACTAATTTTTTTTTGAATCAACTAATCATGTCATAATCATTTGTGGTATGAAAATTTCTAAAGACAATAAGAACATATGTTTATTCATTTATTTATTTTATGTTTGATAGATGCTTATTTTAGTGCTTCAGAAAAGAAAACGTCATAATCAACACTATTCATTTGATAAAATAATCTGAGATTCTTGTGTAAATTGATTAACAAATGAAATAATTCGAGTCAAGTATGTAAATTTTATTATGTTTCTAGGAATTACGTAAAATTTGGAAAATAATCCTGAGATAAAAACATTATCTATTTACGTTGCCTACATAAAAATCAATATTCTTTTAACCAATCATAGATTTATAGTTCTGTGATTGTTAAATTAATCATGATCGTGTTATATATCAAAATTTGTTAGTCAATGTTAGTTTATTTTTCCTTCCATATCAATATTTTATCCTCCACATTAATTTTAAAACTTTAAAGAATAATATGTGTTATTCTAGATGATATTTATACATTCCTTTTCTCTCTTATTAAGTAGAGGTTTCATTAACACTATTTTTACTGTAGTATTTTAGAAAAGGCATTTTGAATCTTCAAACCCCTAGATAATGATATTGAGTTCAAATTAAAAGCATTAAATTTATTAATGGGGTAAAACATTATATCTGGAAATTTTAATATTAAAGGATGTGTTTGATAGTGTAAATGATATAAAACATCAATCTTAAACATACAATGGAATATTATTATGTGGCTATCATAACCTTGTCATTAAATTGGTAGGTCTGAATAGATATAATAGATTTGGGAGATATATTTAAAATTAAAACCACATATTAATCTATTATTTAATAAATATAAAATAATCACATAATTTTCAATAGAGTATTTTTATTCTTTAAAAATATGATTTCATTAAAAACCAATTTTATTTTTTTATGTAAATATATCAATTATTTTTTAAAAAATTTTGATAAAATATTTTCCAAACTAACAGAATGATTGATTCTATATATCAAAATTATCATCAGATTTATATTTTATAGTTTTCAATAAACACTCATTTTGAAGAATATCGAAAAAACTAATAATCATTAAATAATGTATTTTTTTTAATGTTTTTATACAGTTAAATTGTATTTTTTATTTATTTTCAAATTTAAATAGTAACTTTTGATTATATAATGAATAATTTTGTTCATCAAAATGATTTTTATTCATCAATTAAGTATAAATTTATTTTATACTTACAAAAGCTCTTTTTCATAATTTTTTTACATTGGATTTTTTCAGTGTAATAAAAAATTAAATTATTCATATTTTTTATTCCAAATTATAAAAACATGATTCCATATTTGGAATCAAGGGTTTCAAATATAGAAAAATTTTCTCATTTTTTTTAACACGAATAGTAACCATGGAAAAATTGGTGACCACGGTAAATGGTAAATCTAGTAATTTAGGGTAAAAATAAACCAATCAAAACTATTAAATGTCCTAAAAATGTACCTATATCTTATGGGATGAGTACATATCAAAAATATTCATACAATTTTAAAATTTATGTCCTTTTGGGTCCATGTGGATATGATTATGACCTTTATAATATTTTATTTAAAGAAAAGTCAAATATTTCACACACTTGTTTTTAATAAGTGTATTATTGTTAATATGTTTTTATCCATAAGATAAATTATAAAATAAATAGTGTATATAAATATAATATATTTTATTAATAATGGCTGTTGGTTTCTAATTTTTACTGATGAAATATTCACCTTAAATTATTACACAATACTGATGAAGTAAATATTTAATCATTGGAAAAATAAAATAATTGGTAATATAAACTATAAAATTTTTATATTTTGAGATAATTAACATAATGAACGAATTATAAATATATAATTGACATTATATAGATATAATATTTTTTTTTCAAATAATAATTTTTATCTTGAGATTATTAGATTAAAAGTATTGAATATATCTTTAAATTGAGATTATAGATATTTTTTATTGAACCATATTTTATTAAATGATATAAAATTCATAAAAAAAATATATTTGACCATGTGATTAGGATGAGGTTAAAAATATAAACCATAGTCCATATATGGGTTGTTCTTTATTTTATAGTATCCTTATTGAATCTTAATGATTAAAACTCCATGTTGTCATAGTAAGAATTAAAGGAGTTAAATAAGGGTTAGAACCAGAAGTTAATGGTAGAACTATTGTAAAAAAATATATTTTTTGTTGAATAAGTGGATTTAAAATCATAATAATCTAATATTCTAAAGTAAAATGTTTTCATATATTTTTATTTAATATCACCTTATACTAATTTATTATTTTTTTAAATTGTAAGACATCCCCTTACCTCTCTTAAAAATAGGAACCTCTTAATATCATTTTATCGCACATCAAAACCAATTTTGTTCATCCATGAATTGAAAAAAATAAATTCCTATAATCCATCCCATAATTATATATTTTTTGTATTAGTCATAACACCAACCATAGTGGTCTTAAATTTTTTTAAAAACAAGGTTTCCCATATAAGAGGTATTATTTTATGTCTGTGTTTTAGTTTTCTTCTTCTATCATGTCTGCTAAAACTTCTTAAACCATTGTAAAATTATATAAACATTATATTAAATAAAAAAATATTTTATTATGTTAGATTAATTACATATATCCATATCCACATCGATAAAATTTTAATATAATTCATCATTCATGAGTACGACAGACTACCACTGTAACTCCCCGACCTTAGAAGCCCAGAGCCGATGCATTATTTTGATACATTGGCATGATTACAAGGAATAAAGTCTTGAAAGACCGATCAGTTTTGTATCCTACGAAGTACTAGACACATACATAATTTTTAACATTATATCATGAAATAAAATAAAAAAACATTGTTTCCCCAAGGAAAACTCTTATAACCCTTAACATATTCATGTAGGTTGATAGTAATATACTTCTTTGCATCCTAAATAAAAATCATAATAAAGGGGTGATATCAGATTCTCAGTAAGGATAAAAATATTTTGGAAACATTCATAAATAATAATAAACATTTAAGGCAATGTATAAGACTAGAACACAAGCCTTTAAAACATAAACATCAGCACAATATGGAAAAGATAAATCAAATAATGCCATTTAATTATTCACATGGATATTATATTAGTCAAATAATCACATGTAATATCAATATCCAATTTCATAATGATGAAATTCATAATTCCAGACATTCTAAAACATCTTTTCAAGGCCTCAGCGAAGACGTCTAAAAATGATTTTGGCCTCGGCTAAAAACATATATCAAATTGGGAATGGACTTAGAAAATGTCATATATAGTGTCTCATGAGACATACCAATGCATCAAGGTGTTGTAGTGGGATCCACCAGTCACTTACTAAGTCTAATTCCTTCCTCATATGAAATGTTTTAAATGTAATCAAAACATCCATATTAAAACTAGTAAACGAAATGTTAATATTTTAACAAAAAACCATGAATGACATAAAAATATCACATCCACTGTCAAACATAACTCATTCAATACAATATGGATGATTATATAATAATAAATCAACCTAAATCAAGAATTAAATAACCAAAAGTATATTGAAAAAGATGAAAATAGTCATTAATACTATTTGAGAGAAATATCCATTTTTTCTTGAATACATTTAAATGTCGTGCTATTTATCAAAGAGGTTGTTTAAAATAGATTTTTGAATCAAAGTGTCCCATACAACATTGAAACATTTAAATGGAATTTTTATTTCAAAAAATTCATCTTCATATAAATAAATACTTAAAACAATTTTTAAAACATGGACATTAATGATAATTATTTAGAAGAATTAATAATTAAAACATTTAAGACTATATTTTATTTAAAGAGTTCATAACCAAATAAGATGTTCTTGAATACATGTAATTGAGGAATAACATTAATAAAAATATTATAATATCATGATAACAAAGGGACTCATGATATAATATATCAAAGGATAGTATATACACCATATAAAATTGAATTGGTGTATAATGACAAAGAGGTCTCAAAGGAATGTAAATTGAGACATAACAGCTTATAAATAAAGTATCATTTCATTAAGGATAAATCAATTAAATAATTATGTTTGAATAGTATATTTAAATTAAATATACTTGGATATTTAGTGTAAATAAATCAAGTTACATTCCCATGTATTCTTGAAAAAAACAAAACCAATGACTTGGATGTTTACGTCAATGAATAGAAATTCAGTTTAGATTTCCCTTTAAAGGTTCATATCAATGGAATGTGAATTTATCAATTGAGTGATTATTTGTATCAAAGGAATATCGATATAAATGGGATTGTATATTACTACATAAATAATAAATAGTGATTTCACACATGATCTTGGAGTAAAATAATTAATGAAGTATGCGAAAAGCCCAATGAGTGGAAAATGAAATTTGAAATTCCCTTACCGATTAGGTAACTTATGAAACGTAATCTCCCAAAAAAATAATAAAACAATAAAGATGTAAATACCCATAAATTAAATTATATTACACAAATAAGACAATCATGGGCAGTACATACACTACCCAAAAGAGAATAGTGGAAATATAGCATGAATCTCACGGGATTGAGAGTGATATGAAAACCCCTTACCTTGTACATTTCTTTGGTCGAGGGTATATTAACCTAGGGTATAATAGTAAAATCTTTGTTATTATATTATAAAATAACCACATACATAAATATGATATCATATATGATCTTTTAATATTGCTTTGTTAATAATATTTTAGTAGTATCATTGTTTTAGGTGTTAATTGATTTGTTTTCATTTATATGTTTTGTTACGTTAGTCATGTTATATATGAATAGGATGTATTTTATTAAAATAAAGAGAGATATTATGTTATGAAATATTATTTTTAATAATAAAATGAATTTTGTTCTTGAATGATTATGATGGGGAATGAATCTCATCGCGTTCGTGGAGACGGTAATCCATATGTACGCATGAATACTACATCCGTTTTTTTATTTTAAAGGGAAAAAAAACCAACTGATAGATATGTATTTTATTATACCAGTATAATATAATATTTTATATAATATATTTATTTTCATTAACACCATCATTTATACGTTCCATGTACGGTATGAAGGAGTCATATCACTTTGAGTGGGTGGTAGTCTACACTTCCTCAAATGAAATTATCTTATATATACAACATGAAAAGAATAAGGGTATGCTATAAAAGAGAGTTATAGATTAATATAGATAAAATAAATATCATTAATATCATATATAATTATAGTTCCATCATAATGGTCTCCATAAGAGGTGGTAGTAGAAGATTGAACAATCATCGTTTTGTGAGGCAGTAGTTCTCCGTCCACAGAAACATAGTGTTCTATACCCATTAGATAGAGGTGTGTGTAAGTTTAGTTCAAATAAATCTCATAAAAACAACATTGTATATTGAGGATAGTTTTGTTATTATAAAAAATGTAATAAAGATATTTTAGGGGGTTAGAGAAGTAAAATAAAAGAAACGATCTTAAGAGAATATGTTACCTTTAAACTAGCTTACTCTCTTTGGTTTGAACCAAAAGTCTTCATTAAAGTGCATTATTCCTAAGGTAATGCTTCTAAGTGGAAGATAGAGATGTAAGGATATTATTTTTTATGATTTTGGATGATCCAAGTGGATTGAGAGGTGTAAGAGATGTGTTAGAAGTGAGGACTTTTTAAAAGGGGGAGGTGGGGCTCTTTTGGAATGTTTGAAAATATTATTTTATTATATAAGGATTTTCTATTTATAAAAGCCAAAAACTCATTACAGTCGAATATAAGATGACTACTGTTCGAAATAAAATCATCCAATAATAATTTGACTGGTTTTGGATATTTTTTATTTTTTATAATCATATATATTTAAATCATTTATTAATGAGGTAAACACTACATCATTATTGTGTCATAAATAGTTTTATTTATTTGATGTCTAAAAATAAAAAAAAATTATGTAGTAAATATTTTTAGATTTCAAATGAATATTTATAGATTAAATAATAACTTATATTACCCCTTTTAGAAGTTGTTTTACTAAAATATATATGGTTATGTCATTTTTTTCTTTAATTTAAAATAATTAATATAAAGTGTTGTTATCACTCTCAAGTGGCTCCATGGGGTCCCCAAATCGACCCAAGGATTCCCATGGACGGATATGTATCAAAAAATAGGAATAGTACACATTTTATGGTAATTTAGTATTATTATAAAATTATATTTTTACCCTTATTTACCGGATTTACCCCTTTAACCACAGTAAATAAAATATTTACTGAAGTAAATATTGAAAATTTATGAAAATTAAAGTTACATATTTACACAATTTAGACCTCCTAATTCCAAATATGGACTCCATTTTTCATAATTAAAAACACATAATTGGAATAAATTTATTTAAAATTAATTCCCTTTTTCAAAATAAAGTGCATGTTTTTAAGAAATAATAACCATCAAAAGATTGACACTTGTTTGTGTCCAATTTCAAAGTGAAATTACTTCCAATGATGAAAATTAGATTATATGTTAAAAATATAACCTGATTATATTTCAAAACCATTCAAATGTGTAATTTAACACTATAAATTATTTTAGTTAAAAAAGTTGTTTTCAAATAAAATTTAGTATTCTTCAGTATTCATCAACATATAAATGTTATCAGAAAAACACTAAAATTTTATCAAAACTAAATTTGTATGTAACAATTCTAAAGAGGAAGTTTATTTTGTCAAATTTATAATAAAAAGTGTCAAATATTGTATTTAAAAATGGTTCTCTATTAAAAGGCTGTAAAATTGCATTTTTTGAAAAATACTTATTTTATCTGATAAATTTAATTTGTTATTATATTATGTCTAAAATACACATAATATGGATTTTAAAATTATATTTATTATATGAAATTAAAAATTCTGTTGATACTATTCATAACCGCTTTTTGAATGGCTAGTTTGGTAAGTTGTGGTGCGATGAAACATGGTGTTGCGTGTAGCGCAAGCTATTGAATTACATTAAAGAAAATAACTTACTATGAAATCATGTGGTGTTACATTCTTAACCCCTTTTGGAAATTCCATCCTTCAAATTTTTATAATTGGGCTTGGGAAGTTTATTGAAAGTCCCACATCAGAAAAAGAATCAATAAAACTATCACTTTAAAAGAAAGAAAAATAAGTACAAAGGTCACCTGATATAACCCATACTATGATTCCTTGTAGGAAAACATGGATATGGAAGATAAACTAAGTTAAAATAATAAGGATAATGTTAACAAAAAACCCACAAAATTGTGAGGGGATAAATGGTCATTTATTTCTTAGTAGGAAACGTAAAAAGAAAACATTTTTTTATTTTATGTTACATTTCATAAAGATAAGGAATTTATTTAATAGATTTTCTAAGAACATAAAGATATACACTTAATTTTATGTATAGTTTCATCCATTAATAAATTTCTACCACTAACTCATATTTTTTGTAAACGATGAGTATTCAAGATGATCTGGTCATACATGAAGTGCTAGAATCAACTTCTAGAGAATCACATAATCGAAAAAGGATAAACTATATATTTACCTTATCTTTAGAGATTAACTAAAACCCAAATGGTTGGTACATGATCAGACAATCCCACAAAAGGATAATCCTTTAGATAACGAAATTCAAATATTAATTTCTAAAATTAAACCAACAGTACCCAATGTTCAATAAATACCATTCAATAAACAATTGTCCTTAAAATCCTTCAATATAATCCAAACTAATATTGAATCCCAAAGCATAGAATTATTCGATTACATAGTCTTCCACGTTAAATTGTATCTCCAAATAACATTAACTACTCTTAAATTCAAATACTTAAAAGTAATTAACCTAATCACATATTATCTATGATAGGTTAATTATTTCCATAAATAACCCCAATCTATAAAAATCCACAATAAAAACATAGACAAAAATCCACAATTACTCCTCATATTAAATCCCATAGTATTCTATTTTCCTTAGGCATATAGTGTTCCCAATAGAGTGAACATCTTCCAAAATAACATTTATCACTTAGTCACGAAATCATTTTCCTATACTAAGGATATCCATTTGATAAGACAAAAGATCCCAAATAAACATATTATTGATCAATAAAATAATTTAACTAAAAATAATTAGTCACACTAACCAGGGACTTCACATAGTCTAGTGGTAGGTGATAAATCCCAATCACACTCAATTTGTGGGTTCGATTCCCACAACTTTGTCTGATGCGATGGGTTATCACACTGTCTATATGTTGTCCTTTTTCAAAAAAAATATATTTCATAACATTCTCAAAATGAGATAAATTTTTCAAAAATAACCATAACATAATTTCACCATTAATGTTATATCATACCTCACATTTTCATCCCAAAATTTAATAACTTTTAATTGCCTCAAATTCAAGGATCATATAATCCCAAATGGTTATTTATATCTATATCAACAATAGAATAGATAATTCTTCCTAAAATAGAATTTTCATGTTACAAACTGTAGGGTTACACATAAAAGAGAAAATTCATCCAATATAATCCCATCAACCAATAGCACTAATATTTTAAATATTTCTCCATCAATTTATTTCGAAATATGGTATTCCTTGAATAAGAGGTTATCCTATAGAATAGGGAATTTACTCAGGTAATTCCTGAGTCCCCTACATTTACAGAATATTACTATAAATGGTTTTTTGGGATCATTTTTATTTTCTTCCATAGTAGTCTTCATTTTTTCTCGAAAATTATTTAATTTATATCCTTATTTCCCACACATAAATCATTTCTTTGTTCCATTGAGACACTTACCTAGGTGTCTCGTTCCACATTTCCTGCATGATAGAAATTGACCTTTCTTTTCTCTAGGGTATCTACTGTTGGAGCTCTTATCATTCACCGCCTTTCTCTTCATTATTGAGTTTAGGAGTTATGTTAATATATATGTTGTTCATTATATTTTGGGAAAACTGATTCGGCATGAACACGATATCTTCTACACCTATCATAATTCCATTTCGTTGCTCATTTGCACCATCGTGCCCACATTGTACAGTATTTTCAATGTTATTATGACTTCCTTGGAATCTATCAATTAACTAACACAGGAAAGCATAGTGTGAGTCATAAAAGCATTCAGATAATTTCATTACACTTTATTTTTCAATCAAAGACACCTTATAATTAACCAAGGTTATTTATTTTCATCTTATATTAAAATCCTTCAAATCATTTTGTAAAGAAAATGTGAATTTACATAAGAATATACATCGGGAGTGTCATAACCAAGAGTGAAACAAGGCACATTGTCGTGTGCCAGGATACCTCGAGTCATGCCCAAAACTCCTTGTCAGAGTTTTTACTCTTAGGTACATCTATGCTAGAGCTGCCTCTACCTTCTCGTATCGAGACTAGGATGTATTTTTGGGAAAATACAGATAATATCTACATTACAAAAATTCTCGAAAGCTCTTCTATACTAATCCTCAATTTCTATCTTAGGGTAATTTTCTCTTTTAAGATTTCTCCTAAATCTAGTTTCAATGGTTTGTACTAAACTTCCTCTGATACCAACTATAATGCATCGACCCCAGATGCCTGAAGTCTGTGAAATATTTTAATACATTGTCATGATTACATGGAATCAAGTCCCGATCGACCTATCAATTTAGTAGCCTTGTATGTAATATATAAACAAATAAGTTTTACATTAAATCATGAAATAAAATAAAAAAACAACATTATTTCCCCGTGGAAAACTCTTATAACCCATTTCCTATTCTGGCTAGTTAATCGAAATATATATATTTTCCTTCTGAAAAAAAACACAAGAAATTGGTTAGCTCAGATGCTCAGTAAGGATAACAATATAAAAAAAACTGCCATTAATAAAAATAAACATTTAAGGCATTATATAAGACTAGAACACAAGCCTTTTAAACTTGAACTTCAGCATAAGTTGGAAAAGATAAATCAAATAATTCCATTTACTTATTCACATGGATATTAAAGTAGTCGAATAATCACATGTATTATCAACAGACAATTTCATAATGATGGAATGCATAATCCCGGACATTTTGAAACATCTTTTCAAGGCCTCAACCAGGATGTCTAAAAATGATTTAGGCCTCAGTCAAAACCATATATCAAATTGGGAAAGGCCATGGCCAATTCAATGTCTAATTGTATCATGAGACATAACGATGCATCAAGGAGCTATAGAGGGATCCACCCATCAATTACTACGTCCAATGCATTCCTCATAGGAAAAAGTTGAAATAGAATCTAAACATTCATATTAAAACTAGCATACAAAATATCAATATTTTAACTACAAACCATGAATGGCATTAAAATAGCACATCCAGATTCAAACATAAGTCATTAAATACTATATCGATGATTGTATTATAATAAATTAACCTCAAAAAATAATAAAATACACTGAAGGTTATTGAAATAGATGATAATATTCAATAAAACTATGTGAGTGAATATCCCCTTTTTCTTGAAAACATTTAAATGTCTCACTATATATCAAAGAAGTTATTTAAAAGAGATTTTTGAATCAAATTGTCACATACCACTTGGAAAATATTAAAAGGATTTCTTATTTCAAAACATTCTTGTGCATATAAATAAATACATAAAACCTTTTTTAAAACATGGAAATTAATGAGAAAGATTTAGAAGAATAAATATTTAAAACATTTAAAACAATATTTTAGTTAAAGAGTTCCAAACCAAATAAGATATGTATGAATACATGTAATTGAGGAATAAAATTAATAAAAAAAATTATAATATCTTGAGAATAAAGGGATTCATGGTATATTATTTCAAATGTCCATATATACACCATATAAAAGTGAATTGGTGCATAACGACAAAGAGGTCTCAAGGAAATGTAAATTTTGACAAAATACCTTATTAAGACCGTATCCTTAGATTACGGATAAATTAATGAAATTATTTTGTTTGAAAAATATAATTACACTCAATATAATTGTATATTAAGTGTAAATCTATCAGGATTCATTTACATGTATTCCCATAAAAAAACAAAACCAATTACTTGGATGTTTAACTCAGTGAATGAAAATTGAGTTAAGATTACCCTTTAGAAGTTCATATCAATGGAATGTGAATATATAAATGGAGTGATTATTTTAATCAAAGTAATATCCTCATATATGAGAGTGTATATTACTACATAAATAATAAATAGTGATTCTACACATAATCAGGGAATAAAATAATCAATGAAGTATATGAAAAGCCCAATGAGTGGAAATTGAAGTTTGAAATACCCTTACCGATTTTGTAACATACAAAACATACACCCTATGAAATAAGTATCATACAATAAAGATGTAAATACCCATTAATTAAATTATATTACACAAATAATACAATAATATGTAGTACATACACCACACAAAAGGAAATAGTGGCAATATAGCATGAATCTCACAAGAATAAGAAGTGAGATGAAAACAAATCACCTTGTACTTTTCCTTGGTTGAGGGTATGTTAACCTCTTGTATAACAGTTAAATAGTTGTTATTTAATTATACATGGACTACATAGATTAATATTATATCACATATGATCTTTTGATATTGATTTTTTAATAATATTTAAGTAGTATCATTGTTTCAGGTGTTAGTTTACTCGTTTTCATTTTTATGTTTTGTTACGTAAGACATGTTTATTATGGATATAATGTATTTGATTCACATAAAGAAATATGTTAAGTTATTAAGTATTATTTTTAATAATCAAATGAAAATTATTCATGAATGCTAACGATGGGGAATGAATCACATCGCGTTCGTGGAGACGATAATCCGTTCATACGCATGAATGCTACTTCCATTTTTTTATTTTAAAAGGAAATAAAACCAGATGATACATAAGTATTTAATTATTCCATTATAATATAATACTTTATATATGCTATGTAAGTTCATTAACATAGTCCTTTATACGTTCCATTTATGGTATGAATGAGTAATATCACTTTGAGGGGGTGGTAGTCCGCACTTCCTCAAATGAAATTATCGTATATATACAACATGAAAAGAATAAGGGTATGCTATAAAATAGGATTAATGAAGCTTATAGATAAAATAAATATCATATATAATTATTTTTACATCATAATGGACTTCATAAGTGGTGGTAGAAGAAGATTGAACAATCATCATTTCGTGAGGTAGTAGTTTGTTGTCCATTTAAACATTATGTTCAATACCAATTAGATGGAGGTGTGTGTTAGTGAAGTTAAAATAAATCTCATAAAAAACATATTATATTGAGGACACTGGTTTTGTTATAAAATAAATTAATAAAAAAATTTAGGGGGTTGGATAATTAAAATAAAATAAAATAACTTAAGAGGTAATGTTACCAATAAATTGGGTAACTCCCTTTGGTTTGAACCAAAAGGCTTCATTAAAGCCTTATGCCTAAGGTAAGGATTCTAAAAGGAAGAGAGGGATGTATGGATGCTATTTTGGCAGAGTTTAGATGATCCAAGGGGCTTTAGAGGTGTGAGAGATTGGTTATAAGTGAGGGATTTTTAAAAGGGGGAGGAGGTGCTCTTTAAGAATGTTTGAAAATATTATTTTATTATATAATTATTTTCTGTCTATAAAGGTTTAAAACAAATTAATGTCAAATATAAGATGAATCATGTTTGAAATAAAATCATCCAATAAAAATTTGACATGTTTTGGATATTGTTTTAATTTTTGTAATCTTATTTATTTAAATCATTTATTAATGAGGTAAGCAGTGCATCATTATTGTGTCATAAATAATTTTATTTATCTAATGTATAAAAATCTTAAAAATAATACCATGATGTAGGAAATATTATTAGATTTCAAATGAATATTTATAGTCTAAAATATATCTTATATAACCCCATGTAAAAATTGTTTTACTAAAAGATATATGGTTATGCCATTTTTGTCTTTGCTTTAAAATAAATAATATAAAGTGTCATTATAACTCTCATTGGCTCCATGGGCTCCTAATATAAACCCAAGGATTCCCATGGTCGGATATGTATCATGAAATTGGAATAAGACACATGCTAGTGTAATTTAATATTATTATAATATTTTAAACCCTTATTTTCTAGATTTACCCATTTAACCACGGTAAATAAAATATTTACTGAAGTAAATATTAAGAATGACTTAAAATAAAAGTTACATATATACACAATTTTTACCTCCTAATTCCAAAAATGGAATCCATATTTCAAAATTCAACACAAATAAGTGGTAGAAATTAATATAAAATTAATACCCGTTGTCAAAACAAAGAGCGTGTTGTTAAGAAATAATAATTATCCCAAGATTGACATTTGTTTGTGACCAATTTCAAAAGGAAATTCCATACAAGGACTAAAATTTGATTAATTGGTAAAAATATAATATAATTGTACTTCAAAAAAATTCAAATGTAAAATTTAAAACTATAAATTATTTTAATTTAAAAAGTTGTTTTCAATTAAAATTTAATATTTTTCACTATTCATCCAAATATTAAAGTTAACATAAAACCCCAAAATTTTATCCAAACTAAATTTCAATGTCCCAATTCTAAAGAAAAAGTTTTTTTTGCAAAATTGAATATAAAATGTTTCAAATATTTTATTTCAAAAAGTGTTCTCTATTAAAAGATAGTAAAATTTCATTTTTTTGAAAATACTTCTTTTATCTGAAAAAATGAATTTTTAATTATATTATGTCTAAAAAACACATAATATGGATTTTAAAATTATTTGGAGTATATAAAATTCAAAATTAAGTTAATAATAATCATAATTTTTTTGAACGACAATTTTTGGAAGTCGCGGTGCACTCAAACTTGGTGTTGCGTGTAGTGAAAGATATTGAAATACTATAAAGAAAATAACATACTATTAAATCATGGGGTGATTCAACCGCCTCATGAATTGTTATAATACATTTTCATCACCGTCTCTAAAGATTAGTTATAATGATTGAAATAATATTTATATTTAATATTAATGACACATGTATCATTCTAGAAATATAATATATAATTTACATTATTATCATTCCATGCATAAGAAAATTATAACATTGTTCATGCATACATGTGGATTACCACCTCTACAATTTGATGTGTTTCATTTTTCATATCCATATCAAATAGATGATATATATAATTATATATGAAAATTTTATATGATATTTTTGATATTAAAATAACTTCTTATCACTATGATCATTTAAAAATGAAAACATTACACATGAGTACATAGGGCATACCCTCTCCATTATTATAATGAAGCTCATTTATAATAACAATATTTAATGGATGGATTTACAAGTATAATTGATATCTAAAATTTATAATTATTTCATTATTTTTATTTTTTATATTGTGGGGTATTAAAAAACATTGTCCACACTCAAATTAACTATGTTATTTTGGAGATATGAACCAAAGATCATTAAAACGTCCAACATATACTTAAATAAATAAATAAATATTATAAAATTAAAATAAGTGATATAAAATGAAAAATAAACATGAAAATGATTATAAAGATATTATATAATTAACATTGGTTTATTATTCGGGAATATATGTTAAAATTCAGGCTCAATATAAGTGATTCTCATCTAATTTTTACTTATGTGAGACATATGTCATATTCTCCACTTATTTAATGTTTATTTTGTATGGACTACCTCTTTAATATATTATATCATGAATTATTTTTATCATTTTTATTTAATATTTAATTTCATTTTATTTAATTCACGGGTCTTACTTTTCAAAAATATTCTTAATTGTTAAGGGTTTATTTCAAAATCTCACTGTTATTTGTGATTGTTTATGTTTAAGTATCTGCTGGGGAATATTTATCTTCCATTTAGATGTCATATTAATTTTCCTAAAAAGGTTTTAATAATATAATAATAAAAATTAGTATAATTTTTACCCATTTTTAATTTTTTAAAAACAGTTTGAAAAGTGTATTTGTGATAATTTATAAAAGAGGTTCATTAAGAATTTTCAAACAAAATATGGCCACATGAGCATATTTTTTCAAAATTATGTACCCTAAATAATTTTATGCTTCCTTTACAAGTTTCATGTTTATTTTGAAATAAGATATTTTCATTTAAAAGAGAACATATTTGTTAAATACATATGATTTTAAATTGGAAAGGTTATTATCCTCAATAATTATTACATGTGATCTTTCAAAGTCATTTTCTTTATAAGATGTAATCCCTTGAAGTTTATAATAATTTAATGTGATATTTTTTAAATATATTATCCTTATTATTTTTATAGATAGATTATGTTTATGATGGGATTATGTTTTTATAACCTATTTCTTTTCCACAAGCTATGTTATGATGAAATGTTCTTGAAACCCATTTATTTTAATGGGTTGTGATATAATGAATAATTTATTATACTATAGAAAAATGTTTATGGTTTTCTTTATATTTTGGGTGAGAAAAATATCATCATATAATTCATTGGGTCATTATTTTTATATAATTAGAAAGATAGGGTTAGAATGAAAAAGGAACCCAATTTTATAATAGATATTTTCATCTATGATAGTCTTGGGAGTGAATCTTGGCTACTATGATAGTTTAGGGAGTGAAAATAATCCATTATTATAGTCTAAGAAATGATCCATGACAACTATTGAAATTTTATTCTATTATTAGGTGTATGCAAAAAATTTAATTCTTTAGGTCTATGATATATTATTATGGATCATGTCCATTGATTAAATCATTATTCATGTCTTCTGAATTGAAATGATAAATGCCATCACTAAAGATTATGAACATTGATTAGTAAGGTATTGATTTTAAATGGTAATCCAATATTTTTATACACTTTTTCGCATGTAATTATTATATTATCATTGAAATCTCAATTATATACACTTACTGACCATTTGAGCTCACCCTTATTAAGTTTTCCTATCCCCGACTGATGTGGGTGGATATTAAATGAACTGTATATAAATATTTTCACATGGATGATGTTGATTCCCAAATATAAAATAAGAAAATATTATTTTATAAGGATACGATGAGGTATTGATTGATAATCTAGTTTTTTATTGATCTATGATGTTTAGTGTTTTTTCATAATTCTCAAAAACTATAAACCAAATTTGTCCATGTGTGTGTAGGTGATCCATTATTATATTTGTATGGTGTATGATTATGATGGAAAAAATTCATTCACCTTTATTGATAAAAAATCCATAAATGTAATGTTTGGGTTTGTAACAATAGATTCAGGAGTGCATATTTGGTGTGGATATAGTTCACAATTTATTGTGTACATTTAAATTGTTTTTGACGAAAATATGGTCGTGGAATGATATGTCCTTTTTGGTTTAAAAGTTTTCTGTGTTTATTCTTTTTTAAGGGGTGATTTTAAATTATAAGTGATCTATGTTTTTTGGAAATGGGTCTAAAATAATGTAAGATGTTTCATAATGATTCGACCCTAGTTGCATCATGATGTGAATATAAAGTCATGTTTGATGTCTATTCATGAATATAAATAAAAATTTATCTTTTTGTGATTTTATGTTTCCAATAGATTTGTGAAAATTTATTTTTTAGATGTCTTTCAAATGGATTTATATATCTATATTTCAATGAATTATTTGAGTGTGACCTCATAAAACCTTTTGAAATTGACATGAAACTCTGAGTTATTTAATGAAGCCACATTTGATACTTTTGGGATTTACCTAATAGGATTTATGATTCTGAGACCCTCTTGGGTCCCAAGATGTTTTATATAACTAATTGATATCAATTATATGTTGATTTAGTTGATTTTTTGGGTTATTCCTTTCTTGTTTACCTTGTTGTCAGTTGGTTATAATACCATTTTTTCATTTAGGATACCTTGGCTTGTTTATTTTATTTTAGGAAACTTGTTTCTAACTCTAATGAGGGTGTTCTTTAATTTACAATGAAATTGGTTTTTGGAAATGATTTGGATGGTTATTTTTTATAGTTATGTGTTTTTCTATTAAATTAGTATTTGGGGAAAAATTTTGAAATCGGAAAAATTTGTTTGTGTTTATTAGATGTTTTTTGAAATGTCATTATTCTATGTTTTTATGTTTTTGTCAAATAGAATTAAAATCCACCTAACATTATTTAAAATGATTAGTATGGTGTTTTTGAAACAATTATATGTCATAGTAGAATTGTTTTTCAATGTTAATGGTTATTTTTATTTTAAGAAGAATAATTATTTTTAAATGTGTGTTTGTGATATGGATTCCATATTTATGTGGTACATGTTTATACCTACATGCTTGTTTAATTCATCTGGAATCTAGTATTGGGTTCATGCCTCATTGTTGTGGTTTCCTTACAAGGGATATTTTGGTGTTTACTTATGTATTGACCATTTTATTGTGAGTTTCATGTTGATGTGTTAGTGTTTGACCTTTGGGTTGGTGCTTGGGTAATTATGATACATGTTTATTTTGTTCCATTGAAATCATTGTAGTTCAGTCTTTGTGGGGATAGTCATGGGATAAGTTTCCATATTTTGAATCATATTTTACACATAGAGTATGGTGATCCAAGTTAAGAGACCATGTATTTTCTTATTATGGCATGCATGTATTTTCAAGTGTTCCCTATATTTTTTAGAGATTCTTTATTATGGAGGATCACTTTATTTTTGGAATTTTATTTTTGTTACACTAATTAATGAATTTCAAAATGGTAAAGAGAGAATTACCCAAGATTCATCCATTTTTATTTTAATAATATTGATCATAGTTTTTTTATTCCTAGGAATATCTATTGGTTGTTTTGTTCAAGTTGTTTTTTATTGAAGAATATATGGTGCTCAATAGTTTCATTCATAAGTTCTTCTCTAGTTTCTTTTCATCAAAATCACCGTATTTCTTATGGTATGGGTTGTGAGTTATTCTGTTTAATTTTTTATTAACAAGGGAATTTATGGGGGTAGAGAAATAAATATTTTGACATTTTGCAATTCCCTATAGGTCACATGAATATATAACATGAGTTATTATATTAAAAGTTATTCAATATTGTATTTTCCCAGTGAAGTGGGTAAAACAAATTTTGGACAAATAATCTGACACTTGATGAGAACATTATTTCTCAAACCTTGTGATTAACTGTATGAGTGGGATGGTGAATAGAAAAAGGATTTTGAATGTATTGAGCATGATTTATCTTACCATGCATTATTCAGTTGAAACCCAATAGTTTTGGTTTTTGTGAGATAATGTCTCCTACATTAAATTATTTTCCTAAACATGCAGCGAAATCATGTGGTTTGTCCAGGTCACTAAAAATTTGAGAAATAACCCTTTTCCAATGACATATAGAACTCCCCTTGGCTTACTTTTCCTCCCATATTATGAATATCCCTCTACTTTGTCCAAGGATCTATTTTGATCAGTTTTGTAGTGGATTACACTTAATTCCCTTATTGTATAGCCTAAGTTAAGACATTTTTCTTCTGGATTTCTCACTCTCTCTAATTATTATACAATTATTATTCCATTTTCATGTTATTTTGAAACACTTTCTTGCCAATGTAAGAATATATGGTTTTAAATTTGGGGTTTTTGGTATGTTTCTCCATGGTTTAGGTTTTTTAAGAACTCTCATCCTTTAATGTAATTATTGTCATTGAAAAAGGTAGTTTTAGAATTAATTTCACTCTTAATATCTTTCTTTTATTTTGTTTCTAGTTTTAAATATTGATTCTTAGTTAAAATTGGTTTCTATTGAATATACATTAAATTTATTTTAGATTAAATATTTAACCCTATTTGATGTGATACATGTTTTTTTGGCAATATGATGTTTTAATGAACGGTATCAAATGAATTTTCAATAATGTACTCCATGTGCTTGGAAAAAAATATCAAAAAGGAATAGAGCTCTAAAATGGTATTATTAAAAGATTTTTAATGAAATATTTCATTGATTTTGGTGGTTTAAATATTATTTCATATATGGTTTATGAAATTGGATTTATATGGACTATGTGATCATTAATTGTTACAAAATTAAATAGATATTTAATTTTTTTATAAAAAATATCATTTTATAGTGGTTGGAGATATATTTTTATTTTCATGTTTTACATTGACGAAGTTTATATTTTAAATGAAAAAACATGATTAATTAAATTTCTATGGAAATATTTAACCTGTTGGGATATGGGGTTGTTTTGTGTGTTTGGAATTATATAGAAAATAGGAGGCCATAGTTTTGAGTATGGTGACATATGCATTGGGACCATAGCTTTTAACATTGAATAAGAAGGGTATGTTATCCTACTGACCGAGTGAACCTTTGAAATGAAAACCCACTGTGATTCCAAAAGGTTTCAGTAGAGATCAAGAGAAAATTTGTGAGGATTATTGAGAGAGATTCCGAAACAAAGACCAAGGGACTAAGGGATATCATTGATGATTTGGATTGGTGAAGACCAAGAGTGATCTTGACATGTTTAATTTTCTTAGCTGACTAGAAAAATCTTGTTCTATAATAGGTCACCCTTGACCCTCATGGTTAGAGACCATGGTGAACATTACATACTCCTAGTTGATTTTATATACTTTAGGAATGACGTTAGTTCAATTAGTGTTTATGTTATAATATGTGATCATGAACTCTTTATAATTATTTACATATGTATGTTTATGTTTAAACCCATTTTATTTTTATGTAATGTTACTTATGTTTATTATTATTCCCATTTCAAAAAATTTAAATTTTGTATAGGAAACTTTTATACTTTTTTCTATACCTTATTTCAGTGAATAAAGCATGATTATGTCGGGGGTTGAAAGATGGTTTTGTTTTTGAGAAAACACAAATGGATTTATAATGTATTATTAAGGTTAACTTATTTTAAAAGGGAATTTTTTTTGAAATTTTTTTATTCAAAAAAGACATATTGGTTTTTTTGGATAAATACCTTGCATAGATTCATGGTGGTATTTTACTATACTTGGTGGCTCACACCCAACATTTTCATTTAGGTGTATAAAAAACATGTTTTTTTGTATTATGTAAAGAGAAAAGGAACAATTAACTTTAGTGAACCTTCATGATCAGAAAATTTTGTAGTGGTTATTAGGATGATGGAGACATGGTCTAATGGAGTTAGATATTATGGGGTATTTTTAGGGTTTCATATAAATGGGATGTTTTGTATTGGACCCTATGGTCTCTTTAATATATTTTGAGATTCTATTATATTATGATCATTTTATATCATGTGTTTGTTTGTTTATGGCATGAGATGTGTCTGTTTATGATACCTATTTGGGTTATTACTGTGTCTAATCTGTTGTATGTTTATTTAAATTTCTCATGATGATATGGTAGGTGTGGTTGTTTAATCCCTGGATTGGTCATGCCAGTTTTATAAGGGTGAGACATTTCGCAAAATGTTGTTTGTTATTCCCTAATATTTTTTTCCTGACTATTGTCATTAGGAATGTGCTTTGGGACATATGAAAGGTTGGATTGGGTGACAAGTCAGGTAATTTTAGGTTGGTTCATTACATATTACATTTAGGTGATTTGAATGTTAAATTGTTAACTCTTGGATACAATTATTGACTGTTGGGTGAGTTACAAGTCATAGTTCTCCAAGTCATACGACATATATTATCATACAATATGATTTTGATGGGATGTAACTATATGTTATCTTTATATTGTGTAATATGATACACCCATATGGAATTAAAATTTATTTTACGTCATGTATATTATACAACATGATTTCCCTCTATAATTATATATTATATATCCTAAATAAACAACCCACTCACACCCACTTAGATTAATGTGGTTATATATTTAGGCATTAAAAAATATTTCCTTCAACACATCCTTACCTAAGTAAATAAATCACAATATATCATTCTATATGATAAACATTCATCATCCAATTCATATAATAAGTCTTGATTAACAATCTCATGAGTCTAATATGTATCATATTTGAGACTCACACTCAACCTAATCATTGTATATTTTTACATCTTGGACTGGATTACCAAAACAGATCCCACACCACATCATCGTAACACCACATGCGCATCTCATAGTCACCCTAGGTTAGCCTAAATTCATAAGGAGATATAAATAACATGGGAGGTAGATTACACATTTCTATATATAGGTAAACCATAATATTTGTACCCATATGTGGTAAAAAATGTGCTCAGTCTAGGATGTTTATTTGTCAGATACAACCTAAAATTAAAGCATGCATTATTTTTTGTGCTCAATAGATCATGCATGTACACAGAGAGAGGGGGGGGGGGGGAGGGTGGGTGGGTGAATCAGTTTACACAAGTTTTACATATTTACTATTATTCACTTTTACGCCTTTTCTAATTCAGACCAATGGAATTTTTAGCATGAATGGATATTCCATATTGAAAAAAAATTATACCACATGAAACACATACTGTAAATAAAACAAAACAAAAAATATTTTTACAAGGTGTTCCCTCGATGTTGGTGACTATATCTATGCTATGATCAAGGATATAAAATACATAGATTCTACACTAGAAACCAATCAACACTTATAAGTGGTTTGTCCAGTTATCACCATAAAACCATGGTGGGTAGGTATTAAAAACATCCCAAATTATGTTGGTGTCCCACCAATGATCTCTATACTATGATCCCAACAGTTTTAATTATGTTGGAATTGTAACTTTTTTTAAAAACAAAACACTAACACTATTATAAATATCACACAAACATAAAGTTTCCTCTAAAAATAAAAAAATTATCTTCCTCTTTATACTACTAGAATATTTTTATTCTACACTTTCTGACTACAACTGAAAGTCATCATGTAAAACTAAATGTAATAAAAAAAATCTATGTCAGTCGTGTAGTATAATCATCTGAATGAGTTGATGATATCAATTCCACTTCATCGCAATTTAATATTAGAATGAAAAAATATATAGTATTCAACAATATGCATGTAATCTCCTTCTTTTCATTATTAAAAAATAATTCTTTTCCTTAAAAAAATGTTTCTAAAAATATTTTTCATTAATTACTATACACAAGAACATTGTGTTTCATTCATGCATGTATGATTTTAATTTAATTTCCATGAATGGAATACTCATCACTCTACCTCATTCATGTATTATCTTATTAATGCTTCTCTTCTTTTTATCAAATACTCCAAAAATTTATTGAATATATTATTCTTCCAATAATATCTCAGAACAAATATATAATCAATTATATATTTGTGAAATACAATATATGGTGTAGTAATCACTTGTTCATGGGAATAGAAATATATGAACACACTTTTTAGAATGTACTCCATGTTAGTACATAACCTTCTCAACTCAATCCATTTGAAACAAACAGTAAGAATGTACTACATGTATCACACATAAAAATTTCATCTTACCTGGATATAATTATTTATGTGATACTATTGTGTCCTCACACAACACAAGTAATATTCAATATTTTCCTTAAATGGAATACCTAACACTATAGACACGCATTATAAACATTTCAAGGATTTTTCTCAAAATAAATCAAATATTAGCATAGCTGGTACCTCTATTGTCATTTCTAATTCATGTAACAATATATGTTATTCACATGCTTCATATTCATCCATCACATATTTTATGTCATGCACAAATAACATTGGAAATCATCATCTTTTCATAAGTAGATCAGTTGAACCACTTGCTTCTTCTCATATAATACATGATTTGTGAGATTTAGATTTTCATAAAATGACCAATATTTTAATATCTTATATCCTTAACAAAAGAAAATTTTTACATAAAAATTCCTTATGAAATCATCAAAACATCATTTAACTATGTAAAAAAATACACTACGGAAACAGAAGGATCCTCCATCCGAGTATAGAGTGATTTTGGGTCTCTATTTCAGTCTACCTCTCTTAAGAAATATCTCTTAGGTAGTGAAATAATCACCCACTAAAAGGAGATCAATATATGGTATTTAAAGACTACATGCCAACGATGTAGAACTCCATGAATGATAGAAAAATATCCATTACTCTTCATGAAATAATAAAAAAACTCTTCTTTATAAAACAATTTAACACCATTTTGGGTTTTTGGGACTGATCTTATTTTAAACATGCAGTCTATATCTCATGGTGATTAGATGAATTTCAAATAATCAGGATGGTCAAAATATGATCAAAATGTGAACCTTGATCTATGTTTCTACATGGAGAAAATAAGATGATGGCTCAATGAGAAAGATGACCCATGAATTTGATTAGATGACCTTGATATAGATGATCACACAACTTTAGTTTATTCTATATCATTAAGGATGGGGATATAGTAACGCTCTTCCAAACCCACATTGACTTCAAACTTAGTTCCATGATTCATTATAATATATGATCTACCCAAAAAATTTAGAAATCATTTACCATTGGCACCACACCATTCCAAATTTCCTCTTCCTCTATGCCACCCTGCCTGGTGGATCACCTTATAACTCCTTTATTCCTTTATGATGTTGGTCTATAAATTCCTGTAGCCTCATCCATTATACATGGATCATGTTAGGGTTAATCCATGTTCCCATCTCAGTTGTGGCTACACAGAGATCCCTAGTCTTTCTTATTGGCGAGCCAATTTTTTGGAAAATTTTGAATAAAATTATTCTCAATATAAAAATCTAAGTTGGAAAAATCAAATATTCTTCTAAAATCGTTTATCAGGAAAAATATATTTTTTTTTCTTTCCAATCACACAATCCTATTTATTTAAATCCACAAAAAAAATTCTGTTATGGTAAACGATGAGTTATCCTTTAATGAAATGGGTATCATGTTTTGGAAATTAAGAACTACTCTAAAATATTCGCATTTAATTTTTAGTTCTATTAATAAACACTTCAAATGAAAACAACCATTCCAAGATACATTTTATAAAATCTCAAGGATAATTAAATGGATGAAATCCATAAAATAAAGACATTAACATTGACGTCAATGTATACAAACACATTGATAATGCAGAGGCCCGAAGCCTGACGTACATTGACATTACATTACTTTTGCGGAATACTTAGTACATAACAAAAACACACACACAAGGACCGTAATAGTTTAGTGTCTTTGGAAACTCGGAACATAATCTTCTAATCGTGGTGAAAGATCTTCAATATCTCCCGTAAGGATCTTCCCTTTTTTTACCTAAAACCTTTCTTTATATCCGGGGAAATGAAAACATAAAAGGGTGAGCTCAAATGCTCAGTAAGGGTAAATAAAAGAAAAATCAATCACATCATATTCATAAGAACATAACTTTTGGAAATCTTAACCTGCAAAAGAGGGCATAATTTCATAACATGGGATAAATCATTGTAGTGAAATGAAATCCCAATAATCATAACTTAAAACATGAAACTTTTTGGCATACACACATAATCATGGAAAATCATTTCTTGTTAGTCATGACTCATTTCCAAGACTATCTTAGCAGACAAAGTCCATTTCTGAACCGAGTTCACTCCTCGTTTCAGTCCTGTATCACTGAACGGAAATAACCTTCCGTTCCAGCCATGTCTATCTCATGAGATATAAATCTTTACCCAATGAATTGGAGGGAGATATAGGTCCCACACATCTTATAATGAATCCTTTCTTATGTGTGCCACATAATCATAAATCATACATCATCGCATAACAAATGTAACAAAAATGTGATTCTTGAAACATCATAAAACAAATCTTATAAAGCAAATGACTTCATAAAAATAATTCCCTCACAACATAATCAAATCAATGTAATTAAAGGGATAAAAACAGAACCCTTTATTTTCTTAGATGGAAAATAATTTTGATAAAACACTTGAACTCCATTCTTGAGGAAAATATCCTTTCTTCTTCAAAAACACTTTTCTTTTCTTAACATGTCATACAATTATAAACTAAAAGAAGTTGATTAAAAATAAACTTGAAAACTTGTAAAGGAAGCTTCTTGGAAATAATTTTTTAAAAAATCCATTCATGCCGTATAAGTAAAAAAACATTCTTTGTACTTTTGTCAGAATAGTCAAAAAGTACCTCGTACGAAAAACGACATCAGATTCCTTTCATATATTTTACTAAAAAGTCACCAAAGGGTAAAATAGGATTTAAACAATTGTAGTAGAATGGAAATAATATTACATATTTAGGAAACATGGATGTGGATGATAAAATACATCCCAGTAAATACTAAAGTATAAAGAATCTCGGATAAAAATGAGATTGTGATATTTCCCTTACCTTAAGTCAGATTTGCTTCGTAAGTGTCCGAAACTCCTTTATAATGATTTAAATAATGTCATTAACTTATTACAGAATCATATTAATTGTTATGATATTATATATGGTTCACTTATGACTTTATATTACCCGTTCTTTTGTAAATTCCATGTTAAAGAAGCGTTTTGGGTAAAATCGTTTCATTTATCGTAGGTCTTTGGACTTGTTGTTCTTGACATTATTATTACTTATAACATGATTTAATTACTTCAAGAATATAAAACATGATTTATATATCATACATATTCAGTATATATATATATATAATAAATATATAAATGAAATGAAACACACCGTTCATGGAGACGGTAGTCCGTACGTACGCATGAACGTTGTTTTCCTTTCCTTATTGTCTTGAATGGAATTAAGTAGATGACATACATATGTACATAAATCCAGTAGCTTTATAATGTCATGTATTTCATTATTATTGCTTATATATACTTTATAATCATTCTTAAATGGTTAACATGGAGAATGAATCTCATCGCGTCGTGGAGACGGTAGTCCGTACGTACGCACGAGCGATGATATCGTTCCCATGGTCGTGGAATTGTGATTAAGTGTATATATACTATTTCAGTATCAATATCACTCTATAATAATCATATATAGTTACTCCTTACACCATTATACCCATCCAATTAAGGTGGTGGTGGAAAATAGATTACACCACGGCGTGGAGACGGTATTCCGTACGTACGCACGCGCGATGATTTCCTCTTTCCGTAGGATGGATAGAAGGTTAATTATAGTTGTTTCATATTTATAATAACATAGCAGTATATAAGAAATACTTATGTTATTACTTTATCATGAAACAACTAAATAAGAATAAATTGATGAAGAAAGAAATTGAAAAAGATCGGTAATGGATATTACCTCTTCTTTGCAACGCCTCTTTGAATCCTCCACTTAGGGAACTAAGATTGGTCTTTGAAGAAGACCAGGACCTCTAGGATTATTCTAGGGAAGTGGAGAAGGGATTTTGGCAGGGGTTGGCCGAGCTTGAGTGCTCAATTTGGTGTGAGGAGGAGGGGGAGGAGGTGCCCTTTTATAAGGGAGGAGAGGGGCACCTTAGGAATATCTCAAAATATTATTTTATATTAAAGTCAAAATCAGTTTATAATGGTCCCAGAGGGACTTATTTCTAAGATAAAGTGGGGATGGGTCTAAATCCTATCATCCAATAGGATTTAGACAAGTTTAGGTTATTATTTTAACCATATCAATTAGATTTAACTCTAAGTTAAATAATTTAACTTTTACCGTGTCTTTTTGTTTTCTTACAATATATGGTTAATACACTTACTATAACATGCCAAACGAACCCCAAATTGTTTTTTATTAATATATATATCCTTATCTAAGTCATTTGGCCGAACCTTAGATTTTTTGGAATAAAATAACAATTAATAATATAATATTTTATTTAAAAACTATTTTGTGTCAATTTTCACACTATTTGATATATGATTTTTGTGAAAGTCATAACAGGATTATATGTTCGCACCAAGTTGATTCAATCAACACTAATATATCATAGTAACCTAAAAAATTAGTGGTATTCATAAAAAGTCTCAGATTACATTTATTTTGGTGTTTATAACATTAATTATGTCAATATTTCATTAATAAGATAATTACTGCGTCATCATTGTGTCATAAATAAATTAAATTATTTAATGTCTAAAAGTTATAAATAAAATACCATTATATAGGAAATAGTTTTATATTTCTAATGAATATTTATAGTCTAATTTATCTTATGTATAACCCCATATTAAAAATGATTTACTTATTAAACTTTGAATTTAACTATTTTAACCCTTCTTTAAATAAATTAATAATAAATGTCCTAATCTAATCCAAGTGGGCCTAAATGATAATATTTTACACTTAAGGTTGTTTTTGTTCGAGATACACTTTTACAATATGATTATGACATGTGTTAGGGTAATATTAATATCATTTTTACCCTTAATTACCCTATTTACTTTTAACCGTGGTAAATAAAAGTAAAAAGTAACTATTCACCAAGAATTATTTTCATCTCATTGAACCACATTTTACAAACTGAAATCAACCATGTCTCTCGGATTTTTGAAATTCCATTCACAGAAGCGGTAAAATTAATATTTAGGAAAAATTAATTTTTTTAACTACCACTTAGTAGTTTCACTATTCATTAAAAATTGAAGTTTTTCAGAAAAATGCCAAAATTTCACCCTAAGATATAATTGATATTCCGAATTCAAAAATGATTTCTATTTTAAAAAATTCCCAACATATAAGTTGCATTAATTAATTTTATAATTAATTTCCACTGTCACAACAAATAGCGTGTTTTTAAGAGATAATAACTATCAAAAGATTAACATTTGTTTATGTCTGGTGTAAATGTGATATTAAATACAATGACCAAAATTGTATTGAATTATTAAAATATATTCTAAATATACTTTAAAACCACTCAAATTAATAATTTATCGCTATTAATTATTTCGATTAAAAAATCTATTTTAAATTAAAATTTAATAATTTTCACTATTCATCAGAAAATAAAAGTTATCTGAAAAGTACCAAAATTTCACCTTAGGCTAAATTCGATACTCTAAATCCAAAAATGAAGTTCATTTTGAAAAATAAGATTTACAGAATTTCAAAAAGTGGTTATTACTATTCATAACGGCTAGTTTTAATAATATTTTAATAGCATATCATTGTTTAGTGAAACTTGGTATTGCGTATTACACACGCTATCGAGGAAGGTCGTGATTGCGTGTAATGCAAGGCAAGTCAAGGATGTGTGTTGTGCAAGCTCCTTTTGGTGTAGCGTACAACACAAGACATTAAAAAAATTAAAAAGAATATTTTTCATAAAATCTCGGGCTGTTACATTCTACCCCCCTTAAAATGAATTTCGCCCTCGAAATTCGTCGGGGTTATAAATGGTTTACTATTCGAAAGTTTCTTTAATAGAAACCCACATCGTAAAAAAAGAATACCAAAACTTGGCTTTAAAAACTAAAGTATGAAATGTAACGATTACCCAAATAAACTAATCACTGGGTTTGCACATAGGTGAAAATATGGATATAGAAGAGAAATCTAACCATCATGTTCTGATGGGGAGTGGTAGAGAACATGGCTATGGAAAATCCAGTAATCACAAATCCATAGATTTGTGATGATATAAGGTACCATCTGATTCATCAGGTATAAGATCACTAGGACATCATTTTTGGTTTTCAAGATCATTTCCCTAAAGTTGAAAATTTGAATTAGAATAAATACTTACTTTATTTTGGTACAATCTCACTGTTGTTCGTGCCTTGAACAATTTCCACTTCATCTCTTAAATAAATGAAGTTGAATTTGTTATTCATTAAGTGTTAGCAGATCATGTGATAGAATGACGGGTCATTCCATCTGTCTCAAACAAAAGGCTAGCAAAAATTATATACATAAGTCGATCTATAGTGAGATTAATCATATATGGTTCCTAAAATGGACTTATAAATCATATATCATACTGTTTAATATAATAAAACTAGTTTCTACTAAAAAGGGACTTCATGTAGGCCAGTGGTAGGCGATAAAGGCAAGTCGTACTTCGGTTGTGGGTTCGATTCCCACAGCCTTGTCCGAAGCGATGGGCTGTCGCCCGTCCTGCAGGTTGTCCTTTTTCTAAAACTACATTACTATAACATCCCATCAATAATATCGGAAAAAAAACTTCTATCCTTAAACAATACTCACTTATGTCCAACATAATCCATTTCAACCTTTAGGCTTATCCATAATACTGCAGTCCACTCTCATAACATAGTGAAAACGATTACCCGAGATTTAATACCATCGTTGATCCCCATATATCATAAGATATGTTTTGTTGGTCACATTCAAAACATTCAAAGGACTTAATCATGTATTCTCTTGAATACCCATCAAACCTTAGTGAAAACATGAATGCAGTTAAAATTTAACACTTTCCACATACCAAAATCCTCAGAATTCTATATACTCAAACCATGATATCACTTAGTCCTTATATCAATCATGAGCTCATGAATACTGTCAAATATTTAATTTTCTCGTTTTCCCTTCATTATGCGCATATCATTCTTTTTCCAAAAATATCCCAATCACATTCCATGGTTACTGATACAATAAAATTATCGAAAACCACATTAGACCAATACATAAATATTCCAATATTCCACGATACTATATACAACACTATTTTGGAATCCCATTACGTAAACACTTAATCATTCCACCACATCATTGTCATATTCAACATCGCCAATAGTGATCGCAAGTGACTTCCATTTTTTCCTTTGCCTTAACTGGTTGCTAATGTTGATCATCACTAACCCTTGGATTACGACATTTATTGGCATAATGTCCCATCTCCTTGCACTTGAAACATTGAAGTGTTGGTGGTGTGTTCTCTGTAGTGTTTGCTTTGTTCACATCAATAGAAACCCTTTTTCCATTACTTAGACACTCAGCTACTCGATGACCTTCTTTTCCACACTTAAAACATTTTCTAGTCCCTTTAAGACAATCTCCTCCATGCTACATTCCACACTTTGAGCATAAGGAAACATTCATTTTCTTTTCACCATTATTCTGAGATTTCCCCTTGAACTCCATCTTTCATTTCTTTTCAATACCATGAGATGGATATGTAACACCAACTTCCATTTCTACCTTCAGAGCACAACGCACAATTTCTTCATAGCTACTGAAGTCTCGTATAGCTAATGCCCTTCGAAGACTTGGTTTTAAGCCACTGAAAAATCGATCAACTTTACTTTCAGGTTGGATGATAATGCCAGATGCATACCTTGCAAGTCTTGTAAAATTTGCTTCGTATATACCAAGAGATTCATCATCCTTCTTCTTCAGCTCAAGAAGCTCCTTTTCCATCTTCGTTCGAAGAATACGAGGGAAGTACTTACTGAAAAACAAGTTAATGAACTCATCCCATTCCATGGAATCAATTTCATCTCTTTGCCTCGTATTCTTGATAAGATTCCACCATTGATCAGCTTCACCTTCCAAACGATATACTGCTAAGATGACTTTATCATGTTCAGAACATTGAAGAACTGAAAATATCTTTTCAGTGGTACTGATCCATTGTTCAGCAACAAGTGGATCGGAATACCCATTAAAAGAATGTGGACGTTGCCTCATGAAGGACTCAATAGAATATTGTTCCCTTCTCTGCTCATTTGGAAGTCCAGAATGATTCATAGCTTGTGTAAGTATAGCAATAAGATTTTGCACTCCATCTCCCATAACATTTGTCTGTTCAGGAGGACAATCATTGCATTGTCCATTGCATTGATCAACATGGTTCCTTCGGGTTCCAGCCATCGTATAAAACTCAAAAAGAATAGTGTGAGAGGCAAAAATCATGCTAGGGAAAACAACATTATAAAGGGGGAGTATCCTCAATATCTAACATCTTAGGTTAAATTCTATGATCGTTACCATAGTTCTAGGACTGTATCATATACGTATACTTATCCTTAGGGACATCCCTAGACATACCTTATAAATATCTCTAGGGATCTCACTAACGTTTTCGCATCCTAGTTTCCAAAGGATGACTAAACCTTTCCTCTGATACCAACTATAGAGGCCCGAAGCCTAACATACATTGACATTACATTACTTTTGCGGATTAATTAGTAGATAACAAAAACACACACACAAGGACCATAATAGTTTAGTGTCTTTGGAAACTCAGAACGTAATCTTCTAATCGTGGTGAAAGATGTTCAATATCTCCCATAAAGATCTTCCCTTTTTATTTTTACCTAAAATCTTTCTTTATATCCTGGGGAAAAGAAAACATAAAAGGGTGAGATTAAATGCTCAGTAAGGGTAAATAAAAGAAAAATCAATCACATCATATTCATAAGAACATAACTTTTGGAAATCTTAACCTGCAAAGGAGGGAATAATTTCATAACATGGGATAAATCATAGTAGTGAAATGAAATCCCAATAATCATAACTTAAAACATGAAACTTTGTGGCATACACACATAATCATGGAAAATCATTTTTTGTTAGTCATGACTCATTGCCAAGACTATCTTAGCAGACAAATTCCATTTCTGAACCGAGTTCACTCCTCGTTTCAGTCCTATATCACTGAACCGAAATAACCTTCTGTTCCAGCCATGTCTATGTAATGAGATATAAATCATTACCCAATGAATCGGAGGAGATATAGGTCCCACCCATCTTATAATGAATCCTTTCTTATGTGTGCCACATAATCATAAATCATACATCATCGCATAACACATGTAACAAAAATGTGATTCTTGAATCATCATAAAACAAATCTTATAAGGCAAATGACTTCATAAAAATAATTCCCTCACAACATAATCAAATCAATGTAATTAAAGGGATAAAGACAGAACCCTTTATTATCTTAGATGGAAAATAATTTTGATAAAACACTTGAACTCCATTCTTGAGGAAAATATCCTTTCTTCTTCAAAAACAATTTTCTTTTCTTAACATGTCATACAATTATAAACTAAAAGAAGTTGATTAAAAATCAACATGAAAACTTTTAAAGGAAGCTTCTTGGAAATAATGTTTTAAAAAATCCATTCATGCCGTATAAGTTAAAAAAACATTCTTCGTACTTTTGTCGGAAAAGTCAAAAAGTACCTCGTACGAAATACGACATCATATTCCTTTCCTATCTTTTACTAAAAACTCACCGAAGGGTAAAATAGGATTTAAAAAATTGTAGGAGAATGGAAATAATATTACATATTTAGGAAACATGGATGTGGATGATAAAATACACCACATTAAATACTAATGTATAAACAATCTCGGATAAAAATGAGATTGTGATATTTCCCTTACCTTAAGTCTGATTTGCTTCGTAAGTGTCCGAAACTCCTGTCTAATGATTTAAATAATGTCATTAACTTATTACAGAATCATATTAATTGTTATTATATTATATATGGTTCACTTATGACTTTATATTACCCGTTCTTTTGTAAATTCCATGTTAAAGAAGCGTTTTGGGTAAAATTGTTTCATATATCGTAGGTGTTTGGACTTGTTGTTCATGACATTATTATTACTTATAACATGATTTAATTACTTCAAGAATATAAAACATGATTTATATATCATACATATTCAGTATATATATATATATAACAAATATATAAATGAAATGAAAACACCGTTCATGGAGACGGTAGTCCGTACGTACACATGAACGCTGTTTTCTTTCCTTATTGTCTTGAATGGAAGTAAGTAGATGACATACATATATAAATAAATACATTAGATTTATAATGTCATGTATTTCATTATTATTTCTTATATATACTTTATAATCATTCTTAAATGGTTAACATGGAGAATGAATCTCATCGCGTCGTGGAGACGGTAGTCCGTACGTACGCACGAGCGATGATATCATTCCCATGGTCGTGGAATTGTGTTGAAGTGTATGTATACTATTTCAGTATCAATATCACTCTATAATAATAATATATAGTTACTCCTTACACCATTATAACCATCCAATTAAGGTGGTGATGGAAAATAGATTACACCACGACGTGGAGACGGTATTCCGTACGTACGCACGCGCTGTGATTTCCTTTTTCCATAGGATGGATAGAAAGTTAATTATAGTTGTTTCATATTTATAATAACATATCAGTATATAATAAATAATTATGTTATTACTTTATCATGAAACAACTAAAGAAGAAGAAATTAAAGAAGAAAGAAATTGAAAAAGATCGGTAATGAATATTACCTCTTCTTTGAAACGCCTCTTTGAATCCTCCACTTAGGGAACTAAGATTGGTCTTTTAAGAAGACCAGGACCTCTAGGATTATTCTAGGGAAGTGGATAATGGATTTTGTCAGGGTTTGGCCGAGCATTAGTGCTCAATTTGGTGTGAGGAGGAGGGGGAGGAGGTGCCCTTTTATAAGGGAGGAGAGGGGCACCTTAGGAATATCTCAAAATATTATTTTATATTAAAGTCAAAATCAGTTTATAATGGTTCCAAAGGGTCTTATTTCGAAGATAAAGTGGGTATGGGTCGAAATCCTATCATCCAATAGGATTTAGACAAGTTTAGGTTATTATTTTAACCTTATCAATTAGATTTAACTCTAAGTTAAATAATTTAACTTTTACCGTGTCTTTTTGTTTTCTTACACTATATAGTTAATACACTTACTATAACATGCCAAACGAACCCCAAATTGTTTTTTATTAATATATATATCCTTATCTAAGTCATTTGGCCGAACCTTAGATTTTTAGGAATAAAATAACAATTAATAATATAATATTTGATTTAAAAACTATTTTGTGTCAATTTTGACACTATTTGATATATGATTTTTGTGAAAGTCATAACAGGATTATATGTTCTCACCAACTTTATTAAATCAACACTAATATATCATAGTAACCTATAAAATTAGTGGTATTTATAAAAAGTCTCAAATTACATTTATTTTGGTGTTTATAACATCAATTATATCAATATTTCATTAATATGATAATTACTGCATCATCATTGTGTAATAAATAAATTAAATTATTTAATTTCTAAAAGATATAAATAAAATTACATTATGTAGGAAATATTTTTAGCTTTCTAATGAATATTTATAGTCTAATTTATCTTATGTATAACCCCATATTAAAAATGATTTACTTATTAAACATTGATTTTAACTATTTTAACCCTTCTTTAAATAAATTAATAACAAATATCCTAATCTAATCCAAGTGGGCCTAAATGATAATATTTTACACTTAAGGTTGTTTTTGGTCGAGATACACTTGTCCAATAGGATTATGACATGTGTTAGGGTAATATAAATATCATTTTTACCCTTAATTACCCTATTTACTTTTAACCGTGGTAAATAAAAGTAAAAAGTTACTATCCACCAAAAATTATTTTCATCTCATTGAACAACATTTTACATACTGACATCAACCGTGTCTCCCGGATTTTTTAAATTCCATTCACAGAAGCGGTAAAATTAATATTTATGAAAAATTAATTTTTTTAACTACCACTTAGTAGTTTCACTATTCATCAAAAATTTAAGTTTTTCAGAAAAATGCCAAAATTTCACCCTAAGCTATAATTGATATTCAGAATTCAAAAATAATTTCTATTTTACAAAATTCCCAACATATAAGTTTCATTATTTAATTTTATAATTAATTTCCACTATCACAACAAATAGCGTGTTTTTAAGAGATAATAACTATCAAAAGATTAACACTTGTTTATGTCTGGTGTAAATGTGAAATTACATCCAATGACCAACATTGTATTGAATTGTAAAAATATATTCTAAATATTCTTTAAAACCACTCAAATTAATAATTTATCACTATTAATTATTTCGATTAAAAAATTTGTTTTTAATTAAAATTTAATAATTTTCACTATTCATCAGAAAATAAAAGTTATCTGAAAAGTACCAAAATTTCACCTTAGGCTAAATTCGATACTCCGAATCCAAAAATGAATTTAATTTTGAAAAATAAGATTTACAGAATTTCAAAAAGTGGTTATTACTATTCATAATGGCTAGTTTTAATAATATTTTAATAGTATATCGTTGTTTAGTGAAACTCGGTATTGCGTATTACACACGCTATCGAGGAAGGTCGCGATTGCATGTAATGCAAGGCAAGTCAAGGATGTGTGTTGTGCAAGATACTTTTGGTGTAGTGTACAACACAAGACATTAAAAAAATTAAAAAGAATACTTTTCATAAAATCTCGGGCTGTTACAGATAACAATTACAAATCAATAATTATAGTAATCAATTTGCGTTATTTAATAGCCCCATGTGGATACTCTGTCAGTACCCATTTCACATCCAGGGATAACTTTTTATTCTCCCCCTTACATGACAAAATATCTTGTAATATAATTATGGGAAATAATATAACTCATCCCTTATATAATCTATTATTTTCATAAAATATTCCATTGAAGAGAAATTAAAATTGATCTGTTTAATAGAATGAAATAATAACATTTCCTAAATCAGTGTGTCCTTAATTAATTATCTCCAAGTCTACATTAGCTAACGTGGTCTAGAATACAAGAGTGGTAGATTTAGAATAAAATTTGTCAAATAAATTATTCAGAATGTTACACCAACACTAAAACCTTCAGTCATGCTATTTTCCATTTTTTTCAACTAACCTATACATTAATCTTAAAAAATAGATAAAAATAATTCAACTACATGAATTAACTTCCCCTTTATCAATCTATTTTACTTTGGTCATCTAATTATTAGTTTCTCCCCTTTAATCATAATTTTTATTCACATAGATATAAGAAATATACCTTTTTGATGAAAATATTTAATTTCAATAATTTGATATCATCAAATAAATAATGTACTAGATCATCAAATATTTATGTGATGCCAGTTGAATAACTCATCTATGGAATTTTTAAATCATTTCTTCTCCTAGAGGTATTATCTTCTTTGGTAGTATTTATCATATCTCCCTTTCATCATGAATAAAATCAAGAACAATTTTAATACCAATATAAATAAATAACTCTTGTGATAGATACCATCATGAATGATGTATACTGTTTTCGAATTACAAATATCATCATTACTCCCCCATAATATATTTTTCACATTCATTTCCATTAGAATGTTATGTTGTTTCATTATTCTTTTTCTTCTCCAACTTATTAGCCAATTCTAGCTTCCCTAGTAATATGGCTATAAATTCATTTGGTACTGGTAATAAATATTCTTGTGTGTACACTCCTTCTTCATAGAATATTTATTTGCGTCATTAGTACCTGGTTCTTCTCCACTCTTATTCAGTATTTCAATTAGTTTATCCAACCACAATAAAAATTTATTAGAAAAATTCCCTAGAATTTTTCACCCTCCACACAAATCATAAAAAATCACAGGGTTACCCCTTTTAGAGAACATCTCATAAAATTTAATTTTTTCCTCTTGATTATCATACACCAGATCAACCATTTCATTGGTTTTTGGATAGTAATTTCACTTTATTATTTATCTTTCTTCCACTCCCATGGGGTTTGTTGACCTATTTCCAAAGTCCAATAATATAACCTCTTATTTCACATTTGAAGCAACATTTCTTTGGAGTGATGTTTATATCACAATTCCAATAGGGTGTAACATGATTCAATGTTTTATTAATGATATTCTCATAGCTATAAGGCAAGAAATACTTTTTTACTTTTTTTTAATTTTCCAATACATTTTTGTAGTGTCATAATTATATTATATATTATGTAGTCCATAGTTGGTTCACAACATCACTATTCCTAACTATGAAAACCTATATTACAATAATCACATATGTATTTAAGAAATGAAAATATATTCTTCATTGATAAATTCTTCATCATCTGTGAATTACAATTCTATTATGTAAGATTAATCATCATATCAGATCGTGACCCCATTAATGGTGGCCTTCTATAACAATCATGTATTGATAAATTATGCTAAAAATCAATGGCCCAATTTTCAAATTTCCAAAAACACCAATAATTGGCCCAAAATCATTATTTTTTTAATATACAATTTGTCTAGCATTGAAATATTCTATCATTAGGATAACATGATTCTTAATCTGATAAATGTTTAGTGAATCACGAATCCCACTCTTCTATATATCCACCTTTAATGATTTATTATAATTATCATTGGTCTTCATTACCCAAGCTTGACCATAATTTATTTTTGAGCATGTAATTGAGGTTGAGACATTATTAGTAATAAGAGGAACTTTTGGAACATGTTTTACTGATATAATTATTTTTGAAATTGATTTATCGAGAGATAATATCTGAATATTATTTCTATATTAATGCATCTTATCATTATTAATACTATTTTCATAATTATTCTAGGAAGCATTTTTTATTTCAGTATTTGGTGATGATTTAGCTTGGGTGCTTTTCGTATTTTTGAACATTACCTCTGACTAAAGACATTTCATATTTGGAGAGTTTTTATGGTCTTCATCTATTTTCACCATTTATTTACATTATTTCTAGGATGAATTTAATTATGTGTCCATCATATTTTTGATATATAATTGCATTTCATGAAACTTCTTGTTGGGGAAACTTTTATCATCCTAACTAACTTTATGTTTTTCTACCCATTAACTCTTTTTTGAAAACTGATTTTCATTAATTTTAGTTTCCTCTAGTTGTGAATTATTTAAATCTTAAATTTTTTATTTCTTAACATCCCTCAAGGATTCATTAGATTTTATAATGTTATAATTAATTTATTCTAAACAACAAGTCACTTCTGTATAAATATTCCCAATCTAATACTTCATACAAGCATATCAGTGTAACTTATCTTTAACCAAAGTTAATATATCATAGCAATGAAATACTGAATGTTCGTCTTATTTTTAATCTTAATGAATTTATCATCCTCTTATTCTATTTTCAACTGATATTCCATAACAATCCTAGAAGTTTTATGAGATTGATTATATGTATGAATTATATAAACATGAACTTCTCTATTTCTTCATTCCTACACATATTTCTTTTAAATTTCAATTCAATGAGTAATAAAAGATCATTGCAAAGTGATAATGTTTCATCATTAAATTCAATAATTTATGTTATAGGTTTTCATCATTAAATATTATTTTTCAAGGAATTATCCAAATATACAACTTCCTTTTCATGTCTTGACATTTCACCATATATTCCCTTCATAAATGAAAATATTTATTTTACATCTTCCAAAGAAAAACTCTTCAGATAATCTTGTAGTTATGTATATAAATAACAATGTGGTTCAATAAACTTATCTTCATAGCTTCATGAATCGGAATCACCAAAAGGGTCATTATCAACTAATTTAATATATACAATTGATATAACACTACTGACTGCATTTCGTTTTTGTTGTACCCACTTTTTCTTCAAATTCATTCCCATATTTCATTTATATATCTTCTTAATGTTCAAAAAAATTTTCATAAAAAAATTGGCACTATAAGAGATATGAATTTTTTATTCCATCTTTGAAAACTATATTACTTATACAAATTCGAGTCTTCACTACATAACTTTCTGATCTAAAAAACTAGGATAATAAGGTAGATCAAATTAGTGGTGGAACCTTTATTCTCATACTAATTGATGTTTATAGTGGATAATTTTGGTACACTATGGGGGGGACTAGTGTGATATTTTTTACCTATTTTATTTTTTCACATATACCACTTTTCTAATTCTATCCACTTAACTTGTCAGAGTGAATGGATCTTCCTTGTTTACCAATAAAATTATACAACATGAAAGAAAAAAGGTAAATAAACCTCATCACATAATATTTTAAAATATTCTCTGATTATATGGGTCGCTATATCCTTTTTTGTTCCGGATGATCTGATACACAAATTCTCTATTGGAAATCAATTAACAATTACAACTTGGTTGGTCATGTATCACCCTGAAACCATGGTGGGTAAGAATGAATGACTTTACAAATTATATTGGTATATCACAAGTGTTATTTATAATTGAATCCCATCATTGTTATTTAAATTATAAATATACATGTTTTTACAAAGCCATCCCTAACACAATGAGAAAGATAACACAATATTCAATATACTACTAAAACACAAAACATATTTTCCTCTTCGATGCAAAGGAATAAACTCATTCATCACCTTATCACATTAAGTGAATGTATTTAATTGTCACTGAATGTGATTAGGAACATTTTATGAAATAAATAATCGTGTTATATTCTAAATTAGAAGATGATATTACTTTAATTTTATCTCACTATAATATTAGAGTGAACAATTGAATATTCCATAAAAACAGAATGTTTTATTTTACATTTATTTGATGAAAATTATTTATTTTTCTGAAACAAATAAAACTAACTATATTTTATTTAATCAATACACTAATGATCATTGAGTGAGATTCATGCATGTGATATTTCAATTAAAATTTTATGCATGGAATTAAAATCACTCTACCACATGCATGTATTATCATATGTATGCTTCTCTTCTGTTTATCAAATACTTCAAAAACTCAATGTTATTACTAATACTTCAATAATAGAACTAAAAATATATATACTTCATGATCTTATCTCAAAATACAATATGTGGTGTAGAAATTACATGTGTTTGGGAATGGAAAGGCATGAAATCACTGTTTACAGTGTGGTTCACATAAGTATATGGTATTCTATGGACAACCCCTTCACATATAGAATAAGTGTGTACTACGTGTATCATACATATATACATCAGATTACTTTGTAATAATTCATCATGAGACTCTATCATAACTTCATAGAACACAATGAATATACAATATATTCATTAAATGATACACACCATACTACATTCATAAATAAAATTTCATAGATTATTATAAAAACTCTTCACATATAAGTAAATGATAATCCTCTATTATTATTTATACTTCACATAACACCATATGTGATTCAAAAGATCCTGGTTCCTCTTTCACAAATTTTTAGGCATGTAAAACTGACATTGATTCTCTTCAAATTTAGAAAAGAGGATCACGAAAACCACTAAAATTTTCTCATAATAAATGTTATTTAGGAGGTCCAGATTCAAAAACACTGGCCACATTTTATATATCTTATATCCTTAGAGAGACAAAATTCCCACATAAATTTCCATTGGTATCAGAAAAACTTCATTTTAATGTGTTGGAAAATATATGGTCATGATCATTGAACCGTCACCCTAGTACAAAGAACTTTTGGGTCTCTTTTTCCCTTTGTCTCTCACAAGAAATCTGTCTAAGTTATTTTGATAAAATAAAACTAGGAAAGATAATGGTATAGCTTATTTATATATATCTCTCTACTGATGTAGCTCTCAAAAAAATGACAACCATCTATTACCTTTTTTACGATAAAGAAAAACACCATCTTCATAAAATTATTTTACTCCATTTCAATTTTAATTTTGATTGACCATATATTTATCATGAAATTTGTATTTTCACGATGACTTGATCATTTTGAAATCATAAGGAATATCAATTGATGATCATAAGATGGATAATGATCTCATGGATGTCACTACATGGAGAGAACCAGATGATCATAACCTATCCAATGGGTCATGGAAGAAGATAGCCTATGCCCTCAATGAAACGTCTGTGATATAAAATATTAGATAGATACGGTTTATACCATGTATTTAATAATAGTGATACAATAATTTGATTCCAAAACACAAATTGATATCGAACTCGGTTCCACACATATGTATAATACAATGTTCATTGACAAAATTTCAAATTGGTTTTCCATTGGCACTACTCCATGTGAGAATTCCTCTGTAGTACTATAGCCCTAAATGGTGGCTCACATGTTTACTCTCCATTCCATCTATGGGTGTTCCCTATTCATTCACCTTATCTTAGCCATGTTGGCCAACTCAGGAAATGGTCAATCTTAGTACTCACTTTATCGCTGGCTATACATGGATCCCTTAGCTTTCTTGTTGGATGAGTAATTTTTTTTGAAAAAGCCTTAATAGAAATATTCAATAAAAAATCTATTCCATCATTCTTAAAATATTATTCTCAATATATTTATCATGAGGTATATGTAATTTTTATTCTCATCATAAAAAAAATTATTCATTTGACTCTAGAAATCTACAATTGAAATGGTGTAAACTATGTGTAATCTCCCAATACTATTGGGATCTTGTTATAAAAATAAGAATATATATAGTCATAAAATTTAATGGTTCTTTATCTAAGGAAAAAATTAAAATAAAAAACTTTTCCAGCTTACTTATGAATAGTTATTTATAAAAATTCAACTGCAGAACTCCATACATCAATAATTGTAACATTGAATTCTCCAAAAACATACATATTGAAAACTATTACAACATATTTTTTTACATTAATCAATTTGTTATCTTAATAAGTATACAACCAGATAAAAATAAACCACATCTCATATACATGAATCAAATATCAAAAAACATCCCCAATGTGACTAACTATACACAATGAATGAGATATTGTCCTAGAAATATGTATACACACACTCACACACACACAAATATTCATATGAAAGTGTTAGCCAAATGAGGTCTTAATACCCAGAATAGTGTCACCAATGGTGATACCCCTCAAAAAACTACCTTGAATAGTTCAAATATTATTGGGTGGATCACATTTCAATCTCACAAAAATAAATTTCTGCAACTTCCATACTCCTCATGTGCATAACCATCATGATTGGGTTAATTTACCATACCTAGATCATGGATAAAAGGTTCTGTATTCATTTTGATAGGGGAAAATAAAATATTTCAGTATGAAAACACAGTATATGTTCACCACCCCAACCCTAACATTATATCGTAAACTAGAGTTTGTTCCCAGAAAAATATTAGTCCATATGAATAGATAAATAATGTGCATTATTTAATATAGATTTTAACAAATATTATTAGGAATTAATAATATTTCTACATACATAGGGAGGATATAATCCTATATACCCAGATTAGGCTTAGCTATAATACCTTGAGATTTTATGAATTCTTTATAAAAAATTTCAATTCTAAAATTTTTTACATTAAACCCAACAATGATTTTCAAAAAAAAAAACCATATTATTAATATTACTATTTAAAACTGACAATTTTAGCAATGATAATAAATTTATACTATGAATAAGAATTACCAAAATTTTAAAATTATGTATACTAGTTTAATAGAAATAAATTACATTTATAAAAACTACTTAGTTTCTAGTAATTCATTTTTGTGCTTTAAATATAATTTTTTATAAAAATTATTTAATTTTATGAAAAATAGTAAAAATAATATGTTATAAAATAATGATATTTAATTTATAAAATAAAATACATTTTTGAAATAAATATATTGACATTATCTTTGAGTGAACTTTTGATAATTTTCTATTTATATCTTGTTTTTTAAAAAATGTAATTTTTTTAAACATATCATTTAAAGAATATACAAGAACATTTTAATATTAATATTATTTAAAATTTAATTTTAGTTTTATAATAAATTTATTCATACATTTAAAGTCATTTTAGAATACTTTATATTTATTTTTGATATTAAAACTTTATAAACTTATGAAAATGTTTTCTTTAGAAAACATTTTTTGTTTTTTTTATGGGAGTTATTTTAAAAATTATTCCAACAATTATGTAAATTAAATTTATAAAAATGGATTAAATAATTTTAATCATCATAAATAATACTATATAATAAGTATAGATTAATTTATAATCATTATTAATAGTAAAATAGTTAAAATTAAATACTATGGTTGAGGTTAAAATAGGTTTTATAGAGTATTAAACTCAAAATATATGGGTTAATATGGATTAAATACATGTGGAACTCCAAATGTTTTTCCATATATGTACATTATATCATATATTTATAATGATAGGTTTTAGACAAGTTTTATTTTAAAACAGTGATACAACACTTTCATTTCAAAAAATCCATGTGTGTTCTCTCCCTCACTTATAGAAGGGAATCCACTCTCATATTCTATTCCCACATATATTGCATTTTTTATTCTGAAAACAGAAAAATATCATCCTTAAATCCCCCCCATTTCCTATAGTACTTATCTAGATTATAAAACACTCATATGAATGATTTTCTCTAAAAGATAAGAATGGTTTCCGAAAGAGAGTTATCGTTCTTAACCATGCATTTTTTCTATTTCTTCTTCAACCTATTTATAATCTTTTAAAATGTGTTGAAATAAAAAAATAATTATTTTACATATATTGAGATTTTATTATTTTAATATAATTACCTATATTTACCTCATAATCCATCACATGGAAAATGAAATAGTTGGTCATGTGTGTGATGTACTTCTAAATCGTAAGTTGATATAGTTCGTTTTCTATTGTTGTATATCACAAATTGATATAACTATTAATTTAGACATTATATGTTTTATATTTGACCGAAAATTGCTTCTTAAATAATAGTATCACATATAAATTCTTATAGTCCAAAAGGTTGGAAGACAATAATGACACTCATGTGTTTGGAGGACTACCGCCTCGCAAACCGATGTGAGATGTTTTTATTTTCCATTTTACATGGATTTTCATATGGATAAATATAGTGAATATAAATTATATATATTATAAATAAATTCTTATATAAATTTGGATTAATATTAACATTTATTTTATTCTTTTCACTGAGAAAATGTGAATGGTGTTCATGCAAACACATGACCTGCCATCTCTAGAAATTGTGTAATTCATTTTCATTCACTAAATTTTATAGATTAATATAAATATATATATGATTAATACATATAATATTTATATCATTATTAATATTCATGATATTATAGAACTAGGATCATTTATATTGTAATTAAACAACCAAATCATAACATCCTGAGAAGTGAATCTGTTATTAATTGAAACATTATTTTAACATGTAATTATTAAAAATAGGAAGATAAAAGGGTTTAAGTAAATCATATATGGTATAATATATATGAGTATTTGTTTTTAATATGAATATAATAAATCCATGTTTATTATAATGGAGTTTTTAACATGTATAATAAAATCCAATATGTAATGTAAGGGATTTCGTATCTCTCTTTTATTTCTCGGTGTTATATTCCATATTCAACACACATTTTGTTATGTTGTTTAATATATACCATATGAAATTTTATATCATAATTATACTTACTTTCATTATATTTAATGGGGTTTACTATTCAAAAGATTCCAAATATGTATGTGATTTGTGTCTGAAATTTATTTCAATGGGACACATTCCATTTTTACAAATTATTTCATTTGTGTGTTTTATGAAAACCCATTTAATGAATTTTATTACTATAAATATGATTTATTTATATTTTTGTATCCATATAAGGTTATTTATCTCATGGGGATTATTATTTCAAATATACAGAAGTCATAAATGTTTTAAATTATAAACCCATTTTTTTTCAGGATTGTTTATGATTAAGTTACCAATAATGAAATCTTATGATATTTATCTCAAGGAACTTATGAATTTTGTTATAATCATGTTTTTTTGATAAAAATAAATATTTTTATTTCATTTTCCACTCAGTATGTACACAATTTTCCAAAAATAATTTATTGAAAAATCACATTATTTCCGTATTTGGCCAAAAATACATTCTCTTCCCAGTAATGTTTTATAAAAATATTATAAATAATGTTTTTACCATTCTAAAAAAATTTCATAGTATCATTTGAACATTTTTTGGTTTTTTATAAATCATTTAAAAATAATATTTATTCCATTGTTTGAAAGAAGATGGTTTTTTATTTTTACCCAATATGTAAAAGGTATATTTGTTTTAACCATTATAAAATGATTTTTTTTAATATTTTCATGATCATTAAATGATATAATATCACATTACATGATTCTAAAGTTATTATCCAATAAAATTATTTCTTTAATATTTTGGAATGTATTTGATTTTAATGAAGTTATATTAAAATAGAGAGGATATTTTTTTGATGAAATATTCCAAATGAGGTTTAAAAATAATTTTCACAACAAGAGGATATCATTTGATGGTACAGAAGATTTTCTAGGGATGTGATCCAATGAAAATGACCTTATTATTAATATTGATTATTTTTTTATGACAAAAATATTATTATGAAACCTGTTTCTTTTCAATGAGTCGTCATATGATGAACAGGTTTTTATAGTATTTTCTATCCATGGGTTATGGTTGGATGAAAATTTATGAAAACCTATTTATTTTCATTATTTTTGATATTATGAGTGTTTTATAATCAAATTGAACTATATATATGATTTTAATTTCATTATGGGTTGGAGCTATATCTCCCCCAAATATACTGGGTAATTATTTAAATGTTATTAAATAAAATGGATTAGAATGGGGTTTTTACATTGTTCATTAAGGGACATTTTCATGTATGGTATTGTTTTGAGTAAACCTTGACTACAATATTTTTTTAGGGAGAGAACACTTTCTAATATTATAGTTTTGGAAATGGACTATGTCTACTATGGAAATGATTTTTTATTCTTATATTTATGCCACAACACTATATGTTAGGATAATGTAATGTTATCATGGATAATATTCATTTATTCCTTTATGATTAATGTCTTATTAATTGCCAATAATTATTCCATGAATTACGTCTATGACTTATAATGGGATTTAAATGTCATTCTCATGTTCTCTTGTCGTGTTGATATATCCCATGTTTTCCCTTAGTAATAACTTCTGGTCACCCTTTTTTTGTTTTATTTCCCAAGGTTATGAAAGGATGTTTTATGAGTGATATGTCTATGTTGAGTGATAGTTTTTAGAAACTTATTGGGAGATGATATAGTTCACTTATAAACTAGTTTTCTATATATCCAAGGGATCAAAATAATTATACCTAATAGATTCTAGCTTGATTAATTATTTTATTTAATTAATATTTATCTATTAAGATGTGATATCTATGTATAGAATGTTTAGGAATGTTTATGAGCACTTAGAATATGAGATATACTGGTCACAGAAACCTTGATTCACATCCTAATAATCTAAGGAGGATTTTAGATCCGTTATGGTGTCTTAAACATATACTCATATACATCAAAACAAATGCATAAATATATGAAAAGAAACCAGGAACCTATATACCTCTCATGATGTAAATTAAGAGGTATAATCAGCCATATAAATCCCCTAGAACGTTCTATTGAGTAGGGGAATGGGTAAAATTGGACTAGGCATTGCGAGCACATCCAATGTATTTATAGTTATGCCTTTGACCCATACCTTGTCTGTAACTTTTATTCTATCATGGCTACCTTCATAAGACATTGTAACATAATATATGTTTAAAATGAGTTCTATGAGCCCGGTTATTCAAATAATAATCCACACCAATTTATAAGTATGGGAAAAAATATAATCAGCCATTGATTTATTTTTTTTAAAAATGATGGAAATGAGTAACATGAGGGGAATATTAGACGAAAAATAATTTTCTATTTAAGAAGAATAAATTCCAATCAAATTTTAACAATTATAATATATTCCTTGTGTATAAAATGGAATTGTTTGATGATAAATATATTAATAGAATACATAAAATCCCCAATATCCATATATTATTTATAAAAACCCAATTTTTTATTTTTAATTGTTTTATAGTGTTCAAATAGTTTCAAATATTTTCTATACCAACTCTATTTTAGTAAGACATGATAATGATTTATTAATATAAATTTAAAATTTATAATATATTATTTCGGTCAAGTTAAATATAATAACCGACCACTTGAATTTTAAGATCAGCTAAAACCGAATTAAAATTTGGTCATGGTTCAGTTTCAACATGAAAGAAAAAAAATAGTAAGTTAACGAGGTAAATTACCTTATATTTCAAAAAACAACCTTTTAATTCCATCAAATCATATGAAGATCAAATATATCAAATAATCCTACATCCTCTATAAAAGATAAAAAGAAAATCTCAAATCTAACTAGGATGAAATGATAAAGAGAGTAGGATTATGTGAAGATGGACCCTTACCAATTTGAATATGATCTCCCAAATGAAATAAAGAGGGATAAGAAGACATATTATTGATCTTGGAAGAGGAAGGATAGTTTACATGAGGATAAAAAAGTGAATTTTTAATGAAATCTAGTGATACTATGTATTTAAAGGGTAGTAATTCATGTAAAATGAGTAAATTATTCTTTTGAAAGGTTTTAGTCATGGAGTCTACTAGGTTCCAGATAGGATACAACATAGTACACAACAATTCATATAAAACATCTTGGGTCTCTTTCCCCAACTAGGTACCCAGTAGGAGGCCAATAATTACCTGATAGTATCCAAACACATGGCGGTGTTCCCTTTATATTCTGTCATTTACCAAAATTCCTATGTTCTTCCCCAAAAACACAATGTTCATGGGGATTTGGTCTTTAGAACCTCCCCACAATCTAGACTCTCCTCACCGAGAAGCATAAAATGCCTTGTTGAGGGAATAACTATAAAAACTTCACTTTCATCTTATACATATTATTTTATGTTTCTTAATGGAACTTCAAATTACTTCCCATTACTCAAACACAGGTGAAATTTTTCACTATAAGTCCTTCATAATTTGGGGGAAATTTAATATGGGATTATATATATATGATGTGTTAAAATCAATCTCAATTTCCACATACATAAATACATTTAATGGATTTGTACATAAATATTAAACTAATAAATAAGAATAGTATTGTTGAAGGAGTTGAATTTAGTTATTAATGAATGATGATAAGGCACAAGTCATGCTCGGGCTAATACATTTTATATTCTTACAAATAATACAACCAATTTCCTCAATTTTACTATTTTTTGTTGACCAAATCAAGGATAAAATCCAAAGGGAGGCATGATCAACCACTTCAAATTTTACAGTTCACCTCTAACAGTTGAAATATTATTATTGGTGACTTAGAGAGGTTATGAATAACATATGATTTATCATTACATATTCAATAATTTCATTGATTATTCTAGGACTGATCAATAAGGACATACTTATTTCATTACAAAAAAAATATAATTACATGGTTATAATTACAAAGCATTAAAGGGAACCGTAAAAATTAAAAATTGTTAATTATTAATACTGGAGAATTATAAAAAAGATATATGATTCTCCTATTATACAAAACAAACCTAAATGATTTTTGGATGCATATCTTATAAAATCATCATATTTTTTCAGATAAACCATCATTTTGTGGTTGAATAGTTGTCCAAAAAATTACATTCTGACCTAATATATCATATTTTATTGGTATAGGTTGATATTTATTGGTAAACTGGTCTAAAATCACCCATAACATGCTTACACCACTCATGGTTCAACGTTGATTAGTCAAAAAATCCATTGTATGTTTATTACACTTATATACCGATAATGGTACTGGATAAAGATTCATTATTGTATTTTTTTCAATCCCTTAATATACTGATAGGTAAGGCATGTAGCACCAAACCGCATGATATCTCATCTCATATTCAATAAAAAAATTAGAGATGATCATACTGATACATATTGATAAATTTAATTATTGGTTGTACAACCCTTCAAGAATCATGGTATTACATCATCACAATATCCTTAATAATAGAAAAAACAACCAACCATCCACTGATGTAAAGGGAGGATTTAGAGGTTTTGAAAATTTATTCAAGGTTATCATCACCATAAAATCCCTCTTGAATGATGATATAATATTGATCTAACATATAGAATTACATGACCTATTCCACATTAGATGATGTAAGGTAGATATAATTTTAGTGCATTCCCCTACGATTTGAGACCAAATCAATGTATAGTTAATCCATTAGATACATTAATCTTTACTCATCCCTTTCTTCCATAAAAATTTACGATGAACTTTATGATAGAGGGAATAATTAATCATATTTAATTTAATATAAGAATAGTAGATAATGAAATAAAATGACTGAATGTATTATTCCAAACTTCATTTTCTAATGTTTAGATCTTATTGACAAAAATATATATTTTAAATTTTTTTAACACTACAAAACACTTTCAGAATAGGTTGTATCTCAAGAATTTCAAGATATGTAAAATTATACACAATCATAGTTCAGGGGAAGGGTATATATTGTTAGGTCAAAATATACCGAGTAACACAAGAGGGGGGTGAATTGTGTCCTTTAAAAAAAATCCACAATGTTGTCTAATGAAACCCACTATGATATATACAGATATATAGTGTTTAATTTTTTAATAAAAATATTCATTATATAAACAAAAATAAAGAAAACTTTTATTTATAGTGGTTTAGGGCACAAAGATCCCCTAGACCACTCCACCATTCACTCTCTCTGTGAACTTAGTAAATTTCACCAGAACAGTCTTCTTATCACAAGACCATGATTTCACAATAGTGTGTAGAAAACTGAAACCATTACAAAAAAGGCTAATAAAAAATATGTATGGTTCAAAAACAGAGATATGAATAACCACATCTTATTTTGAGAACCAGATACTCCCCCACAACTTAGTACGAGCAGTTGAAATTTCAATAAATTAGAAGAGTTTGATTTATTGTTTCAGGATGTCCTTTAACTTTTCTGTAGAAGATACCGTGATATGATTGTTTTTCTTATTTAAAAAAATATATCCAAGAATGAAACTGTCAGAAACAATCCTTGTTGACAAATTATTTTCAATAAGGAAGAAAATAAACATCAATTGTAATCTTACAACAGCAAAATATTGAACATGTATACCTCCAAAGTGTAGCTTCTTTCATAATAAATTGTTCATTTCACAAACACTAGAAAATATAATTTCAAAAATATATATTCACAAATGCGTATTCTATTTCATGCATTTATATATTTTAATAGTTACTCTGAAGAAATATATTGAATAGGTTGCATTCTTCTTTATTCCAGATCAAAATTAATAGCCTAATTAATTACAAAAATATATATTCCAATTGACTAGGGGATTTATAACTTCTCTTAGGAACATTAGTGATTTCCTTCAATGAATAAGGTTCTTTGAAAGAATCATAATGATCCTAGAACCAGAATTTAACTCTAACTTGATTGTTGCAGCAATATCGATATGAAACATTGATTCAAAACATAATCATTGAAAACAAAACATAGGGTTGAACTATATAGTTTATGGTTACTTCATGTAGCATAGGTTACCTTTATAAAATGTAGGCTTCCTTAACCATAGCTTCATCATTATGTAATATATGAAAAAACTAGATTAGGGATGATAATTCATACGTTCACCATTTTACCATAATAAACCAAACATAGCATTGATTAACCATACATTCAAATTATCAACCATATGGTTGATGAATAATAGAAACAACTTGCAATGTATGGTTGTTGATACATACATTTGACAATTCTCTAAATTTATGGATTTAAATCCATATGTAATCTATTTAGCATGAAATAGGATTAATAACATATGCATGTGTTCTAATTTCCAGCATAATGTAGGGTTGATAAACCATACACTCATTTTCTGAATGTGTGGTTTGAAAGAGTGTTTCCAGAATAATTCTCCTAGCATTAAATTTATTTAACCCAGATATGAAATCCTGAAAACTCACTCAAGAAAACTACATTAGAACATAAAAACATTATTTTTTAGGTTCAAAACTATCATAAATTATTGTTGAGAAAATACATGCCAAAAAATATCTGCATTTTTTATGATCACAAAACTCGTACCATAATCCATAAATAATTTAAATAAAATATAGGATTTGTGAACATACAAATATTTATATATAAAATAATTTATATTTTTGTTTCATAGTATATTTCAATTATGAAAATATATACTTATAAATAAAATATTGTTCCTAAAGAAATGTTGTGATTTTCTATTATTCTCCCCCTAAATATTTTCTTATTCCTGTAAAATTCTCTCCCTTTTGTATATCAAAAAAATGGATTGAATGAATAAATGATATAAGACACAATCAATGTATCACTAAACTATAAATGAATAGTTATATAAACTGAAAAGGGAAATTAATTTTGGATTGTATGTTATGTATTAAACATTAAATAAAAGATAATAAACATAAGTAAGAATAAATGAAAATGAATTCAAAATTATTTCATATTTCTAAAAAGAGTGTACAATAAACAACCAACAAAAGTTTATCTTCAAAATGAGGTATTATGATTAGAATCATTAGTGAAAGTTGATGTAGCAGGATGAGGAATGGCTTGGACAACACCATTGATATCAATGAGCTTCACCAAAAATCTATAGAAATGGTTGTTGAAGAATTATAACCACTACTGGAGAGGATTTTTTGAATGCCAACCAATTTTTAGATTCCTAACCAAATTAACCTTCATAAACTCATTCAAAACTTCCTATAACTAAATGAATTACGTCATCTTATCCATATATTGATTAAGTACCCATCTTAACCATGATTCATTTGATGTTTTTTGACTAACTAGATGATTTTAATTTTCTAAAAAACATTTAAAAGGGTATAGTCACACTGAGGACTATGAAGTATTTCATTTAAATCATCCATCACATAAGTTATTTCTTTAACCATTATGACCTGGTCTAGAGGTTTCTATTTGGAGGGAGTTGAATCTCGATTACATTCCTTGAGTGATTGAAATTTACTCCCAATCATTATCTTGAAATAGTCAAAATCTGACTTCTTGATAGATGCATCTCTAAATAAATTGATCTCTCTAGATATTTTTCTGATTAACTCTTGAAGGTCACTAACATAAATAATATTATCTATAAATTTCCTATAATTATGATTTTGAGATTGAAACTATGTTCTCGACAAAATGTTACATTTTATCCCCTTAAATTTCCTTTTCTCATCTTCCAATTATTCTCTAAGAGACTAATTCTGATCCCCCAATAGATTTGACATTATAACCAAGGCTTCTGCATGACAATATGAATATCGATGAGATTTATTTCCAGGGTAATGGATATTTTCCCTTTTATTGATTTGTATCAAAGGAAAAAATGGATCTTCATTATCAACTATGTTTTCACTTAATACAGATACTACAATAGCTTCACAGTCAAAATCAAAATAAGATTGAGTTGTATAATCAGGTACATCTTCTCTTTGATGTTCATGACTGTGATTCCCCTTCTCAATATTATCTTATGCTTGATCCTCATGAAAAACTGCTACTAGAGCTTCATCCATAGTAATTTGAATACTAACTATAATCCTTTTCCTCTAAACATTATTTTCTATGATCCTAGATTCAGTCACTTAATCAAGTTTTTTTAGGGAAGATCCTACTAAAGGAATCATCCTTTTCTCCTCCTGATCAGCTGTCAAAAACATCTATTGTTGGTTTTTACTAACTAGTAAAAGGCTATTGGAATCATTTCTAGAAAAAACTACTTAACATATTATCATTCCTAGAATTTAAAATAATGTTGTGATGAATGTTTTTTAAAATATTGACAATTTTTCATTTTTTTTCAAAACAAAAAAGAAAAAAATTCATCTATTGGGATAATATCACATCATGATATCATTTTGGAAGTAATGGTTGAGATAACTTATCATAACCCAAAAGTAATTCATTATGATGTGATTCAAAAATAAAAACATCACATACATGATAAGATATATGACTTCTTCATGTTTAGTATCCAATTGAAAATTCCCAGATTGAATGAATTTAATCATTTCTCAAAAGTCAGGAGTATGTTCTTTTTTCATTAACTTATGGATAGATCTCATTCCAAATAGAAAAACATAATGTCCTCTAAAAAATATTTTCTATTACTTATATTCATTAAATCAAAATAAACTCCCCATCATGGGGATATTGTAACAAATCATCCCTTTCAAAATAAGAAATTTAATATTAATTAATGTTAATCATAGATACAATATTATCTTCATCGAATTTGGGAATGAATTAAAAATTTATACAATATTTATTTACATCGATTCCATATAGTATAGACATTTTATATTCTAAAAAATAATTATCCAGACCTTGAAATCTCATTTCATCCTTGAGTGAATGATTTACAGAATCAAAATAATCTAAATTGATTACCTTTACATGGAGGACTTTGAGATAATTCCCTAATGAATAAATAGCTTCCTTCAACTCAACATATTCAGATATTTGAGATGTTTCCATCTCTAAATGTTTTATGATTGAAGAGATTGATCATTTAACGTTTTGGAAAACGTGAATTGAATGTGAAAGAGACATACTTTGAAAACTAAAGGGGCATGTAGGAGAGGAGAAATTGAGTGGGAGAAGGCATTTGGTTTTCCCACACTAATTGAGAATTCTCTGATTACATTTTAATTTTGAACATAAAAATGAAATTGAATTATTTTATAATCTAATTAAGTTGTAACAAAATAATATAAAGATTTATAAAAGTATAAATACATCATATACAATACAGAAAATATAAACAGAGAAATTAAAATAAAATAAATTGAATAAACCATTTAAAAAAATAATAATCAAAACACAACCTTAATTAAATAAAAACATGCACTAGGAAGTAGTTTTTTAAAAATATAAGCAAATTTATATTCAGTATTAATAAATTATAAACATATATCCTTTTTAAGTACATGATCATTTATAAAATGATGCCATATATCAATCTGATTAATACAATATTGAATTATAAGAATTTTAGAAAATATTTATTACACTAGTATTATCGCATAAAATTGGTATACTATTAAAATTTAGTCCAAATTCATGTAGGGTGTTTTTCATCAACAATAATTGTGCACAAAAACTACCAGTAGAAAAATATTCTACCTTCGTAGTTGATAGGAAAAATGAGTGTTATTTCTTACTAGACCATGAATGTAATGATTTTTCTAAAAAGTGATAAGTTCCTAAGGTGCATTTTCTATTTAATATTCAACATCCAAAATCTTCATCTGAATATTAAATTCAATTAAAATGAAAATATTTGTGGTAAAGAAGATATTAAAAAACAGTTACTTTTCAATAACATAATTTTTTTAAATAGTAGTAAGATAAGATTGTTTCCAATTATATTGGAATCTAGAACATATATATACAGGAATCATAATTTTGGCTACACTTGTAGTAAGATGTTACAAGCTTCCAATCATACCACTATATAACTTGTTTTCTACAGGTTTTCCTGCTTCATCTAAATGATTTTTTATATTTGGTATACATGAGAGTTGTATATTCCTTTGTTGTTTTCATGTCCATACTTTTTTATAAAATGAATAATATATTTACTTTGATTTGAAACATTTTGAAAATATTTTTGATATATTTGAAATAAAATAAAAAAAATTATTTCTCCCATTATAATAATTTCAAATTCTATTGCCATTAATTTTAAAAAATAATTATAGTTGTTTTTATTCAAACAAAAAATAAATTGATGGATGAGACCATAAGGGGCGTCATATACCTAGGGTTTCCCCTTTTTCTGCCTTTTTCTACTCTATCTCAGATTAGTGATATACCCACTCCTCATTGATTATGTTAAGCATGGTCTTGGTGTACGATCCCTCATTCAGTGGCTGTGTCCATCGATTTTATGGGCTCATCCACTCTATGATGATCAACATCGTTGGATCGTCTTATTTCCTTATCTTCTGATATTTCTAGTGTTTCCATTGGGGGTGCGATGAACATCCAGTGGTTAGGTACTAGATTTTTCTATCTGAGGGCTGAATTATTGTTTCTGCATCAGCTATGGGTGAGTTGGGAGGTTTTCAGTGGTCTTTGAGTGCAGTCTTGAAGTTAGAGACATGATATGTATTCCAGCTTGCGGTGGATCCATTCTTTTTCGGGTGGCATACAATTCGGTGAGGTGTTTTCATTTAATGTTTTATAATTCAATATGGGTTTGGATGATTTTTGGTGCTCAAGATTACTTCTTTGCAGTGATGTTTCTGTAGTGTTCTATTTAAATCACAGTGATTTGAGGAGTTGAGGTTGATTTGGATAATGATTTAGATCGACCTCGTGGCCATTCCCTTAGGTTTGTTTCATGTTCTGGTTTTGGATGTTTATGATGTACATCTTTTCGTTGATGTTTCTCTTTGAGTGGATTGTCTTCTATGGTGAAGCTGTAATGGTATTTTGGTTATGGTGGTCTTGATAATTTTTAGTGATGCACTATTCCATGGATTCAAATCAATGGATTTAATTTTAAGAGTGAGGAAACTGATCATAAAATAAATTTGGAACCTTGTTTTCTGTAGTAGAAGGGTGCAGGGTATCATCTCGCATTAGTTTCTGGATGTATTTTTCGAGATATTCAATAATAAATGCTTCAAGAGAGGATTAGAGAAGGTTCATTCACCGTGAATCACTATTCATATTTAGATGTTTGAGAGGGTATGGCTCAACTGTCGATACTAATCCCGGGCATTTTTTTCACGAGATAACTTGCTGAACAATCATACAATGGTGGTGGTTTTCCATAATGATATTGTAGCTGGGGATGGGTATTCTTAAATATTCTTGTTCTGGTTTGTGGCCTCCAATTTTTGTTGATTTCATTACATTCGTGTAGTCATTTGAGATTTCCCCCTTTATCCTTCAAAGGGGTTTTATCAAAAAAACAAATACAGATTTCGTACTTTGGGCCATTCAGTTGTTCGAAGCAAAAATAACATCATCACTATAAAATTAATCTAATAAAATATTAGAACAAACAATTTTCTTAAAAAGTTTTGGATCTTACAGTCCAATAGTATATCAATTTTTCATAACAAATGAAAAAAATATTTCATCTCTAGCTCTGGGTTCTTTTTTGAGGCCATAGTGAGCTTTAGTATCTTTAGAAATAGAGTTTTGGGTTTGAGTATTTTCAAAACCAGGGGGTTTTTAAATACACATTTCATCCATTAAATAGCCATTTTAAAAATGAAGACATGACATATATTTAATATAATTTAAAACTCATATGAGATAGATAATAAAAATGGATTCTTATGGATTCATGTCCAGATACAGGAGAAAATGTCTCATAAAAATATATACCAACTTTTGTATTTCATCCTTTAGCTACTAGTACCCTATTATATCTAGTTATGATCCCTTGATCATCCTGTTTATTTCTAACGACCACTTAGTTCTTATATTTGGATAATTTGGTGGTCATTCCACTGGTTCCTAAAATTCATTCCTTTTGAATTAGTTTAGATCTTAATTTATTACTAAAATCCAAATCTCATATTCTAAGTCATCCTCTATAAATCTATGTTGTAATTGAGATATAAAGGAATAAAATTCTCCTAGGTTTACTACATTTATTCTATTTCGAATTCTTATGTCTAGGTCTCCAATAACAACTTATATAGGATAGTTCATCAATGTTATGGACAATATAGGCAATACCCTTTTAGGATCATAAGTATCATGTTATTATGAACTGAAATAAGTTTTATTAATATTATTTTTTAAATTAGTTTTAGTATTTTTTGGTCTCATGTTTTCAAAAGAGTTAGTGAATTCATCTACAAGATCTTTCTTTTTCATAAAGAGGTCAGTTTCATGAAAATTCACATGTAATATTTCATGAACAATCCTTGACTTTTAATTAAACACTCTATATTCATTATTAGTAGTATAATATCCCAACAATATTCCTTCACCCGCTTTTGGGTTGAACTTACCATGGTTGTCCTTAGTATTCATGATATTAGCTTACATCCAAAAACATTAATGTAATTTACATTAGGTTTTTTCCATTCCAAAGTTCATAGGGGGTATTTTTAAAAATAGGCCATATTAAAACTGTATTCATGATATAGAATTTTGTTCTTATAACATTCTTCTCAAATATAGGTAGGAAGACTATATTCATTTAGCATAGTGTTTTCTATTTCATGAATAGTTCCATTTCTCCTTTCAATAATTCTATTTTTTTGAGGTGTTATTGGTGCATAAGAGTGGTGTTTAATACCATGATTTGATAAAAAAATAATAAAATTATTTATTAGAAAAGTATCAACTACGATCACTTCTTAATGAAATTATATTAAAAACATTTTCATTTTGAAAAATGTTACAAAAGCTTTCAAAAATAGTGAATACATCTCTTTTCTTTTTTGAAAATAAACCCAATTTATTGTTGAATATTCATCACCTAAAACATAGAGATATAATATAGAAACCAAACATGATACTCTAAATGGCCTAAGCAAATACAAATGGATTAGTTCGAAAGGATTAGATGTAGTAATTTGGTTAATATATTTGAACAAAGATTTGTGCTACATTCAAATTCAAAATGGATCATAGAATATATCATTGTCAAACATAAGACTAGGAAAATATAAAACAAATTGTTTCATAGATAATTTTTTTGAAGAAAATATATTATTGTTTCCATGTCTTCTATGCCAAATCCATGATTTTTTTTTGCCAGTCATGAAATTCACTTTTGTTTTGCACAACGAATTCAAATTAAAGGTATAGTCATTATCAGATCTAGGTACTCTAAATTTATGCAATGTATCATTAATTACTGATCATGAATTATTATAAAAATCAATAAAAAAATCCATCATCATAAAGTTGATAGATACATATCATATTTTTCTTTATCCCTTGCATGTACATTACTTTTTTTATTGAGGTTATCTTTGGATCTCTAACAGTTCCAACTCTAATAATATTTTACTTTGGCATTGTCACCAGAAGTAACTAGTCCTCCATCCATTTGATTTTGTGGGTGAATTTTTGTTGATTCCCCACTCATATTCATGGAATAGTAACTTTTTATACACCATATTTATTTTTTTGTAACATTTTTCCTATAATAATATTTTAAAAAAATGTTCATTTTGGTACCCATATCTTCTGGGGTCTGATAGTGTATGCATGAAATGATTTGGGAATTCAAATCTACTTTATTTTTTCCATAATTTATATCACTAGATTCATATAAACTTATAGAAATAAAAAAATCTTTTAATTACAGTAATTTGATGATTTTTTAAACAACTATTATTAGTTAAATGTCATTTTATTCCACAATAATAACATGTAGTATATTTAGAAATTCGAAAAAATATTTTTTATTCAATTTTTATTTTTCTCCCTTACTTCCTATTCCAAATCATTCCCTTCTAATGAATTTTCTTCAAAAAATTTCATTTAAAATATTTTTTCCATTAATAAAAATGAGATCATAATTTTAATAGGGTTCTACTTCATCATGCAATTCTTTAATCCTTTTTAATAATTAACTCATTTTGAGGTAAATTATTTTAATTTTTCAATAAATGATTGAAATTGTTTTAAAAAGGTATATCATTCACCTAAAACAACATTTTGAATTTTTTTCAATGATTTGTTGTTCTCTAAAAAGGAATCATATATTTTTCTAACATAGAATAGTAGGCTTCCAATTTATCCTCTGAGAAACTACGAGAATCAAAATCATAAGAGTATTAAGATTTTACCTTTTCATATTTATCCATAAATTAGATAATGGCTTTTATATACGATTTATCCTTGTCCAAATAAAACATTTACAGGATGATGGGTTCTTCATATATATTCCATGTACCTTTCATTGTTATTTTTCTTTTTTCTCATAAACCATATTTTCTGATATCTATTTTCAGACCTTTTCTTTCATCTTTGAGTTGAGAAATATCAGGTCTCATATGAAAAAAATTATTTCATTCATAGAATATAACTTCTCTTAGTTATTAGACATCATTCCTGAAGGATTTTCTATATCCTATTTTAGTGTAAAATTTATTGAAAATTCTAGATAGCTAAGCTAGCTCCATTTTAGAATTTGAGTAATCTTGTTTTTTCTCTTTATTGTATACCTACTATGTTCTTCTGTTATGATACTCAGATTCCACCTTTAGAGCAGTATTTTCAATCTTTACTATAATTTTATGATCGTCAACAGTAGCCTATACTTCTTCTTCAAAAATCATTAGTGCCCCAATTATTTCATTCATTACTACTTACTAAGCATGTGATGATAGGAGAATAACAATAGGTATGTAATTATATTTTAACCATATTACTCTCAATGTATTCAAATAATGTTCAGATTGTTTGTTGGGTTCACCTAAAGATGTAATATTGTTGACAATTTCTGTAAGCCTTCGATTAATCAGTGTGATTATTTCACAATTAAACATCTTAAATGTTTCCAGTTTTATCTAAGTTTTAGCATATATAATCTGTAAAAAATTGTCTTTTAATTCATAAGAAACAACATTAGTTAGAAACATCTGATAGGATGTTGGACAATGTGATACATGATTGAATTCACCTTGCCAAATACCATAAATAAAAGCATTTATCGCTTTAGAATTAATATCATATTTAGATCCGGTTTCACTAGTCTATGTTTCTAGTTTCTCCAAAATATTATAAGGAGTAATTATTTTTTTAGTTGAATATGAGTCACTGATTTTTTAGATATATAATCATTTGATATTTCTATCATCCATAATTTTCACTATCAAAATATGGATCACTTTCTATTGACATTCTTTCTATTGGATCACCCATTTCCAAATTTATATAGACCTTATACATTTATCTTTATATAGCTCTATCAAAAATATCTCAATTGAAACCAATTTTTAGGTCTTAATATACAATGTTACATAAGAGGGGGGGGTGAATTGTCTCATTTTATAAATCTTCCATAATTTCTGATATTGAAAGCCATTGTGATTTATACAGATATGTAGTGTTTACTTATTTAAATAGAATATATAGTGGATAAATTATAATAAATGACACATCTTTTTATAGTGGTTCTGGGGACAAAGATACCCTACTCCACTCTACCAATAACTCTCTCTACGAGTTTGGAAATTTTACTAGAATGGTCCTCCTTTCACAAGACCACGAATTCACAATTGATTGTCGAAAGAGTCCACCTTTACAATAAGACTAATAACAACGAATTCAGGTTCTATAATAGATAAACAAAAATCCATAGCATAGATTTATAATATGATACTACACCACTATTGAGTATGAGGAGTTGAACCTCTAATAAATCAATAGAGTTTTATTTTTTGATTCAGGTTGTTCTTTGCAGTGGTAGCAACAAGAACTCATCGGGGATTGATCTTATTCTTCAGAAAATTATATCTTCAAGAGTGAATCATTGTGATGTGATCCTTGTTGCAAAATTATCTTAAATATGGTAGAAACTAAATTGAAGTAGTAATCTTATATTAGTAAAAGATTAAACATGTATATCTTTAAAGTGTAGCTTCTTTCAGAATCGATGATTCATTGTAGTAGCAGAGTAAAAGATTATTTCAGTAATATATTTTCATATCTGAATTTAATATCGCACACATATTTTTTTTTTTGATAATTTAATCGAATATATATAATAGATAGGTTTCTTCATAATTCAGGATCCTAAATAATAGCCTAATTGATCATGGAAATTTTGATTCCAAATGACTTGGGGAGTCTTAAATTCCTTTATAAACATGAGTGATTTTCTATGATGAATACGGTTTATTGAAACAATCATAATAATCCTCGAATCAGTCTTCAATTATAAATCAATCATTGTAGCAATATCAGATTAAATATTCTGCATAAATATGTCGTTGTTGAAAACACAACATAGTGTTAAACAAAAATGTGTAAGGTTTCTTCACATAGCACATGGTTCTTTTACATAGAAAACTGTTTCTTTGAACATCATAGGGTTCCTTCTCATAGCATAGTGTTTCATAACCGTAATTCCATCTATAGGTAATATAGGTAAGAAAGGTTCCATAGGGAATATAATACTTATGTTTTACCTTTTTATGATAATATTCTGAATGTATCATTAATTAACCATATGTTCAAATTCTCGAATGTTGGGTTCAGGAATAGTAAAACCAACTTCTAACATAGGGTTACTGATCAATACATTTGATGATTCTCCAAATATGTGGATACCAATCCTAACAAAAATCTTTTAGTATTACATAGTATTGATACCATACCGAATAATTTCACCTTCTATCCTAACGTATGGTTGATAAACTAGACACTCATTTATAAAATTTAGTGTTTAAATAGTCTTTCCTTAGTAATTAATGTATCTTTCAATTCCTTTAAGCTGGATACAAATTCCTAAAAATTCACTCAATAAAACATAATTAGAAAACAAATAGGGTATTTTCCGGCATCAAAATGATCAGAAATTATTATTTTGACCATACATTACTAACACACCCTTTAATGTCGTATTTTCTTCTTGAAACTTTAAACATCCACCTGATGATATTTCATTAGAATACACAAAAGGTTGACTAAAAAATAATCATAATTGATATCAAATACATCTATTGGATGAGGTAAAACAAGGATAATATTTAGGTTTAGTAGATTCTTTAACACTTGAAACTCTAACTCACACTAATATAATTATGTAATGTTATATCATTTAATGGTTTCATAAATCATAGGAGTATAAATTGTGGAAGTCTTTCAAATAAATTAGTGATAGATTCATTGAAGTCAAATATAAATCCAAAGTAGGAAGAGATTTATGAGAATTTTCTAGGTCATCTCAAACTCCACTTTCTCCAGATAAATAGAAATACAATCTTTTTATATAACTTTTATAAAAAAATGACTTGCATATATGTAAGGAATTTTAATTTATTTCTAGAAGACAATGTTTCATCAAGGTATATAGGAGAAAATAATGATAGTAACCATGGTATGTATTTTAATTTAATGAAAAATCCAATTCATAAAATCCATAGACATGTAATGAAAAAAAATATTGATAAGAGGTATCACTATAGATTTAAAATTCCAATAATGGATTCTAAATTCCATCATTGGAATAGGATTTGGACTAATATAAATCTAGTGGTAATCTAATTATAGATATATTTTTTGAAACCATTGTATCCCCTTCAATTCTTCAGAAAGATAATCAGTTATTTGAAAAAGTGAGTTTTCATAGTTTTGAATGGGTCAATATTATGATAATCTATATATAAATATAGACTTCCACTATCTTCCAAAGTGAAAATTTCTAAATCACTTAATGGTGATGTGATCTGGTCATTGGATCCATTATATTAATGTTCCTCTAACAAGGTCTTCAACACCAAAAACTCAGATGGAGGCACTTAAAAAATAGTGAAATCATTTATCCCTTATAAGTGGCTGATTGTAAAACGCATCAAGTAATAAATAAGAATGTAAAAATACATTTCCTGGTGTACATCATGTTTTTTATTCATCATCATATTTGAAACATTTTATGCCCATATGATTCAGAGTCCTAAGAATATGACTAGTCACTTCATGAGGATTGTACCCAAATTATCTAAATTTGGACAAAATTGACATGTATGAACCCCTACTCATTATTTGTGGAATATTCAGTACTCTTTAAATATGAGAATTGGAAATATTTCAAATAATAAATGATAAAATATTTAAATTAATTCAACCAATCCATTGCCTAACTAAAATATAATGATATAAGGTTTAATACAAAAAACATAGAAACCCAAATAAAAGGATTACTAATGAAATATATGACATTCCTTAGTCTTTTATATTATTTTTATAAATAGAAATAAAGGATTCAAATGAGGCCAATACGAGTTTATAAGATAAACCAACATCCGATGTAATCTTTTAATGAGTCTAAAAATATCTATATAAGTTACTTTAGAATTATGTAGAATCTATGAAAAAAATAAAATTAGATGAATAAATTTATTAGGAAACCTATCCATCACTTGTTGTGGACATTGAAACAATCCTAGAACAACTAATATGATCAACAAATCCCTAAAATTCGATTTTGTTTTATAAGGTTGAGGTATAGAAAAACCTATAGTGGTCTCTAGTTGATCATAATAATGGTAGTTCTTATACTTGAAACAACAATTCGGTTTTATATTCCAAAATAACCTACACTAATGACTTCACACAAGCGACATATTTGAATTATAAATTATAAATTAACAATCACATTGGATAACCTATAGAAACATAATTCAATATTAATCCATTTGATTTTTCTTTCTCTCTTAAAGAATACAATAATTCTTGAACACCTAATCTTGTAATTCTATTATCATAAGACATATCCATTTCTATGATACCCTTTCAATCATGGAAATGGGCATTTGATCATGGTGTTATTGGGGTATACCAATATACATAGATATGAATTAGATTTATTAAATATATTCATTGAATTTTTATTAGAAAATATGACCCCAATAGGTCGACAGAACATTAGAAACCAATAATTCCAATATAGGTAATAATCAACCCATAGTGTATAAATGTTTTGAATGTTTCCTAAAATCCTAAAAATTATTGTAGATTCTTAATGATGGGCCATTCTGTTATATCCATTTCTTCTCAACTTGAACTAGTCATTTTCAAAACATGGTGTATAATAGCGTTAAAAGAGAAATCATTTTTATTCCATTTTTTAATGACCCATTTTTTGAATAGAATAAACACACTATATTCCACATCATTATCTATCAACATTCTATTCATTACTTAAAAAACAATATTCATTTTCATAACACATTTCAGTCACACTCAAGTGGACCAATATAGTCATCCTAACAATTCTAAAGATATCATAAAAATTATTTAACATGAAAAAGAAAAATATGACATGATTTATAGATATTGTAAGAGAGGAATAAAAATTTCAAACACAAATAGAAGAAAAAACAGGCATTATATTTGAATAATATAAAATAATATAGCTATTATAGGTATATAAGATGACAATCGATTAGAGGAATCTACCTGTAAGAACCCAATTTTTGACTCAAGTATCGTTTCTTTAAATTTCAGTAAAACTCTATTTTATAATCCTTTTTCAGATGCCTATTGTGTTCTAAAAGGTCCCAAAGGTGTCCGGACCATGTTCTATGCTCATAAACCTTACGTTTGGAAAACATTGTCATGTCTCATAGTGTAAACCATGCGAGTAGGGTGAATGGTTAGAAATAACCATGTCGATGGTCTGAATTTTTGGGCAGATCCTTTATGAATAGTTAGTTCATGGTTTCCCAATCCATGTAAACTAACCATGCAAGGACCCCTCTTCTCTAGGTACTAGTGCATGTTTGGCACAGGGTTTGGAAAAACATGTTTCCAAACCACATACATGGTATTTTTTTGATTAAATGACTATTTACCCCTTAACAATCTTTTTTAACCTCCTCCCCCTCCCAAAATCATATTTCAAGTTGGATGAACACCTATTTCACCCATTTTGGAACTTCTGATGGCCAAATATATGTAGTAAGAGATATCCTTCATCCGGGTTCTAATCGAGCATTAGTTTTTCATATTGGATGGGCTTCGGTAAGTACTCGGGTCCTTTTTATCCATTATTCTTTTTTCTTTCCCTTTACATAGTTTTCATTATTTTGGATTTTATGCCATATTTTAAGATCTACTTCGATCAATGGAAAATTAGAATGGGATACTGGAAGAGGGTAGTTGTATGAGTATGGGATGGGATCTAAATAACTCATCCACAATGTTTTTTGATATCAGAAATGTTTTGTGGGGACCATTTAATTGTCCAAGTTTCGTTTATTGAATCTATATACCACGATTATATTCATTAAAACCACATTGTTATTCCCTTGTCATTTATTTGATTGGTTTTTGGTGGATACATCAACAACTCTTGACACCCCATGTAGGGTGATATGACCTAATATTGATTTTAGTATTTTGACATTTTTGATCCGTTGTTTGGGTGTTCTCACGCTTGAAAACAATATTGGTAAGCCTCCTTATATTAATTTCATATTGAAAAAACAAATTATGAATTGATTCTCTTTGTCACTACACCTTCACCCTCGAAAGTAACATATTAAATTTTAGAAATTGATTCAAATGTTATTTTAGTAAGAATACACAAGTATACGACATGGAATTATTAAATGTAAATGAATGTTTGGTTAAATGTTTATTGAACACATTTACATGTTAATTTAATGAATAATATTTAAACATATTGATTAAACTAGACTTATATGGTTTTAATTAAATGGTTCCATTATACCTGTCTATGTAAAACATAAAAAAGTCTAGGTATGAAACACGTTAACTTTTTTATGGAAAAGTTATCATATAAACACATTAATTTTAATGATTTAAATTTAATGTTCTTATTTATGATCATTAAACCTTCCATCTTTATATGACGTCTTAACTCGTGTTATTTCACTGATTCCCAACAGAATGCCGTGTGTACTCATGAATGGAATTCTGATACAAAGATTGTGATTTCCTTTGGTGAGTCCTAACATGGAACCCAATCCTTGTATACCTCTAGATGGCCAAAATGACACCATAGGATCCCTTCATTATTTTAATAGAATTCCATATAAACATTCCTTGGATCCAGTGTGACATGAGGTGCCTTGGATATATCTATGGGACAGACCACAACTTAACTCTCTTTTTACCCGGGATGAAATCCATGGACTTAGTTATGAACATTATTTTGGGAATTACATTGAATATTCTCTTTGGATTACCCTCTTACTCCTTAGCTTGGATCAATTATTTTAATGTTAGAAACCCTTGAGTTATTTTTTGACTTGGTGATCACCTTGGAACCACTACTTATTAATTATCAATAGTGGTTTCCTCATTACACCTTAGAATCATCACTAATTATACAGTCATGAGGTGATGCTAGTGCTGGCTAGGCCTCACATTACATATTAATATAAATTGGTAATTAATTAATTAATTATCTAGTTAGATTATACTTTTTATGTTTATATATGCATTCATTCATACTATTAAATTTCCATTACATGAGTCAAATATTATAGAAACCATTGGTGGTGGCCCACTGGGATTTTTCTCAAAACCCATCTAGGCGCCATGGTACTCTGTGCATATTACTGATATGGAGATGTTGATGAAGGGAATAATATAACCTCAGAACCTTGATTTCTTCTTTTGTTATTATGTAGATGGTAGTAAATCACCGACCAAGAGGCTGTGATGCTTGAGATAGTTTATTTATTTACTTTTTTCTACTTGGGGTTTTGGATGTATTCCTGTAACTTGTTATCAATTTTTTTTAAAAATTTCTAGAGAAAATAAAAAATATTATCCTTAGTTGTAGTATGTTATTCTAGTTTTTTAAAATTATCATTGATTTTTCTCATTCCATTGTGTAGTCTATTTACTTATACTACTTTTTCTATTCACCTAATGTGGTATTATATATTTTATATAATTAAATTCACTCTAGTAGTGAGGGAATAGTCTCCCCATGAACAAACCTTGGGCCTTCATTTCTAGATAGAAGCCTTAAGAATATTAGGATACACGCATGTGGCCATGTGGATCACCAGGCTCATGGGACCTCCTAAGGGTCATCTAGGTCCAGGATTTCACAACGCGGTATCATAGTGGTTCCCTTCTAAAGTTACTATTTTGAGAAAATATATTGGAGATTAGGAACACTTGGAACATGATTATGTGGTATTCTTCCATATCATAAATGCGTATTCAGGGTAAATCTAAGATGAAATAATTATAATTGTTTCTATGATTTTTTCATTTATAATTGACATTATTGAACCATTGGACGGATAACATATAATGCAGTATTTTTTACTATTCCTCTGATTGAGATTCAATTTTTTTCTTTGGAATGATGATAATTGGTCAGTGAAAATTGTTACATGCATCATGTAGGAACCTAGGATTTACATGTAATGCATGTTTCTATGATATTTAAGTGCATTTAAATTCTTGAACTTCTCAATATGAATTTGATAATTGATTTTCTTTTGTAAATATATGTCCTTTTTATTCATTTAGGTTGGGGATTCTTGATTGACTATTTCAGTCCTTCAGGAGTTATGGGTCTTTGTGGATTAGAATGAGTAATTTACCAAATCAATCCGTTAATTAGAAATTCAAATGGGTTTTATTTTCAGTGATATGGAGTATCAAACATGATTCACTAGGAATGATAGTCCCTTTTAAAAGATCACTGATACATGTTTGATGAGTATACAAACATAAAAAAGAATTAGTTGAATATCCTTATCCCCCTTGTTATGCTTATAAAGGTAAAGGAGTGATCCTAGTAATTAAATATGAAATTAAATAAAATGTTTTCGAAAAAATAATGTGGAAAGGTAATATTGAACCCTTATATATTGTATCCACTAAAAAATATAATTAAGCACTAATCAATACCTATCCTTATATGTGGGTAGTTAGGGTTGGACATTTCCTTACATTTTATTTTTTCATAAATATGGTTCTATGTTGTAATCATTTAAAAACTCCTCATGCCATTTTCTTGGAGGGTGGTGATGACCATTCCCCAGAAGTAGTGGACCTTAAGCTGCTAGCCTTACCTACAAGAGTGACACATGTGGCACCACTAGTTCAACCTGAATTGTGTACTAATGTTCATGTTCATGATTATTTCCTACTTCTAATGAAATCCATGATTAGTGCCCCATAAGCTACAACTGAAATGGATGATATAATATGTGATTAACAACATATGCATCCTTCTATTTCTTCTTGGGAGGGCACTCCATAGGCAACTGAGTCTTTCTAGAATCCACCTTGTCTATCTTTGAGCATCTGGAGACGCCTCCAGTGTTGAGGGTCAAAAAGTTTGCCTACATGCTCTAGGATTCAAACATGCATTGGTGATATGTGAATAATAATATCGATCACCATCATGAAATGGTATGGGATTATTTAAATACTACCTTCTATGATCTGTTATTTCCATAGATACTGAGAACTGATAAATCTAGAGAGTTTATGAATCTCGAGTAGGGTTCAATGTTCATTATAGAGTATTCAGAACATTAAAATGATTTATAGAAATTTTCACCACTTATAGATGTTGATGAGAATTCACATGCTATATAATTTTAGAATGGGCTCATGTTTGCAATATTTACTAAGGTGAATGTCATTCTCCTACATATGTTTTTAAAAATAGTAATTCTTTCATTAATCACGGATCCCAACATGAGGGATGGTGATAGTACTAGGAATATAGGATCAATTCTCTATCATGTGAGTAGTTCGTTCAATGGTTGGAAGCTTCCCCTAAAGTTTTATCATTAGGTAAATGGTATCCAGGGTACCATATAGATATATCTATAGTATTCCATCAATACGGATGCACATATCATTTGAAGCCTCAATATGATAGAGACCCTCTTGAGTGTCAGGCTTGTGTCCATACAGGATAATTGTATAGATTCTATAAGTCTTTACAATCATTTTAGTGTGGAATAGGTTCCACACCATATCCACCTTCAAGGGAAGGATCCTTTCTGCAACACCAAACAAGAATTCAAAGTAGCGCTGGCAATACTGACCGAGGAGGAGGTCATGGTAGTGGTTTCCTGAACCCAGATCATTAGTAGCACCTGCAATGAAATTTTGATCGTGGTTGTTTAGTTGTTTTATGGGGCCATGGATCAGGATAGATTAATTATTTATCACATATACCTAAGGACCAAGTTGTATGATCATATATAGTATGAGGTACTATTGTAGTGGCCTCTACTATGATGTCTTCTTTATTTGATACATCAGCTTCAAATTATTTCATCTCATTATCAATCATGGAAATACTTGGGTTGTAAATACAATTTTTATATGGGTTTTGACCCTTAGTACACCATTGTGAGTTTTGTTTGAGGGCGTACGCCAGTGTAGGAACTGTCCACTTGAGGTAGGTAGTTTCCCATTCTTGAGTAACCTCTTTGTTCTCAATAATATGGGCATTGATTTCATTCTCGAGATGCATTAGGTATTCCCATATCACAAATATGTTGAATGATATAATTTAAATATATCATTTACATCACTATATGGAATAGTTATCTATATAAGTTTTAGTGGGATGTCCAAGCTAGAAGAGTTGGACAAGAGAATCATTGAATGGGTGGGGCGACCACCCAAATTTCCAATTTCTTTATAGAGGATCAAGTTTTAGGAAAGGATGATTTCTATCTTAGTGTGGAACATTTTAGGGATGTCTTTCTTGATGACTTTCCTAGTTTACCTCATAAGATGGTGGTATATATTAGGATCAATCTTGTTTTAGGATCATCTTCAGTACCCATTCCATCATATAGGATAGAAACTACTGTGCTGCAGGAGCAGAAGAGGTTGTTAGAGGATCTAGAGGCAAATGTGTTCATATTTCCCAACACTACATCATGGGGTTTGGCTATGATTTTTTCCAAGAGGGTAGATGGGACCCTTCATCAGTGTGTGTATTTTAGATGGTTTAACTATCTTACGGTCAAAAACGGGTATCCTCTACATTAAAAAGATTATCTATTTGACCAACTCTAAGGAGATACTGTCTTCTCTAAGATTAACCTGAGATCACACTATCATTAGGTGTGAGTATAGAAATCATACATACATCATGAAAATTTTCATTTTAAGTATGGTCCATATTAGTAACTCATTATTACATTCGGTATTATGAACACACCCATCATTTTCATGGATTTGATGAAAAGGGTGTTCCACCCATATTTGGATTATTTTGTCATAGTCTTTGTGAATGATGACTTGGTGTATTCTCACACCTATAGTCACCATGAAAATAACATTTATATCATTCTAAGTATAATAAGTGAGCATATTCTTTATTCCACGATGGATATTTACAACTTATATATTGACAACATTTACTTCATGGGTCATATTATCTCAAAATATGGAGTCTCTATGGAACCAGAGAAGGTTAGTGTTGTGGTTTCTGAGAAGAAACCTAAGAAAGTGACTGATATAAAGAGTTTAATGGGGATAAATTATATTTTAGGAATTTTAAAGATGAATTATCATGCCTTTTTTAACCTCTAACTATTCCTATAATGATTGGTGTTATGTTCCTGTGGTTAGAAGAATATGAGAATGTATACTAGGAGTTGCAAGAGAGGCCGGTCTAAAAACCTATATTGACATTCCTAAGCCAGGTATAGGTTATATCATCTTCCATGATGCATTAGGTATTGACATAGGAGTGGTGATGACGTAGGATGATAGAGTCATTGCGTATGGATCACGACAGTTGAGGACTCATGAGTGAAATTTCCTGATGAAAAATCATGAGCTACCAGTGTTTTTCCATGCATTACATTGTGGGAGACACTCTCTTTTTTGTGGCACATTGTGGTGTACCAAAAACACAAGAACCTAAAATATATAATTTCCTAATGTTACTTGAATATCATATAGTGTAGATGTGTTAAAACATTTTGACCCATTGATTTTGAGCATTCTAATAAACCTGGAAAGGGAAATGTAGTTGTTGATGTGCGGAGCCAAAAAACTCTTGCATTGGATGTATGGGAAACTATTGATGAATGGAATTTAATGGAACATGTTTCCGAAAAACATATTGAATTTCATGATAGAAGTGAGAAGTCTTACATCCCATCCTTGATCATTACTTATTCACTCTTTGACAAGGTGAAAGGTAGAGAATTTTTAGATATGTAGGGCTTGGTTCTCCATGAGATTATATCAAGAGATAAACTACATCTGAAATTGTATGCGAAAAAAGATAAAATCATTCATATTCATGGCCATGTGTTGTTTCCATTATATATGATAGAGGAGTTGATTAAAGAGTCCCACACTACTCAATGGACAGTTCTTCCGCAAATCTCCAACATGTATCAAGATATGAAATGCATGTTTGGTGGCCTGGAATGAATCGTCAGATAATAGGTATTATCAGAAGGTGTTACACCTATCAGTTGGTGAAGATGGATAAATAGAGACCTTCAAGATTTTTATAGTCACATAGAGTCCCATATTAGAAATGGTAAGATATAGATATAGATTTCCTAGTTGTCTTAACTAGGTCACTAAGGCGTAGCGATGATGTTTTGGTAATTATTGACTGGATAATGAAATCAACACACTTCATTCCAATTCTAGAGATGTCCTCTGCTGATGATCCTGGAGGACTATATGTCATTGAGATCATTTGACTACATGGGTTCCCCTATACTATTTTTTCTAATTGGGATGCAAGTTTCACTTCACAATTCTGGTCAGGGTTGTAGTTGACTATGGGCACACATGTACTTCTGATCAAATCTTTTCCCACTCAAACGGATGGACAAACAGAATGAAAATACATGTTCTATTGGACATGAAAGGAGAATGTATTTTTGATTTCATCAATTCTTGGGAGAATCATATCCCCCTCATCATGTTCTCCCATAATAAAATCTTTTAGGAGGCAATTCAGATGGATAATTTTGAGGAATTATATGGAAGACCGTGTTGTTCACCACTATGCTAGTTTGAGGCAAGGGAGGCAGCTCTACTAGGTCCTTATCTTGTAGGGGAGAATTCAGAGTTGTTTCAGCTGAAAAGTAAGCATATGAATACTGCTCAATATAGATAGATATCATATGACAATTTTTTTCAACACCTTATAGAGTTCACAGTTGGGGATCATGTTTTCATACAGATATCACCTAGGCTAGGGATTAGACGGATATATATGAAAGTGAAACTATATCCTCATTATGTATGGTCATTTGAGAACATGGAAAATTTCATAAGGGTAGCCTATTAGTTGTTACTACCACATAGGTATTGTGATATTCATGATGTATTCCAAATTTCACTTCCTCACTATTATCATGCCGAACAATCTCATACTTTTGATCTCGAGGATGTTTATCTTGATGCTAATGATTATATTGATGAGTATCCTATAGAAATTATCGATATGAGTGTGAAGGTTCTTAAATGTGGGTTTTCCCACCTATAATGGGTGTTATAGTAGCACAACCACTTATATAATGAGTCTTAGGAGCGGGAGGCTGATTCACATTCTAGTTGCAAGAGACATTCTCAAATAGTGATTCACCACCTTTAGAAGGTGAACTCGTGGTGGTGTTCCTTTAATGGGGGAAGACTATAAGAACCTATTTATTGAATTAGGGTTGGATTCTTTAATATTTGGTCAAAAAATCTTTTATGTACCATTTTCTAATGCTTAATGACTTCTCAAAAGGTCCCAAGGGTGTCTCAGGATTGTTCCAAGCCCAGAACCCAGATGTTTTTAGAAAAATTAGCTTGTAGCATAGTTAGTGTAAACTATGCATGTAGGGGGGATGATTAGATCTAAAAATGAAGATTCATTAAATTTTTTCGCATAACCATCACAGTTGGAGCACAGTTTCCCAAATAGTGCGGAATAACCATGAAGGTTCTCCTCTTCTTAATGTACCAATGCATGTTTGGCGCCTTGTTTGGAAAACCGTGAAAACTAACCATGTTGGTGCCTCTCTTCAACTTGTACCTCTTCATGGATGGCACTCAGTTTGGCATACCATGTGGCCAAACCATGCCAAAGGTATTTTTTTGGAAAAAATGACCATTTTACACTTAATGATATAATTTAACCTCATCTTTCTCCCATATGACAATTTCTAGTAGGACGAACCTTCATTTATATTATTGTGATGATTTTGAAGTCCAAATCTAGAGATTGATAATTTTCCTTTGTTCAAAGTCTGATTGAGCTTCAGTTTTTCATGTTGGATGTGTAATAGTAAGTACCAAAGTCTTTTTTATCCATTCTTCATTTCTGTTTCCATCAACCTAGTTATGAAGGTTTAGGATTTTATGTTTATTTTTCAGATCTTCTCAGATTTAGGTTAAATTAGATGCTGATGTTGGGAGGGGGGAGTTATATGAGTGCAAGGTTGGTGGTCTAAAACTCATCCCTCGTGGTTGTTGATTTTTTAGATGTCATGTGGGGCCCATATATTTAATCAGGTTCCATTTAATGATTTTATATTCCTTATATATATTCAGTAGAACAATATGGTTATGCTACATCCATATATGTGAATTGTTGTTGGCGTTTGTGTCCACAACTCTGAACACCCCATGTTGGGTGATATGCTATAATTGGGTTTTTTGTGTTTTGACTCTTTTGAGCCATTGTTTTGGTGTTCATGAGCTTGAACACACTAATAGTAAGCATACATATATTAATTTTATTATGAATCATGAATGTGTGAATATTCATATACCTTGTCACTTCAACATGTCTCATGTAATTTTAGTGATTAAATTTAAGTAATAGATTCAAATGTTATTATAAAAAGAATATTTAATTATAATAATATCACTAATTAAATGTAAATGAATTTATGGTTTCACATACATAGAACAAAATTACATGTTTATGGAAGGTAGTGAAGTGATCTGTATTAATTATACTTGACGTACATGGTTTTAATTAAAATTTGTCTTTTTTAAATGCCTTTGACAAACTAATGAATGGAAATACTTGAACCATGTCGATTTGTTAATGGAATAGTGATCATATGACCAAATTAATTTCAATAAATTATATATAAGTTAAATCATTATGAACATGGACCATGAAATATTAATTGTAAGGGATAAATCATATTATCAATGGGATTCCTAATCTAATGCCTTTAGTACTTGAAGATGTCATTCGGATTGAAGGAAGTCAGTTTCCATGAGAGAGACCTACCTAGGAATCCGATTCTTGTCAACCTCTGGATGATCAATTTGACACCACAGGATCCCTTCATTTTTGTTACTAGATGCTAGTGATACAGTACTTAGATCTAGCATGACATGTGGTTCCTTGGATCCATCATTGGGAAGGATAAATGATTATATCCCATTTTTCCTTGGATGCATTCCTTAGAAATGGTTAGAAACATTATTTGGGGAATTCCATTGAATATTCTCCTAGAATTACACTATTAAACATCTTATAGGGTCAGTTATTACAAAGTTGGTAGATCTTAAGGTATTGGATGCCCTAGTTTTCACCTTGGAACTACATCAAGTAAATTATAAATCGTGGTTGCCTTATTACACCATGAAACCTTCAAGAATTATACTATCATGAGGTGATGTTACTGGTGACTATGCCTTAAATGACCTATTAATATAAGTTTTTAACTAATTAATTAATGAAATAGTTATATTGTACTTAGTTACTTTATATATGCATTCTTTCACACTGTTACCTTTCCATAAAATGGGCCTGATGTTGTAGACACCGTTGGTGGAGGCCCACTGAGAATTATATCACACCCTCCCTAGGTTCCATTGGTACCCATGAAAGATTTATTTTATTCTGCTATTGATAAAGGTAAACCTAGCACTTCAAAAAAATCATTTCCTGTTATTTTAGTATAGAGATCGTAGGAGATGACGGAGATGGAGCTCAGGATGCTGAGTACTGTTTATGTATTTCTTTTATGCTACATGATTTTTTATGCATGCCTACTACTTTGTATCCATGTTTTCTAGCATTCGAGTGACATGGAAAATATCATCCTAGGTTGTAGTATGATATTCTTGTTATTTCAGTTATCCTTGATTTTTAACATACCCATATGAATTATATTTACTTATATTTCTTCTTCTATTAACCTAGTTTTATCTAATATAGTTTATCCACTACGATGTAATATGTTAATGATGGCATATTCTCTCCACAGATAGACCCTAGGCACTCAATTCTATTCAGAAGCCCATGGCATATGGGGAGATGCACTTGAAGCCATATAGCCCATCAAGCTCAGGTACCTCCTATATGGAATCCAATTCTGGGATGTCACACTACTTCTAACCCTTATTAATACACTAGATATAAATAAATTTATGGAAATGCATTTTTTTATTATTTTTAGTGTTTATGTTAATATGAGTTTTCAATTGGGTCTAACTATGTTATAAAAAATATTGGATTGAATGTACACATTATAATATGATTACCAACTCATATCTATATATAGAAACCAATTATGATACATGAAACTCATGTTTTATTAATAGAATCAAGGAATACAATAAGTATTTAAAAGGATCCCTTGAATACTAATGGTAACAAGGGCCTCCATAAAAATTTTAATGGTCTGATATATTTATTGGTTTCTTTCCAATCCTTTATAGTCCAATTATTCTACCTACACCAGAATACCATAACCAAGGGCCCTTAGAAGTTTCCAATTCTATTTTGTAAATTTTGTGAACTGAGTACCAAAATTTCACCCTCACCCTTTTGTCAAATCAACATAGAGTCACCTTCTACTCATTGTAGTCTTCTGTAAAAATCATAGGATAGATGCAACATATGCAATTGGTAGCCTCCCAATCATTCAATAATTTTCACTAAAAAGTTATCATCTTATTAGTTTAACAACTTGTTCTTGTTCTTGATTAGTCATTCGATAAGTAATCCCTTAATGGAAGAATGTTTAATTATATAATAATATGTAAGTAAACAATATGGACGGAATATCAATGAAATAACATAGAAAACATATGATAATTTATCAAATTTACACAATGTAATAGAGAATATACCCAAAACCCATATACATATGAAAATTTTATTGAAATGTGGCCTAAAGACATGAAATAGTGTCTGATGTGTGAATCCTCTCCAAATGGTGTCATAAAAAACACACATGCTTCTTGGTGGATCACATGTCAACAACCAAAAAAGGTATCTCCACAAACTCTAGAATCTTCATGTGCCTATAAACCATGTCTGGTTTCAATTCCCTATCCCATATCATGATGATTTTGTATGCATCATATCTTGGGTATTTTTTTGGTGTCAGTATAAAAACAAAATAGGCGGTCACCACCCCATCATGGAAAACCAACAATCAACAAGAATATATACACATAATAATTTAAATCTATAAGAATTGGTAAATAAAAAGAACCTGATCAACATATATTCTAACACATACACATTATTATAAGGAAAATAAATCTAATCGTGGGGTGGATCTTATCAAACTGAATTACATTTATCTAACCACTCAAAATATGATACATATTGTCTAGGAAAAAATTGATTCCAATCCCAATGTTCTAGGGATGTTGTATTTGAAAAATTTGAGTTTTTTTATATAATCATATTCACCATCACATATAGGTATATATAAATGAATATGTTTGGATTATAGATATTCATAATACTATAAATAAGAATTAACAGACAATTAAGGAAATGTCACATAACATTAAAGGCAGTCTATGAATGAATAGAACCCGTTTAGGCATGAAAACGTATCCACTTTATACAGAGTATGGTCTTAGGCCCATCCAATGATTGAAACCTGTATGAATTATGGGTACCTTATTCAGATTGTATAACATGATATATATACAATAAATGAGTCCAATTACCCAAAAAAGGAAAAAATATCAAAGTAGAAATATAAAGGAAAGGGTGAAAAACATATCATCCAACAAACATTTATTTGAATAAAAACCCAACGTTATCATTAAGATGAAGTCACTACTACTATGAAAAATAAAATAATATTTAAGGAGGAATTGAAAACAATTAATTTTAACAATAATATATTCATATAGTGTGGCGTTTAATAATGTAATTATATATAAAACAATAAATTTCATATCAAATTTCGTTATACATATTTTGATGACAAAACCATTTAGTAGATTAAACTATTGATTTTTAGTAAGATTCACTTTGACCAAAACCATTTCAAGGAAAACTCCCTCTAATTAAAAGTGGATGATGGGTTATTCTAACAAATTTACATTAAATAATAGCTTATTATGAATGGTAAAAAAGATCAAACCACCACTATAATTTTAGGAACACCATGACACTATAATTAAATTTGTTCTTGGTTTGGAATCAACCTGAAACATAAAATTGAAGAATAAAATAAGTTGAATGAAGTCATATTTCAAAATCTATCCTTTTGTAGCCACTAAATCAAGTGAAGTTTCAAGATTTAGGGTGTTCTAATGAGCCTTAGACAATGTAAAATAGAAGTCAAGCATCATATTATGACGAAAATATACAAAGTTAGGGATTATTAGAATTAGAACACGTAAGTCATTGTGGATTAGAAATCATGGAAAACCAAAACCACATAAAATAAAAGTGTTGATAAAGATCATTTTTAGGGATCAAAGGAGGATAGATAGAATGAATAAGGATGGAAGATATATACTTTGTTCTAAAATGTGAATATAACCCCATATTTTGGGGTTAAAAAATTAATATAAGAGGACTAAAATAACCATTCTGAAAGGATTTATTCAAGGTGTATACCCATTACCCAGAGAGATACCGAAACCTACTTGATATTTCATATAAAACATCCTAGAAACATAGTCCCCCACATGGAACTAGTTGAGAGCATGCATGAATCTGGTGGTCTGTAGTCCCATGGGAGCCTCCCCTTCCTTCCCCCTTACTCCAATTTCCACTATTATTCTATATCTCATTTTCAACATAAAAAACACCCAAAATTGGTATTAAAAAGATGAATTTATTTTATAATAACATAGTAAGAGAGGTTAGGGTCTTCAACCCCCTCCCCCAAAAATAAATATTTTTGTCCCAAATAAGGATACCTGGATTTCTAAGAGAATTTACTTGAAATTTTCACCTTTATCAACACATAATGCATCTATGTATAGTCTTGGAATATAGCATGTCAACAATTTAATTAAACCAAAGTAATAATGTTTCCTTATAGAACCTTTTGAAATTGGTTGATAATATATATGGAATGTCCTATCAAGGGAACATTGACCTTAATATGAACTTATTCATACAAAATCACATTTGAAGAGTGAGTTACATACTTTATTAGTTGAGAAAAATTAAAATTATAGTGTATGAAGAATAATTTATGAGCTATATCTAGCTGATGAAACAATTATCACATTTGGGAAAATATCATTAAATTTTAGACACATCATAGAGGAACATTTCCCTATATTTTTACATGTTGGTTCCCCAATCTAGAAAAAACATGATGAAAGACATGGTCACCTACCCAAAAATTATAATGGTAACAAAAAATGAGTGAAATATAATTTTTTATGACCTAGAGAAGTTTTATAAATCATTTGGATCATCTTTATAGATTATGTTACCTCTTAGATGATTCTATGAATGATAACTAAAGACTCTCATATTTCATTCCATCATTTATCAAAATGACACAGTCGATTATTTAAAGCATTAGAGGGTGTTATATGAATATAAGATTAATATATGTTTTTGTAGGATAATTCCACTTGAGAGAGGTGATTGTTCCATGGGACAAAAAAAATCAAAAATGAATTCATGAAAATATATCCTAATGAATATGTACAGTCTACTCATATTGCCCATCATAATGTGGGTGAAAAGAGATTCTCGGTTTCACTTGTGAATCCAACACCCATTGCAGTCCATTCGTGTGGCATGAAACAAATTTATGATCCCAATAAAAAATGACTTTAAAGGGTATATATTAAAGATTCCCAAATATCTATGATATATATGTATATATATATATATATCACTTTTTGACATCTTTAACTGAATAATATTCTTGATCAGATGGAGGTGATTCTATGTAATATTGTCCACAATAATCCTTACCATGTTTCGATGACATTAGTATTTTATAATAGTAATCATGAAATTCAGGGCGATATCATCCCACTTCCAGTCAACCAATGGGATTGGTTGAAGTTTCTCAGTGATATTTATTGATTTATATTTATCTTATAACATGTAAAATATATGGAAAGATCCCCCATGATATCTTTGCTCATAAATGACATACAAAGTTAGTGTTGCACATCAAGATACATCATCATAATTGTAAGAGATATATAGCTCCCCAGGAAGAATGGAATTCCATTATTACAATCTCATGTATAATATTAGGGAAAATTGAACATCCTTGGAATTATTGAAAAGATATAGGGAATGCGAAATAGTCATTTTGGATATCTCCCTCACTATAGATTATTTATTGAATGATGATATAGTCTGGGTATAACATCTATAAGAATTTGACCTTATCTAAATGAAAAGTCATATGGTTGATATAACATAAGGGAATTACCCTATGATTTTCAATCCCGTTTATATGAATTTTATCCATCAAATAAATTAATATTCGTTTATCCTTTAAATTTATAACCTTTTTAAATTGAATATTATGAAAAGGGAAATCCATAAAACATTTCATTTTCCATGCATTATTGATATCCAAATCAATTGACTCAGGTTGTTAATCCCTATGAAATTGACTAAGAGTTTGGTCTTATTGAGAAAATATATATTTCAAACATTTGTTTCCTATATACACTAGAATAGTTTCCCTATATAGCTTGTTTCTCAATCATTTCAATTAATTGAAAATAAAAATCAATTCGATTTCATATCCAGGGCAGTTCTACTAATGTCTTCATAATAGTATGTAAGTATAAGCAACCTCCCAATGATCTGATATCAAAATTTACCAAATCCTGACTGAATATGCCTCAAAAAACACCTAAATGACCTCTTTTGAAGGAGGCAGAATAACGAAATGATTTTTGATCGATTGATTCGTTAACACATGAAATTATGTGTCACATTAAAATGAAATTATTATATTATCTACTATCATAACCCCTTCCCAACAAAGTATACCCCTCATGGGAGAATAATGTGAGAAGAGAGATAATAACTCCCTTAGTCCCTCCTCATGTTGGCATTGAGTTGGAGACAAGAACAAAGGGTATAATAAACAAACAGATTTGAGGTAGTACCCTCTAACAGAAAACATGTAGAAGGGAGGGATAAGATAGACACTGAACAATTAATGTTCTGACTACAATATAAAATAAAACCCATGTACATATATTTAATGTCATGAAAAACTACTACAACCCAATGGGGAAAACTACAAGTACCAAATGAATGTAAAACAACAGCGGCCATAAATCCCAAACAGCTCATGGAAAACCCCTAGGATAGTAGTAACTAGCCGGATCTCCATCATATTCCATGTGACCTAAACAATGTTTATATAATGTATGGTGAGTATGAGAGTATACTTATTAGGATCCTCTCTGAAGCCTCTCATGAAAAAGAATAGAAGTCACGTTAAAGCACAGTGAACGACAAGTGAAACCAACCCGTCATCTAAATAGGTATACTATGTTCGAAACCCCACCATGGATACTCTCCCTAAGTATCTCATACAAATCTATATAATATAATAATTATTTATTGGTTACTCTACCACAACTTCCCCACTAGTATTTCTCTTTCCCCAACCTCACACGTCCTGAGAATATCTCCCCAAAAAGGCAAGCCTGAAGACACCTGGGTGAAGCTCTACAATAAGAACCTCATTCAACACAACCACAATGTTGGCATATCCAAAAGTGGCTAGGTAGTTTTTGGGATCCACAAAAGCTCGCATAGTGTTTATCATACATCATGTATTATACCTCAAGACATTACAACCCATACACCGAGTAAATATTCTCAATCCATCACAACCTATACATGTTACACCTATATTAGTCCATAGGAAGATTTATCTAGAATATATTTGTGTTAAATAAAAAAAATCCATCACATCCCTCTACACATATATATGGGGAAAATATAATATGAGAATATCATCGCTAGCAACTACTATGAGATGAGATCACATCCAAAGGGGGTAACCTGTCATCCATCCACCCACTGGGATGTTGGGGAAAACACCCCGCATGGCTCAAAATCCCCAAGGTGTAAGTCTCTGTAACCAATATGGCGGAGTAGCGTATAGAAAAACAAAATTTACATGATATCATATAACCCAAAACCACACTATAGGCACTACATAGTCTTAGAATCAACTGCAGAAAACATCTTTTAGACTCGTACCTTCTAATTCTAAGACTAGATATCCTATAAGCACACAACCATTTCAAGAGCCATAATATTTTTCATATCCATTTTATTTAGTTTAACATTACTTTAATTAATTCATTAACTAAAATTTTATCAATTATGAAAATATACATTACATTTCATTAGCACAGACAATGTTCCATGAATTGTAGGCATAACCAAACCAAGAACATGGTTCTTTTAAATTGTAACTTCATCATTTAATCCCTGAAAGCTCCAGGCCCATGGTTTAAACATCATTTATTCATTCATTTAAAAAATTACCAAATTCCATAATTCTAGGTATTATAGGAAAAAATTATATGCTACCCATCACATGGGGATCAACACCGTGAGTAGGTGAACAAACCATTGAGTCCTTACCACCTATAAAAGAATCATATACCCACCCATCCCCAAGAAGATAAAAATGGAAATCATGTGGATGACCCCACACATATTCACCTCTGTTGGAAGGAGAGTAAGGAAGACCAACTACCTCAAGCATTGGGGAATACAAATTAGATAAATAAACAAAAATATTTAACATGTACCCAACATCATATCAATTGGTATGCCCAGCTTCATCACATTTCATCAACAATGGTGTCTTCCCTAACACACATATTCATAAATTAATGAATCTCACTTCTTAGGGCATCAACTACTGCCACAAAATCTAGGCCTCCATACACCACATACAACAATATCCCTCTAGTATTATCCAAACCATGCATACATGACATCACAATATGTCAGAAACAAACAATCCTAGATACTAGGCTCTTAGACTTAGACAAGGCATTCGTCCTTCCCACACAGAAATATCTCACCTTTCCAATGAATAATTCACTTTGCCTTTACGACAAGTGGGAAAATCAAGCCCTACAAATGGGTAATATTTAACAAAAAATAATAATTTATTCCATCTTTTATTAACCAATTCAATTAAAGATTCATAACATTATCCATTTTGTTATCATAAAACCACAACAACAACGACAACTCGATTCCTTAACATGCATCATTAATCCTTTAGCCAATAAATTTAAAATTAAACCCATGTACATTACCAATTTCAATCAAGAAAAAAATTATAAACAAGAAAGTAAAAGATATCACACTATCTATAAAATCAAGAGGCAATAACATCACTTAGAAATTGATTCCAATTCTTTAATCTGGTTCAAATATTTATTATGACAATTTCATTGTGATCCAGTCGATAAATCACGATAACACTTTGAATAAATATAAATAAAATTTAGAAGTCACGAATCCCCTACATCAAAAGGATTCCTACATTCTTTTCATGAGAACATGCCAATTTAATGGACCATGATCAACACTCCTGCAATGATCAAATTTACTCGAGCACGCTATGATAACAATATGCCAACCAACATTCAAGAATGCTTTGTTAAAAACCTGGAGATCACATTCTATCATATGGAAAATAGAAATGGGAGGAAATATATAAATTAACCTAGAATAAAATAGGTATAAAAAACCTTATATTTAAGTTGGATCGACATTTCCGGGTTGCACAAAAACAGGGGGTGCACATGCTACTAGAAAAATTTACAAACCATATGAGTATTACAGTCATATCTCACAAATCCTTTGTGAGAATGAGATATGGGCATCCCATATCAATGAAAAACTTAATGAATAACATGGTTTAAAGGAATCATATCATTTTAAAATCTATATATAGCATAATTTTAGATGCGATTTAGATTTTCCATTAAAGGAGGATCTATTAAAGACTATGCGTTTTGATCGAGTAAATGAAGTTGAACCCTTAAGAGAATTTAAATTGGATTTATGTTCTTTGAATCTGAAATAAATTCAGTAAATAAGGTATTGAATGAATTTTACATCAAAGATAACATCAAATGGGATAATCTATAGGAAGCTGGAAACACTGTATACCTACAATTTGTTGACTCACCATTCTGGAAACACTATACACCCACCATTGCAAGACTCAACGTTCTTGAAACACTATACACATATCATTGGATGACTCCCCATTTTAGGAACAATGTACACCTATCATTGGATTTCTCATCATATTGGAAACAATGTAAAATTACCATTGGATGACCCATCATTCTGCAAACATAGTACCCCTAATATTGGATGAATCATCATTCTAGAAACACTATACACAAAACGTTTGATGTATCACTATTATGTAAATACAATACACCTACCATTGGATGAATCAACATTTTGATGACACTATAAAAAAACTTTTGGATGACTGACCATTATAGAAACACAATAAACCTATTGTTGGATGACTCACTGTCCTACAAAAACTATTCACTGAAATTGAAATTTTTCTATGTGTTAGAAATAACACACCTTGATATCCCAGAACACATCAAACACAGGATTCTCAGAAAATAATTAATGAGAGAGGTCTAGGCCATTACATCAGATACCTATCAAAAAATTCTTATACTCAAGAATCGAAAACCAATGCTGAGAGGATTTAGAAGAAAAGGGGTCTGAAAAATAACCCTGTGAGATTCCTCTCAATGCTCTCGCCATGAAAGGAGCTCAACCACTTCATAAATGGAACTTCATGATACAATGAGACCAGAAAAACCATCTCCTAAACACTCTATCAAGGAGATACATCTTAAAATAGATAAATCCACAAAAAGTAACAAGAGAAATACATTTCATTAATATAAATTTCCTATAACCACTAAAAGAACAACATTACAAGTGAAGAGATAACCATCAAATAGCTTGGGGTATTGAGAATGTATCTACGAATCATGTTACAATATATTCTTAATCATGGCACTATGTATCCAAAAGATACAAACTAAGGGGATAGAAGGCCCATTGAACGCCTTCTCCTTACGGTCTAGGTTATCGATAGGCCTCTCCTTGAAGGTCTCATAATCGTCAACATCGATCTCACCCCAATTGATAATGTGAGAGTAATTTTGAAGATGATGAAGAAGCTATGAAGCATGTAAAACATCATGTATATAGTTCATCTGGGGTGAAAGGTCTTTCCAGTACTCCATGACTCTAATATGAGCAGACTTCTTGAAACACCCAACAAATTGGGGAAAAACCTTACGTTCACAACCAAAAATTAACTATCCATAAAGGGGAGTCACCTTTATAAACACATGATCCCCAAAATCAAAATCTATATGTCTCCTCCTATGATCAAAAAATTATTTATGGAAATTAAGTACTACATTCATTCTCATGAATCACCTGAACCCTCTATTTTGTATTCTATACTAGTTCTATCCTTAGAATTGTTGACTCTCACACCCTAGTGTAGTATAATAGATAACGACAAGGTTGGACATACAAAGGCATAAAATGGAGACATACCGACGGTGGATTGGAAAATATTCTTTTGTGCACTCTATCATGGGAAGGTGCCTCATCCACAAACCACCAAAATCCAGGACACAAGTGAGAGAAATGTCTTCAAGAGTCTAGACTGTCCGATCTATTTGAATGTATGTCTGTAGATGATAAGTAGTGCTATGGAATAACTGAGAACGAAAAGCATGTCAGATACCTCTTCTCACCCTAGAGGTAAAACATGAATCTTAATCTGAGATGCTCATCCATCGGACTCCCTAGAGTCTCACTACCTCCTTCATATATTTCCTCGAAAATACCTCCACAATGTTCAACTCATTGACCTCTATAATGTGTAATGATTTCTATAATGATCGACTACTACCCATATAACATCATATCCTCCTTGAGCTCAAGGTAAACAGGTAACAAATTCCATCAATATGTCCTCCCACTTCCAAAGGGGAAAATATAATAGCTCAAGAAACCCACTAGGATCACGGTGCTTGGACTTCACCTTCTAGAAGACCAAACAATGAGACACATAATCTACAACTGCATGCTTCATCCCAAGACACCAAAACAAACCTCTCAATGCTTGGTACATTGTTTTCATGCCAGGATGTACTGCAAAAGGAGAACTATGGAACTCTTTGAGAGCCATCTCATGTATCCCCAAAGGAATGAAAAGACATCCCTGAAACAACCCCTGATGTTGTGCATCCCAATACCAACCATTAGGGGCCTCTCCATAAATAGAAGGTTCTCTCTATATCTCAACTTCAAGATTCCCCAATTTCGATTTCTCCACCTACCGCACCAAATATAAAAAAACCATCATATGAAAAAATGCAACCTCTACACATACTTCCACTATATCTAGATGTAATGATGAATGTTATTCCCTCACCATAGAAGAATCACGAGATTCACACAATGCATTATTGCACAACTTCCTACTCAACACATTGGCCACACCATTCCCCTTTCTGATTGTCTATGAAATTTTGATACCTTAATCATATAAGAACTCCATCCACCGAAGCTGTCGTAATTTAAAGTCACTCTGGATAAAAAAGTACTTCAGTCTCATCATGTTAGTGAGGACCAAAAAAATAACATAAATGAGGTATTATATCCATAGCATCAGAGAAAAAACCACTACCACCTACTCGATATCATTGGTGGAATAGTTACGTTCATGGGGACGTAACTGCCTAGACCGTAAAAAAATGGCTGATGCTTGCTACATCAGAACACAACCTAGAACCACCTGCATAGCATCATTGAAAACCTCAAACTAAACATCTTCTATTGGAAAAAAAGAACTAGATCACTAACCAACTTCTCCTTCAGTTACTCAAATGTTTCATAACACTGATCAGTCAGCACAGACACCTAATCCTTTCTGGTCTATGTTTTCCTAGGAGTTGCAACCAGAGTGAAATTGGCTTCAAGCCTCCTATAATAGCAATCAATACCAAGTAATCATCACTCATCCCAAATTGTTTTGGAGGCTTACCAAGACACAAATACTTCTATATTCATCATATCCACAATTACTTCCTACTATGATATAATATTCCCTATGAAACAGACTTACCGAGCCCAAAACTCACACTTCATCAAATTCCCAAATATATTGTCACAGCGAATAACTCCCAAAAATGCATATATATTTCCTACATCTTCCTCCATTGACATACATTAGTCAAGAATTTCGTCAAGAAAAACCATTATGATCTTATCTATGAACTCACAAAACACAGTGTTAATCAACCCCATGAACAAAGTTGAATCATTTTTCACACCAAAACAACATGACATTGAAATTGAAATGCCCATGACGAAATCAAAAATTATTATTCAGCATATCCTCATGCTTCACACACATTTGATGATCTTAGGCCAAAAAATTGATCTTATAGAACAAACATGTACCCTTCAATTGACAAAAAACATCAATCCACGAAAGAGTATAATGGTTCTTCACTATCACTTTGTTCAAGATATGATAATCATCACAAAACAGAAATCTACCATTATCCTACCTCACAAAAAAACTAGATCACCCCATAGTAAAACACTCATCTATACAAAAAAACAATTTAACATACCAATGAGTTATATAGGTAGATCCCGAAACTCAAAAGGTTCTATTCTATATAGATACATTGAGATAATAGACACACCTAACTATAACTCGATCCCAAACATGATCTCTTAATGAGGTACTAATGCTACATCCTCTTCTGGAAAGACAATAGGGTCCTCTTCTATGACCCTGGGAAATACCAACTACTAAACCTATTAAAAACATAGAATTAGATCTACCATCAAGGATGAGAAGGATGGAATGTGCCTCTAACCCATCTGAGGGTCTCTTGGCTAAGAAAAACTGTTGGCTCTCCATCAGCATAGAAAAACACAACATTCCACCGGATGTAATACAAGATATCACACACCAAATACAACCAATTCATGATGAGGATGAAATAATATTGTAGTATTTGTAATCATGGGAAATCTCCCCAAGAGCGGTGTTTCCCTAACAACAGCTCATAGTCTCTACATACGTGAAAAAAGTTAGATCGACCTCAAACATGCATAGTCAATGCCAAAGGATCTAGAAGCCTATCTACCTTAAGTCCCAAGATAAGGAAAAGGGATGGTGATATGAATGATTTAGTCACTCTTGAATCATTCAAGGAATATACCTATGTATTAAACAAGAAAAGGGTACATTGAACGATGTCTAACTCACTTGGAGTGGGAAAATATTACACACGAAGCATAATATGACCTACTACATGGCCCCTCTAATTGAATCATTCAAGGCATATAACTATGTATTAAACAACAAAAGGGTACATTGAACGATGTCGAACTCACCTGGAGCTAGAAAATGTTACACATGAAGCTTACCATGAACTACTCCATGGCCCCTCTAACCATACTGGTGAAAATGTCTACGGCCGTGATTTTCTATTAGTTGATAGAGAGAATCCTAAGGTTTCCCACTACATTCCCCAATCGATCTTTAAAAATTGAAACCTAGTGCAGCCAACTGCTCACACCTCTGGTGGAACTACCTGAATGGAAGAACCTAATGGGGAACACCTGATAGAAACTGATTGCTTAGAAAATTCATGAAATGTCATTGTTGAGGAACTTAAAAACCATAAAAAGCACCTAATAACTTTGGAATAGGCTTGAGAGATGATTTACCTAGATAAATGAGACATTTAGGGATGGGACATACCCCTTCCATAACATAAAATATTCTTCCCTAAAAACTATGAACCCTGGACTATAGCTTTGGTTCGTGAGGAATATTGATGACTCCCCTCTCGTGAAGATTTGGTTTTGGATAACATCATCTTGATGAACTTAAACCTCTCGAGCTCCTTGTAATATGTCCTCAGAAAAAAAAGGAGTGACCTGGAACATGATCTATGTATTCAAATGCTCCTCTAAATTCCTCGCCCATGCCTCTTCATCTAGCTACAAGTATGAAGCATGTCACAAAATGTTTCTGAAATGGATTCTAGATACTTTCACACTAAAGATCCCCCATTGATTGGTAAAAAGCCCATATAGACTAGAAAAATTTTCCTTCAATGAATTAAAATGTGCTCTGTACTTCTCTATGAATGTATCCCACAAGACTCTAGACCCCTCACGATTCCTGAGGAATAAGAACCACCACTGCCTTACTGCCCCACACAAAATCTTCACAACCAACGATACCCATATCTCCTCCAAGAACGAATCGAACTGAAAGCTATATCAACATCCAATAACTAGTATTAGATGAATGAATATGAAACAGACCCCTCATAATTTTATAGACTATACTAAAGAAACTCTCAGTGTCTAATCCTCTAAGTGTCTTCATCGTCAACCTCTACTATGTGGTGATCTGCTGGTGTAACCTACTAGACATCTTATGTGCAATCCTGACAAGTACGTCAGCCAAGAGACGTACATATAAATGTAAAATTAGTTATAGACCCTAAACCTAAAATATAGAATACATTAACATAGATTTTTCCTTTTCATTTATTCGTTTTAGATTAACCTATCAGAAGGTATACCCATTAAAACACAATTATAAAAAAAGAATGATGCCTGATTCTTTCTTATGTATCTTCCCTACAACTAGTATCAACTCATTTTCCATCCACTATATAATTTATTTACCATGAATCATATTATAGGGGACAATAAATACCTATGTATCATCATGTATCACACTGTTTACTAAATTTTCTAAACTCATATTACCTCGTTTCCCAACCAAACTATGAAATAACACATGTTCCTATCTCCAAACTGTATCCTTCCCCTCTAACCCGAATTATGATTCCACCCTATCATGGAACTCCCCCCAAATTTTATCCCACTTAGGTCATCAATGTGAGAAGATTGATATCCCCCCCCCCCCGAGTCCCACTACCAGTAGGCCCTAGGATGTTGACTAGCACTGAGGGAATAACAAATAAAAATATTGGAGGCATTTCCCACTATGAGAAAACATATGGATGAGAAATAGAATATCGACACAAACCAAATCCTACTCAAACTAAAATATAAATTAAATCACATGTACATATATGTAATCTCAGGAAAAACTACTACTACTGAAAGGGAAAAACTACATATAACAATGTAATGTAAAATGACAAAGACCACAAAACTCAAACAACTCTAGAAAAACCCACTAGATAGTAGTAACCATCCTTATATCCATCCTAATATAAGTGATCTGATGAATATTTTATATAATGTAGGGTGATTATAATACTATAGTCATTAGGATCATCCATTAAGCCTCTCAGAAAACATATGGAAAGAATGTTGATGCACACAGAATGAAAAGTGAAACCAACTCATCACCTAAATAGGTACACTAAGCTCCCAACCTCACTAAGGATACACTCACCATGTATTAGATACTAGATTATATTATAAAATAATTAATTTCAAGGGAACCTAGCTACCACTTCCTCATTGGTTTGCTGCTTTTCCCAAACATCGCACGTCCAGATCATCTCCCTAAAAAAGACTATCCAAAAGACACATGGGTGAAGCACCATAACATGGACCTTATGAAAAACAACTACCACATCCAAATATCCATAAGTAAACAGGTAGTTTTTTAGATCCATCATATCTCACATATCTTGTATCATTCATCGGGTATTATACCTCAACACATTATAGCTCATACACAAAGTAAGGATCCTCTAGCCATCATATCATATACATGGTACACCTTTAGTAGTTCATAAGAAATGATATCTAGAAAATATGTGTGTGAAATAACCATAAGACATCGTATCCCTCTACAAACATATATGGGGAAAACTATATTTCATGCACATCAACACTAGTAACTACCAAGATAAGAGAGTGGGGTTGAAGGGGGTAGTCATCCATCCATCCTCCCATCGGGATTTTGGGGAAAAACTGCATACGGATCAGAATCACTGGGGTATTAGCCACCCTAACAGATAGGGGGGAGTAGCATACAGATACACAAAAATTAAAAGATATAACATATCTCATGGCCACACTATGGGAATCACCTATTCTTAGACTCAACTGTATATAATGTCTCTCAGAATCCTAAATTCCACTGCTAAGACTAGTTATCCTATAAGCACACAACCATTTAAAGAGATATATTAAATTATCGTATCCCTTTTAATAGACTTAAAATGAAATAAATTAATTATTTCACCATTAATATAACTATGATCAAAATCAAAATTAAATTTTATTTGAACCAACAAAGTTTCATGCCCCCCCCCCCGAAAAAGCAAAACCTATTCTTTGGTTCCTTTAAATTTTATCCTTGTCATTTCATCCTAGTATTCTCCAACCCCATGGGTTAAAAATAATTTATTCATTTATATAAAAATAACACCACATTCCAAAATTCTAGGTATTATATGAAATAATTCTAATATTCCATGAAAAAGGGGATCAATATAATGAGTATATGAACTATCATTCAATTCTCTTCCACCTATAGTAGAAGAATAGAACCATCCATCCTAATGAATCTAAACACAAAAAACACATTCCATACCCCACACATCATCAGATCGTTGGGAAGAAGGGTATGCAAGACCATTTGTCTCATATATCAAGGAATGTAATGTAGATAAAAAAAGAGCTGACAACTATCAAACTTCATATCAACACGTAATCTCTTCTTCAACTTGTTCCATAATCTCATGTGTCATCCCTAACACACATATGAATAAACTGATTCATCTCACCACTCTACGTGTCAATTGTTCCAAAAAAAACATGGCATCCATTCCCCATACACCACAACAGTCCCTCAGGCTAAACCATCCCTGTCTCATATGACATCATATTTAGTAGGAAACAAACATACATAGAAACTGGGCTATTGGCCCTAAACAAGGCATTCAAACATCACACACAATGAGCTCTCACAAATCCAAAGCACAGGGGGAATGTTATTTACATTAAGAGGGAATGTCAGGCCCTATAAAGGTATTATATTTAATACAAAACTAGTTCTTTATTCCATCCCATGTCAACCAACTCAATTAAACTTTCTTAATGACATCCATTTAATTTTCATTAAATCAAAAAAAACAAAAAAACAAAAGGATTCAATAACATTCATCTTGAATATTTATCCAATAAATATAGAATTATATGAAAAATTATGTTATTTACCAATTTCTTTAAAGAATGGAATTACATACAATCATGGAATAGTTATCAAATCAAGATGAAATAACATCTCTATACAATTGATTCCTATTCTTAAATTAGGTTTAATTATTTATTATCTCAATTTCATTGTGATCGAGTGGTAAAATTCTTCTAACTCTAGGAATACATTTAAATAAAATAGATAATTCATGAATAACATACCTCAAAATGTTTCTTAAATTCTTTTTACAAGAATGGGCCAATACAATGTTACATGATCACTACTCTTTCTAGGGCTGAATTCACTAAAGGATGCCACCACAACACCCAAACAACCAAAAACTGAGAAAGCCCTATTAGAACATGGAGTTCACATGCCATCATATGGAAAGGAAAAAAAGGAGGAAACAAATAAAGGAACCCAGAAGAACAGAGTTAGAACACAACTTATTCGAAGATAGAGAGAAAATTTCTCATTGCATCAAAATAGGGGGTGCACATTCAGTAGGAAAAATTGGAAATGATTTAAGGATTTCAGTTGGATCACACAACTCCTATGGGTGAAAAAACTATGGCACCTTATACCAAATATAAAATAAGAAAGAATGAAAAGGGAAGAAGGTATCTCAGACATTTAAAAATCAAGAATGAGCATCAGTTTAGATATGATTTAGATATTCCATTAAAGAAGGATCTACACAGGACAACATGTTTTGACAGAGTAAAGTCCCCCATACCCTTATGTTAATTTAAATTGAAATTATGTGTTTTTAATCGGCCTAAAATCCCTTACCACCAGTCATTGAAAGCATTTTACGTAAAATATAGAATCAAAGGGGAAAAATGTAGGATGTTGGAAACACTATTCACCTATTGTTGGATGAATCACCATTATGGAGACATTTTACACCCATTGTTGGATGACTCACCATTCTAGAGACATTTTAATCTTATTATTGGTTGACTCACTATCTTGGAGACACTATTCATAGAACTGGAAATTTTGTAAAATGTTAGAAAATAGTATTCTTGACCTCTTAGAACCACTCAAACACTAGATTATAACAATGTAATGGACTAGAGGGGTCATAGAAAATACATAACCTTTTTTTAATCAATTAAATGAGTAAAAACTAGAGAAATTTCCCGAATGAAATTCTTATACATCTTATAGGGATAATAAAACAATAAACCATGAAGAAATATATTTGAACCTTCTATGACATCACAAATTCCACATTATCAGGATCAACAAAAATATTAGATTCATATATAACATATCCAAGTTACTTGACATCCAAAATCATGAATATTTATTTGGATAATTTTTCAAAAAGCTAATTTTCCAAAAATGTATCTAGAACAACACGAATAGACTTACCATTATTAAATTTATACTCTAAAATTAATAGAATAACTTTTAAAAATATAGCAAAGAAGGTATCCTAAAATTGATTAATAATATTGTTCTACATATCTCCAATCGTGTTTAGATTGTTTTTTATGTATAAAGGCACGAAAATAGATTAAAATTTCTTATTCCATATTTAGAAATCCATCCTTGGAATTTCTTTTATCCCGACTCAGATTTGATAGTAATATAAATAATGGAATGTATTTAAAAACCACCTTAACACATAAAATTAATAAAAGTGATCATAAATTCATTGAAATGGGAACCCATTCTTAATTTCATCTTGATTGAGACTCCAATAATCCCCATATAAATATTAAATTACAATGGTATCCTTAGCTAAAATGTTTACATCACCATATGGAGATGTATACCATCTAATCAATCCATTAGATTGAAGTTCCATAAGAATTATCATAGACTTCGTTACCACAATTGGATAAAACAATATATATAAAAAAATAAGAATTGAGATAGGCATAATCCCAAGTAAGGGACCGATGGAAGACCACATCTCATACTCGACAAGAATGTCAAAGAATAATTTAGAATGAAATTCATGATTTATATCTATCATTAGTGGTAAGAAATTATTTACAATATGGATGTACTATCATTAAAATGAGATAAATATCTTTTTAGTTGTTGAATTCGACCTTCTATCAATCATAAACTGGTAAACTAGTATAAAGATCATACTCTTCAAGGATAGAAGATTCAGGACTAATTAAAGATAAATATGTAACCTAATGATCCTAGTAATTGATAAAATCTAAATGTATACTTAGTCAATCCATTCCCTAAATGAAATAATACGATAAAAAATTTATTGATACATACCCTAGAAACAGTATAGATGTATAAACAAGGCATAACTTGTACATTCCAGTGTATTCCCTATTATTTTCCAAGAGAGACATCAATATATAAAATTAGTCCACAACTAGATTAGAAGCTTCTACCACATCTGGCTAGTGGAAAAACTTAATAATTGTTAATAAAACTAAGTAAGTTTATTTAGAAAATAATTGAATCTCAAAAGAAAACAAAAACATAATATTTCCTCCATCATGAGAAAAAATCTCCCAAACATCCATATTAGTCCAACCAATGTCCCTATAACCCATAATATATCCCTGAGATACCTAAAATTATATTTTTGGTTCCAAGGGTGATGCATAAAATAAATTTTTTATGTTCCTCAATTGACTAAAATAATGAAATGTCATTAGAGGGTAAGAAAATTAGGTTTAATGTTCCCTAAAAACCACACTAATGGAATCACACATGTGAGTGATTTGAATGAAAATAAGTTCAAGCAACCTCAGCTTGACTTATTTATAAAATCACATCATGGGTATGTTTTTTTTTCTCACAAGGATCATTTAATTCTCTAACCCTTAATCCCACACCTGAACTATCATATGATCCAACCATCACCATGAATTCCTTTAAGGAATGAATTTTTCCACATTCTCATTGGGTTTTATGGGAAGTTTAATTTATTTATAGACGAATTAAATCATGTAAATACATTATTTAACTTATTTTTCTGTGATACCACCATAATAGGTTAGAGGATCCTTAGTATCCAATGTTTCCAATTGATGAAATCTTCACCCCATAGTAAAAAATAGTTTAAAATTATTTCTTAAATCCTAATGAATAATATATGGTGCAATCGATGTGAAATTATTTCTTACGTGTTCTTTATCAATAAGTGATGGTTATAATGGTATAATATTATATTATAGAATATAAGAATTCATAATTAATTTTGTATTTAATAATAACACATGGTTTAAGAAGTATAACTATACTAGGTCTAACCCTCAGTGCCTCTATCCTTTGTAATATTTTTTTTATAAAAAACACATTCTTTTTTACAGAAACATTTATTAACCCTCTAACTGATCAACCATGTCATTATTATAATTCTGAATAAAAAATAAACAATATTTAATATAATAAAATTCATATTCGATATTATATAAACATCTTCTATAAGAAAATAAACGTTTATAACATAATTTGATGAAAACATTGACATTAGGTTATTACACAAAATAATCTAGAAAACTTAGGCATATATATTAGAAATAAATGAAACGAATATATTATACACCTATATTAACTTACATTATAACAATAAATGTATGGAAAATAACTATTTATTTATTATATTAGTTTTTTTAACTAGGATTTGTGAAGTCGTTATAACTATAATATAATAATCGAAGGCATCAAATTCTAAATCATGATATTATTCAATAAACATTCCTATATATAGAAACATAATATAATTCATGAGATATAGAGTTTATAAACTAAAAAAAGGAAAAGAAAAATTGATGAAATAAGTTTCATCATGTAACCTTGGAATCTCAAGATATTACCCGAATTATGTTGGAGGAGAATATTTATCGGTCACTCCAAGATTCTTAATAGTAAAATTATCATTTCTGCAATAATGTACGATTCCTAAGATCCATATATAGAAGGTAATGCTTTTTTATTTCCATGATCTTTGTAACTTACTGAAACCATACCACATGAGCACACCACTTCAATCACACCTCACATTCTCTAGAGACTAGTGTAAACACTAAGGAAAAAATATGACACATGTGAAAGGTTGTTTCAAAATTTTGGTCAAGTAGTATACATTAATATGTATTTAAATAAGTGTAATAACAGGTTCACATCCAATTTTAGTAACATGATGAAAAAATCCACACAAGAATCATGTGTAATTACCTAATATGATTGTAATACATATCACAACATAAACATGGATCACATATCATATAAAACATCCAAAAATAACTAACTATATAAACACATCAAGTGATACTATACTATAAACCCATGTATATTTGAATATATATGAAAATGTTTCCTAAACGATTCCTTAAGACCCCTAATAGCATCCCAAAATGTGAATTTTATCATATAATCATTACAGATACACCTTGTGTTATCTGGTCAGTCACCTATTAAACACCAATAATAGAATATATCAATCCTCTATGATCCCGATGTGCCAAACAACCATATAGATCCCAGGTCAGTGAAAAACCCTGATATGTGGGGAAGTGAATTAATGGGTTACATTTATCAATTTACTCTCATATAATCCATTGTGACTGAATGATGTTTTTTTCTTTAACTTTTAAATGATTCCTCACCAATATTCAATAGCAATAGAAAACAAGTAGTAAATAGTAAATTTTTATAATGTTTTCACTTATTGTTAAAATATACTCCAAATTATTTTGAAATATTTTTTAGATATAAATTTTATTTTTAGAATTATATCATTCAGATCTCAAATAATGTTTTATAATCGTAAAAGTTTTTGGGTAGGTATCATCCACTTCCATAGATAATGTATTATATACTTTTAAATATCATGATTAATTATGATTAAAATAGAAAAACTAGTTTTTCAAGATCCTACCTCCACTTTATTGTTCACAATATATTCAATACACTACATGATACTTCAGTATATATTATATGATCTTATTTTAGAAGGTGTTTTCCTGCAAGAGAGGTATCAAATCTATAACATGCAGGCCTGATTCCCATTTATTTTATTTGGAATGATATTCTCATGCACATGGGAATGAATACAAAAGATGATCATCTTCCACCAAAATAGTGATTTACAAGATAATCAACAAAAAAATCCACCTTTGGTGACCTCTGTGGGAATCATATACACAACCTTTATTGATCATATTTATTTATTCTATGTTTTTGATAAATATGCTCTCAAATGTATCAAAGTATCATCTTCATTAGTTTTCAATAATAAAATAATTTGTTTCTATTCATATATTATTTTTATACTCTAATATACATGAATAGTATTTCAATAATTATTTATTGAAATTATCATGAATTTAAAATGAAAATTAACTCCCAAAATAATAATATTTTAATTAGTAATAAGCATAATTTCTAATATCTGAATTTTAAGTCCCTTGAATATTTACCCATGATCCTTCTTATTTAATCTGATATAAAATATCATTGATACATTCATTAATTATGTTTTTCAAAAATAACAAATGAAATTTTTATGATTTAAATATTATAAAACATTTTCCTAATTAAAAATACCTTAGGATATATTTATTCTAAAACCATATAATCAATAATAGACATATTGACCACCAAGAGGGGAGAGACGAATACGTGGTAACAGAACTCATTATTGAATGTATTTTATATTAAATTAAACCTATATAAATTATACAGTCTCTGTTCTATATATCTTCTAAAACACAAACTCACTAATATAATGTATAAAATTGTGGTACATAGACACATATGTATTTTCCATTATTTTTCACTAATACCTACACATTTTTTTAGTTCGTTATACACACATATCATGGAATAATTAGAGTAGTTAGTTTCATTCTATTAAAAGGGGAGAGTTCTTCACACACTATAAACATATTATATTCTCACTAATACTCTCTAAGATAGATTCCCACTACCCACCTTTTATGTCTCCTATATTATTTTTTTTAAAATTTCCTCTAGACCTATTTATAAGATTCTCTCAATCCTCATGGTTTCGTACCATGATATCCTTGAATATTATCATGAAACTATCTCCCCAAAATACAACATTGTATATAAAAGGTCATCCTTTAGAATAATCATTTGATATATATCATCTAATCTACAAAGGATTTCAATGTATCAATAGAAATGTTCTCATTAAGCTCTAAAAAACATCTTTGAATACCATCTAGTTATTTTGAAATCTTTGTAACTCGGTCATAGCATACAAATCAATTACCAAAAATTTCTTCCCAATATTTTAACTTAGAAGTGTCACTTACCATGGTCCTATGATCTTTACAAATGAAATCTCCTAATATTACTTATACAACCAAGGTTGACAATCGATCTTCTTTGTTTCAATACATCAACTCTCTCAAACTGTTCTCAAAATGATGGATGAGTCCTTTTTTCTACTTTATGTTTTTATTAAATAAAAAATTTATTGGATTCCCCTTATTCTTAAATGATAGATATTTTCTAGATACCATCCATAACAACTCTTATATTCTCAATTTTGAAAAAATTCTAAAGAAACAAATATTTCTTCTTGTTTTTTTGATTTTTTCCTCTTGATCTTCAAATGCATATCTGACAAAATTTATGATCATTAAACTACTACCATCAAAATAATAATCCTTAAATATAATATCATATATATATTCTCCCTTACATACATCAATCATCATCACAGAATAAACATTTTGAAATCCTAGTTTACTTAATGTACAATATTTTGAACTAAAAGGACATTCTCAATGTATGCTCATTAAATGAGTCTTAGTTTTTAAAATCCACAAAAATTAAAAGGACCTGAAGTTAAACATTAACATAATCTTGAATTAAATGTATAATTCAAATTGAGTATCTTCTCAAATTTAGAGTTTTAGATAAATAGGACATAACTATTACATCTCAAAAATTTACAAAGATGAAACTTCTACCCAGTATCCATTTTTTATTTAAAAAACATTAACTCTTGAAAAAAAGAGCAATGTCTAATTCCATGTTTAAGATAGTCTGAACATTCCATGATCCCATCCTTGAACGTATTCCACATTATGTCCGGTGAAAAACATTTCAAAAACATGGGATGAGAATACAAAGCTCGGTAAGGGATACACAAAGAAGTAAAAATGTTAGTTTTTCAAAACAACAAGTAAACCATGAATAATTTACCATAAGTAATAATTTTCACCTTTAAGAAGTAGTAAATAATCTTCACTGAATAAATGATCAATAATTACCATTTTGTAACCAAAATATTCCCATAAATCCCATATAAAGAACACTTAACATATAAACGTAACTTGGGACATAAACATACTTAAATGTAATAACCATACGGTCGACTTCCACAAATATCACTAAATGGAATAGCCATATGGCCGACTTCCATACCCAATTCATTGGAGGTTATAATGTAGCCACCCATCCTGGTATACACGACACCACCCGTCATTTGGTTAATCACGTAACCACCCGTCAAATGTCCAAGGACCATTATAAAATCATACCACATAAAATATTGAAAATATAAAAATTTTACAATTAACATTTCATTTTCAATCACAAAATATCATTTCAATATATTGGAAAAATCAATTCATTGTCAAACCATTTTCAAAACCATTCAATAAAGATATTTTTGGAATCAAAGTGTCTCATACCACTTTGATGCTTCTAAAGGAATAAACATTTTAAAACTATAATGTCAATATAAATAAATCCTTAAAACCATTTTTAAAACATGGACATTAATGATAAAGATTTAGATGAATAAATCTTTAAAACAATTAAAATGATATTTTAGTCAAAGAGTTTTTAACAAAATGAGAGACGCTTGAATACAAATAGTTGAGGAATAAAATTTAATAATAACTTTTTAATATCATGAGAATAAAGGGATTCATGATATAATATGTCAAAGGACAGTATATACACCATATAAGAGGGAATTAGTGGATAACAAAAAAGAAGTCTCATTGTAAATGTAAATTGAGATGAAATACCTTATAAAGAGAGTATCCTTAAATTAGTGATAAATCAATATAATAATTATGTGTGACAAATATAAATAAACCCAATATAAGTGGATATTAAGTTTAAAACAATCAGAGATAATTCACACATATTCATAGGATGACATATTCAATAACTACAAGTTGAACCCAAAGAAATCTAAATTGGGTTAAGAAGATCCCTTGTAAAAATTCGTCATCCTAACGACATCACTTTAAATTTAAAAAAATGAGTTCATGTGAAAAAAAGGGTATCTAATCACTTGAAAATAAATTTTACATCAATAAGGATATAGAAGAACATATCCCAACATAATAAAATGTAAATTAAAAGACATAACAAAAAGAACTCTTTTAAAAAGAGGAGGGTGAAAGGCTCCCTTACCGATTTGGTAACTTTCAAAACATATTCCACATGATAGAAGGATCATACAATGAAGATGTAAATACTCATAAATTAAGGTATATTACATAAATATTACAATCATGGGCAGTACATACACCACACAAAAGGAAATAGTGGCAAATATAACATTAATCTCATGGGAATAAAAAGTGAGACGAAACCCTTTACCGCGTTGTAATCAACCGAGTCGTATGACCAAATGTAAATAAGCACAAAATGAATCATAGAATACCATGAATACAACAATAATCATGATAATATATATCAAATTACCATACACAATACACCGCATGCAATGAATAAGTTCCAAAAAATGGAAATCTCACGGAATTAAAAGTGAGATAAGATAATCCCTTACCTCGCATCCCACAAGACTCGATCGTTCTTTAATCTCCTGAATAATAAAACAAAGTTAATTTATACATTCTTAAGAACAATTTTCAAGTGTATTATTCTTTTTATGTAACTTATAACCATGTTATAAACATTATGTAATCATTTATGTTAATAACATTCATTTTGTCGATATTTGGTACTTGAGTAAAAAATGAACACCTTATATTTACAAGTTGTCCATGTGGTCAATATTCTATTATATAATGAATTATATTCATGATTTAAATATCATATATATCATATATTTTCCTTATATACATGTATTTATAATAGTACATAACATTTGGAGGTAAGAAATGAAATGCACCATTCATGTAGACGGTAAGCCGTACGTACGCATGAACACTACATTCATTTCTATTTCTTATTTTAATGGAAATAATACATAATGATATATATATATATTATAATTGCAGTATAATATCATATATTATATCATTAAATATATCCTATATACATCCCACATAAGGCATTAACGGGTCACATTACTTTAAGGGGGCGGTAGTCCGCACTTCCTCAAATGAGATTATTGTATTTATCCACTATGGAAACCATAAAGTCTTGATATAATTGTGAAGTACAGAAGCATAAATAAATAATAAACATAATATATATCATTTATAAATACAGTTCCATCATAATGGAAACCATGATAGGTGGTAAGATGTAATTGAACAATCATCGTTTCGTGAGGTGTTAGTTTGGCATCCCCGGATACATTATGTTCTTCATCCATTAGATGGATTTGTGTGTAATTTTAGTTCTAATACTTATCATAACAACATCCTAGTATATTTAGGATACTGGTTTTGTTACAAAATAAAGTAAATAAAAAGAGTTTAGGTTTGGAGAAGTAAAATAAAAGAAAACAATTTAAGAGAAACTGTTACCTTTAATTTGGGTAACTCCCTTTGGTTTGAACCAAATGGCATCTTAAAGTTCCTTATGCATAAGGTAAGGCTTATAATATGAGGATATGGATGTAGGTAGTGTAATTGGGAAGATTTTGGTTGAGCAAAATGGCTTGAGAGGTGTGAGGAATTGGTTAGAAGTAGTCTCCTTTTATAAGGGATAGGAGGGGCTCTTTAGGAAAGTGTGAAAATACTGTTTTATAATATAATGGTATTCAGTTTATAATGGTAAAATAATAATTAACGTATAATATAAGATGTCTCATATTTGAAATAAAATAATCCAATTAGAATTGGATATTTTTTGGATAATAATATAATCATTATATTCTTATTTATTTTAATCATTTATTAATGATGTAAATACTGTATCATTATTGTGTCATTAATAGTTTAATTTATTTGAAGTCTAAAAATTATAAATAACTAAAATGATGTAGGAAATCAAATTATCTTTCCAAATAATATATGTAGTAGAAAATAGGACTGATATAACACCATATAAAAATTAATTACTAAAAGATTTTTGTTAATGTAAATTTTGTCTTCACATTAAATTAATTAATCTAAATTGTCATTTTCACTCCCATGTGGCTCAATGGGGTCCCAAAATACACCCAAAGAAGACCATGGTCGTTAATGACTCAACAAATATTGTTTGGATAAGTGTTAAGGTAATTGTGAATTATTATAACTTTCTTTTTACCTTGAATTATCCTATTTACCTTTAACCGCAATAAATAAAACTCAAAAATTAATATTCACCAAAAATTATTTTCATCTTAATGAACCACATTTTACTTCATGAAAAAAACCATGTATGTCTGATTTTCTAAATTAAATTCATAAAAGTGGTAAAATTTCATTTAAATGAAAAAGGCGGTTCTCTAACTACCACTACGTGGTTTCACTGTTCATCAAAAATGATGTTTTTTAGAAAAATACCAAAAATTCAGCCTAAGATATATATGATATTCCTAATTGAAAATTGATGCCTATTTTTCCAAATTCAAAACATATAAGTGGAATTAATTAATTTTTAAATTAATTCTCATTGTTAAAACCAATAGGGTATTTTTAAGAAACAATAACTATCAAAAGATTGATACTTATTTATGTCCAATTTCATAGTGAAATTAATTCCAATGAACTAAATTGTATTAAATGGTAAAAATATAATTTAATATAACTTTAAAAACACCTAAAAAGATAATCTAACCATATAAATAAGTAAAATTAAAAGGCACTTTTGAATTCAAATACAATATTTTTCACTATTCATTAAAAAATGAACTTTATCAGAAAATTACCAAAACATTACCCAAAGTAAATTATAATTTCCCCATTATAAATAAGGATTTAATTTTTTCATATATAATGTATTAATGTGACCAAAATTATATTTAAATAGGGTTCTCCATTAGAAGGGGTAAATCTGTATTTTAATGTAAATTATGCTTAAAACTAGATTCATTTACAGCTTAATCCTCTAACATTTATTGGATAAATGTAAATACATTTAGAAAACATGTATAATCATATTTTTGTTATTTTTTTTTCATTGAACCCAGTACAACGACTAGGAGTTAACTACCATCTAAAATAATTATATTATATTATTAGTGTGCAATATAAAATTTCAATGAAACATGTTGTTGTGTATTGGGCACGCTATCAAACAAAGAATCCCCTTTAATGTAAAATTAATATTTAATTCAAACATATTAATAAATATGAAAATTTTCTTATTCTATATTTATATAGGATGTTATATCCTTCCCCCCTTTTGAGAATTGCATCCTCGCAATTTTAAAAATAGGCTTGGAAACATCATTAAAAGCCCCACATTTGAAAAAGAGTCAATAAAACAATCACTTAAAAATATAGGAAGAGAAATACAAAGGTTAACCGAGACAAAAGATATTAGGATTCCATGAAAACATGGATATGGAGGAGAAAATACATCACGTTCTGATGGAGAGTGATAGAAAACATGTTTAAGAGAAAGTTAACCACCAGAAAATCACGAACTTGTGATGGGTTAAACAGTCTTTGATTTCTCATTAGGAAAATACAACAGACAAGGTTTTTGTATTATGTTACTTTTCATTGAGGAATTTATTTATGAGATTATATAAAAACATAAGGAAACACAATTAAATTTCATGTAGACTTTTATCCTTCACTAGATTTCTAACTCAAACTCATATTTCCTCTATAAGATGAGTATTCATGATAACTTGTTTACATTGAAAGTGCTATATCAGATTTGAGAGAATAAAATAAAATAAAAATATATATTTCCCTAGTCTTTATATATTAAATAAAACCAAAACTTTTAGTACAAGATCAAATAATCCCCAAAATTATAAACTTTTACATAAAGATAAACTATTCTTAATCTCCAAAATATGTCATAACAAAACCCAAAGTTCAACAAAGACCATTCAATAAACAATTGTCCCTAAAATTTTTCAAAAGTAATCCAAGCTTTGATTGTAACCCAAATCTCATAAGGATTTAATTACATAGACTTCCAAGATACATCTTAACATTTATCTCCAAGTAAAACTGGTTTCTTATAAAGTCTCATATTGAAAAGTAATTAACCTAATAACATATTCTCTATGATAGGTTATTAATATTCATAAATAAATCAAATCATCATTTGTCCATAATAAAAACATAGATTCTTCAAAACTAAAATTTCAATCATTATTCCAAAATTTAAGTCCAATATTATTCTATCATTCTTAGGCATATAATGTTTCCTCAAAATAAATAACATCTTCCACAACAACCTTTTAACACTTAATTAATAAATCATTTTTCAATACTAAGTATATCCATTTGATAAAACAGAAGTTCCAAAAATCAACTTAATCTTCTTACATAAAACCATTTTACTAAAATTATATGTCATACTAACCAGGTACTTCATGTAGGCTAGTGGTAGGCGATGCTCCCTTCTCGCCCTTCAGTTGTGGGATCGATTCGTATAGCCTTGCCAGATGCGATGGGTTGTCACCCATCCTATGGGTTGTCCTTTTTATAAAACTCAAAAATAACCCTAAAATGTTTTATCCTCAAAGGTTTCCTTATACCTCTCATCTTCATCTAAATTCATTATGATCCCAACAACTTATTTCTTGAAGTATTATTTCACCACCATGTGATAAAATCAACTAATCCCCAAAATGAAGAACATCATACCTTGATCATGGTGTCCATTTGGTTTCACCATCATCTTGTTCACGTAGGTAGAAGGTCCATGCATTACAATAATGATTTAAAGATCCTACAAAATAATTTTCTTCTTCCATCCAAATCCACCTTGTACAACATGGGCCATATGGGTGTTCATAGAAAAACAGTTTTGGAAAATAATCATGTATGACATATAATTTCAAAATAACTGATAAAACATGATTTCTATAAAACTGTCGAACCGAATTTGAGTTGAAACTTTCAATTAACGGTCCTTTTAAAATACCACAAGTATGTGCTGAGAGACTATATTTTAAAATCAAATATAAATAGGTTTTGCAAGGGTCTCATTCTTCATCACCTTTTTAAAATCATAATATGCTTCAAAATATTGTGATAAGGTTAAATATTTGAAAATCCCTTGATAATATTTACCTTTCTTGAGAATATGGGAATATTGTGAAAATAGGATATTTATAAATACAACCCATGACCCATGATGATAAAGAGGTATAGTGGAGGTGTTTTATATCTCAAAAAACTACTTCCAATATAGTTTTATGTTAGAAAAAGTTTCACAATCATCCGAACATGACGTTGCAAAAATTATTGCAAGCATGTCCTTAGGAAGAGATAAAAATGTCATTTGAGATCCTCCTCCTTCCATTTGTAACTGATTTACATTGATCTGAAAAAGTTATAAAACATGGATTTAACTGAAATAATAGATATGGACTATCCATATGTCTAACGAAAATTCATAATCCCTAATTTTGTCTAAACTGACCTCTGATACCAACTATAAGGACCCGACCTTAAACCATAACCTAATCTTGAATTAAATGAATAATTCACATTGAGGATCTTTTCAGGTTTATAGTTTTAGAGAATTAGGACATAACTATTACATCTCAAAAAATTACAAAGTAGACACTTCTACCCAGTATCCAGTTTTTTTACCAAACATAAACTCTTGAAAAAAAGAGTCATGTCTACTTCCATGTTTAAGACAGCAGGGATTTTCCTTGATCCCATCCTTGAACCTATTCCACATTATGTCCAGTGAAAAACATTTCAAAAACATGGGATGAGAATAAAAGCTCAGTAAGGGATGCACAAAGAAGTAAAACTGTTAGTTTTTCAAAACAACAAGTAAACAATGAATACGTTAGCATATGTAATACTTTTTACCTTTATGAACTATTAAATACTATTCACTGAATAAAAGATCATTACTTACCCTTTTGTAACCAAAAGATTACAATAAAACCCATATAAATAAAAAATAACATATAAAGGTAACTTGGGATATAAACATAATTAAATGGAATAACCATACGGTCGACTTCCACACATATCACTAAATGGAATAGACATATGGCTTACTTCCATACCCAATCCATTAGAGGTCATAACATAACCACCCATCCAGGTATTTACAGTACCATCCGTCATTTGGTTAATCACATAACCACCCGTCAAATTCCCAAGTACCATTATAAAATCATAGCACATAAAATATTGAAAATATAAACATTTCACTATTAACATTTCATTTTCAATCACAAAATATCATTTCAATATATTGGCAAAATCAAAGCTTTGTCAAACCATTTTCAAAACCATTTAATTAAGAGATTTTTTTGAATCAATGTGTCCCATACCACTTTGAATATTTTAAAGGAATTAACATTTTAAGACAATAATGTCCATATAAATAAATCCTTAAAATCATTTTTAAAACATGGACAATAATGATAAAGATATAGAAGAAAAAAATCTTTAAAACATTTAAAATGATATTTTAGTTAAAGAGTTTTTAACAAAATGAGAGATGCTTGAATAAAAATAATTGAGGAATAAAATTGAATCGGAATGTTATAAAATCATGTAAATAAAGGGATTCATGATATTATATGTCAATGGACAGTATATACACCATATAAGAGGGAATTAGTACATAACAAAAAATGAAGTCTCAATGGAAATGTAAATTGAGATGAAATCCCTTATAAAGATGGTTTCCTTAAATTAATGATAAATAAATCTCATAATTATGTGTGAAAAATATAAATACACCGAATATAAGTGGATATTAAGTGTAAAACAATCATATATAATTCATACATATTCATAGGATGACATATTAATAACTACAAGTTTAACCCAATGAAATCGAAATTGGGTTAAGAAGTTCCCTTGTAAAAATTTGACTTTCTAACGACATCACATTAAAATTCAGAAAATGATTTGATGGGAAAAAGGGTATCTCATCAATTGAAAATAAATTTTACATAAATAAGGATATATAAGAACATATCCCAACATAATGAGATGTAAATTAAAAGACATAACAAAAAAGAAGTCTTTTAAAAAGAGGAGGGATAAAGGTTCCCTTACCGATTTGGTAACATAAAAACATATGACACCTGAAAGAAGGATCATACAATGAAGATTTAAATACTCATAAATGAAATTATATTACATAAAGAGTACAATCATGGGTAGTACATACACCACACAAAATTAAATAGTGGAAAATATTGCATGAATCTCACGGGAATAAAAAGTGAGACGAAACCCTTTACCACATTGTAATCAACTAAGTTGTATGACCAAAAGTTAATAACCACCAAACTAATCAAAGAATACCATGAATATAATGAGAATCACGATAATATATATCAAATTTCAGTACACAATACACCACATGCATTGAATAAGTGGCGAACAATGGAAATCTTGCGGGACTAAAAGTGGGATAAGAAAACCCCCTACCTCGCGTCTGACTTGTCTCGATCTCTCTTTAATCTCCTGAATAATAAAATAAAGTTAATTTCTACTTGATTTAGAACCTTTTTAAAGTTTATTATTCCATTTATGTAACTTATTACTATGTTATAAACATTATGTAATCATTTAAGTTAATAACGTTAATTTTGTCGATATTTGGTACTTTAGTCAAAAATGAACACCTTATATTTACAAGTTGTCCATGTGGACAATAGTCCATTATATCCAGAATGATATTCATTATTTAAATATCATATATATCATATATATTAAGTATATACATGTATTTTTAATATTACATAACATTTGGAGGTAAGAAATGAAATGCACCGTTCATGGAGACGGTAAGCCGTACGTACGCATGAACGCTACTTTCATTTCTATTTCTTATTTTAGTGGAAATAAAACATAATGATACATAGTTATATTATAATTAATATACAATATCATATATAATATCATTAACTCTATCCTTTAATCATCCCACATAAGGCATTAACGAGTCACATCACTATAAGGGGGCGGTAGTCCGCACTTCCTCAAATGAGATTATCGTATTTATCCACTATGGAAACCATAAAGGCTTGATATAATTGGGAAGTACAGAAGAATAAGAAAATCATAAACCTAATATATATAATATATAAATATAGTGACATCATAATTTCCACCATGAGAGTTGGTAAGATGTAATTGAAAAATCATTGTTTCGTGAGGTGTTAGTTTGCCATCCACACAAACATTATGTTTATTATCCATTAGATTGAGTTGTGTGTAAGTGTTGTTGGAATCATTCTCATAAAATCATCCTAGTATATTGATAATACTGTTGTTGTTTCAAAAGAAATTAAATAAAAAGTTTTTAGGGGTTGGAGAAGTAAAATAAAAGAAAACAATTTAAGATAAATCGTTTGGGTAACTCCCTTTGGTTTTCAACCAAAGGACTTCTTGAAGTTTCTTATTCCAAAGGTAAGGCTTCAAGCGGGAGGAGAGGGATTTAGGGAATGTAATTGGGCAGACTTTGGACGAGCCAAATGTCTTAAGAGGTGTGAGGGATTGGTTAGAAGTGGTCTGCTCTTATAAGGGAGAGGGGGGACTCTTTAGGAAAGTGTGAAAATATTATTTTATAATATAATGATATTCGGTTTCTAATGGTCAAAAAATCAGTATGGTCTGAGATAATATGACTCATATTCGAAATAAAGTCATCCAATCAGAATTTGACATGTTTTAGATAATAATTTAATCATTATATTCTTATTTATTTAAATCAATTATTAATGAGGTAAATATTGCATCATTATTTGGACAAATGGCTATATGGGGTCCCAAAATCAACCCAAATATTCCCAAGGTCATTATTGACTCAACCAATAAAGTTTGGAAAAGTGTTAAGGTATTTTTGAATTATAATAAAATTCTTTTTACCTTGAATTACCTTATTTACCTTTAACCGCGGTAAATAAAAATCAAAAGTTACTATTCACCAAAAATTATTTTCATCTTAATGAACCACATTTTACTTTTTGATAACAACCATGTATGTCAGATTTTATAAATTCAATTTTCAAAAGTGGTTAATTTTCATTTAAATGAAAAAGTTAGTTTTCTAACAACCACTAAGTGGTTTCACTGTTCATAAGAAATTTATGTTTTTTAGAAAAACAAAAAAAATCAGCCTAAGATATATTTGATATTCCAAATTAAAAATTGACGTCTATTTTTCCAAATTAAAAACATAGAAGTGGAATTAATTAATTTTAAAATTAATTCCCATTGATAAAAAAAATAGCTTGTTTTTAAGAAATAATAACTATCAAAAGATTGATACTTGTTTATGTCCAATTTCAAAGTGAAATTAATTCCAATGAACAACATTGGATTAAATGGTAAAAATATATTCTAATTTCAACTTAAAAACAACTAAAAATATAATCTAACCATATAAATAAATTATATTAAATGGCACTTTTGGATTAAAATACAATATTTTTCACTATTAATTAATAAATGAACTTTATCAGAAAAATACCAAAAAATTACCCAATGTAAATTTTGATATCCCCATTCTAAGGATTTTATTTAGTCATATAGAATGTCTTAAAGTGACCAAAACTATATTTAAAGAGTTTTCTCCATTAAAAGGCGGAAAATAGGTCTTTTAATGTAAATTATGCTTAAAATTAGATTCATTCAAATTTTAAGCCTCTAACTTTTTTGGATAAATGTAAATAAATTTGACAAACATGTATCATCATATTTTAGTTATTTTTGTTCATTCCTTCCAATACAATGGCTATGAGTTAACTACCATTTAAAATAAAAATATTAAATTATTAGTGTGCAACATAATATTTCAATGAAACATGTTGTTTTGTATCGGGTACACTATCGAACAAAGCATCCCCTTTAATGTAAAATTAATATTTAATTCACACATATTAATAAATATGAAACGTGTATTATTACTTATTTATCTGGGATGTTACAAAAATTTTTACTAGAAAATATCAGAATTAGTCATGATATTATATTCTTCAAAAAATACCACCGCATAAAATCCACAACTCAAATTTTCCAAAGTTTTATAATATATACAAAAAATGATCTTATGGTCTATATATCATTTAATTTTATTGATTTAAGGAAATATATATCTGTTATAATCCATCATGTCATGGAAGAATCTCTAAACATCAATAACAGTCTATCATGAACACCCAAATAACCCTGGATCATCAAGATGATGGATTTTGAAAAAGAGATGACCGAGTTTTAATGGTATATCATCTTAATTATTCCTAAAAATAAGATAAATCAATTTTTCAAACAAAAAAGTATATGAAGTGGATCCTCTTCTCAATATTCACTCAAATAGGCCTTAATGAGGGATTCAAAAATATTCATGATGTTCTGAACACAAAAGAATTTCTTTACCATCTTCATATACATTTCCATACAGTAAAACAACTCTAAAAGCTTCATAGTTAATTTTATTTTGATATTCCATTTACATAGATTAATATCATCTATTAATTATTATCATTAATGGGTCACACACCAACCTATATATTTATAATGTTTATTCCATGAAAAGAAACTCTCATATCATCCCAAATTTTCAACTTCTTCAGATTCAATATATTGTTACCCATTTTCTTATCTAGTGGAAATAGGGAAATTTTATAAGTGTATTAGTATTATGGTGAGGGCTTGAAATTATTAATATCACTATGTTTTACAATGAATAAATATGATCTAATTTTGATAATTTATTTTCATCCAATGTTTATATAAAAATTCACTATGATCTAATGCATTAGGCTCATCCAAAACATTATATTAGGAACATTAAAGTCTTATATTCCCAAAGTCGTATGGGGAAGACTTTTGGTATATTTTCTAAAGACATTATATGTAACGATCAATTTCTTAAAATTTATCAAAGTCATATAGTGGGACACTAGACCTATGAGATGTCATTTTCTAAGGGCTTATGATCTTTCTAGATTTATACGATCATTCCTTTATCAACGTCAGTGGATTTCAAAGTTGAACATTTAGTGCCTGAAGTTATAAATTTTGAGTGATGTCTTATAAATAGTAAGGAAAAATATACAATCTAAACATAAATATTTTTTATGAACTATAAAAGAAATATTTCTACAATTCACTTTAGGATGACTTTAAATTCCATCTAGGGGTTCTTTATGGGAATAAAATCATATTATAACCTCTTAAAATGATTTTTGAAATTATTAAAATATTTACAAACTCATTCAATTTCATTTCTAAGGTGTTGAATCAAATAAAATACTCAAATAAGTTTATTTCCTTTAGTTTATCTATAATATTAGGTGTAATAGTCTTCATTAAATTCTGATCAATATATTAGCACTTAAATAATCAAATGGGAGTGTATAAAAACTGACTGTAGTATCTAGAATTATTTACACTCCATAGATGGGTTATCCATTGTTAGATATCTTCACAGATAAATAGAATTTTCCATATTGATCTATATAGGTTGTAGTATCTTAAAATTAACATGATGAATATAATGTTCATTGTTCTTCCCATTTAATGGACTTAATGATCATCAATATGAATGGTTATATATAAATGGATTCCTAGAATAATTTTTCCATCATGGTGTACAAGGAAATACAACTTCTCTCATCTTTTTTTCCATCTAATGGTAAAAACATTCCCCATATCACATTTCCATATACCCATTATAGATGCTATATTGGTTCCCCCTTTATGGGTGGATATTCAAATCAGTCACCCACATTCTCTTTTCATTTGTGAAACTAATAATTAAAAATATATTAAGTGATAAACAAATATAACCAAAAGCCCAAGGTAACTTGTACCCCCTTTAAATTCATTGAAAATTCCACATTAACTCCAATAATCAATTCCATTCATCTCACCCAAATTAAAATTTTAGTTAGAGGTTTGGGTATTTTCATCCTAAATACCTATGGGTCAAATTCTTGTCTCCCAAATTGAAAAGGTTTTTATTTATGAGTACATCTTCAACATTCAACTTCTTCAATATAATTATTTTTTAATCCTATTGAGATATTATAATTTTAAGAATAAATATAAAATAAAATAATTTTATTTTTTTATATATCTCTAAAATACTTTTTTATTTTATAAGTAATTTTAACATTTATAGATTTCAATAAAATATTGTAAAAGTTTATATTATTTAAATTAATGATCAATATATGTTTTAATCAATTTTGGAATTATGTGAATAATGACTAAATTTATTATTAAATTAATTTATAAATACATAAGGTATATAAAATCCATTTATGTAAAGAAAAAATAAGTAAAAGCTAATATTTTGAAATATTGAAAATTCAATAGATCCATATATGAGAATTACCCATGTATTATAATTTATATATGTAGTTATCCATCAACATAATGTAATTAATCTGTTGAGAAGTCCATGTATGAAAAATTACCACGCATGAGAATTACACATATTTCAACATAACAATATAAGGGAATGATGTTGTGTAGTTATCTAGGTACACGATCACCCATGTATGGTAAATTCATGATCTCAGGCAGATAACCAAGTCATGGCTATTTGGGAATCATGAATGGAATATTCATATATGAAAAATTATATACATTCCAAAATACACATTTGGATATATTTCCTATGTTGGATACCTACATTGTTACTCCCCAACTATAGTTACCCAGAGTCGGTGCATTATTACATAACATTTTCATGATCACAAAAGATCAAGTTTGAAAGACTGATTAATTTTTGTAGTCGTGGAAGTACTAGATACATTCATCAATTTACATTACATCATGAAATGAAAAACAATAACAATATGGTCTTAATTAAACACATTCATATCCCATAGAGTTTCCTTACTGGTTAGTCAAAATATACTTCCTTGCATCCTGGGAAAAATGAAAAATAGAAAGGGGTGAGCTCAGATGCTTAGTAAGGTTAACAATATAGCAGAAAAATTCATAAATAAGAATAAACATTTAAGGCAATGTATGAGACTAAAACAAAATAATTTTAAACATGAAATTATGCATAATATGGCAGTGATAAAATCAAATAATGCCATTTACTTATTCACATGGATATTCTAATAGTCGAATATCCACATGCAATATCAATAGCCACTTTCATAACGATGGAATGCATAATGCAAGACTTCATAACCACATAGTCATGGCCTTGTGCCAAGACAACAAATAAGATTTTGTCAGGGCCTTGTTCCAAGACACTAGTATGTCTCATGAGACCTACCTATGCATTGAGGAGCTATAGAGGGCTCCAACCATCACTTACTTAGTCCAATGGATTCAACATATGAAAAGGTTTAAACATAACATAAACATTCATATTAAAACTACCATACAAAATGTCAATAATTTATCAATAAACCATGAATGGTGTAAAAATAACACATCCATAGTCAAACATATCACAAAAAATTAAATACAACATGGAATATTAGTATCATAATAAATCAAATTAAAATAAACATAAAATTAATCAAAGGATGTTGACATAGATGAAATCGAAACCTTATTTAGAGAAATATCTCTTTCTATTTTTAAATCATTTAAAAGTAAAATAATTATAAAAGAAAAAATTTATTTTTAAAATATTATTATAAGATTTTATGGGATGCTTTGATGATGTTATAATGGTGGAAAATAGAATCACCCGCTGTATAAGTTAAAAAAACATTCTTACCTTAATTTTGTCGAAAAGATCATAAAATACCTTGTATGGAAAATGACGAAAAGATTCCACCCAAAACATATAAGTTAAATTAAGGGTATAAATTAGTTTAACCCATTGTATAGTAAATAGTAAAAATGTATTGAAATACATTTTATGAATCATGGATGTGGATGATAAAGTGGTCCCTATTGATAATTATGTATAAACAACCTTAAATAATGAATAGATTGTAAAATTAACCCTAACCTTGTACTTTTTCTTGGTAGAGGGTCGGATAAACTCTTTTATAATGGTGAATTAATTGTTATTAAATTATACAGGAACCATATACATTAATATGATATCATATATGATCTTCAAATATTTCTTTGTTAATGATATTTCAGTAGTATCATCATTTCGGGTGTTAACTGATTCATTTTCCTTTCTATGCTTTGTTATGTAAGTAGTGTTTTTTATGGATAAGATTTATATTATTCATATTCAGAATGATATTAAGTCATGAAACATTATTTTTAATCATCCAATGAAAATTAGTCTTGAATGGATATGATGGGGAATGAATCTCATTGCGTTCGTGGAGATGGTAATCCGTATGTACGCACGAGCAGCAATATCATTATTTTGATATTAAAATCATATAAAATTGGATGGTATATCATATATAAAGAATAATTATCATGTTATATTTATTATTTACATCATTTATATTGTAACTCTGCAACCCCAGTTACCCAGAGTTGGTACATTATTACATAACATTAGCAGGATCACAAGGAAATCATGTCCTGAATGACTGATACGTTTCGTATTATTGGAAACCATATTCATATATAAGTTCAACTTTACAACTTGAAAATAAATATAACACTAATTTATTCCATTTGAAACATCCAAGCCTCCTAAATTATACCTGCTAGTCACTCATAACTAACTTCTTTATATCATTGTAAAATGACTCATAAGAAAGTGGTGAGCTCAAACACTCAGTAAGGGTATGAAATACAGTGGAAGATAACATAAATATTAGGCATGGTGATTAATTGAAAAAAAATTCATTTACAAATAATAATCATGAACACCTTTATGGCTGGAATATGGGATTGGTAAATAATTAAATAATAAAATATACTCATGGGTATTCTACTAGTCGAATAACCAGATAAACTATAAATATTATTTTCATAATGAGGGACTGTATAATGCCGGACATTCTGAAACATCTTGTCAAGGCCTCGTCCAAGGCCTCTAAAAATGATTGAGGCCCCGGCCAAAACCATATATCAAATTTGGAAAGGCCATAGAGAATTCCACGTCTCGTTTTCTCATGAGACCTACCGATGCACCAAGGAGCTATAGCAGGTTCCAACCGTCACATACTAAGTCCAATACACTCCTCGTATGAAAAATATGAAATATCACATAAACATTCATATTAAAACTAGAATAAGAAATGTCAATACATTAACCATAAACCATGAATGGTATAAAAATAACACATCCATATTCATACATATGAGACAACCTTTGATACAATATGGAATATTTGTTTCATAATGAATTGACTTCAAAGAAGTATAAAATCCATTAATGGATGTTCACATAGATGAAATCAAAACTATTTGAGAGAAATATCTCTTTCCCTTTTTTGAAATCATATAAAGTCACATAATTATAAAAGAAAACATTTATATTGAAGATAATCATATAAGATTATAAGGGAAGCTTCAACGATGCTACAATGCTCGATAATAACTGTACCTGATGTATAAGTTAAAAAAATACATTCTTACCTAAATTTTTTTGAAATGGTCATAAAGTACCTTGTTTAGAAAAAAATGGAAAGATTAATTTCAAAACATATAAGGTCAAATACGGGTATATATAAAATTAACTCATAGTCTAGTAAATAGTATAAATGTTTTGAAATAAAATTTTATGAAAACACGGATGTGGATGATAAAGAGGTCCCAGTATATACTTACGTAAAAAAACCTCGGATAATAAAGAGACTGTGAAATTAACCCTCACCTTTTACCTTTCCTTGGTCGAGGGTAGTTTAAAGTTATATATAATGGTGAAATCATTGTTATTAAATTATACAAGAACCATATACATTAATATGATATCATATTTGATCTTCTAATATTGCTTTGATAATGATATTTCAGTATTATCCTCGTTTCGAGTGTTAACTGATACGATTTCATTTATATGTTTTGATACATAAGCCGTGTTTGTTATGGATAGGATTTATTTTATTCATATCCAGAATGGTATTATGTTCTTAATAATTATTTTTAATAACCAAATGAAAATTATTCTTGAATGGTTTCGATGGGGAATGAATCTAATCACATTCATGGAGACGGTATTACGTACGTACGCAGGAGCGAAAATATCATTATTTTGATATTAAAATAGTATATAATTGGATGTTATATCATATATAAAGAATCATTATCATGCTATATTTATTATTTACATCAGTTATACTCTTTATTATACCCATCCAATTGATGAGGTGTTTGAATAACTATCATCACCACGACATGGAGACGGTAAGCTGTACGTACTCACGTATGGCGACTTTGTCATATATAGGATGGGTAGAATAATGAATATGGTTTTAACATATTTATAATAACATAAAAGTATATAGAAGATACTGGAGTTATCATTTTAGAATGGAAACAACAATGAAAGAGGAAGTGGAAGAAGGAAAGAACTTGAAAGAGGGTGGTGAAATTATTACCTCTTCTTCGGGTTCTTCTTTTTGATTTGATCAAAAGGGCTCCATTGGTTGGATTTCTGACCAATGTAAGGCCTCTAAGATGATTTGAGTGATGTAGGGAGGATATTTGGGCATGTTTTTTCTAACCCAAAAGGATTTAGTGGTCTGAAATTAAGAGAAGGGTTAGTACCTTTTATAAGAGAGGTGAATGTCACTTTAGGAAAATCTTGAAATATTATTTTATAATAAAATAATTTTCTATTTCTAATGGCTCATAAATTATTTATTTCGAATATAGGATGGTTATGGGTCGAAATACTCTCAACCAACAGGTTTTACATAGGCTTAGGGCACCATATTTACTTAATCATTTAGATTTAACTCTTAGTTAAATAGTTTGACTTTTACCATGTTCCTTGGTCTGTTTATATTATATGGTTAATAAAAATACTATAAACTACCAAGATAACACCAATAGGTTCATTAATGACACATATAATACTATTTAGTCCCTTTTTTTGAACCTTAGTCTTTTAGAAATATTATATCAACCAATAATATAGTATTTGTTTTAAAAACTCAATTATGACAATTTTGACATTATTTAATAATTTTTTTTATAGTTATAAAAAAATTATTACCTAAAAAAATTAATTTAAACAACCTCAACATGTCATATTAATCTATTAAATTCTATGATGAAATGAAAACGTTCAAATTATATTTATTTTAATATTTATAGTATCATTTATTTGATTCTTTGATTAATAAAGAAAACACTGCATCATTATTGTGTCATATATAAATATATTTATTTTATGTCTAAAAAATATAATTTAAATATCATGATTTTGGAAAGAGTTTTAGCTTTCTAATTACTATTTATAGTCGAATAGATCATTTATAAATCCTCATATAAAAACTGGTTTACAAAATGATATTTTCTTTTGTTATTTTTGTCTTTACTTCAGATTATTTAATATAAAATGTCATTATGACACTCATGTAGCTCCATGGGGTCCCACAGTCAACCCATGGTTACACAAGGTCGGACATGTGTTAAAAAATATAAATAGGACACATTTTAGGGTAATTTAGTATTATTTTAATAATATTTGATTACCCTTATTTTCTGGATTTACCATTTAACCATGGTAAATACAATATTTACCGAAGTAATTATTCATAATGTCTAAAAATAAAAATTACCTATTTAAAAAATTTTGACCTCCTGATTCTAAATATGGAATCCATTTTTCCAAATTCAAAATACATAAGTGGATGAAATTAATTTAAAATTAATTCTCGCTGTTAAAACAAAAAAGCGTGTTTTTAAGAAATAATAATTATCAATAGATTGACACTTGTTTATGTTCAGTTTAAATGTGAAATTACATCCAATCTCCAAAATTGGATTAAATGGTAAAAATATAATCTAATTATAATATAAAATTAGTCAAATTTATAATTTAGCACTATAAATTATATTGATTAAAAACGTGGTTTTAAATTAAAATATATTATTTTTCACTATTCATCACAAAATGAAAGATTTCGGAAAAATACCAAAAATTTATTGAAACTAAATTTTTATTTCCCGATTCTAAAAAAAGTTTATTCAGTCTAATTTAATATTTAAAAGTGTCAAATATTGGATTTAGAAAGGGTTCACCATTAAAAGGCAGTAAAATCACATTTTTTGAAAAATACTTCTTTTAGGTAAAAAAATACAATTGTTCTTATATTTTATCTAAGAAAAACATAATATGGATTCTAAAATTTTATAGAATATATGAAACTCAAAATTCAGTTTACAATATTCATAACCCCTTTATGAAAGGCGAGTTTTTGATGTCGTGGTGTGCTCAAACTCGGTGTTGCGTGTTGTGCAAGTTATTGAATTACATTGAAAAGAAAACGTACTATGAAATCATGGGGTGTTACATTCTCCCGTCCTTAAATAAATTTCATCCTCACAGTTTGACATTGAAAAATTTTAAAAATAAAAAATACATTTGCGGATGGCCCACATCAGAAATTGGTTTAAAGAAATTTAGTCTTAATAAGATGGAAAGGGAAATATAAATTCACTACCAAATTATGATCTCTATTAGAAGAATATTGGTGGTAATTATGGACACATAGTTAGAGGAAAAATGTAAATATTAATAGGGAGTGATTGAGGTCATCAATCCCAAACAAGTGTAAAATTGAGGGCCTCAAAGCCATCAATCTATGATGATTTAATATATCATAAGTTCATCAAAACATAAGGTATCAGGATAACACATTTATGGTTTTAGGATCCCTTAACATAAGTTTATGAATCAATTTCTTCATATAATTAGAGAAAAATATATACTTGAAAAGTAATGTTCTATCCATTAACTAATTTCTACCAAAAACTCATCTTTCACTCTAAAATATAATAGAACATAAAAATACTCTATTTATCTTAATCCTATAGGGTTCCAAAAAATGAATTTATAATTCATTTGTGATATTACATAAAAAAACATTATACAGACCAGGATATCATGTAGGCTAGTGGTAGGTGATGTACCCTTGTCACCCTTCAGTTGCAGGTAAGAGTCTCGCGGCCTTGCCGGATGCGATGGGTTGTCGCTCGACTTCCGGGTTGTCCTTTTTATGACAATCCAAAAATAATCTTAAAAAAAATTCTTTATCCATAAGAATAGTATCCAATGTCAAACATAACCCATTCCAACCATTATACTTTTACAAAATACTTCTGTCCAAACTCACAGTCCAAAATTTATAAGGAACGTAAACACAATGAAGATTCTTTTTACCACGTAATAACATTTGTTTAATTTCATCATGTATTTTTTCAAAACATGGTATCAAACCTTATTTATTAAATTCATGCTCCCTTATTCCTTATAGAATACTAGATATATTCCTTATATGCAAAAATTTTGAATACTCCATCAATGATGGAATAAATAAACCACTAATCAGTTTCATGGAATTCATGAATATCCAATATAATTTATCTAAATAAAACATCTTTTATTCCAAAATCACTACCTTAGTATCAAGACAAAATTAAGGATTAAATTTCCTCTAACCATATATTTTTCAAAAAGTTTAACTTGTTGTTGAGTCACTTTTCATAGAACCATATAATCTCAAATCATCAATGAAATATTACTGCAGTACAATCCTTATTTATTTAAATAATTCATAAGACTGGTATATCAACGATACAACATTGAAATGACATAGTTATTTAGTAAAAACATAATAACACTAGACATTATTCTACATATTCGGTATTATCATAACCTGATTATTATCCAATAGAATCATTTTCGGTATACTCTGACGACTGGGACATTGATTCGCGTAGTGTTCCAACTCCTTGCAGATCAAGCATTTTACATTTGAAACATTTTTCATACCCTTGAAATCATGAACTTGGTGTCCTCTTTCTCCACACTTATAAAAAACTCTCATTTACTTCATGAATTTACCAAGGTGATTCTTTCCACAGTTATCACATATGGTAAAATACTTCTTTCCCCTCTTCCCTTTATCCATCATTCTCTCTACCATCCTTTTCTTCCATTTCTTCTCTTCAAATCCATCTGGCTCAGATAATTCTTTACTTATCTTACTAATACATGATAATATTTCTTCATACGTTGAGAATACGTGGGAGAATTTTTCACTTCTAAATGTTCACATAATTCCATGAAAGATATGATCTGTCTTACTCTCTGAATCAAAAATATTGCTGGAGTTCTCATTCCTTCTACTAGCCTCCATTTCTAAACAATAGCATACACTAGGTCAGTTTATCAATCTAAAAGAATAATTCCATACTTGTAAAATACCTAATGTAAATTGAACAGTTTATGGATGTAATCCATAATCATAAAAATGTTTTCATTGAGGAATTATATACTCATAAACCCTTCATAATAGTTTGTATAGAAAATGAGAATTATCCTATGTATATCCCTTGAGAGTTTCATAACTAAGAGTTCAGCAAGGCCCATTATTATGCACCAGTTCCCATCCAAGTCTAGCTCAAAGTGGTGTTTTCAGGTTTTTCCCATAGGTACATCTGTACTAGAGCTGCCTCTACCTGCTCATATCCAGAAAGGGACGAATTTCATGAAAAACTCACAAAATATCTACATTACAAAAATTATACGTAGTTCTTCTATAATAATCCTCAAATTCTATCATAGGGTAATGTGCTCTAATAAGATTTTATATAAATATAGTTTCCAAGGTTAGTACTAACATTCTCTAATACCAACTATAAGGCCCTAACCCTAGTTACCCAGACTTGGTGCATTATTACATAACATTTTTATGATCACAAGGAATTCATGTCATAAAATACCGATCAATTTAGTATTATTGGAAACCAAATTCATACATAAGATTAACATTACAACTTGAGAAGAAATAAAACACTAATTTATTCCATTAGAAACATCCAAGCCTCCTATATTATGCCTGAAATTCACTCATAACAATCTTCTTCATATACTTGCAAAATGAAACATAAAAAAGGGGTGAGATCAAACGCTCATTAAGGGTAAGAAATACAGCGGGAGATAACTAAACTATTAAGCATGGTGAATAATTGAAAACACATGTCTTTAAAAATAATAAACATGAACACTTTTGTGGAAGGAATATGAGCTAAGTAAAAAATGCCTTAATAAAACATAGTCATGGGTATTTTACTAGTCGAATAACCACATGAGCCATGAATATTATTTTCATAATGAAGGAATGTATAATGTTGGACATTTTGAAACCTCTTATCAAGGCCTCAGCCAAGACGTCTAAAAATTTTTAAGGCCTCGGCCAAAACCATATATCAAATTGGGAAAGGCCTCGGTGACTTCCACGTATAATGGTCTCATGAGACCTACTGATGCACTGATGAGCTAGAGCGGGCTCCACCCATCACATACTAAGTCCAATACATTTCTCATATGAAAAGGTAGAAACATAACATAAACATTCCTATTAAAACTATCATATGAAATTTCAATACATTAACCAAAAACCATGAATGATATAAAAATAACTCATCCACAATCAAACATATCCCAAAAACTTCAATACAATATGGAATATTTGATTCATAATGAATTGACATCAAATAAAGTATAAAATTCCTCAAAGGATGTTGACATAGATGAAATCAAAACTATTTGAGATAAATATATCTATTTTTTAATCATATAAAGTCACATAATTATTAAATAAAAAATTTATTTTTTAAATATTCATAAAATCTTGTAATGGAAGCTTCGACGATGTTATAACTTTGGAGAATAACTATTCCCACTGTATAAGTTAAAAAAAGACATTCTTAGAATCATTTTGTCGAAATTTTCATAAAGTACCTTGTTTCGAAAACAACGGAAAGATTCCTTTCCAAAAATATAAGGTAAAATAACAGTATAAATTACATTAAACCATAGTCTAGTAAATAGTAAAAATGTTCTTCAATTCATTTTTAGGAAAACACAGATGTGTATGATAAAGAGGTCCTAGTGGATACTTACGTAAAAACAATCTCTAATAATAAAGAGATAGTGAAATTATCCCTTACCATGTACGTTTCCTTGGATGAGGGTAGTTTAAACACATATATAATGGTGAAATTATTGTTATTAAATTATACATGAACCATATACATTAATATTATATCATATATGATCTTCTATTATTGCTTTGATAATGATATTTCAGTAGTTTTCTCATTTTGGGTGTTAACTGATTCTTTTTCGTTTATATGTTTTCATACATAAGTCATGTTTGATATGGATAGGATTTATTTTATTCATATCCATAATTATATTACGTTCATAACCATTAGTTTTAATAACCAAAAGAAAATTATTCTTGAATGGTTACGATGTGGAATAAATCTTGTCGTGTTTGTGGATACGGTAATCCGTACGTGCACAAAAGCGACAATATTATTATTTTGATATTAAAATAGTATATAATTGGATGTTAAATCATATATAAAGAATAATTATCATGTTATATTTATTATTAACATCATTTATACTCATTATTATACCCATCCAAATGATGATGTGTTTGAATAATAAATATCACCACGACGTGGAGACGGTAAGTCGTATGTACGCACGTATGGTGACTTTGTCATTTATAGGATGGATAGAATAATGAATATGGTTATACCATATTTATAATAACATCAAAATATGTATATAATACTGGATTTATCATTTTAGAATGGAAACAAAAAATATAGAGGAAGTGGAGGAAGGAAAGAACCTGAAAGAGGGTGGTGAAATTATTACCTCTTCTTCGGGTTATTCTTTTTGATTTCATAAAAAGGGAATCATAGGTTGGCTTTATGACCAAAGTGAGGCCTCTATGATGAAGTGAGGTATGTAGGGACGATATTGGGGTAGGTTTCTGCCGATCCAAAAGGCTTTGCAGGTGTGAAATTATGAGAAGGGGAAGTATCCTTTTATAAGAGAGGGGAAGGTCACTTTTGGAAAATCTTGAAATATTATTTTATAATAAAATAATTTTCTGTTTCTAATGTCTCCAAAATGTTTTATTTCTATGATAGGGTGGTTATGGGTCTAACTGTTTTCACACAATATTTTTTTTACAGGTTTAGGTCACCATATTAACTTTATCATTTAGATTTAACTCTTAGTTAAATAGTTTGACTTTTACCTTGTCCATTGGTATTTTTATATTATATGGTTAATAAACATAATATAAACTAAAAAGAGAACCCCAATATCTTTACAAATAACAAATATAATATTATTTAGGACATTTGGTTGAACCTTATACTTTTAAGAATATTATATCAACCAATAATATAGTATTTTTGTAAAAACCTTAAATAGGTCAATTTTGACATTATTTAATAATTTATTTTTTAAAAGTCATACATTATTATTACTTCCAAAAAAATTCAAATAATCAACCTAAACATGTAATATTAACCTATAAAATTCGTTGATGGAATCAAAACATTCAAATTATATTTATTTTCAAATATATAATATCATTTATTTGATTCTTTCATTAATAAGGAAAATAATGCATCATTATTGTGTCATATATAAATATATTTATATTATGTCTAAAAATTATAAATAAAATATCATGATTTTGGAAATTTTTGTATCTTTCTAATGAATATTTATAGTTGAATATACCATTTATATATCCCAATATAAATTTATTTTACTAAAATATATTTTCTTTTGTTATTTTTTTCATTATTTTAGATTATTTAATATAAAATGACATTATCACACCCATGTAACTCCATGGGATCCCAAAGTCAACCCTATGATGAAAGATTTCGTAAATTTATCATCCAATAGGAATAATACACATGTTATAATAATTTAATATTATTATAATATTATTTGTTTACCCTTATTTACCAGATTTACCCTTCAACCATGGTAAATAAAATATTTTCCGAAGGAATTTTTCATAATGTATTAAAATAAAAGTTAGCTATATACACAAATTTGACCTCATGATTCAAAATATGGAATCCATTTTTCCAAATTCAAAACACAAAAGTGGAATAAATTAATTTAAAATTAATTCTTGTTGTCAAAATAAAAAAGTGTGTTTTTAAGAAATAATAACTATCAAAAGATTGACAATAGTTTATGTCCAATTTAAACGTGAAATTATATACAATGACCAAAATTAGATTAAATGGTAAAAATATAATCTAATTATACTTTAAAACTACTCAATATTATAATTTAGAAATATAAATTATTTTGATTAGAAAAGTTGTTTTTAATTAAAATTTAGTATTTTTCACTATAAATCACAAACTGAACGTCATCATAAAAATACCAAAAATTTATCAAAACTAAATTTTTATGTCCCAATTCTAAAAAAATATTATTTTGTCAAAAAAAAATATAAAAGTGTCAAATATTGAATTTATATAGGGTTCACCATTAAAAGGCGGTAAATTTTCATTTTTCAAAAAATATTTCTTTTATTTGAAAAAAGTGAATTTCTTCTTATATTATGTCTAAGAAACACAAAATATGGATTCTATTGTTTTATAGAATATATAAAATTCAAAATTTAGTTTACACTTGTAACGCCCCGACCCTAGTTACCGAGAGTGGGTTCATTATTACAAAACATTGGCATGATCACAAGAAAGATCAAATCTCGAAAGACCGATTGGTTTAGTTGCCTTGGAAACACTAGATATATTCATAAGTCTTAAATTACATCATAAAATTAAAAACTACTACAAAAACATATTGTATCCATAAACCACACTCATATCCCCACATAATATCCCTGCAGGTCATTCATAATTTACTTCTTCACTTCCTGGGAAAAATAAAACATAGAAAAGGGGTGAGCTCAAATGCCCAGTAAGGATAACAATATTGCGGAAACATTTATAAATGAGAATAAACATTTAAGTCAATGTATAACTAAAACAAAAGCCTTTTAAACATGAACTTCAACATAGTATGGAAGAAGTAAAATGAAATAATTCCATTTACTTGTTCACATGGATATTCTACTAATCGAATAATCACATGCAATATCAATTACCACTTTCATAATGTTGGAATGCATAATGCCAGACTATCATAACCACATAGCCAAGGCCTCGTGCCAAGACTACAAATAATATTTTTCCAAGGCCTTGTGCCAAGACACTAGTTTGTCTCATGAGACCTACTGATGCATCGAGAAGCTATAGCGGGCTCCACCCATCACATATTAAGTCCAATGCATTCCCATATGAAAAGGTTTAAACATAACATAAACATTCGTATTAAAACTAGCATACAAAATGTCAATAATTTCACCATAAACTATGAATGGTATAAAAATAGCACATCCACAGTCAAAAATATCACAAAACCTTCAATACAATATAGATGTTTTGTATCATAATAAATCAACTTCAAATAAGCATAAAATCTATCAAAGGATGTTCACATAGATGAAATCAAAACACTTTTTAGAGAAATATCTCTTTCTATTTTTTAAATCATTTTAGAGCCATATAAAATAAAACATTTTCTTGAAAATATTCTTATAAGATTTTAAGGAAAGCTTTGAAGATTTTATAATGGCGGAAAATAACCGCACCTGCTGTATAAGTTAAAAAAAACATTATTACCTTAATTCTGTCGAAAAGGTTAAAAAGGACCTTGTTTTGAAAACGACGGAAAGATTCCTCTTATAAAAAGTCAAACAAGGGTATAAATGACTTTAACCCATATTCTTGTAAATAATAAAAATGTTTTGAAATACATTTTGAAGAAACATGGATGTGGATGATAAAGAGATCCCAGTAGATTATTACGTATAAACAACCTCGGACAATGAAAAGATTGTGAAATAACCCTTACCTTGTACTTTTCCTTGGTTGGGGTAGGTTAATCTCCTGTATAATGGTGAATTAATTGTTATTAAATTATACAGGAATCATATACATTAATATGATATCATATATGATCTTTTAATATTGATTTGATAATAATATCTTAGTATTATTGTTGTTTCGGGTATTAACATACTTGTTTTCTTTTATATGTTTTGTTACGTAAGACATGTTTGTAAAGGATAGGTTGTATATTATTCATATACATAATGATATCAAGTCCTTAAACATCATTTTTTAAATCATCGGATGATAATTATACTTGAATGGATATGATGGAGAATTAATCTCATCGCGTTCGTGGAGACGGTAGTCCGTACGTACGCACGAGCGACAATATCATTCTTTTGATACTAAAAATAATATATAAATGGATGTTATATCATATATAATGAATCATTAACATGTTATATTGATTATTTACATGAGTTACACATCATTATTATACCCATCCAAATAATATTATATTGAATAACAATTACACCACGACGTGGAGACGGTAATCCGTACGTACGCACGTATGGTGACATGTTATTGAAAGGGTGGATAGAATACTGAATATGGTTGTACCATATTTATAATAACATCACAGTATATATATGATACTAGAGGTATTATTTTATAATGATAACAACAAAGGAAGAATAAGTGGAAAAAGAAATGAACTTGGAAAAGGGTGGTGAAATCATTACCTCTTCTTCGGGTTCTTCCTTTTGATTTGATCAAAATGGCTCCTTAGGTTGGATTTATGATCAAAATAAGGCCTCTAGGATGTATTGAGAGAATTTGGGAGAGTATTTGGGAAGAGTTTGGCCGAACCAAAAGGCTTTGAAGGTGTGAAGAAATGAGAAGGAGGAGTGCCCTTTTATAAGAGGGGTGTGGGGCACCTTTGGAAAAGCTAGAAATATTAATTTATAATAAATTCATATTCGGTTTCTAATGGCTCCAAAGTTTAATATTAAAAGCTTAAGGTTGGGATGGGTCGAAAACAACTCAACCAATATAATTTAGACAGGTTTGGGTACTTATATTAACCTTATCTTTAAGTATTAACTCTAAGTTAATTAGTTTCACTTTTACAATGTCTCTTTGTATTTTTATATAATATTGTTAATAAACTTACTATATACATCAAAGAGACCTCCAAGTGGTCCATTAATGATGAACCTATCATGATATAAGTCTCCTGGCCGACACTTATATTTTTAGTAATTTAATATCAATTATTAATATAATATTTGTTTTAAGAACTCTTTTGTGTCAATTTTTACATTATTCAATAGTTGATTTTTGTGAAACTCATAACAGATTTATTACATCGAACAAAGTAAATTAAATCAATCCTAATATATCATATTATCCTATAAAATTAGTTGAATTCATTAAAAGTTTCATATTATATTTATTTGGGTATTTATAATATCAATTATTTTTATTTTTCACTATTATGATAATTACTGCATCATCATTGTGTCATAAATAAATTAAATTATTTAATCTCTAAAAATTGAAAATAAAATATCATCATGTAGGAAATATTTTTATATTTCTAATTTATATTTATTGTCGAAAATCCAACATATATAAACCTATGTAAAAATTGTTTTTCAAAACGATATATGCTTGTGTCATTTTTGTATTCATATTAACTTAATTACAAAAAAGTGTCCCTATAACCTACAAGTGGCACCATGGGGTCCCAAAACCGACCCAAAGATTCCTATGGTCGAACATGTATCAATAAATAAGGCTAGGACACGTTTTAGGGCAATTTAGTATTATTATAATATTATTTTTTAACCCTTATTTCCCGTATTTACCCTTAACCATGGTAAATAAAATATTTACCGCAGTAATTTTTCAGAATGTCTAAAAATAAAAGTTACCTATTTACACAATTTGAACATATTGATTCCAAATATGGAATCCATTTTTCTATATTCAAAACACAGAAGTGTCAGAAATTAATTTAAAATTAATTCCCGCTGTCAAAACAAAAAGCATGTTTTTAAGAGATAATAACTATCAAAAGATTGACACTTGTTTATGTTCGGTTTAATTGTAAAATTATGTCCAATGACCAAAATTATATTAAATGGTAAAAATATATTCTAAATATACTTTAAAACCACTCAAATTCATAATTTATCACTATTAATTATTTTAATTAAAAAAGTTGTTTTTAATTAAAATTTAGTAATTTTCACTATTCATCAAAATATGAAAGTTATCCGAAAAGTACCAAAATTTTACCTTAGGCTAAATTCGATATTCCGAATCCAAAAATGAAGTCCATTTTAAAATATAAAATATATATAATTTCAAAAAGTAGGTATTACTATTCATAACGGCTAGTTTGATTGGTTATGGTGTGTTAGAACTCAGTGTTGCGTACAACACACACTATCACATTATTCAAAGAGAAGCGTACTGTAGAAGCTTGGGGTGTTACATTCTCCCCTCCTTCAAATAATTTCATCCTCGAAATTTCTAGAATACTACCGTATGAAAAGACTCGGGTGGTTCTTCATCATAAGTTCCTCAGGTTCCCACGTTGCCTCTTCCATCATATGGTTTCTCCACAAAACTTTTACCAAACGCGTCGTTCGGTTTCTCAGTACTTGGTCTCTTGTATCAAGAATCCTGACGGGCTCTTCGCAATAAGACAGATCGGGTTCCAGTTCTAATTCCTCATAGGTGAGTACATGCGTTGGGTCAGGCATGTATTTCCTCAACAGAGATACGTGGAACACATCGTGAACTTTGGAGAGACTTGGCGGCATTGCCAATCGGTAAGCCACAACCCCAATTCGTTCTAGAATTTCAAAACGTCTGATGTACCTGGGACTCAATTTACCTTTCTTACCAAAACGTATGACTCCCTTCCATGAAGATACCTTCAAGAAAACATGATCACTGACTTGAAATTCCAAATCCTTCCTTCGATTATCGGCATAGCTCTTCTGCCTACTTTGAGCTGCTTTGATGTGATTTTGGATTACCTTCACCTTTTCCATAGTTTCCTCCACCAGTTCTAGGCCTACAAGTTTTCTTTCACCAATGTCATCCCAACAGGTTGGTGTACGACATCTATTTTCATATAACGCTTCATATGGTGCCATCTGAATACTCGAATGGAAGATATTGTTATAGTAAAAATCTACCAGTGGTAAATATTGATCCCACATACCCTAAAAGTCAAGTGAGAAAGATCTCAACATGTCTTCTAAGGTCTGAATGGTCTGTTCTGATTGTCCGTCTGTCTGAGGGTGGTAAGGAGTGCTCAAATGAAGTTCAGTATCCAGGTATTTCTGAAGACTTTTCCAAAATATTGAAGTAAAACAGGGATCATGATTAGAAACAATCGATAGGGGTACTCCATGAAGTCTCACAACTTCATTAATATATAGTCTTGCTAGACGTTCCAGGGGTAGATCTTCTCTTATATCAAGAAAATGTGCTGACTTGGTATGAAAATCAACAATAACCCATATTTCATCGTTCCTTCTAGGAGTCTATGGTAGCCCCATGAAAAAGACCAGCGTAATATTGTCCCATTTCCACTCTGGTATGGGAAGAGGGTGCATGACTCCTCCAGGCTGTTGCCTTCCAGCTTTCACTTGTTGATAAACCATACATCTTGACACAAAATCACCAATCTCCCTCTTCATGTTGTCCCACCTAAAATGTTCCTTCAAATCTCTATACATTTTGGTGCTCCCATGGTGTATAGAGAAATTGGAATATGAGCATCATCCAACAATTACCTTTTTAGATCAGGTATATCGGTAACACAAAGTCTATTCCCGAATTTCAAAATTCCATCTTCATACACAAAGTCTCTCAATCTCCCATCATTTACAGCTTTAATCTTCTTTTGAAATTCTTCATCATCGGTCTGAGAACTCTTAATCCTTTCTAGTAAATATGGTTTGGAAACCATTTGAAAAAGCACTGAGGTTTCACCTTCCCAAGTTATTCCCATGTCCATCTTCACTAGATCCATGAAAATTGGATCCCTTTCAATTCTCATATTGTTCAAAACTCCGTGGTCTTTTCTACTCAAAGCATCTGCCACCTTGTTTTCTTTCCCCGGGTGGTAGTGTATCGTGCAATCATAATCCTTGAGTAATTCAATCCATCTCCTTTGCCTCATGTTGAGTTCTTTTTGTGATAAAATATACTTCAAACTCTTGTGGTCAGTATAAATCTCACATTTTTCACCATAGAGGTAGTGCATCCATATCTTCAAAGCAAAGATCACAGCTGCTAACTCGAGATCATGAGTAGGATAGTTTTGTTCATGAATTTTGAACTGTCGTGATGCATATGCAATAACTCTATCATTCTGCATAAGGACACAACTAAGTCCTTTCTTTGATGCATCACTATAAATAACGAACCCATCATTCCACGATGGTAGTGTCAATATACGAGCATTGACTAATCTTCTCTGCAGTAATTCAAAATATTTTTCACACTCTTTTGTCCAAACAAATTTAACCCCTTTATGTGTGAGCTTCGTTAATGGGTTAGCCAATCGGGAAAAATTCTGGATGAAATGTCGATAATAACCTGCCAAACCAATAAAACTACGTACCTCAGTTATACTCGTAGGTGCTGGCCATTCTTGGATTTCCATGGTCTTAGAAGGATCAACAGAGATTCCATCTTTAGAGACAATATGGCCAAGAAAAGAAATCTCCTGAAGCCAGAATTCACACTTGCTAAACTTCCCATATAATTCAAGCCTCCTCAGAGTCTTCAAGATAATGCGCAAGTGATTTTCATGATCTTCGTAGGTTTTGGAGTATACCAAGATATCATCAATAAATACCACCACAAATTCATCGAGATACTCCTTGAAAACTCTATTCATCAGATCCATGAATACGGAGGGTGCATTAGTCAATCCAAATGGCATTATGGTAAACTCGTAATGCTCGTACCTGGTTCAAAATGATGTCTTCATAATGTCTTCCTTCTTTACACACAACTGATGGTATCCAGATCGAAGGTCAATCTTTGAAAAGTATTGAGGTCCATGTAGTTGGTCAAATAAATAATCAATATGAGGTAGGGGATACTTATTCATTATCGTTATAGCATTGATCTCCCTGTAGTCGATACATAACCTTATAGATCCATCATTCTTTTTAACAAAAAGAATAGGGGCTCCCCATGGGGAAACACTAGGGTGAATAAATCCTTTATTACTCAACTCCTCTAGTTTTTTCTTTAGTTCAACTAATTCTACAGTGGCCATTCTATAAGGGGTCTTCGATATAGGCCTTGATCCCGGAATTAAATCAATGGAAAACTCAACTTCTCGTTCTAGAGGATGTCCAGGTAAATCTTCCAGAAATACATCTAAAAATTCTTTCACAACAGGTACATCCTCTATTTGAACATTCCTTTCCTCACTGGCAGTTATTTCATTCTCTTCCTCCCCAATAATTGAATTAAGTTGAGGTACTGGGGGTGGATCTAAATAAGAATTAGGTGGTGACGATTCTGCTCTAAAGATAAGGTGTTCCTTATCATTATCATCAAGAATTGTAACCACTTTCTTCTTACAATAAATCTTCACATCATAGTCCGAAAGCCAGTCCATACTAAGGATTATATCAAACTCAATCATAGGTATGACGATGAGATCAGCAGATAAAGAACATTTATGTGCTCTAATGGGGACTGATTCACAAAACTTTGTTGCAATGATACTTCCCTTAGGAGTTTTAACTGACAACTCCCTTATTAAATCAAATTGGAAATATCTTTTTTTCTTAGGAAACTGGGAAGATATGAAACAATGCGATGATCCAGAATCAAATAATGCATTTGCTAAACTTGAGGAAACCATTAAATTACCTACCACCACGTCTTTCGGAGCTTCTACCTCAGCAGTAGTGATAGCATAAACCTGGCCTTGATCCCTTGGCATTTTCTGAGGTAAGTTCTCCTGACGCTTAGGACATGCATTTGCATAATGCCCCATCTCCCTGCAATTGTAGCACTGAATGTTGGTAGATTCCTTCTTCCCCTTGCAATCACGATCTTGGTGGCCTTTCACCACACTTGTAACAGACTCCCATTCCCTTCAAGCAAGTACCAGGATGTTTCTTCCCGCATTAACCACAAGATGGATATTCAACCTTTCCCTTCTTCCCCTTATTTCCATTCCCAGATTGATCAGCAGGTCTCTTCTTCTCTTTCTTTGCTTTAAAGTCATAAGACTTAGAGAATTCCTTTTCGGTCTTGATAGCACATGAGACAATGTCTTCGTACGAAGAAAAGGATTGTGAGACTAATGCTCGATGGAGAAATGGTTTTAACCCATCAAAGAAACGATCAATATTACTTCTTGGGTTACATATATAATCACCAGCATACCTTGCTAACCTTGTAAATTTAGCCTCATACTTTGTGACATTCTCATCCTCCTTCTGTCTTAGACATAGAAATTGCCTTTCCATATCTGCTCGATGGTCGCGAGGAAAGTATTTTTCTAAAAACAGATCTTTGAACTCCCTCCATTCCATATTTGATACTTCATCATCTTCCTTCATATTTTGAATTAATGACCACCATTGATTAGCATCTCCAGTGTGGCGGTAAACAGCCATGATAACTTTTTCCCTTTCACTGCTCCCCAAAGCCTGAAATATTTTCTCTAGGGAATTTATCCATTGCACACATACTAAGGGATTTGTACTCCCATTGAACGTTGGTGGTTTTTGCCTCATGAATCGATCTAACATTGATCCTCCACGCTGTGGATTAGGGTGCTCCATATGGTTAAGGTTATTATTCATAACCTGAGTATGTTGTCCCATTATGGTGATTAGCTGATCGACACCAGTTGCATCACCAGATCCACTATAATTATCTTGAGCAGGAGGGAAATCCCTACATGGAGTGTGTGCATTGATACGGTTTCCATTTCTTCCACTAGGCTCCATTTCTAAACAATGGCATAAATTAGACCAGTTTATGAATCAAAATACATAATCCCATACTTATAAAACACTTAACATAAATTGTACTATTTATGGATATAATCCATAATCATAAAAATGTTTTCTTTGAGGAAGTATATACTCATAAACCCTTCATAATGATTTGTAAATAAAATGAGAGTTATCCTAAGCATATCCCCTGGGAGTGTCGTAACCAAGAGTGCAGCAAGGCCCGTTGTCGTGCACCAGTTCCCGTTCGAGTCTAGCTCAAAGAGGTGTTTTCGGGTTTTACCCCTAGGTACATCTGTGCTAGAGCCGCCTCTACCTGCTCGTATCTAGACAGGGATGTATTGCTCGGAAAACTCACAAAATCTCTACAATACCAAAATTATAGGAAGTTCTTCTATACTAATCCTCAAAGTTCATCTTAGGTGTACGTCCTCTAATCAGAGTTTATCTAAATCTAGCTTCCAAGGTTTGTACTAAACTTCCTCTAATACCAACTGTAACGCCCCGACCCTAGTTACCCAGAGTCGGTGCATTATTACATAACATTGGCATGATCACAAGAAAGTTCAAATCTCGAAAGACCGATTGGTTTAGTAGCCTTGGAAACACTAGATATATTCATAAGTCTTACATTACATCATAAAATGAAAAACTACTACAACAACATATTGTCTCCATAAACCACACTCATATCCCCACATAATATCCCTGCAGGTCATTCATAATTTACTTCTTCACTTGCTGGGAAAAATAAAACATATAAAAGGGGTGAGCTCAAATGCCCAGTTAGGATAACAATATAGCGGAAACTTTCATAAACAAGAATAAACATTTAAGGCAATGTATAACTAAAACAAAAGCCTTTTAAAATTGAACATTAACATAGTATGGAAAAAGTAAAATGAAATAATGCCATTTACTTGTTCACATAGATATTCTACTAATCGAATAATCACATGCAATATCAATAATCACATTCATAATGTTGGAATGCATAATGCCAGACTATCATAACCACATACCCAAGGCCTCGTGCCAAGACTACAAATAAGATTTTGCCAAGGCCTTGTGCCAAGACACTAGTTTGTCTCATGAGACCTAACGATGCATCGAGGAGCTATAGCGGGCTCAACCACTCACATATTAAGTCCAATGCATTCCCATATGAAAAGGTTTAAACATAACATAAACATTCGTATTAAAACTAGAATGCGAAATGTCAATAATTTCACCATAAACTATGAATGGTATAAAAATAGCACATCCACATTCAAACATATCACAAAACCTTCAATACAATATTGATGTTTTGTATCATAATAAATCAACTTCAAATAACCGTAAAATCCATCAAAGGATGTTGACATAGATGAAATCAAAACACTTTTTAGAGAAATATCTCTTTCTAATTTTGAAATCATTTAAGATCCATATAAAATAAAACATTTTCTTGAAAATATTCCTATAAGCTTTTAAGGAAAGCTTTGAAGATTTTATAACGGCGGAAAATAACCGCACCCGCCGTATAAGTTAAAAAAACATTCATACCTTAATTCTGTCGAAAAGGTTAAAAAGGACCTTGTTTTGAAAACGACGGAAAGATTCCTCTTATAAAAAGTCAAACAAGGCTATAAATGACTTTAACCCATATTCTTGTAAATAATAAAAATGTTTTGAAATACATTTTGAAGAAACATGGATGTGGATGATAAAGAGATCCCAGTAGATTATTACGTATAAACAACCTCGGATAATGAAGAGATTGTGAAATAACCCTTACCTTGTACTTTTCCTTGGTTGGGGTAGGTTAACCTCCTGTATAATGGTGAAATAATTGTTATTAAATTATACAAGAATCATATACATTAATATGATATCATATATGATCTTTTAATATTGATTTGATAATAATATCTTAGTATTATCGTTGTTTCGGGTGTTAACTTACTTGTTTTCTTTTTTATGTTTTGTAACGTAAGACATGTTTGTAAAGGATAGGTTGTATATTATTCATATCCAGAATGATATAAAGTCATTAAACATCATTTTTTAAATCATCAAATGATAATTATACTTGAATGGATACGATGGAGAATGAATCTCATCACGTTCATGGAGACGGTAGTCCGTACTTACGCACGAGCGACAATATCATTCTTTTAATATTAAAAATAATATATAAATGGATGGTATATCATATATAATGAATCATTAACATGTTATATTTATTATTTACATGAGGTACACATCATTATTATACCCATCCAAATAATATTATATTGAATAACAATTACACCACGACGTGGAGACGGTAAGCCGTACGTACGCACGTATGGTGACATGTTATTCAAAGGGTGGATAGAATACTGAATATGGTTGTACCATATTTATAATAACATCACATTATATATATGATACTGGAGTTATTATTTTATAATGGTAACAACAAAGGAAGAAGAAGTGGAAGAAGAAATGAACTTGGAAAAGGGTGGTGACATCATTACTTCTTCTTCGGGTTCTTCCTTTTGATTTGATCAAAAGGGCTCCTTAGGATGGCTTTCTGATCAAACTAAGGCCTCCATGTTGTAGTGAGGGAAGTTGGGAGAGTATTTGGGAAGAGTTTGGCGGAACCAAAAGGCTTTGAAGGTGTGAAGAAATGAGAAGGATGAGTGCCCTTTTATAAGAGGGGTGAGGGGCACCTTTGGAAAAGCTAAAAATATTAATTTATAATAAATTCATATTCGGTTTCTAATGGCTCCAAAGTTTATTATTCAAAGTTTAAGGTGGGTATGGGTCGAAAACAACTCAAACAATATAATTTATACAGGTTTGGGTACTTATATTAACCTTATCTTTAAGTATTAACTCTAAGTTAATTAGTTTCACTTTTACAATGTCTCTTTGTATTTTTATATAATATGGTTAATAAACTTACTATATACATCCAAGAGACCCCCAAGTGTTCCATTAATGATGAACCTATCATGATATAAGTCTTTTTTCCGAACCATAGATTTTTAGGAATTTAATATCAATTAATAATATAATATTTGTTTTAAGAACTCTTTTATGTCCATTTTGACACTATTAAATAGTTGATTTTTTTGAAACTTATAACAGATTGATTACTTCAAAAAAGGTCAATTAAATCAATCCTAATATATCATAGTATCCTATAAAATTAGTCTAATTCATTAAAAGTTTCATATTATATTTATTTGGGTATTTATAATATCAATTATTTTAAATTTTCACTATTATGATAATTACTGCATCATCATTGTGTCATAAATAAATTAAATTATTTAATCTCTAAAAATTGAAAATAAACTATCATCATGTAGGAAATCTTTTTATATTTATAATTAATACTTATAGTCGAAATTCCAACATATATAACCCTATGTAAATTTTTTTTTGCTAAAAGATATATGCTTGTGTCATTTTTGTATTCATTTTAACTTAATTACAAAAAAGTGTCCCTATCACCTACAAGTGGCACCATGGGGTCCCAAAATCGACCCAAAGATGCCTATGGTCGAACATGTATCAACCAATAAGGATATGACACGTTTTAGGGTAATTTAGTATTATTATAATATTATTTTTTAACCCTTATTTCCCGGATTTACCCTTAACCATGGTAAATAAAATATTTACCGCAGTAATTATTCAAAATGTCTAAAAATAAAAGTTACCTATTTACACAATTTGAAAATCCTGATTCCAAATATGGAATCCATTTTTCTAAATTCAAAACACAGAAGTGGCAGAAATTAATTTAAAATTAATTCCCGCTGTCAAAACAAAAATGTGTTTTTAAGAGATAATAACTATCAAAAGATTGACACTTGTTTATATTCGGTTTAATTGTAAAATTATGTCTAACGACCAACATTATATTAAATGGTAAAAATATATTCGAAATATACTTTAAAACCACTCAAATTCATAATTTATCACTATTAATTATTTTGATTAAAAAAGTTGTTTTTAATTAAAATTTTGTAATTTTCACTATTCATCAAAAATATGAAAGTTATCCGAAAAGTACCAAAATTTCACCTTAGGCTAAATTCTATATTCTGAATCCGAAAATGAAATCCATTTTAAAATATAAAATATATATAATTTCAAAAAGTAGGTATTACTATTCATAACTGCTAGTTTGATAGGTTATGGTGTGTTAGAACTCAGTGTTGCGTACAACACACGCTATCACATTATTCAAAGAGAAGCATACCGTAGAAGCTTGGAGTGTTACAACACTATTCATAACCGCTTTTTGAACGGCTAGTTTGGTAAGTTGTGGTGTGCTCAAAATCGTTGTTGCCTATTGCGCAAGTTATTAAACTACTTTGAAAAGATAACGTACTATGAAATCGTGGAGTGTTTCATACCCCCCTCCTTCAATAAATTTCATGCTCACAATTTGAAATTGAAAACGGTTAAAAAAAGAAAATACATTTGCGGATGACCCACATCAGAAATTGGGTTAACAAAATTTAGTCTTAATAAGAGGGAAAGGGAAACAAAAAGTCACCGACAAATTATAATATCTCTTAGGATAATATTGGTGGTAATTAGAGACACATAATTAAAGAAAAATGTAAATATTTATAGGGATTTATTGTGGTCATCAATCCAAAATAACTATAAAATTGAGGACCTCAAAGCCACCAATCTATAAATATTTAATATATCATCAGTTAATCAAAACATAAGGTATCAGGATAATACATTTTAGGTATTAAGATCCCTTAACCAAAGTTTATGAATTAATTTCTTCATAAAATAATAGAAAAAAGTTATACATGACATGTAAAGTTCTATACTTTAACTAATTTCTACCACAAACTCATCTTTCACTTTAAATGATAATAGAATATAAAAATAATATATATATCCTAATCATATAAGGTTCCAAAAAAATGAATTTATAATTCATTTGTGAGATTACTTAAAAAACAACATTATACAAACTAGGACCTCACGTGGGCTAGTGGTAGGTGATTCACCCTTGTCACCCTTCGGTTGCGGGTTCAAGTTTCGGGGCATTTCCGGACACGACGAGTTGTCACACAACCTCCGGGTTTTCATTTTTATAACAATCCAAAAATAATCATAAAAAAATTCTTTTTCCTTAAGAATGGTATCCAATGTCAAACTTAATCCATTCCAACCATTATACTTATCCAAAATACTTCCGTTGAAACTCACATTCCAAAATTTATAAGGATGGTAAACACAATGAAGATCCTTTTTACCACGTAAAAACATGTGTATACTTTCATCATGTATTTTTTTCAAAACATGTTAACAACCATATTTATTACATTCATTCTCCCTTATTCCTTATAGAATACTAAATATATTCCTTATATGTGAAAATTATGAATACTCCATCAAAAATGGAGTAAACAAACCATTAATAGGTTCCAAAGAAGTCAATACTATCTAATATATTTCATCCAAATAAACCATCTTTTATTCCAAATTCACTACCTCAGTATCAAGACCATATTAAGGACTATCATTCCTCCAACCATATATTTTTAAAAAAGTTTAACTTTTGTTGAGTCAATTTTCATAGAACCATATAATCTCAAATCCTCAATGAAATAGTACTTAAGTACAATCCTTATTTATTTCCATAATTCATATGACTGGTATATCATCGATACACCACTGAAATGACATAATTATTTAGTAACAACATAAGAACACTAGTCATTCCTCTTCATCTGTGGTGGTATCATAACTTGATTATTATCCAATAGAATCATTTTCAGTATACTATGATGACTGAGACATTGATTCGCGTAGTGTCCCAACTCCTTGCAGATAAAGCATTTAACATTTAAAACCTTTTTCTTACCTTTGCAATCACGTACTTGGTGTCCTTTTTCTCCAAACATATAACAAACTCCCATTTCATTCAAGAATTTACCAAGGTGATTCTTTCCACAGCTATCACATATGAGAAAATCCTTCTTTCCCCTCTTCCCTTTATCAATATTTCTCTCTACCATCCATTTATTCTCGTGCTTCCCTTCAAAGCCATAGGAATTAGAGAATTCTTAACCTATCTTATTAACACATGATACCATTTCTTAATATGTTGAGAATAATTGGGACACTATTTACCTACTAAATTTTGTCTTAGTACCACGAAAGATATGATCTGTCTTACTCTTTGGATCACACACATTGTTGGAGTTCGTATTCCTTCTACTAGGCGCCACTTCTAAACAATGGAATACACTAGGTTAGTTTATGAATCGCAATGAATAATTCCAATCTTTTAAAATACTGAATGTAAATTGAATAGTTTATGTATATAATCCATAATCATAAAAATGTTTTCTTTGGGGAGTTATATACTCATAAACCCTTCATAATGGTTTGTAAAGAAAATGAGAATTCTCTTAAGCATATATTCCTGGAGTGTCATAACCAAGAGTGTAACATGTCCCATTGTTGTGCACTAGTTCCTGTTAGAGACTTGCTCAGAGCGGTGTTTTCAGGTTTTACCCCTAGGTAAATCTGTCCAGATCTGCCTCTACCTACTCGTATCCAGACATGGATGTATTTCTTGCAAAAAATCATAAAATATCTACATTACCAAAATTATATAAAGTTCTTCTATACTAATCCTAAAATATTATCTTAGGGTAATGTTCTCTAATCAGAGATTATCTAAATCTAGTTTCCACGGTTTTACTAAACTTCTTCTGATACTAACTGTAACTCCCCGACCTTAGTTACCCAGAGTCGGTGTATTATTACATAACATAGGTATGATCAGAAATAAAATCATGTTCCGAAAGACCGATTAGTTTAGTATTATTGGAAACTAGATTCATACATAAGGTCAACTTTACAACTTGAAAATAAATACAACACTAATTTATTCCATTAGAAACATCCAAACCTCCTAGATTATGCCTGCAAGTCAGTCATAACTAACTTCTTCATATCCTGGGAAAATGAAACATAAGAAAGGGGTAAGCTCAAATGCCCAGTAAGGGTAAGAAATATGGCGTAAGATAACATAAATATTAGGCATGGTGAATAATTGAAAATACATGCCTTTAAAAATAATAAACATGAACAATTTTATGGATGGAATATGATCTGAGTAAATAATTCAATAATAGAACATAGTCATGGGTATTCTTCTAGTCAAATAACCACATGAACCATCAATATTATTTTCATAATGAGGGAATGTATAATATCAGACTTTATGAAAAATCTTGTCAAGGCCTCAGCCCAGACGTCTAAAAATGATTAAGGCCTCGACCAATTCCACGTCTAGTTGTCTTAGGAGACCTACCGATACACAGACGAGCTATAGAGGGCTCCACCAGTCACATACTAAGTCTAATACATTTTTTATATCAAAGGGATGAAACGGAACATAAACATTCTTATTGAAACTAGCATACGAAATGTCAATAATTTAACCATAAATCATAAATGGTTCAAAAATAACACATCAATATTGAAATATATCTCAAAACCTTCAATAAAATATGTAATATTTGTTTCATAATGAATCAACTTCAAACAAATATAAAATCCATCAAAAGATGTAGACATAGATTAAATCAAAACTATTTGTGATAAATATCTCATTATTTTTTTGAAATCATATAAAGTTAGATAATTATAAAAGAAAACCTTTATTTTGAAAATATTCTTATAATCTTTTAAGTGAATCTTCGACAATGTTATAATGGAAAAGAATAACCGTACCCGCTGTACAAGTTAAAAAAATACATTCTTACCTTAATTTTGTCAAAAAGGTCATAAGGTACCTTGATTGGAAAATGATGGAAAGATTCCTATAAAAACATATAAGGTAAAATAAGTGTTTAAATGACTTTAAACCACAATCTAGTAAATAGTAAAAATGTTTTGAAATACGTTTTTTTGAAAACATGGATATTGATGATAAAGAAGTCCCAATAGATACTTACATAAAAACAACCTCAGATTATAAAGAGATTGTGAAATTAATCCTTACCCTGTACATTTTCTTGGTCAAGGGTAGGTTAACCTCTTATATAATGGTGAAATAATTGTAATTAAATTATAAAATAACAATATACATTAATATGATATCATATATGATCTTCCAATATTGCTTTGATAATGAAATTTTAGTAGTATCCTCATTTTAGGTGTTAACTGATACGTTTTCCATTATATGTTTTGATACATAAGCTTTGTTTTTTATGGATTGGATGTATTTGATTCATATCCAGATTGATATTATGTTCTTAACCATTATTTTTAATCACAAAATGAAAATTATTCTTGAAAGGTTACGATGCGGAATGAATCTTATCGCATTCGTGGAGACGATAATCCGTACGTACGCACGAGCGACTATATCATTATTTTTATATTAAAATAGTATATAATTGGATGGTATATCATATTTAAATAATTATTATCATGATATATTTATTATTTACATCAGTTATACTCATTGTTATACCCATCCAAATGATAAATTGTTTGAATAACAAACATCACCACGACGTGGAGACGGTAAGCCGTATGTACGCACGTATCGTGACTTTTTCACTTATAGGATGGGTAGAATAATGAATATGGTTGTGACATATTTATAATAAAATCAAATTGTATATAAGATACTAGATTTATTATTTTATAATGTAATAAATAAAGAAAGAGGAAGTGGAAGAAGTAATGAACTTGAAAGATGGTGGTGAAATTATTACCTCTTCTTTGGGTTCTTCCTTTTGATTTGATCAAAAATGCTCTATAGGTTGGCATTATGACCAATGTAAGTCCTCTAGGATGAATTTGGGGATATTGGGAGGATATTGGAGAAGGTGGTTTTTGATCCAAAAGGCTTTGGAGGTGTGAAATTTAGAGAAGGAGAAGTACCATTTTATAAGAGAGGTGAATGTCACTTTAGGAAAAGCCTGAAATATTATTTTATAATAAAATACTTTTTAGTTTATAATGGCTCCAAAATGATTTATTTCGAGGATAGGGCTATTATAGGGTGAAATTCTTTAAACCAATAGGTTTTTGACAGGTTTAGGTCAAAATATTAACTTTATCATTTAGATTTAACTCTTAGTTAAATAGTTTTACTTTTACAATGTCCCTTTGTATTTTTATATTATTTGGTTAATAAACTTACTACAAACTGCCAATATAATCCCAATAGGTTCATTAATGACACATATAATATTATTTAGGTCGTTTTTCCAATCCTTAGTCTTTAGGAATATTATATCAACCAATAATATAGTATTTGTTTTAAAATCAAAATTATGTCAATTTTGACATTATTTAATAATTTATTTTTGTTAAAGTCATAACCGCATTGGTATTTCAAAAATAAATTCATTGAATCCACCTTAACATGTCATATTAACCTATAAAATTTTTATATGGAATCATAACATTAAAATCATTTTTATTTTTATTTTTATAATATCATTTTTTTGATTCTTTCATTAATAAGGAAATTACTACATCATTATTGTTTCATATATTAATATATGTATTTTATGTCTAAAAATTAGAAATAAAATATCATGATGTGGTAAATATTTTTATCTTTAAAATTACTATTTATATTAGAATAGATAAATTATATATTTTCATATAAAAATTGTTTTACTAAAATATATTTTCTTTTGTTATTTTTGTCTTTAATTTAGATTATTTAATATAAAATGTTATTATCACACCCATGTGGCTCCATGGGGTCCCAAAGACAACCCAAGGAATTACAAGGCCGGATAAGTATCAACCAATCGGAATAGGACACATGTTAGGGTAATTTAGTATTATTATAATATTATTTGTTTACCCTTATTTACCAAATTTACCTTTTAATCATGGTAAATAAAATATTTACCGAAGTAACTATTCATATTGTCTAAAAATAAAAGTTACCTATTGACACAATTTAGACCTCCTGATTCCAAATATGGAATCCATTTTTCCAAATTAAAAATATATAAGTGGCAGAAATTAATTTAAAATTAAGACCCATAGTCAAAACAAAAATCTTGTTTTTAAGAAATAATAACTATCAAAATATTGTCACTTGTTTACTTCCAGTTTAAATGTGAAATTAAATCAAATGAAAAACAATTGAATGGTAAAAATATAATCTAATTATACTTTAAAACTACTCAATAGAATAATTTATCACTATAAAATATTTTGATTAAAAAAGTTGTTTTTTATTAAAATGTAGTACTTTTCACTATTCATCACAAACTGAAAGTTTTCAAAAAAATACCAAAAATGTTTCAAAACTAAATTTTTAAGTCTCAATTCTAAAAAAAGATTATTTTGTCAAATTGAATATATAAAAGGGTCAAATATTATATTTAAAAATGGTTCTCCATTAAAAAGGTGTAACATTTCATTTTTTGAAAAATACTTCTTTTATCTGAAAATTATGAATTTGTTCTCATATTATGTCTAATAAACACTTAATATAAATTCTAAAATTTTATAGATATATAAAAATAAAAATTCAGTTTACACTATTTATAACCACTTTTTGAACGGATAGTTTGGTGAGTTTTTGTGCACTCAAACTCAGTGTTGCGTGTTGCGCATGTTATTGAATTACTTTGAAAAGATAATGTACTATAAAATCTTGGGGTGTTATGTAATGACCCAAAGTTTCATTAATGGAAATCCCTCTTGATCTAATTAAATTTCTCATTATGTAAAATGTTTATAGTAAATGTTAACTTCTTTGGTTATATGTTAAGAATTGGGACCGTTTGGTTTATAGCCATTGAACACTGATCACATGATTAGTATAAATATAGAGATTTAACAAACCCAATTTACTCAGACAAAGGAAGCGAAGGCCTCATCCAGTATAATTTCTCCATACGAAGCCCATTTTTCGGAGCTTGGAAAAGAGGTGGCATCTTTGGGATTCTCTCTTGACCAAGCCCAAGCTGAGATTCATCATGTTAAGCTCGAACGTGACCATCTATGGGAAAAGTGGAAGTTGGTAGAAATTACCACTCAAGTGATGTTATCTGAGCCACCCCAAGAGTTTGTCACCATCACACACCTTACCCATAGGTCTTATGCGGCTGTTTTAAGGGGTTATCTAACAAATCGCTAGTACTATGTTCATGTACATTATTTTTGTATATAATAATGAATATACGTTCTTGTCATCATTGATACATTGTAAATAGTTTTTAAAGTACAAATAGTGTTTTTAGTTATTATTTAATAAAGAATTCCATTTTATTAAATTAAGGAATTTTTGAATTAAATAATATTTCAATAAAATATTATTATTATTATTAAATTTGTTTTTATTAAATATAAATGATCTTATAATTTTATGAATGCAATTGAAATTTTTATTAAGGTTTGAAAGCCATTTTTGTCAAAACCCATGCATTTTCGATAAATGATGGTTTTTATTTTAAAAGTGGAAATTAACATATTTAGAAAATTATTTAGAAAAAATAAATTTTATTTCTAGAATCAGGACGTTGACATTATCCAGCAGTGAATTTTTCATAATTTTCTGAGATAGTCATATTTTTTGTTAAAAATTAAATACGGTTTAAATATATAATGTGTTTATGACATCATAATGACCCAATAGACATGTAATGAAATAATATAAGATTTATTTTCGGCCAATATATTTATTACCATTAAAATAATTTGATTTTAGGTCTATTTGACTTATTTTACAAAGCATTAATGGACCCCTAAAGACTTGTTAAACATCTTGTCTTTTTAAATTATTTTCCATGGGAGTGTGACTCACCTCCACATAAGCAACCCCATTATTTTAATAATTTAGGACTTTGGACATATAAAATATTGTTTTCCTCTCACCTTTTCCAAAAACCATGGGCAAAAACCATGATGTGATTTGTGGTTTCGATTAGTTTAATGTAAGGGGTCCCAAACCTAAATAATAAAGAATTCACTCACCTTTCCTATATAAACCCACCCAAGCTCCCAATTCCTACTCACTCAAAGCCTTTGTAGTTCATCCAACCTCTTCCCTACTCTATCTAGAATCATTTCAAGGTTCCCCAAACTCCCAAGAATCCTCTCTCTAGCCTATCTCAGCCCTTTATAAGCACACTTCCAAGTAAGGGTTTTTCTTCCATTCACTTTTTGTCCAATTTTCTTTATATTGTTATGCCCTTTTAATTTCAATTATAAATGATGGGGTATTGTTTCAAACCTTAACAATACTGCCCTATTATTTTTTGAATGATGGGAGACCCCTTTATATCCCATTAAATGCCTCCCATGTACACCCATTACTATGCCGAAATCCCGAAAGGAACTTCTCTCTCCTCATTTACATTCAAGAAATACTTTTGTATCACGAATCTAAAATCCTTAAAAATTGTTGGAACATGTATCTATATGATCCCAATACTGTTTATTTTATGTAGATATGATGAGACACCCCTTTCTCTCTCATTAAATGCCTCCCACGTACACCTGTTACTATGCCGAAATTCCGAAAGGAACTTCTCTCTCTTCATCTACATGCACACAATACTTTTGTACCATGAATCTAAATTCAAATAAAATTGTTGGTACATGTATCTATATGACCCCCTTACTGTCCATTTCATGTAGATATTATGAGACACCCCTTTATCTCTCATCAACCATTTTTTATGAATTATTATATCACGCCGTTATGATGCCAAAAATTACACCGATTTTCTAAGCGAATGCCACTGTGTAGTGAATACCATGCCCATTTCTCCATAAAGGGTATTCACCTTCATTCACACTTACTATTTTATTATAAAGTTTCATTCAACATTCCGTTGTCGTGGAATAAATGCCTATGATTTATGAATCCATGTTTTATGATCCATGTGCCACACTTATGCATGAAATGAAATGTTTAAGAAGGGTGCACCCTTATAGCACTCCAATGAATTGGGTAAAGTATAGTATCATGATACATCATGTGAAATGAGTGTTGACTCATGATAATTCAAGTGGAATGAGGATTAACTCGTGCTTCATGTTCAATGAGGATTTTACTCATCCTCCATGTGCAATGAGCATTGGCTCATGCTAATTCCATGTTAAGTGTTGTTGCCACATTTCCATGTTACGATTATCATGCTTTATCATGCCTTTATGTTCATGTTTCTATTGTTCTCTATTGATATGACTATTGTATAACATGTATTGTACTCCTCATTTATTCCATGTTTATTCCCTTACTGGGCGTTATAGCTCACCCCTTTTCTTATGCATGTCCTCAGGTTATCCCATGCAACGCTATGTACGAGGGAATATAGTGGTCATGTAAAGCATGTTTAAATGAAATATGTTTTATTTCATGTTTTAAGTTGTTATGTAATGATCCAAAGCCCCAAATACACTAGACCTCTCGATCATCCATGTTTTATCCAGTGAATAATTTATGTAATAAATTATGTTTAAGTTTGTAATAAAACCAGGGTTTTCATAGTTGGTATCAGAGGATAGGTTTAGTTATTTTGGGGATTATGATTAGAAAACCTTAGTAAAGACTTATAGAAATGATTAAGTATAAGAAAAACATCCCTATGTTTTGGTAAGTACTATGTAAGTAGTTTATCAAAAAAATACATCCCTGTCTGGATACGAGAAGGTAGAAGCATCTATGGCACAAATGTATCCTATGGGTAAAACCAGAAAACACCGCTTTGAGCTAGACTCGAACGGGAACTGGTGCACAACAATGGGCCTTTCTTCACTCTTGGTTACGACACTCCTAGGGGATATGTTTTGATAAATTCACAAGCTTAGTATGAACCCTTATTAAGGGAATAACAAAAATTTCCATAAGAATATATGTTAGAAAGTAGATCATGAAAATCCTAGATTGAAGCCTATAGACACATGAGTTAAGGAAAAAAAGTTTATTTATAAGTCATCAAATTTTGTCTTTGGATTATTCTTTCACTGTTACCCTCTAACTTTCCTTTTATTCCAGACAATGGCCGGTAATAGGAGGACTCGAGCTATCAACCGATCTGAAGATCATTGTGATGACTGTACTAATGAGATTCCCAATCCAATGGGAGGGGGAATCGCGGACTTTGTCACACATCTCTCTCAGCTAACTCAAGATTTGAATAGAAACAAAGGTCAAGAGGAACTTCCAAACCCCCCTAAGAAGGAACAAGTCACTATCAATATCTTCATGAGACAAAGGCCTCCTACTTTTAGTGGATCATCTAATCCTATGATCGCTGAACAACGGATCAACTCCATTGAAAAGATCTTCTTTATCCTTCAATGTTCTAAACAAGAGAAGGTTCTCCTGGTGTCTTATCATATGGAGGGTGAAGCTGATCATTAGGGGATGTTGATTGAAAATAAAAAGCCTGAGGAGGAGATCAAGGCATTGGAATGGAAGGATTTTCGGAAGATGTTTTTCAATAAATATTTTCCACGCACCCTCTGGCTTAAGATGGAAAGGGACTTCATTTACCTCAAGAAAAAAGAAGAAGAATCTGTTGGAGCATATGAGGAAAACTTCACAAGGCTTGCACGATACGCTTCCGACTTTGTTGTTACCCCTGAATGCAACGTTGACCGCTTCTTTGGTGGGCTGAATCCTAGCCTGCGGAAAGCATTAGCGATCCTTGAATTTGACAGCTATGAGGAAATTGTCCGATGTTACCTCAAGGTTGAAATGGAGATCGGGGAATCACAGGGGTATCATGGGGAGATGAAGCGTAAGGTGGAATTCAATGCTGGTGGTCTGATGGATAAATCCAATGGTGCTAAGAAGATCCAGTACCCCACTTGACAAAAGTGTGGAATGAAGCACCCTGGAAATTGCCTCAAGGGGACAAGGAAATGCTTTAGATGTGGAAGAAAAGGGCACCTAGCTATTAACTATTTTCAAGAATGACCTGCGGCTGCGACAGAGGATAAGAACTCTCTGTTAGAACCTCAACGCGTTGTTCATTGCTACAACTGCAAAGAACCCGTGCATCTTGCAAAGCAGTTCCCCAATCCAATGGTTTTCAGAGACAACCAATAACCTTGAAGGTAGCAAGGATGAGCTTTTTCCTTCACTACTGCCGAAGTGAACCCCGACAGCGAAGTGGTGACAGGTACGATAGTAATTCATTCAATAATAACGAAAGTAATTATTGATTCAGGTTCAACACATTCTTTTATATCTCGAATGTTTAGTAGAACAATCCAAGCACCGCCAAAAATGATGGAAGTGAAGATGTTGGTGAGTACGGAAAATGGGGAAATCATTGCATCCCATGTATATAACTCCTCCCCTATCATAATCTGTGGATTGAATTTCCTAGAGAACCACTTCATACTCCCTCTAGTGGAATTTGAGGCAATTCATTGCATGGATTATCTTTCCTTATATAGAGCCAACATAAATTGTCGGGAGAGGGAAATCACACTCCATATGGAGAATCGACCCCAGATTCATTAAAAGTGTAAGGAGGAAGATGAATCTCCTTTAGCTCCATCATCTCAAGAATGGATATTACTGCCCTATGAGCATGCGTATCTGGCTTAGATGATTGAGACCAAGGAAGAACCCATCCTTGAAGAAATGGATTTTGTGAGGGAAATTGCTGAAGTATTTCCTGGGGAACTGCCTTGTCTTCCTCCTAGAAGAGACGTTGAATTATCAATTGAACTTATACCTGGGGAACTACCAATATCCAATACTACATATAGAATGGTTGTCATTGAGCTCGAAGAGCTGAAGAAGCAAATACAAGAGAATCTGAATAAAGGGATTATAAGCCCAAGTGTTTCAACATTGGGTGCACCAGTCCTCTTCATCAAGAGGAAGGATGGGTCAATGCGGCTTTGTATCGATTATCATGAACTTAACAAATTCACAATAAAGAACAAATATCCTCTTCCCCAGATCAATGACTTATTCGATCAGCTTCATGGAGAACAATACTTCTCTAAGGTAGATTTTCGGTCGGGATATTATCAGGTAAGGGTGAAGAAGGAAGATGTCCCCAAGACTTCTTTTCGTACAAGATACGGGCACTATGAATTCATAGTAATGACTTTTAGACTCAACAATGCTACAGAAATCTTCATGGACTCGAAGAATCGAGTCTTTAGATATTACCTAGACAAATTTTTAGTAGTCTTTATTGATGATTTTCTAATATACTCTAAATCCAAAGAGGATCATGAGGAGCATTTAAGAACTGTACTAGAGACATTCCGCAAGGAGAAGCTCTATGAAATGTACAGCAAGTGTGAGTTCTGGTTGAAGAAAGTCTCATTCATGTTCTATATCATCACAGGCAATGGGATATCTATGGATCCCTCCAAAACAGATGCAACTGAGGGATGGCTGAGGCCAACATCGTTAACGGATATCTGTAACTTCTTGGGGTTAGTTGGATATTATCGACAATTTGTGAGATATTTTTCACGATTGTCCAACCCTCTTACCAAGATAACTCGAAGGGAGTATAGTTTTATTGGGGTGATGAATTCAAAGAAATATTCAAGGATTTGAATAGGAGGCTTATCACTGTTCCCATGCTCACTTTACTCACAAGTGGGGAAAGTTTTGTGGTATTTAGTGATGCATAGAAGAAGGGCATGGGTTGTGTGCTGATGTAGAATGGTAAAGTGATATCATATACCTCAAGGCAGTTGAAAATCCATGAGCAAAACTACCCAACACATGATCTGGAGTTGGCAGCGGTTATATTTCCCTTGAAAATCTGGAGGCATTATCTCTATGGGGTGAAATAAGAGGTATTTACAGACCACAAGAGTCTTAAATATAAATTCACATAGAAAGAGATTATTATGCGCCAGAGAAGATGGATAGAACTAATCATGGATTATGACTATTCAATACATTACCACCCTGGGAAAGCGAACAAGGTGGTAGATGCCCTAAGTAGAAAGGACCCATCGATTCTATCAATGAAGAGATTTGAGAAGGATCCAATATTCTTAGACTTGGTGAAGATGGACATGAGGATCATAAAGAAGGGAACATCATTAATCCTTTCACAAATGATTTCTCAACCATCTATTTTGGAAATGTTAAAGGATGCTCAAAAGGATGATGTGGGAATTCAAGAAAAACTGGAATCTATCGAAAAATTGAAATCCTCGGAGTTTAATGTTAATGATGAAGGAATTGTGTGATTTGGGAAAAGACTATATGTTCCATCAAGACCGAAGCTGAAGAAGGAACTTTTGGATGATGCACATAGTTCAATTTTATCTATTCACCCAGGGAACACAAAGATGTAACAAGATCTCCGTGAAAAAATTTGGTGGGATAATATGAAAAAGGAGATCGCTGAATATACATCGAAGTGCCTGGTGTGCCAGCAAGTGAAGGATGAGAGGAAGATGTCTAAGGGTATGATGCAACCATTTTCCATACCAGAATGGAAATGGGAGAACATCACCATGGACTTTGTCACCAGACTTCTGGGGGAATCCAAAGGCAACAATGCAATATGGGTTGTTGTGGATTGTCTTACAAGGACTACACACTTCATTACTATTCGGGAGGATCTCTCATTGGATCAACTGGCACAGATATATATCAGGGAAGATGTAAGGTTTCATGGAGTGCCACTATCTATTGTTTCTGACTGAGATCTAAGATTCACCTCTAAGTTTTAGAAGAGTCTTCAAAATGCTCTAAATAATGAACTGAGCTTTAGTACGGCCTATCATCCTCAAACTGACTTCCAATTAGAGCGGACTATCCAAACACTTGGGTACATGTTGAGAGAATTCTCAATTGACTTTAAAGGAGGATGGGATCAACATCTTCCTCTTGTGGAATTCTCTTATAATAACAGTTTCCAATCGAGCATCCAAATGGCACCATATGAAGCCCTGTATGGGAAAAGGTGCAGAACACCAGCATGTTTGGATGAGGACGGTGAACATAAACTTCTTGGAACAGAAATGGTCGAGCAAATGGTGGATAAGGTGAAAACCATTCAGAAACATATCAAGTCAACCCAGAGTCGACAGAAGATTTATGTAGATATTCATTGACGAGACCTTGAGTTTAAATTTGGAGACATGGTTTTTCTACGCATATCTCCATGGAAGATGGTCACGAGGTTTGGAAAGAAAGTGGAAGTTAAGTCCAAGGAACATCAGCCCCTTTGAAATTCTTGATCGTGTCAGGGATTTGGCCTATCTACAATCACTTACACCTACCATGGACAAATTCAATAATGTATTTCATATATCCCTCTTTTGGATGTACATACCGGACCCTTCACATGTACTCTCTTATTGGGTGGTATAGTTAGAGGATGATTTTTTTATGAGGAGCAACCAGTGAAGATCTTAGATTGTAGAGAAAAAGTTATACAAAATAAGACAATGCCCCTCATCAAGGTGTTGTGCTGAAACCACAAGTTTGAAGAAGCGACTATGGAATCGGATGAAATGATGAAGCTGAGTTAACTACATCTCTTTTAGTGTGGGAAAAGGAAATTTCAAGGGTGAAATTTCTTAAGGGGGGAATATTGTAATGACACAAAGTTTCATTAATGGAAATCCCTCTGTGTCTAATTAAATGTCTATTTATGTAAAAATTTTATATAAAATGTCAAATGCTTTGGTTTTATTTTTTGAATTGCGACAGTTTCTTTTATAGCCGTTGAACAGCGATCACATGATTAGTATAAATATCGGGCTTTAACAAACCCAATTTACTTAGACATAGGAAGAAAATGCCTCATCAAGTAGAATTTCTCTATACGAATCCCATTCATCAGAGCTCGAAATAGAGGTGGCATATTTGGGATTCACTCTTGACCAATCCCAAGCTGAGCTTCATCATGTCAAGATCAAATGGGACCATCTACGGGAAAAGTGGAAGTTGATAGAAATTACCACTCGAGCGATGTTATCCGAGCCACCCCAAGAGTCTGTCACCATCGCACACCTTACCCTTAGGTCTTATGTGGATGTTTTATGGGGTTATGTAACAAATCGCAAGTACTATGTTCATGTACATTATTTTGGTATATAACAATGAATATACTCTCTTGTCATTATTGATACATTGTAAATATTTTTTAAAGTACAAATAGTGTTTTTAGTTATTATTTAATTAAGAATTATATTTTATTAAATTAAGGGAATTTTGAATTAAATAATATTTTAATAAAATTATAATAATATTATTATTATTAAATAAATTTTTATTAAATATAAATGATCTTATAATATTATGAATGCAATTGTAATTTTTATTAAGGATTGAAATCCATTTTTGTCCAAACCTGTGAATTTTTTATGAATGTTGGTTTTTATTTTTTAATTTAAAATTATCATATTTTGAAAATTATTTAGATAAAATAAATTTTATTTCTAGAATCAGGACATCGAAATTATCCAATGGTGAATTTTTTATAATTTTGTGAGACAGTCAAATTTTTGGGTAAAACTTAAATATCGTTTAAATATATAATGTGTCTTATGACATCATAACGACCCAATAGTGATGTAATAAAATACTATAAGCTTTATGTTCGGCCAATATATGATTTACCATTAAAATAATGTAATTTCGGGATTGTTTGACTTATTTTACAAAGCATTAATGGACCCCTAAAGTCTTATTAAACATATTGTCTTTTTATATTATTTTCCATGGGAGTGTGACTCACCTCCACATAAGCAACTGCATTATTTTAGGAAGTTAGGACTTTGTCCTTATAAAATATTGTTTTCCTCTCCCCTTTTCCAAAAACCATGGGCAAAAACCATGAGCTGATTTGTATTTTGGATTAGTTTAATGTAAGGGGTCCCAGACCTAAATAATAAAGAATTCACTCACCTTTCCTATATAAACCCACCCAAGCTCCCACTTCCTCCCCACTCAGAGAATTTGGAGTAATTTATACCTATTAGCTACTCTCTCTATAATCCTCCTATGGTGCCCCAATCTCCCAAGAAGCCTCTCTCAATCCTCTCTCAAGCCTTTGGAAGCACACTTCCAAGTAAGGGGTTTTCTTCCATTCACTTATTGTCCAATTTTATTAATATTGTTATGCCCTTTTAATTTCAATTATAAATGTCGAGGTATGGTTTCTCACGTCCCCCATAATTTCCTCTTATTTTTTGAATGATTGGAGACCCATTTATCTCTCATTAAATTCCTCCCATTTACACCCATTACTATGCCAAAATTCAAACTTCTCTCTCCTCATTTACATTCAAGCAGTACGTTTGTATCATGAATCTAAATTCCATTACAATTTTTGGGACATGTATCTATATGACACCATTACTGTCCATTTCATGTATATATGATGAGACACACCTTTCTATCTCATTAAATGCCTCCCATGTACACCTGTAACTATGCCGAAATTCCGAAAGGAACTTCTCTCTCTTCATTTACATTCAAGCAATACTTTTGTATCATGAATCTAAATTCCACTAAAATTGTTGGGAAATGTATCTATATGACCCCCTTACTGTCCATTTCATGTATATATGATGAGACACCCCTTTCTCTCTCATCAACCATTTTTTATGAATTCTTATATCACATCATTACGCTGCCAAAAATTACACCAATTTTCTAAGCCAATGACAATGTGTAGTGAATATTGTTCCCATTTCTCCATCTAGGGTATTCACCTTCATCCACATTTACTTATTGATTATAATGTTTCATTCCACATTCGTTTGTCGTGGAATAACTGCATATGTTCTATAAATCCATGTTTTATGATCCATGTGGCACACTTATGCATGAAATGAAATGTTTAAGAAGGGTGCACCCTTATAGCGCTACAGTGCATTGGGTAATGTATATTATCATGATATGTCATATGAAATGAGTGTTGAATCATTCTAATTCAAGTAAAAATAGGATTTAATCATTCTTTATGTGCAATGTGGATTTTACTCATGTTCCATGTGCAATGAGCCTTGGCTCATGCTAATTCCATGTTAAGTGTTGTTGCGACATTTCCATTTTACGATTATCATTGTTTATCATTCCATTATGTTCATGTTTCTCTTGTGATATATTGATATTCCTATTTTCTAACATGTATTGTACTCCTCATGTATTCCATGTTTATTCCATAACTGGGCTTTATAGCTCACCCTTGTTCTTATGCATGTTCTCAGGTTATCCCATGCAATGCTAAGTATGAGGGAATTTAGTGGTCATGTAAAGGAAGTTTTCAATAAAGATGTTGTATTTCATGTTTTAAGTTGTTATGCAATGATCCTAATCCCCAAAGACACTAGAACTCTCGATCATCCATGTTATATCAATAGAATAGTTTATGTAATAAATCATGTTTAAGTATGTAACAAAATTAGGGTTGTCATATGTTAAATATACTCATTATTATACCCATCCAAATGATGAAGTGTTTGAACAAAAAACTACACCATGACGTGGAGAAGGTAAGCCTTACGTACACATGTATGGTGACTTTGGCAATCATATGATGGATAGAATAATGAATATGGTTTTACCATTTTTATAATAATATCACTGTGTATAGAAGACATTGGAGTTATTATTTTAGAATGGAAACAACAAATAAAGAGGAAGTGGAAGAAGAAAAGAATTTGAAAGAGTTGATGAAATATTTTCCTCTTCTTCGGGTACTTCCTTTTTATTTGATCAAAAGGGATCCTTAGGATTGCATTCTAACTAAAGAAAGGAGTCTAAAATTAAATGAGTACAATTGAGATGATATTTGGGCGGGTTTTCGCCAATCCAAATGGCTTTAATGTTTTGAATTTGAGAGATGGGGAGTGCCATTTTATAAGAGGGGTGAGGGGCACCTTAGGAAAAAATTGAAATATTATTTTAAAATAAAACAATTTTCAGTTTATAATGGCTCCAAAATGATTTATTTTGATGCTAAGGTGGGGATGGGTTGAAAACCACCAATCCAATAGTTGTTAGACATGTTTGGTCACCATATTAACCTTATCTTTTAAATTCAACTCTTAGTTAATTAGTTTTACATTTGTCATGTCTCCTTGTATTTTTATATTATATGGTTAATAAACATACTATAAACTTCCAAACGATCCTAAAGTGGTTCATTAATGAAATATATAATATTATTTATGATCTATGGCCGATCCATAGATTTTTAGGAATAGAATATCAATTAATAATATAATATTTTTTTTAGAAACGCTTTTATGTCAATTTTGACACTATTATCTATTTTGTTTTTTAATTAATAATAAAATTATTAATTCAAAAAAATCATTTAATCAACACTAACATGTCATATTAACCTTTAAAATAATTTAAATTCTTAAAAAGTCTCAAATTACCTTTATTTTGATTTTTATATTATCAATTATTTTAATATTTCATTAATAAAGTTATTACCGCATAATCATTGTGTCATAAATAAATTTAGTTATTTAATGTCTAAAATTTATAAATAAAATATCATTATGTAGGAAATATTTTTATCTTTCTAATGAATATTTATAGTCCAGTTAATCTTATATTTAACCCGATATTAAAAATGGTTTGGTTATTAAACATTGTATTTAACACTTTTATCTCTTCTTTGAATTAAATAATAATAAACATCCTAATATAATCCATGTGGACCTAAAGGATCATATTTTATTCCTAAGGTTGTTTTTGTTAGAATTACTCATATCCAATTGAATTTGGACATGTGTTAGGGTAATAATAATACCATTTTTACCTATAATTATCCTATTTACTTTTAATCGTGGTAAATAAAAGTCAAAAGTTACTATTCCCCAAAAATTATTTTCATCTCATTGAACCATATTTTACATAATGGTATCAACTTTTTCTCTTATATTTTTGAAATTCAACTCACTGAAGCGGTAAAATTATGATTTATGTAAATTTTCAAATGCTCCTAAGTGATGGATAAAAGACAGTAAAAAGATCAATAAAATTTGTATATATCTAAAATTATTATAAACTGACTCCAATGAATTACATTGAACATATATAGGTATTATTTATCTATTTTTACCTAAAATAAATTTATATAAAATAAATAATTATTTAAATAAATAGTCTGTTTTAAACAATAACTTACTGTTTTTCACTATTAATCAAAAATTGAATGTTTTCAGAAAAATACCAAAAATTCATCCTAAGCTAATTTCAATATTCCGAATCCAAGAATGAAGTTCATTTTGAATGATAAAATTTATAAAATTTTAAAAAGTGTGTATTACTATTCATAATAGCTTGTTTGATTGGTTGTGGTGTGTTTGAACTCGAAGTCGCGTACAACACAAGCTACTATATTATTCAAAGGGAAATGAATCGTGGAAGCATGAGGTGTTACATTCTCCCCACTTATAAATAATTTCATCCTCAAAATTTATAAAATATTACTGCATAAAATGATTCAGGTGGTTCTTCATCATATGTTCTTCAAGTTCCAACATTTCCTCTTGCATCTTATGGTTTCACCACATAAATTTTACCAGACGAGTCATCCTGTTTCTCAACAATTGTTCTCTTGTATCATGAACCTTGACAGGATCTTCGCAATAAGACAGATCGGGTTACAGTTCTAATTTCTCGTAAGTGAGTACATGCATTGGGTAAGGCATATTTTTTCTCAACAGTGATACGTGGAGGACATCATGAACTTTGGAGAGACTTGGTGGCATAGCCAAACTATAACATACAGCATCAATTGGTTCTAGAATTTCGAATGTTCTGATATATTAGGGACTCAATTTAAACTTCTTAACAAAATCTATAACACCCTTCCATGGAGATACCTTCATGAAAACATGAGCTCTTACCAGAAATTCGAAATCCATCCTTTAGTTATCGGTAGAGATCTTCTGTTTAATTTGAGCATATTTGACAAGGGTTTGGATTACCTTTACCTTTTCCTTTGTTTCCTCAGCATGTTTGGGGCCTACATGCTTTCTTTCACCAACATCACCCCGAAAAGTTGGTGTGTGACATATCTTTTTGTATAACGCTTCATATGGTGCCATCTGAATACTTTAATGGCAGCTATTGTTATAGGAAAATTATACTCGGGGGAAATATTGATACCACATACCTTGAAAGTCAAGTGATAAAGATATGAACAAGTCTTTATGGTTTTAATTATCCGTTCTGATTTTCCATCGGTTTGAGTGTGGTAGGTAGTGCTCAAACGAAGTTCAGTATCCAAGGATTTTTGAAGACCTTTCCTGAATCATGATATAAAACGGGGATCACGGTCATAAAAAATCGATAAGGGTACTCCATGAAGTCTTTAAACTAAATTAATATATAGTATTTCTCGATGTACAAGTGGTAAATCCTATATTATAGCATGAAAATTTGCTGACATGGTAATACGATCAATAATGACCCATATTCCATCGTTCCTTCTATGAGTCTTTGGTAGTCCCATGACAATGTCCATCATAATGTTATCCCATTTCTACTCAGGTATGGGAAGAGGATGCAAGACTCTTCATGGTTGTTGCCTTCCAGCTTTCATTTGTTGAAAAACCGTACATCATGACACATATTCAGAAATCTATATCTTCATGTCGTCCCACCAAAAATGTTCCTTCAAATATCTATACATCTTGGTGCTCCCAGGGTGTATAGAGAAATTGGAGCTATGAGCATCATCCAACAATTCCCTTTTTAGAATTGGTATATCGGGAACACAAAGTTTTGTCCCATGTTTTAAAATTTCATCTTCATATATGGAGTCACTCAATCTCCCATCATTAAAATATTTATTTTTCTTTAGAAACATCTCATTAACTGTCATTGAACTCATTATCCTTTCTAGTAAAGATGGTTTTGCAGCCATTTGAAAAAGTATTGATGTTTCGCCTTCTATGATTATTCCCATATCCATTTTCACTAGATCTATGAAAATATGATCCCTTTCTACTCTCATCTTGTTCAAAAGTCCATGATCCATTCTACTCAAAGAATCTACCACCTTATTTTCCTTCCTCGGGTGGTAGTGTATAGTACAATCATAATCCTTGAGTAGTTCAAGATATCACCTTTTCCTCATTTTGAGTTCTTTTTGTGAGAAAATATATTTCAAACTCTTCCGATCGGTATATATATCACATTTTTCACCATAGAGATAATGTCTCCATATCTTCAAAGAAAAGATTACAACTTCTAACTCAATATCATTATTAGGATAGTTTTGCACATGAATTTCTAGTTGTCATGTTGCATAGGACATAACCCTATCATTTTACATAAGGACACTACCAAGTCCTTTCTTTGAAGCATCACTTTCAATAAAAAACCCGGAATTCCCCAATGGTAGAGTCAATATTAGACCATTGACTAATCATATCTTCAGTTCTTCCAAAAAATTATTCTCACTCTTTTTTCCAAAAAAAATTAACCCCTTTACATGTGAGATTTGTTAATGGGTTAGCCAACCGGGAAAAATTCTGGACGAAACGACGATAATAACCTACTAAACCAATAAAACTACATACCTTAGTTATATTTGTTGGTTCTCACCATTCATGGATTTCCTTGGTCTTGGAAGGTTCAATAAAGATTCCATACTTAGAGACAATACGGCAGAGAAAATAAATCTCTTGAATCCAAAATTCACATTTGCTATATTTCCCATATAATTCATTTCTTCTAAGACTCTATAAAATAATTCGCAAGTGATTTTTTTGGTCTTCATAAATTTTTGAGTATACAAATATATCATCAATATATACCACTACAAATTCATCAATATATCCCTTGAAAACTCTATTCATTAGATCCATGAAGACAGAGGATGCATTAGTCAATCCAAAAGGCATTACTGTAAACTCGTAATTCCCGTACCTTGTTTGAAATGCTGTTTTGGAATGTCTTCATTATTCACACACCACTGATGATATCTAGATTGAAGGTAAATCATTTAAAAATATTGATATCAATGAAGTTGGACGAATAAATCATCAATGCGACGTAGGGGATACTTTTTCTTTGTTGTTATAGCAATGATTTCCCTATAGTCAATGCACAACCTCATAGATCAGTCTTTCTTCTTATAAAAAAGAACAGGGGATCCCCATGAAGAAACCCTATGGCGAATAAATCCGTTGTTACTAAATTCCTCTAGTTATTTCTTTAGTTCTACTAATTCCATAGTGGACATTCTATAAGGTGTCTTCGATATGGGACTTGAACCAGGAATTAAATCAATGGAAAACTCAATTTCTTATTATTGAGGTTGTCTAGGTAAATCATCTGGTAACAAATCAACATAATCCTGCACAATAGTTACATCCTCTATTTGAACATTTTTTTCCTCACCCACAGTTATTTCGTTGTCTTTCTCCACAATAATAAAATTTAGTTGAGCTTCTATGGGTGGATCTAGATACGAATTATGTGGTGAAGTTTTTGCTCTAAATATAAGGTACTCATTATCATCATTGATAATTGTAACCTCCTTCTTCTTATAATAATTTTTCTTAGCATGGTCTAAAATCCAATCCATACCAAGGATTATATCAAATTCAATCATGGGTATGACGATGAGATCAGTAGATAATGTACATTTATATGCCCTAATGGGAACTTATTCACACAACATTGTTGCAATGGTACTTCCCTCAGGTGTTTTGACTGACAAATCCCTTTTTTAATCATATTTTAAATATCTAATTTTCTTAGAAAACTGGGAAGGTATGAAACAATGCGATGATCCAAAATCAAATAAATCATTTTTTAAACCTGAGGAAACCATTAATTTATCATCCACTACGTCTTTCAGAGCATCAACCTATGCAGTAGTGATAGCATAATATTGGACATGATCCCTTGGCCTTTTCCGAGGTATGTTTCTTTGTCACATAGGACATTCATTTGCATAATATCGTTTTCTCTACAATTGTAGAATGCAACATTGACAGCCTCTTTCTTCCCCTTTCCATCACGATCTTGGTGGCCTTTTTCACCACACTTGTAATAGACTCACATTACCTTCTAGAAAGTATTGGGGTGTTTCCTCCCACATTTATTGCAGTATGGATATTCAACTTTGGCCTTATTCCCATTATTTCCATTTCAAGAGTGTTCATCAGATCTCTTCTTCACTTCATTTTCTTTATTGTCGTAAGACTTGGAGAATTTATTTTCTGTATTGATAGGACATGAGACAATATATTCGTACGATGAGAAGGATTTTGAGACTAATGATCGATAGATAGATGGTTTTAACCCATAAAAGAAATGATCAATCATACTTTTTGTCTTATGTATATAATCAGTAGCATGACTTGCTAAACATGTAAAGTTAAATTCATACTTTGCGACATTCTCATCATCCTTCTGCCTCAGACTCAAAAATTGTCTTTCCCTATCCCCTCAATGGTCATGAGGAAAATATTATTCTATGAAAATCACATTAAACTCCCTCTATTCCATATTTTATACTTTATCATCTTCTTTTTTGTATTGAATCAATGACCACCATTGATCAGCATCTCTAGTGAGGCGATAAACTACCATGATAACTTTTCTCCTTTTTGCTACTCCCCAAAGAATGAAATATTTTCTCTAAGGAATTTATCAATTTCTCAGCTACAAATGGATAATTAGTCCCATTAAATATTGGTGGTTGTTTCCTCATGAAGTGATCTAACATTGATCCTCCACATTGTGGATCAGGGTGCTCCATACGGGTAAGGTTGTTATTCATAACCTAAGTGATTTGTCCCAGTATATTGATAAGATGATCAACAATAGTTGATTCACCATCTCCAATATAATTATCTTGAGTAGGAGGGAAATGGTGACATGTATTACAAGAGTTGATATGGTTTCCATTCCTTACAATAGGATCCATTTATAAAGAATGGCATAAACTAGATTAGCTTATGAGTCGAAATACATAATTCCAAACATGTAAAACACTTAACATAAACTGAAAAATTTATAGATATAATACATAATCATATAAATGTTATCTGTGAGGATGTATACACTCACAAATTCTTCATAATGGTTTGTAAAGACAATGGGAATTATCCTATGCATATCTCCCAGGAGTGTCGTAACCAAGAGTGGAGCAAGGCCCGTTGTCTTGGACCAGTTCCTGTTCGACTCTAGCTCAAAGAGGTGTTTTCATGCTTTACCACTAGGTACATCTGTTCCAGAGCCACCTCTACTTGATCCTATCTATACATGGATGTATTTCATTGAAAACTCGCAAAATCTCTACATTACCAAAGTTTTAAGAAGTTTTTCTATATTAACCCTCAAAGTCTATCTTAGGTTATTTTGCTCTAATCAGAGTTTATCTAAATCTTGTTTCCAACGATTGTACTAAAATTACTTAAATACCAACTATAATGCCCCAACCCCTATTACCTAGAGTCGGTGAATTATTACATAAGATTGGCATGATCACGAAAGTTCATGTCTCGAAAGAACAATTAGTTTTGTATCCTTGGATGTACTAGATACATTCATCAGTTTTACATTACACCCTGAAATGAAAAAAAACAATAGCAGTGTCTTCATTAACCACATTCATAACCCATAGAATATCCCTACAGGTCAGTCATAATATACTTCATCACATCTTGGTAAAAATAAAACATAGAAAGGGGTGAGCTCAGATGCTTAGTATGGCTAACAATATAGAGGAAACTTTCCTAAATAAGAAAAAACATTTAAAGAAATTTATAAGACTAAAACAAAATCCTTTTAAACATGATATTCAGCATAATATGGAAATGATAAAATCAAATAATCTTATTTACCTATTTACATAGATATTCTACTAATTAAACTATCACATGCATTATCAATATCAACTTTCATAATGATGGAATTCATAATTATATACTTTATAACCACATAGTCAAGCCCTTGTGCCAAGAATACAAATAAGATTTTGTCAAGGTCTGGTTCCAAGAAATTAGTTTATCTCGTGATACCTACCAATGCATTGAGGAGCTATAACGGGCCCCCTATCACTTACTAAGTCCAATGCATTCCTCATATGAAAAGCATTAAGCATAACATAAACATTTGTATTAAAACTAGCATATAAAATTCTAAAACATTATCCATAAACCATGAATGGTGTAAAATGAACACATCCACAATCGTACATATCACAAAACCTCCAATACAATATGGAAGTTTTTTATCATAATAAATAAACTTCAAATATGCTTAAAATCAATCAAAGTATGTTGACATAGATTAAATCCAAACCTTTCTAGAGAAATATCTCTTTCTATTTTGAAATCATTTAAAATTCATATAATTATAAATGAAAACATTAATTTTGAAAATATACTTATATTCTTGTAAGGGTAGCTTCGACGATGTGATAACGGCGGAAAGTAGCCGCATCTGACGTATAAGTTAAAAAATACTTCTTACATTAATATTTTTTCTGAAAAGTTCACAAAGTACCTTGTTTGGAAAACGTCAGAATGATTACTTCAAAAACATATAATTTAAAATAAGGGTATCAATGAATTTAACCAATTTTCTTGTAAATGGTAAAATGTTTTGAAATATAGTTTAATAAATATGGTGGTGGATGATAAAGAGGTCCTAGTAGATAATTATGTATAAAAATCCTTGGATAATGAAGAGATTGGGAAATTAACCCTCACCTTGTAATTTTCCATGGTCAAGGGTAGGTTAACCTCTTGAAAAATAGTAAAATCATTGATATTAAATTATAAAAGAACCATATACATTAATATGATATCATATATGATCTTCTAATATTGTATTGTTAATCATAATTTAGTTGTATCATCATTTCAGGTGTTAACTGATTCATTTTCCTTTATATGATTTGTTATGTAAATAATGATTATTATGGAGAGGATGTATCTTATTCATGTTCATAATTATATTAAGTATTTAAAAATAAATTTTAATCATCAAATGAAAATTAGTCTTGAATGGATACGATGGGGAATGAATCTCATCGCGTTCGTGGAGACAGTAATCCGTACGTATGCACGAGTGACAATATCATTATTTTGATATTAAAATCGTATATAATTGGATGGTATATCATATATAAATATTAATTATCATGTTATATTTATTATTTATGTCATTTATAATCATTATTATACCCATCCAAATGATTAAGTGTTTTAATAACAAACTACACCACGACGTGGAGATGGTAAGCCGTATGTGCGCACGTATGATGGATTTTTATTCACATGACGGATAGAATAATGAATATGATTGTACCATTTTTATAATAAAATCACAATATATAGAATATAATGGAGTTATTATTTTAAAATGGAAACAACAAAAAAGTGGAAGTGGAAGAAGAAAAGAACTTGAAAGAGGTGATGAAATATTTACCTCTTCTTCAGGTTCATCCTTTTGATTTGATCAAAAGGGCTCCTTAGAATGGATTTATGACTAATGGAAGGCCTCTATGATAAAGGGAGGATAGTAGAGAGGATATTTGGGCTGGTTTTGGACGATCCAAATGGTTTTGAAGGTGTGAATTTGAGGTTAGGGGAAGTGTCGTTTTATAAGAGGGGTGAGGGGCACCCTAGGAAAAGATTGGAATATTATTTTATAATAAAATAATTTTCCGTTTCTAATGGCTGAAAAATGTTTTATTTCGAGGATAATGTGGGTATGGGTCAAAGTCCACCAACCCAATAGGCTTTATATAGGTTTGGGTCACTATATTAACCTTATCATTTAAATTTAACTCTTAGTTAATTAGTTTGACATTTAACAAGTCTCTTTGTATTTTTAAATTATAAGGTTAATATACATACTATAAAATTACTAGAGAACCTCTAGTTGTTCTTTAATGACATATACAATATTATTTATGTCCTTTGTCCAAAACATATATTTTTAAGAATAGAATATCAATTAACAACATAATATTTGTTTTGAAAACACTTTTATGTCAATATTGACACTACGTGCTATTTTGTTTTTGTTAAATTCATAACATCATTATTACATTGAAAAAAATTTATTTAATCAACCATAATATGTCATATTTACCTATAAAAGTAGTGGAATTCACAAAAAGTCTAAAATTACATTTTTGGATATTTATAATATCAATTATTTTAATAATTCACTAATAAGTTAATTACTACATCATCATTGTGTGATAAATAAATTTAATTATTTAATGTCTAAAAATTATAAATAAAATACCATTATTTAGAAAATCTTTTTATATTTCTAACGAATAATTATAATCTAATCTATCTTATGTGTATATTTATATTAAAATTGGATTAGTTATTAAATGATGAATTTAACACTTTTAACTCTTCATTGAATTAAATAATAATAAATGTCTTAATCTAATCCACATGGACCTAAGAAGATGATATATAATTCTTAAGGATGTTTTTGGTCGAATTACATTTATCCAATAGAATTAGGACATGTTTTAGGGTAAGAATAATATCATTTTTACCTTTAATTATCATATTTTCATTTAACCGTGGAAAATAAAGTCAAAAGTTACTATTCACAAAAAAATTATTTTCATCTCATTGAACCAGATTTTACCTACTGATAGAAACCATGTCTCTCAGATTTTTTTAATTCCACTCACATAAGTGGTAAAATTATGTTTTATGTTAATTTTTAGATGCTCTTAGGAGATAGGTAAAATATGGTAAAAAGTTCATTAAAATTTTTATATATCTAAAATTATTATAATCTGAATCCAATTAACTACGTTGAACATATATAGGTATTATGTATCTGTTTAGACCTAAAATATATTTATATTAAATAAATAATTATTTAAATAGAAAGTCGGTTTTAAACAATAACTCGGTGTTTTTCACAATTCATCAAAAATTGAAAGTTTTTAGAAAAATACCAAAAATTCACCCTAAGGTAATTTCAATTTTCTGAATCCAAAAATGAAGTCCATTTTTAATGATTAAATTTATAAAATTTCAAAAAGTATGTATTATTATTCATAATAGCTAGTATGATTTGTTGTGGTGTGTTTGAACTCGAAGTTGTGTAGAACAGAATCAACTATATTATTGAAATGGAAAGGTATTGTGGAAGATTGTGGTGTTACATTGTCCCCTACAACAAATAATTTTTTCCTATATATTTCTAAAATATTTCTGCATAAACAGATTCAGGTGGTTCTTTATCATAAGTTCATCTGGTTCCCACGTTGCCTCTTCTATCTTATAGTTTCTCCATAGAACTTTTACAAGACGAGTTATCCGGTTTCTCAAAACTTGTTCTCTTGTATCAAGATGCATGACAGGCTCTTCGCTAGAAGATATATTGGGTTCCAGTTTTGATTACTCATTGGTGAGTACATGCGTTGTGTTAGGCATGTTGTTTCTCAACAGTGATACGTATAATACATCATCAAATTTGGAGAGACTTGGCAGGATTTCCAAACTGTAAGCTACAGACCCAATTATTTCTAGAATTTCGAAAGGTCTGATGTACGATGGACTCAATTTACCCTTTTTACCAAAACGTATAACACCCTCCCATGGAGATACCTTCAAAAAACATGATCTAATACATGAAATTCCAAATCCTTCCTTCGGTTATTGGCAGAGATTCTCTACCTACTTTGAGCTGCTATGAATTTTCATTCAGCAACATCATCCCAACAAGTTGGTGTGCGACATCTCTTTGCATATAACACTTTATATGGTGCCATATGAATACTTGAATGGAAGCTATTTTTATAAGGAAATTGTACCCAAGGTAATTATTGATCCCACATAACTTTAATGTCAAGTGACCATGATCTCAACATGTATTCTATAGTTTGAGTAGACCGTTATGATTTTCCATCAGTTTGAGTGTGCTATGTAGTGCTCAAACGAAGTTTAGTATCCCGGGATTTCTCATGAATTTTCTAGAATCTTGATGTAAAACGGGGATCACGGTCAGAAAAAATCGATAAGGGTACTCCATGAAGTCTTACAACTTCATTAATATATAGTCATGCTAGAAATTCAAGTGGTAAATCCCCTCTTATAGCATGAATTTTTTTTTGAAATGGTAAGATGATCAATAATGACCCATATTGCATCTTTCCTTCTAGGAGTATTTGTTTGTCCAATGAAAATTCCATCGTAATATTTTCCAATTTACCCTTAATTATAGGAAGAGGTTGCATAAATTTTAAAGTCTATTTCCTTCTATCTTTCACATGTTGACAAACCATACATCTTGACACAAATTCAGCAATCTCCCTCTTCATGTTGTCCAACAAAAAATGTTCCTTCATATATCTATAAACTGTGGTTCTCCCAGGGTGTATAGAGATGTTAGAGCTATAAGAATCATCCAAAAATTCTATTTTTAGATCAGGTATATTGAGAACAGAATGTCTCTTCCAAAATTTTTAAATTCCATCTTCATATGTGAAGTCACCCAATCTCCCATCATTCAAAGCTTTATTCTTATTTAGAAACTCCTCATCATCTGTCTGAGAACTCTTTAACCATTATAGTAAAGATGGTTTGGCTTCCATGTGAAAAAGTATTGATATTTCACCTTCCATGATTATTCCCATATCTATTTTCACTAGATCCATGAAAATAGGATCCCTTTCTACTCTCATCTAGTTCAAAACTACATGATCCTTTCTACTCAAACCATATACCACCTTATTTTCCTTCTATTGGTGGTAATTTATAGTGTAATCACAATCCTTGAGTAGTTCAAGACATCGCCTTGGCCTCATGTTGAGTACTTTTGGTGAGAAAATATACTTCAAACTCTTGTGATCGATATATATCTCACATTGTTTACCATAGAGATATTTTATCCATATATTTAAAGAAATGATTACAGCTGCTGACTCAATATCATGAGTAGTATTGTTTTGAACATGAATTTTTAGCTATCGTGATGCATAGGTCATAACCCTATCATTTTGCATAAGGACACAACCAAGTCATTCATTTGAATAATCACTATAAATAACAAACCTGTCCTTCCACGATCGTAGTGTCAATATAGAATCATCGACTAATATTCTCTTCAGTTCATCAAAACATTCTTCACACTCTTTTTTTCAAACAAATTTAACCCCTTTACATGTGAGCTTTGTTAATGGGTTAGCCATCTAGGAAAAATTCTGGACGAAACGTCAATTATAACCTGCTAAACCAATAAAACTGAGTACCTATTTGATACTCGTCAGTGCTGTCCATTCTTGGATTGACTTTGTCATTGAAGGATCAATAGAGATTCCATCCAAAGAGACAATATGACCAAGAAAAGAAATCACTTGAAGCCAGATTTCACACTTTCTAAATTTCTCATATAATTGTTTTCTTCTAAGTGTCTTTAGAATAATGTGCATGTTATTTTCATGTACTTCATAGTTTTTGGTGTCTACCAAGATATAATCAATATATACCACTACAAAGTCATCAAAATATTCCTTGAAAATTATATTCATTAGATCCATGAAGACAGAGGGTGCATTAAACAATCCAAAAGGCATAACTGTAAATTTGTAATGCTCGTACCTGGTTCAAAATGCAGTTTTCAGAATTTTTTCCTTCTTCACACACCACTGATGATATCTAGATCGAAGGTCAATCTTTGAATAATATTGATCTCAATGAAGTCGGTCAAATAAATCATCCATGTGAGGTAGGGGATGCATGTTCTTGATTGTTATAGCATTGATTTCCTAGTAGTCAATGCACAAACTCATAGCTCAGTCTTTATTCTTAATAAAAATAATAGGGGATCCCAATGGCGAAACACTACGTCAGATAAATCCATTGTTACTAAATTCCTCCAGTTGTTTCTTTAGTTCCACTAATTCCACTATGACTAATCTTCAAGGTGTCTTCGATATGGGCCTTGAACTATGAATTAAATCAATTGAAAACTCAATTTCTCATTCTAGAGTATGTCTAGGTAAATTTTATGGAAACACATCAACATATTATTTCACAATAAGTACATCTTCTATTTGAACAGTCTTTTCCTCGCCCATAGTTATTTCATTCTCTTCCTCCCCAATAATTGAATTTAGTTGAGCTACTGGGGGTGGATCTTGGAATGAATTAGGTGGTGACTTTTCTGCTCTAAAGATAAGGTACTCCTTATCATAATCGAGAATTTTAACCTCCTTCTTCATACAATAAATTTTCGCACCATGGTCCGAATACAAATCCATACTGAGGATTATATCAAATTACATCATGGGTATGACGATGAGATCAACAGATAATGAACATTTATATGCTCTAATATGAACTGATTCACAAAACATTGTTGCAATGATACTTTTGTTAGTTGTTTTGACCGACAAATACTTTGTTAAATCCAATTTAAAATATATAATTTTCTTAGCAAACTAGGAAGGTATGAAATAATCCTATTATCAAGAATCAAATAAAGCAATTTTTAAACTTGAGGAAACCATTAAATTACCTACCACTATGTCTTTCAAAGCTTCAACATCTATTATAGGAATATCATAAACTTGGCCTTGATCCCTTGGCCTTTTCCAAAGTATGTTTACTTGGTGCATATGAAATTCATTTTCATAATGCCACTTTCTCCACAATTATAGCATTCAACATTGACAACCTCTTTCATTCATTTTCTATAACGAGCTTGGTGGCCTTTTTCACCACACTTGTAACAAACTCCCATTCCCTTCTAGTAAGTACCAGGGTGATTCCTCCCACATTTACTGCAGGATGGTTATTTGACATTTCCCTTATTATCGTTATTTACATTTCCAGAGTGTTCAGAATATCTCTACTTCTCTTGCTTTTCTTTAAAGTTGTAATACTAAGAGAATTCCTTTTCTGTCTTCATAGCACATGAGACAATATATTCATTCGATGAGACGGATTGTGAGACAAATGGTCGATAGAGAAATAGTTTTAACCCATCAAAGAAAAGATCAATATTACTTCTTGGGTTATGTATATAATCTGCAGTATGCCTTGCAAACCTTCTAATGTTAGCTTTATTCTTTGATACATTATCATCCTTCTTTTTCCACAGACTCAGAAATTTTCTTTGCATATCTGCTCGATGGTCATGAGGAAAATATTTTTCTATGAAAATATCTTTAAACTACCTCCATTACATATTTGATACTTCATAATCTTCCTTTTTTGTTTTGAATCAATGAACACCATTGATCAGCATCTTTAGTGAGGCGATAAACTGCCATGACAACTTTTTCGCTTTCGCTACTCCCCAAAGCATGAGATATATTCTCTAAGGAATTTATCATTTTCTCAAGTACAAATGGATATGAAGTCCCATTGAATGTCGGTGTTTGTTGCCTCATGAAGTGATCTAACATTTATCCTCCACGTTGTGGATCAAGGTGCTCCATATGGGTAAGGTTATTATTAATAACCCGAGTGAGTTGTCCTAGTATGGTGATAAGCTGATAAGCAACAGTTACTTCAACAGCTCCACTATAATTATCTTGAGTAGGAGGTTAATCCCTACAAGGATTAAGATCATTAATATGGTTTCCATTGTTGACCCAATAAGGTTTTCCTTGTGACTTTTTCATTCCTTCTTGTTTTGAATATCACAAACACCGTAAACTTAAGCAAATATAAATTTTAACTCTATAAGGAAAATTTTCTTCTTTAAGGAAATTTACCCTAACCTAGATTTTCTTATACATATCAATATTTTTCTTAAGTACAAAAACCGGATTCATACCCAAAACCTTGGAATCATTTAATGTTAAGAATTGGTGTATTCAGTTTTTAGGATCCGAATTCTGGATGTGAACTCTTATGAAGTTTGACTCCGATCTTTCATGAGTTCAACTCCGAACTCTTATGAAGTTCGACTCCGAACTTTCATGAGTTTGACTCCGAACTCTTATGAAGTTCGACTCTGAACTTTCATGAGTTTGACTCCAAAATCTTTTGAAGTTTTACTCCGATCTTCTGCAAGTTTAGATTCTGAACACTGGTGAAACCAGACTCTGAATTCCTATAAAACAGAATCTGAATATTTCTTAACATAGAACCTGAATTTCATTTTTGTTAGAATCAGAACTTTTAATTTTCTTACACTCCAAACTATTGTATAGATTTTTCATACATATGCTTTATTAAAAAACGATGTAGTGCATTCAGTTATACATGGTTTTTTATTAAACGATGTCGTCCATTCTGTTTCTAATTAAACGTTGGTTGAGTTACACATGTACAGGTCCCTCCTAATTTCATGTAAAATATGACCGTTGGAGGAGGGAGCAGACTGTTGGTAATTTACCTATTAATAGGAGCTCATTTTAACAAGCTAAATACATTAATCTTCAACAACTTTACAACTTGTGCTTACATGGTGTTGAAGTGATTTCTATAGTTAGAGGCTCTTATTAACTCTCAAGCTTCGTGCAGAAAGTTTGAATGACTTGTTCAAACTTTTCCTTGTGCATACTTGCTTCGTGAGACTCTGAATATTGGTGATTACATTTGATAACTTCCGGGGATATGAAGACAAAGGTGCCGACTACCTTAAAGTTAGAGGGCTTCCTTGCTGAGGTAGACAGAGGTTCCAACTACCTTAAAGTTGAAGGATTGTGGGGATAGCAAGATAGAGACACCGATCTTCGTATCAAGGGCTTACCCTGGTGTGGGTAAGATAGGCTTTCCTGAACGTCTAAATCAAGGGACCTTTATCCAAGGTTTTTGGATACCCTTCTCTTTGGGTTAAAAGACTTATATCTTATTACTTGTAGTTTTACTACTTGTTTTTCCTCTGCATTGTGTATTGTAAGGAAAGAATAATATTATTATATTTCATTAAACTTGTACTATACTTCATTTAGATTCTATACGTTTTAAGTTAAAATCTTATACTGTAAAGTTTAGTTAAATTTCAATTTCCAGATCCATATTTCTAGAACTGATTTTCAGAATCACTTTTTAGATTTAAGCAAGTGCATAGAACTAGATGTTTATAACTTTACACCTTGTTCCAATTCTCCAACTGGTGTTAAAGGTATTATGAATTTTCTTAGTTTAAATTTGTTAAACATAGATCATTCCTTGACTAAGGAAATTTTTTAAAGTGTACAATTCACCCCCCCCCCCTCTTGTATATTGAGCATATACATCAATATTTCGATCTTACAATTAGTATCAGAGGTTGGAAACATCATACTCTATACCAATATCACATTGGGTATTAGATAAGGTCTCTGAAACACTTATACTCACATATAAGTTTATCTTACTCATGTTTTCATTTATCTTCATCCTTTCCTAGAAAGTTTTTATTCATTCTGAACATTGTCATTACGAATTATTAATCCGAATTTCTCATTCCAAACGTTGTGGTTACGAACATTCCCTACTAACAAGTTTGTGTGCAAAAGTTTTTTTTAAGAATGGTAGGAATCAATGTTGGTTCTATCAACAACTTAAATACTAAAATACCACCAATCATTGATGGTAATGACTATGAGTACTGGATAGATCGAATGAAGAACATTTTTATCAATACTGGAGTGGATAATTTTGTTATGGTTACTGGTGATTATAAAATTCCTGATAAGGAAGTTAGAACATTCGCTAACCAGGAAAAGAAAGAGTATCAACACAATTTTAAGGTTTGTAATACTTTACTATGTTCAATGGCTAGAAATATAGATATCCAAATTTCTTCATGTGAAGAATCTAATTGTATCTGAAAGAAGTTAGAGTTTACACACTTTGGAACTTCTAAAGTGATTGAAACTAAAAGAGTTATTCTTAGAGCTGAATTCCATAGATTCAAGTTTTCATATGGAGAACCAATCTATAAAGTTCAACAGAGGTTTATGAAAATTGTAAACAGCTTACAGTCTATGGGAGAAAAATGGTTAGATGATGAAGCCCTTTTGGATAAGATAATTGATATTATGCCTAATGATTGGGAATCAAAGAGAACAGCTATTTATGAGAACCGAAAGGTCACTCACATTTATCTTGATGAAATATTTGGAACTCTTCTCCAACATGAAAAAAAATGAAGAGAGATGTTGAAAACATCAAAAAGAAGAATGGGAATGGTAATGTTGCTTTTACCACAACATCAAATCATATGAAAGATAAGACTCTTGAGAGAGTAACTAGATCCATGTCTAAGAAGATTATTATTCAATCAGAATCTAGTGATAGTGAAGTCTCAAAGAATGAGTTTGAAAATATCGCTTGAAGGAAGAACAAGATAGCTGGCTAGAGAAATTTCCAATCCAAGTATAAGAAAAAGGAAAGGAAAGATAGGAAAGATGGAGAAGTTACTTGTTATGAATTCAAGAGAGCTGGACATATTAGACCAGATTTTACTTTGATCAAAAAGAAATAAAGGAATGAAAGGAATTTTGAAAGGAATAGAAATAAGTATTACAAAAGCAATGCTAAGAAAGTTCTGAAAGCAAAAGACACCTGGAGTGCCAGTAGTGGTGACTCTTCAGATGAATCTTTTGATTATGAATCTTCAGGATATAAGAATCTTGGTCTTATAGCAATATTACCTATTAAAAATCATTTATTTATGGCTAAGGTATGAAATTCTGAATCATTGACCAATGTATCTTTAAATTATAATGATAGTAAGTATTATAACTCTTCAGATGAAGAATACTCTTCTAATGAAAAAAATACTTCACCTACCTATGAAAAAAGTTTCTAGGTTTGCTGAACATCTTGAGATTGAGAATTCCAAACTCAATAAAATAGTGGATAAGGAAAACTCTAGGAATACTATTCTTATGAATGAAATATAAAATCTTTCTAAATATCATGATTAAAAAATACTGATTTTATAATTATTTCAAAAAATCTTTAGGATGTATGCTCTGATAAGAACAAACTTTCTAAAGAGTTAGAACATGTAATTTCTAAGAAAAGTATTTTCAAGCCTAGATCTAGTTCTAAATCTAATGATTTTGAAGATAAAAACGTGGTTATAAGACAGAAGTCTGAAATTTTTTTCTTAATGAATTGTTTATCAAACTTTCCCATGGTAAAGACATTTCTGGTAAAATTTATTCACAAATACGACCTTTAAGAAACAAATCCGGATTTGGTTATACCCATGAAAAACAAACTTTTAGTAATAACTACTTTGTTCCACAAAGTGCCCCATTTTGTACCAAGTGTCAATGTGGTAGTCACTGGTCAAAGAATTTCTCTTTAAACAAAACCCAATCTCTTGGTTTTCATAAGGCTTACTTTTCTAAGAAGACGTGGGTTCCCAAAAATTTATTATGTGAAAATATCGGATCCAAACAAGTTCGGATTCCAAAAGTCTAATTATTTTCTTATTTTCAGGAAAATAAGGGAAGTACCAATAATAATACATGGTACATGGATAGTGGATGTTCTCGGCACATGACTGGTAACAAAATCTTTTTTGAAAAGATTATCATGAAGAAAGGAGGAAAGGTAACTTTCAGAGATAATGATCAGGGATAAATTGTTGGTATAGGTAATATTGTTCTTCATGGTAAAACTTTGATTTCAAATGTTTTATTTGATAATGGTCTTAAGCAAAACCTAGTTAGCACAATCCAGTTATGTGATGAAGGATACCTTGTGAATTTTAGGAATGATAAATGCTTAGTTCACAATTCCAAGGAAGAATTTATTCTCTCAGCGAATATGCAAGAGAATTTTTACACTTTGAACTTAGAAGACCTCAGGAGCCAATACCTACCTTGCCTAAGTGCAATGGAAGATAATTTATGGTTATGGCATAAAAGACTGGGTCACTGTAACTTTAGAAACGTATGCAATCATTCCAAGAAAAAACTAGTTAAGGATCTACCGGAGCTTAGATTTGATTCCCCTAATGTTTTTGATCCTTGTCAATATGGAAAGAAACATAAATATAGTTTTAAATAAATCGGTGAAGTCTCAACAACTGATGCATTACAAATAGTGCACATGGATCTTTTTGGTCCAACACAAACTGGAAGTATTGGGGCAAATACTTTGTGTTTGTTCTAGTTGATGATTACACCAGATTTACTTAGGTCTATTTTCTAGAAAAGAAGTATGAAGCTTCTTCTTATTTCAAATGTTTTAGAGTACAAGTTAAAAATGAGAAAAATCTTCCACTGAAAACTATTCATAGTGATCATGGAGGATAATTTCAAAATTCTAATTTTGAAACATTTTGTAGTAGAAAAGGAATTACTCACAACTTTTCAGCACCTAGAGCTCCTCAAAAAAATTGTGTAGTTGAAAGAAGAAATAGAATTCTTCAAAAGAAAACTAGAACCATGTTGAGTGAATATTCCATAACTAGACATTTCTGGGATGATGCTGTACGTACTACTTGTTATACTATAAATCATGTTTTGGTTAGACCTTTTCTTAATAAAACTCATTATGAGTTATGGAACAGTTGAAAACCAAGACTTTCCTACTTCAAGGTTTTTCGTTAAAAAAGTATTCATTCCTAATAATAAAGATGATTTACATAAATTCGCACCAAAATCTGATGAATGAATTTTCATAGGCTACTCCACAACTTCTAAGGCATAAAGAGTTTTTAATAAAAATACTTGGACTGTTTAAGAAACAGTGCATGTAAAATTTGATGAATCTGATCCTTTTGTTTTTAAACCATTACAACCTATATCCCCAGATGTGTTTTCTAAAACTTATTATCAACATTTGATAGAAGATTTGTCTGATAAGGAAAATTTTTAAGAAGATACTTCTGAAACATTTACCCCAGAAGACTTTCGACCCTATGTTCATGAACAGATTTTACAAAACCCAAACCAGGTTTTCCTTAAGAATCATCCCAGTGATAGTATCATTGGGGATGTAAATCAACCAGTAAGGGCTATATGTTCTTTAAGAAATGAAGTAGAACATCTATCATTTCTTTCCCAATTAGAACCAAAAAGCACTGATGAAGCTTTAGGTGATGATGATTGGATCAAAGCCACGCAAGATGAACAAAATAAATCAGAAAGGAATAAAGTTTGGATTGTAGTTGAAAGATCTAAGGAAACTTTTGTTATTGGAGTAAAATGGGTCTTCAGAAAAAAGTGTGATGAAAATGGAGTAATTGTAAGAAATAAAGATAGACTAGTTGCTAAAGGCTATAATCAGCAAGAGGGTATAGACTATGAAGAAACCTATGCTTCAGTAGCTAGACTTGAATCTATTTTTATTCTACATTCCTTTGTAGAATTCATCAATTTTAAACTTTTTCAAATGGATGTAAAATGAGATATTCTTAATGGTTATGTTAACGATGAAGTTTTTTTGAACAACCTCCTGGCTTTGAAGATACAAAACATCCTGATCATGTTTTTTGACTTACCAATGCTTTGTATGGTCTTAAACAAGCCCCATGAGCCTGGTATGATAGACTTACATGATTTTTTCTTCAAAATAACTATGTTAAGAGAAATGACGATCCAACTCTTTTTATAAATAAAGATAAGAAACATGTTTTAATTGTTCATATTTATGTTGATGACATCATATTTTGTTCAACTCAGCAATCTTTAACTGATTTTTTTGCAAGTCAAATGAAATATGAGTTTTAAATGAGTATAATGGGGGAGTTAATATTTTTCTGTGGTTTTAAAATTTCTCAAAGACCAGAAGGTACCTATATGTCTCAAAATATGTAGATTAAAGATATTCTTAAAAATTATGGTTATGAAAACACTAAGAGTATAATTACTCCCACCGGTAACTCAAACTCTTTAGATTGTGATGAATCTGGGAAACCAGTAAATCAGACATCATTTAGAGGTATGATAGGAAGTTTACTTTACTTAACAGCTAGTCAACTAGACTTAATGTTTTCAGTATGCTTATGTGCAATATATCAATCCAATCCTAAGGAATCTCACTTAAATGAAGTAAAAAAGAATTTTTTGCTATCTAAAGGGAACCATGCAGCTTGGATTATTTTGTACATCTGGAGATGATTTTATTCTAAGAAGCGTTTTTGGATGCTGACTTTGGTGGGTGTAGAATGGATAGAAAGAGTACATCTGGAACTTTTCATTTCTTAGGAGATTCATTTGTTTCTTGGTACTGCAAGAAGAAACATTCTGTAGCACTTTCAACTGCTGAAGCTGAATATGTAGCAGCTGGAAGTGGTTGTGCTCAAGTGTTGTCGATGCAACACATACTCACAGATTATGGCCTGAGTTTTACTAAGACTCAAATTTTGTGTGATAACACATGTGCCATTTCCATGAGTAAAAACCCTCCACATCACTCTCGTGAAAAACACATTTACATTAGTCATCACTTTCTTAGGGACCACACACTTAAAAGAGATATCATTCTTCAGTTTATCGGAACACAAGATCAACTTGCTGATATTTTCACAAAGAAATTACCCTCCGATAGATTTGAATACATTAAACAAAAGTTATGAATGATAACCGTAAGGTAATCATTCCTCATTAACTTCTTGTTGAACAATTCTCCAAACAGTAATAAACACCTTTTCACAGGGGGAGTGCGTTTGATTGTTAGTGTAACCTATTTTTCAAACATAGTGTAACAAAATTTTTTGTAATCTATTTTTCATTTTTTTTGTAAATAAAATTTTTGTAATGGAAATTTTCAGAACTGAAATTTTTGTAATGGAAATTTTCGGAACTGAAACATTCGTAACGATATTTTCGTACTGGAACATTCGTAAAGATATTTTCGTACTGGAATTTTCGTAACAATATTGTCGTACTAGAATTTTTGTAATCAGTTTTCTTTTAAATTCATTTCTTCAAGAAGAATATTACCAATTATGAACAATATTTATAGCCAATCCGAAAGGTATGATTTTCTTAAATAAATTTTTGTAGTCATATTTTTCTTGCTGGTATTTTCCTATGGTTTAAAATAATTCAGATTCTAGTTTCCTTTAAATCTGAATGTTTTCCTTAAAACCACGAATGATCGGAGTCATGTTTTCCTTGCGGGGGTGTTCTTAACCATCAGATCAGATCAAAAGGTTTTTAACCGTTAGTTGGCTTTTGGAAGACCAAAGACCACATCCATTGCCTATATAAAGGGGACCCCAAGACTCGCCCCACATCATTTTTTCAAAGCTTTCTTATCTCGAAGCCCTGATGCTCTTCTTAAGACCGGTTCAGATCTTTGCAAGGCCATTCTGAATCCTTCAGATCTCTCTGTTCCAAATGTTTGTTGAAGCAACATCTCAAGATATGTCAACTTCAAAGCCAATATCAAAGTTGTTAGTTTTCAGGGAAAGGTTAGTGCATCCGAATTTCTATAAGATTGATTCCCTTATTTCAAATAATATTAAACTGAATGGACAAAATTATGTTTGCATAGAAAAGTCAGATAAATATGATCTGGTTTATACTGATTTTCTGATTGAGTTCTACGAGTCTGTTTCCTTCCAGTTAGAAGATGGCAGAGAGTGGTTTTCTTTTAAATCTTATGGGAAGACATACAAGTTATCTTACACCAAGGCCGCGAGCTTGGTTGGTTTATCCTACACATAAGAAGTTGAGTTCTGCTCACACAAACTTCCGAATGAGCAAGGAAGATTCAACAAGGTGAAGGCACTGAAGTGTCTTGGGCATAAGTATGCTTCAACCATTAAGATTTCTCAGCTCACTACGAACAATATGATTCTTCATCATTGGGTGAAAGTATTTCTGGTTCCAAGAAGGGGAGATAAGGATAATTTGAAGAAAAGTGATATTTATATATTAGATTTATTGGTAAATCTAAGGATGATAAACTTTATGAGGAATGTTTTGATTACAGTCAATAATATCAAGGAAGGACACTTAAGATCTCAGATAATCATGTTCCCTGCCTTACTATCAAAGCTGATAGTTTGGTGCTTAGAGTCTTTCAATGTAGCATGAATGTCAAAAATCTGGAATGGTAAGCCTATGCTGGTAAGTGATGATACATTGAAGTGGATGAATATGGGTTTTTCTAGTGAATTAGGATAATTCTACACTCTTTTTGTGGAAGATGTTGAGGAACTTCAGAAAGGTACACAGTCTCTGAAACCATCCAAAAACAAAAGGAAGAAGAGAAAGATTAAGGAAGTGGCTGCTGATGAAGAAAATCCTAAATCCAAGGAAACTCAGTCGGCTCCCCCCAAGCCGAAGAAACAAAAAACTTATCCTGATGAAGTTGCTGCAAAGTGGAGGGAAGACTAGAAGAAGAGGAAAGAAGTGGATCCACAATTCGGATTGGACCCTATAATGGATAAGGCCTTAAAAGAAAGAGTTGTGGAAGAATTAGAGAATCAGGCGAAAGAAAAGAAAATAAAAAAGAATTTGTCTGAAGCTGATGTGGTGCAATCTTTGCTAAAAGCTACAGAGTTAGCTTCTGAGCTGATTCCGGTTCTGGAAACTTTCCTTACAGAACCTTCTTTACCAGAACCTCCAGCTAAGAATTATGCCACTCCGAAAAAATCCAAGGATAAAGAAGTAGTTGAAGAAATTGAAAAAGAAGCTGCTGAAGAAGTATAATAAGAAGAAGATGAAGAAGTAGAAGAAGAGGGATGTGAATATTTAGATTTCTTGATCAAGAATGTAAAGGTTTATAAAGATAAGGCAGAATCTGTAAAGTTAGTAACTCCAGGAAAGGGAAGTGAGGAAGGTAGTAAGAATGATGATATGAAACCGCAATAAGAAGAGAATGTTTTGTATGATGAGGAAGAATCCTATGATATGAATTTTCTTGAGGAAGGACGAGAAAAGAAGAAACCAGATAAAGACTAGATTATTCATGTTTTTGAATCCGAGAAAGCAACTGCTGATGAGGAACCAATTCCAAAATCTGATAAAGGGAAGAAAGTGCACATGGATACACCAATAAAAGATATAATTAGAAAGAAAGAGGATGGTGGTTCATCTAGAAGGATGCTATTCCAGGATGAGGATGAGCAATCTCTAAGCAAATTATCTGATTCGGAGTCCTCAGCTCATGGTCATGATTTTGTGGTTGAATCTATAAAGAAGTAGGTGGAAACCATTCCGATTTTTCCATCTATAGATTCCAGATGCCAGATGATGCAACAGAGTATGAATCTGAAATCAGATTCCTTATCCATGGTCATGGATAAGTGTGTAAAGATCGAATCCGATCAAAAAAGTTTTCTTATCAATTATGATGTGCATATAAAGTCCCGCAGTAAGGTAAGTAAGTGGTCTAGAAGAGTTGATGAAGACTTAGTGCAGTTTGAAAATTTTTGGACTGAAGTTCAAAATGCTTTTAACACCAAGGATAAAATAATTAAAAATCTTCCAGCTGAGCTATTTGATGAGAAGAGTTCTCAGAGTCAAAAAGTGAAGGAACTAAGTGACAAGGCTAATTTTCTGGCTCAAAATATTTTAAGTGATATAAATCTCTGGATCGAGCTTGAGAAAAGACTTGTACAACAAGATGAATTGTTAAAGATGTAGAAGGAAGCTATTGAGGCTCAGGAAGAGGATTTGAAATCCCAAGAGGAAAAGACAAAAGCCTTGGAGAGGCAAGTCGAGGAAGACCAAAAAGACCTAAAGATTCTCAAAACATTTTTAAAGAAGCTTATTCCAAAGGAAAAGGAAGAAAAATAAACCCACTCTGATCTTTTTTTGTATTTGTCTTTCTTTGTAAAATTTTCCCAACTCTAATGAAATATTATTTGGTTTCTGGTATCTTGTTATATACTAATGTTTTAGGTACCATATTTTCTTTTCCATTCCCTACTATTGTTTTTGAAAATCAAAAAGGGGGAGAAGGAAAAAGAACTACTCCTAAGGGGGAGAAATAAAATTTTAAAATGAAGAGGAAAAATATCTTAGTGAAATATATATAAAGTAAGGGGGAGTTTCTCACTAAGAAGTTTTTCATTCCCATGATAATGAAAACTCCAACCCGGAAATTCACAATACAATCCTTATAGTTTCAATTCCTATGTGAGAGTTAGTTGTTTTCAATTATATCCATGAACAAAGGGAGATAAGTTTTAATTTCCAAGTCTAATGAAATATTTTCAATGTCCTTATAGTCGTTTTCGTAAGGATGTTTGTGCATTCCAAAAAGAGGGATATAGTTGAGTCAATAAGGTTTTCCTTATGACTTTTCCATTCCATCTTGTTTTAAAAATCACAAACACCTTATACTTAAGAAAATTTAAATTTTACCTCCATAAGAAAAATTTTCTTCTTTAAGGAAATTTACCCTAACAAATATTTTCTTATACATATCAATATTTTCCTTAAGTACAACAACCGGATTCATACCCAAAACCTAGGAATAATTTAATGTTACAAATATTTGTATTCTGTTTTTAGGATCTAAATTCTGGATGTGAACTCTTATGAAGTTCGACTCTGAACTTTAATGAGTTTGACTCCAAACCATTATGAAGTTCGACTCCAAACTTTCATGAGTTCGACTCCAAACTCTTATGAAGTTCGACTCCGAAAATTCTAGAGTTTGACTTCAAACTATTATGAAGTTCGACTCAGAACATTAATGAGTTTGACTCCGAACTCTAATGAAGTTCAACTCCAAACTTTCAAGAGTTCGAGTCCTAACTTATATGAAGTTCTACTCCGAACATCTGCAAGATCAGATTCTGAACTCTGGTGAAACAAGACTCTGAATTCCTATAATACAAAATCCGTACATTTCTTAACATAGACTCCAAATTTCATGTTGGTTGGACTCTGAACATTTAATTTTGATACACTCCAAAATTTTGTATTGATTTTTCTTACAAATGATCCATTACAAAACTATGTTGTTCATTCAGTTATACATGGTGTGTTATTAAACTATGTAATCCATTATGTTTCTAATTAACCATTGGTTGAGTTACACATGTAAAGTTCCCTCCGAATTTCATGGAAAATATGACTGTTGGAGGAGGGAGCCGACCGTTGGAAATTTCCCTATAAATAGAAGTTCATTTGAACGAGCTAAATACACTGATCTTCGAAAACTTGACAACTTGTGCTGACATTCTGTTGAAGTGATTCTTAGAGAGATAGGCTCTTATTAACTCTCATGATTCATGTAGAAAGTTTGAACAACTTCTTCAAACTTTGCCTTGTGCAGACTTTTTTTGTGCGACTCCAAATGTTGGTGATTACATTTCAGGAATTTCGGGGATATGAAGACAAAAGTTCCAACTACCTTGAAGTTAGAGGTCTTCCTTGATGAGGAAGACAAAGGTTCAAACTACCTTAATGTTGAGGGCTTGCAGGGTTAGCAAAACAGAGACACCGATCTTCGTATCGATGGCTTACCCTGGTGTGGGTAAGACAGATATGCTTGAAAGTATAATCAAGGGACCTTTATCCAAGGTTGTTGGATACCATTCTCTTTGTGTTAAAAGAGTTATATCTTGTTACTCATAGTTTTACTACTTGTTTTTCCACTGCATTGTGTAATGTAAGAAAAGTATAATCTTCTTATATTTCCTTACAATTGTACTCTGATTCATTTAGATTCTATAAGCTTTAAGGTAGAATCTCATATTGTAAACTTTAGTTATGTTTCAATTTCCAAATCCATAATTCCAGAACCTATTTTCGGAATCACTTTCCAGATTTAAGAATGTGCATAGAACTATAAGTTTGTAACATCACTCCTTGTTCCAATTCTCCAATTGGTTTTAGATTTTTTTTTGAATTTTCTTAGTATAACTTTGTTAAACTTAGATCTTTCCTTGACAAAGGAAATTTTTTAAAGTGTAAAATTCACCCCCCTCTTGTATATTGAGCATCTACATCACTATTTCGATCCTACATCCATTCCTTCTACTAGGTTCCATTTTTAACGAATATCCTAAACTAGATTAGTTTATGAATAGAAATACATAATTCGAAACTTGTAAAACACATAACATAAACAAAAAAATTTATGGATATAATCCATAATCATATTAATGTTTTATTTGAGAAATTATGCACTTATAAGCCCTTCATAATGGTTTGTAATGAAAATGAGAATTATCGAAAGCATATCCCCCAGGAGTTTCGTAACCAAGAGTGCTGTAAGGACCGTTGTCATGCACTAGTCCCAGTTCGAGTGTAGCTCAATGCGGTGTTTTCGGGTTTTACCCCTAGGTACATCTCTCCCCGATCCACCTTTACTTGCATGTATCAAGACATGGATGCATTTATTGAAAAACTCACAAAATCTCTATAGTACCAAAATTTTAGGAAGTTCTTCTATAATAATCCTCAAAATATATCTTAGGGTATTGTGCTCTAATCAGAGTTTATGTAAATCTATCTTCCAATGTTTGTACTAAAATTCCTCTTATACCAACTATAATTCCCTGACCCCTGTTACCCAGAGTAATTGCATTATTACATAATATTGGCATGATCACAAAATATCAAGTCTCAAAATTTCAATTAGTTTAGTAGCCTTGGAAGTACTAGCTACGTTCATCAGTTTTACATTACATCATGAAATGAAAAACAACCACAACATTTTCTTCATTAACCACATTCATATCCCATAGACTATCCATATAAGTCAGTCATAATATACTTATTCACATCCTGGGAAAAATAAAACATAGAAAGGGGTGAGCTCAGATGCTTAGTAAGGTTAACAATTTAGCAGAAACTTTCAAAAATAAGCATAAACATTTAAGGCAATTTATAAGACTAAAACAAAAGACATTTAATCTTGACCATCAGCATAATATAGAAAAGATAAAATCAAATAATTCCATTTAATTATTCACATAGATATTCTAATAGTCAAATAATCACATGCAATATCAATATCCTATTTCATAATGATGGAATGCATAATGCATGACTTCATAACCACATAGTCAAGGATATGTGGAAAGACTACAAATAAGATTTTTTCAAGGCCTTGTGCCAAGAAAATAGTTTTCCTCATGAGACCTACCGATGCATCGAGGTGCTATATCAGGATCCACCCATCACTTACTAAGTCAAATGCATTCCTCATATGAAAAGGTTTAAACATTACATAAACATTCATATTAAAACTACCAAATGAAATGTCAATACATTATCCATAAACCATGATTGCTGTAAAAATAACCCATCCATAGTCATACATATAACAAAACCTTTAATATAATATTAATGTATTGTATCATTATAAATCAACTTCAAATAAGCTTAAAATCAATCAAAGGATGTTGAAATCGATGAAATCAAAACCGTTTTTAGAGAAATATCACTTTCTATTTTGAAATCATTTAAAAGTAATATAAATATAAAAGAAAACATTTATTTTGAAAATATATTTATATTATTATAAGGGAAGATTAGATGATACTATAATGGTGGAAAATAGTCTCACCCACCTTATAAGTTAAAAAAACAATGTTACCTTATTTTTTGTCCAAAAGGTCATAGATTACCTTGTTTGGAAAACGTCGGAAAGATTACTTCCAAAAAATATAAGGTCAAATAAACATATAAATGAATTTAACCCATTTTCTAGTAAATATTGAAAATGTTTTGAAATAAATTTTAAGAAACATGGTTTTGGATGATAAATATGTCCCAGTAGATAATTACGTATAAACAGCCTCTGATAATGAAGAGATTGTGAAATTAATCGTTACCCGATACTTTTCCTTGTTCGAGAGTAGGTTAACCTTTTTTATAATGGTGAAATCATTTTTATTAAACTACAAAAGTTCCATATACATTAATATGATATCATATATGATATTCTAATATTTCTTTTTAATGATATTTCAGAAGTATCATCGTTTCGGGCATTAACTGATTCGTTTTCCTTTATATGATTTCTTATGTAAGTAATGTTTGTTATGGATAGGATGTATATTATTCATATTCAGAATGATATTAAGTCATTACAAATTATTTTTAAACATCAAATGAAAATTATTCTTAAATAGATATGATGGGTAATGATTCTAATCACGTTAGTGGAGACGGTAATCGGTACGTACGACGAGCAAAAATATCATTCTTTTGATATTAAAATCGTATATAATTGGATATTATATCATATATAAGAAATAATTATCATGTTATATTTATTATTTACATAATTTATACTCATTATTATACCCATACAAAAGATGAAGTGTTTGAATAACAAACTACACCACGACATGGAGATGGTAAGCCGTACGTGCGCACGTGTGGTGACTTTTTTATTCACATGATCAATAGAATAATGAATATGGTTGTTCCATTTTTATAATAACATAATAGTATATAGAATATACATGATTTATTATTTTATAATGGAAGCAATAATGTAAGAGGAAGTGGAAGAAGAAAAGTACTTGAAAGAGGTGATGAAATATTTACCTCTTCTTCGGGTTCTTCCATTTGATTTAATCAAAATGGCTCCATAGGTTGGCTTTATGTCTAAAGGAAGGCTTCTAGGATAAAGGGAGTACAATTGAGAGGATATTTGGGCTGGTTTTGGATGATACAAATGGTTTTGAAGATGTGGATTGAGAGTAGGGGATGTTCTCTTTTATAAGAGGAGTGAGGGGCACCTTAGGAAAAGATTGAAATATAATTTTATAACAAACTAATTTTCGGTTGCTAATGGATCAAAAATGATTTATTTAGAGGCTAAAGTGGGTATGGGTCAAAAAACACCCAACCAATAGGTTTTAGATAGGTATGGGTCACTATATTAACCTTATTATTTAGATTTAACTCTTAGTTAATTAGTTTGACATTAACCATGTCTCTTTGTATTTTTATATTATAAAGTTAATAAACATACTATAAACTTTGAAGAAAACCTCAAGTGGTATATTAATGACATATATAATAGTATTTAATACCTTTGGGTGAAAATTATATTTTTAGGAATATAATATCAATTAATAATATAATATTTGTTTTGAAAACACTTTTATGCCAATTTTGAAACTATTTGCTTTTTTGTTTTTGTTAAATTCATAACAGATTTATTACTTCGAAAAAAATTCACTTAATCAACCCTAACATTTCATATTAACCTAGAAATTAGTGTAATTCATAAAAAGTCTCAAATTACATATATTTAGATATTTATAAAATCAATTATTTTAATATTTCATTAATAAGTTAATTACTGCACTAGCATTGTCTCATAAATAAATTTAATTATTTAATGTATAAAAATTCTAAATAAAATACCATTATTTATGAAATCATTATATATTTCTAATGATTATTTATAGTCTAATTTATCTTATGTGTAACCCTATAGTAAAAATGGAATAGTTATTAAACATTGAATTTAACTCTTTCAACTCTTCTTTGAATTAGATAATAATAAATGTCCTAATCTAATCCTCATGGACCTAAAAGATCATATTGTTTTCCTAAGGTTGTTTTCGGTCGAATTAAACTTATATAATAGAATTAAAACATGTGTTAGGGTAATAATAATATCATTTTTACTTTAAATTATCCTATTTACTTTTTAACCATGGTAAATAAAGTCAAATGTTACTATTCACCAAAAATTATTTTCATCTCATTGAACCACATTTTACATACTGATATCAACCCTGTTTCTCAGATTTTTGAAATTCAACTCACAAAAGTGGTAAAATTATGTTTTATGTAAATTTGCAATGCTCCTAGGAGGTGGGTAAAAGACGGTAAAAAGTTCAATAAAATTTTTATATGTCTAAAATTCTTATAAACTGACTCCAATGAATTAAATTGATCTTATATGGATATTATGTATCTATATTGACCTAAAATTTATTTATTTAAAATAAATTATTTTTTAAATATAAAGTCGGTTTTAAACAATAACTCGGTGTTTTTCACTATTCATAAAAAATTGAATGTTTTCAGAAAAATACCAAAAATTCACCCTAAGATAATTTCAATATTCCGAATCCAAAAATTAAGTCTATTTTAAAAGATAAAATTTATAAAATTTCATAAATTGGTTATTACTATTCATTATGGCTAGTTTGATTGGTTGTGGTGTGTTTGAACTCGAAGTTGCGTACAACACAAGCTACTGTATTATAAAAAGGGAAACGTACCATCGAAGCTTCGAGGGTTACATAAATTGTCATGAATATAGAATCAAAGATACTTTGATCAGCATCATTGTGTTTTTACAACTGAATGTACACACCTTATCAAAGTCGACTATGTGGAATACATCAAATTTAATGAGTGAAATCACATGGAGAACACTTTTGCGAAAATAAGGAAAGATTTAGTAGATTTATAAGATATTTAAATACAATAAATATCATGTAAATATTTAATATATGAATGTTCATGAGGATTTTAAAAGGATGACCATATATAAAATAGTAGGAATCATTAACTACATGAAGATGAAGAGGTCAGATGAGAGAAAATACAACAATAAGCGATATTTGTTTATAAATAAGTGATTGAGAGATAGAGATGGATACTCATGTGATATAAATTATCTATTAACAAGTGAATGTGGGTAATGGAGACCCATATTCCCCTTTAGTTAAGGATATTGGTCATTATTATAATCCTTTCAAATTATTTTAGAGATTATTTTCATTAGTGAATAATTTTTTCCCTTATGAATTTATTCCTTTCTATATTTCAGAACATGGTGATTCAAATATAAAATGTAATGGGGAATATGTATCATTTTAAATTTCCTTACTAAGTTATTTTATTTTATTATAGATAGTTCATCTAGATTTTGCCACACATAGGTATTTGGGTAGTAAGATAAAATTTTAGGGGGTTTAACATGTGTAATGAAAGGGAATCAAAATTTTCCCCCTTGATAAAAAATTGATATAGTTTAAAAGAATCTTGAAATAATTTTTTTCTTGATCATGATGCGAACTTTTCAAGGATTATATTTATTTTGTGTGAGGTAATTGATAAATCATGAATCATCAATAATATTACACCAAATATCATTGAATAATACCTCACCAATTTAAAAATTTTAAATGAATTTAATCATGTCTATATCTTCAGAAAATATTGGAATAATTTGTAAAATTTTCTTAATTAATTATCTTTAGACATTCATATAAATATTTTTAATTATTTAAAACAAGCCTAAATTTAAACTGTAATGTCTTCGTAATTTCTTCATGTATATAATTTCTATTTCTAAAATGATCAATGAGGTAGATGATGAAAAGAATAAGTCTAGAAAACATTTTAGACTCATGTATATGGATTTTCCATGTATAGGAATTTGGGTTTTTAATGAGCCAACATTGTACATGAATTTTGATATGTAGTAATCCACATATTATAATTTAACACATAAAATAATTAAACATATTTGGGTTTAACTATTAAAGTGAAATTGGAAATCCATGGATCCATGTATGAGATCACAAAAATCTATGAATTTTGGGATCTCACAACATAATAATATTTTGATTACATTGGTAACCACGTATGGGAATTTCTCTGATGAAAAGTAATTTGTGTATGAAAATACATATATGTATCTTTTAGTTATACGGGATTCCTCTACATTCACAAATAAAAAATCACCTACACATCATGTTGAGTCCATGGGCTTCCACATCAGTTTCCTTTCACCCTATCAGAGTCATCCATATAGAACATGAAAATTCAAATGATCCTAATTATATAGAAAATAATTCAACCAAAATAAGGAATGATATAGTGATTTTTATTAGAATTGGAAACCACAATGAATAGAGAGAAATTATGGATCTAAAAGATCACGAGATTCATGGGAGTTTGTCCAAAGTAAAGGAGTAGAAATCTATAACTATTTGAATATAGTGAGAGGTAATAGATAAACACCCATTCCCATTCAGTAGTTCTAAAAAGCTGAGAGAGAGAAAGAGAGATAAATTCAAGGGAGCTAATTTATCAATGTGAAGTTAAAATCACTAGTGAGTGAGGTCATTGGAGATACAAGGTCATGTTCATTTTAGAATATTTTCATCATTGTTGATATTTTTAATTATTTGGGAGATTATTTTAATTAGGGAATAATTTCATTTTATATTTTAAAATTATACGTTTCTAACATTTACATGATGGTTATTCATATCATTTAAAGTAAATTAGATTTTCCTTCATTTTAAATTTTATTATATGGGTCTTTCATTTGAGAATAAGAATTTTTTCTTGACTTGGCGAATAATATGTATTTTGGTAGTCATATTAATTTCCAAAAAATATTAACATTTATACTAATGTATCAATATAATAAAAAGGAAATAATAGGTTTTCCCCATGGGGTCTTCAGGTCTTCATTGATTTATTCAATCTGATAACACTTAAGAAAATAAAGAAGAGGGTGTTAAATGGATTGAAACAAATCCATTGTATTTTATTCATAAATTTCCATTCCACTATTTCGTTATGACTGAATATAAATTTTTAACTAATATAAACACCCTTTTAATGTAAAAGCGTAAGACATCCCGTACATCAAAAACATAGTCAAAAAAGGTCCCAACAATCTAAATGTCCCAGGCCATAGTCAACCAACACTACATGAGAAAATCCCCTAACGACATCGAGAAAATTTAATCCAGTTACCAACTTCCACCACTATATAGAAAACTCTTATTTACATAAGTAGAGGGGCCAGTAACCGATGGACATAGCCTTTCCCTCTTAAAAATTTAAATTTGAATAGTGATGTTACAGTGGAAACGCATTACCCTGAACCTCATCTAGAGTAGCCTCAGATAGATGATTCATTTGTTGAATCCCCTAAACTATATATCAATGAGGAAAAAAAGGATAAATTGATAACATTCTATGAAACATCCTCAAACGACAACAATGGGTGATACATTACAAAATTCTATAGGGGATAATAATATTTTATATTTGGGATCCATGGAAAATATATTACATCATTATACCACTTGAATGATGAAATCATTTTAGGAAAATGATGAAACCAATTTAAATACCTTTGGAGGATCTTAATGAAATTCCTATAACTTCAAAAATATATAAAAATAATAAATAACATATTCTCTCTTTATTACTTATATATTGTTATTTTTATGAATATTGTATAATTTCTATTACATATTTTAAAATTTATAAATCATGATTCCATTTTTGAGTATGAAAACATGACATCCCCTCACTCAGTATCCTAATTATCCAATAATTACATAATATATGAAATGAAACATGTGACACAAGTCAATAGTTTAAAGTGATCATAATAAATGATATCTAAAAAGTAATATCATTGTTTAACTTGGAATCAAATTTTTCATCACAGTGGACCGATATTTTGTTTTGGAAAATTTTAAATGTTTATATGTAAGGATAGAAGATCATTTGTCATAAGGTAGGGATGTTTTATATCCCAACCTTCCGTGGTGGTACTCCCTTGTTTAATTTTTTTAACTCACATTTTGTTTTTTAATTATATGATTATTTTGTGTGTGGGACAATTCGAGGCTGTCATGGGTGTTTGGGAATGAGAATGTTGGATGAAATGGTCATCCAATGCACATTTCATGGATTTCACATGTTTAGTAGTCGTCATGCTCCATAATTGTGTGGGTATGTAAAGAAAGGTGCACTATTTGAAAACATTGGAAGGGGGATCCTGATTTTCTTATAGCCTTAGACCAAGCCATCCCTCAAAGATAAGTCATTTTTTTTTCAAAATATGCAGACTCATAGGAGACTTTTCAAGCTACTACCCCTCTTGGATAGTTTGTGGTGCAATGTCAGCAAACAGTTTGACCATACACGTGATCAAACTGTGTGCTTCATTGATGATGGTGGAATTTACATTTTCTCCTAAGTATTTATGAAACATTGCCCACGATTCCTCCAATTTTACACTATAATAGTAGGGGTTATAAAATATTATTTTCTATGAATCCAAGGGATGATTATCCCTCATTTATTAGATGTTTAGAGTGTCGTTTAGTTTAACCCGAAGCTCTGAGTAAGTATTTAACTCAAATTCCACCATTTTTGTTTTAGGGGGTTTGTTTAATTTTTTCCATCCTTATTAGTTTCTAAAACCTCAATTTTCATAGTATTTTATGTTTTGTACTTAATGATTTTTTGGAGTTTAAATAAAGGTTCAAGATTGTAAAAGAGGTTGTGGGTGAGCATGAGTTAGGGAGTTATAAATATGTTTCCCATAGTCTTTGTCTATTCTATGTGTATGTAGTTGTTATGATTTTATGTATTTACTCATTTTTATGTAATTGGAAATGGAATGTAGTTTTAGCCTTACAGTGATGTTGAGGAGCCTTCAAAAACCATTTTGGGATTGTTAGTAATGGGAGAGAGAAGCTATGACTACACTTGGGGTATTCCAATCCATTGATATGGTGAGATGAATTGGTAAATTATAGAATATGTAAACTATGAATGTGAATGGGGTGTGAAATGAAATTGTAAATGTAGGCATAGTTGATGGGGAAATCAGAATGATGATATCTTATATTTTATATATACCTATGGGAATTTTGAAATAGTTTAAATGATGTCTTTTGGACATTTATCCAGTTATGGATTTAAAAGAAAGAACTATGAATCAATGAATGTGGGTAACATTTGAAAATTATTTTTTGACCTTAAAGATATAAAAAAGGGGTATTCTTGTGATATTTGGAGTGATGATTTGACAGGGGGTCCCCTTTTTGGGAAAATATCTAATGATAGTTTGAATGATTGGAAAAGGAAATGTGAGCCTTGCAGGATGTCTTATTTAATCATAAATGGGGAACCATGTTTAAAGGGAGGCACCAAGATGTATTTTAAATAAATATTTGATTTATTTTCTTCAATTACATAATTCTAAGAGTCTCTTGGGAAATCTGAAATTGATGTTCTATATTGGTAAATGTGATAATTGATTATAGAATCATCTCCATGTGGTATATTTAATGAGTTGGGTATTTTACCAAGGATCAACTCACATAGGTCGAAGAAAACTAATGTTATAGGGCCCACCTATGTATAGATGAATTATGATTTCTGACTGAGTCTCTATGATCCTAAATTATAGAGTGATTCTCTTAATCAAGTTTGGGTTGGACTGATGCTCAAGGCCTACTGATGTATTGTTTAAGTTATGATGTTGGAATAAGGTATTAGGATCCCATCTTAGAGACTAAGGTTCCTTTTTTTGTTTGGATGTAATGATTCTAAAGGCCCCACAAATGTATTATTTTTGTTTGGATATTGAAATGAGGCTTTATTCTCGTAATTTATAGACATGAAATGATTCTCAGATAGAGTCTTCAAGGTATGATGATAAATTTTTTATTTAGTGAATTACACCTTTGTAACTAAATGTATATCACCTCTTGTGATATAGATTAGGCTACTGGAATGATCAGATCTATCTTTTGGTTGTTTGCAATATGGAACATAAGGGATACATAGTTATGAGTAATAATATTTTAAATTTTAATCATGAATCATATTTTCTCTATTTATTTTACTACACCTTGTTTACATGTATGCACTATTACATAAATAGATTAATTATTAAGAGAACATTGGTGGTTCCATATAGAGTTGTACTCACACTTGAATTGAGAAACAATGAAAATCAGGTACCTGAGATGATGTTTCATGTTAACTAGTACATGTCTATGATAGGGACCATGAGTATGGTTCATGTATGATTTGTTTGGTTAGAGCATAGGATGTCAAGATCGGGTTGGATTTCCGGACCATGTTCAGGTTTTATTTATAGTTTTTGTATTTTGGTCCTTTTATATATGACTAAACTGACACATATTGTATCCATCAAATGTTAATATCACGTGTTATTTTTTTATTTGTTTGATATTGTTTTATGATTTCTATTTATTGTTCATGCTGGTAATTACATTTAATGATTTTACTTATATTGTGTCTACACTCTAATAAGAGGTTATAACCTCCCCATATTTCTTTTTAGAACCTCATTGCTAGTTAAAAGCCTCCAGAAAATGGGGTGGAACTCCTAAGGTCATATGAAGAGCCGGATTAGGGAGCCACATCTATTGCCTATCAGGTTGGGGATGTTACAACATCCAATTATTGGGGGATGTTATAATCAATTTACCAAATATGATGATTGTTATTTTATTGACTAGATATAGCAGTTCTTGAACATCCTCATTTCTATTAACTATGGAAGAAACATTAGTGTCATCTTACTTACATCTACATCCAAAAAAATATCTTCTCCTAGATGATATTATATTGATATAGAGGTGTCAAAGTCGATAATGTTTTAAAATACCCCTTAACAGTCCTTCGAAAATGATATTCTCATAGACCAGAGAAAACATACCTGAGATGATCATCATAAACCTATACATTAATCATCATGATCATCATAAACAATATCTACTTGCCTAGAACACTAGTGTAATCATTGATTTATTACATACTAGTCTAATTTAGTACTTCTCTCTCATTGATTCATATTTTTTTGTGTTATATGGTATGGACCACTTTAGTTTTAATTATATAAATAATTATTTATCCTCAATCATTATTTTTTATCCATCATTGTTAATGAATAATACTTCCCCAATGAATTATTGAAATTCCAATTTTATTCTAATTAAAATTAATTCCTCTAAGAATACTAGTTTTAATTGAGAAAAATATTAATTTAAAATATATGAATTTGAAATCCACTGAATATCACCTAAAATCATTCTTATTTAATATAATTTAATTTCCCAAGAATATTGGCTTGAATTACGAATTTAAGAAATTACCAATGATATTTTAATATCTAATGATAAATAAATAATAATATGATTAAAAATTCCCTATAATATAACTTTTTTGTAATCCAATAGAATATTAAAAGTAAATCATCATTACATAGAAGGAAATCATTCTTCTGAGGTCACTATATTTCATAATGATGTGGAACCTATATCTTAATATTATGTCGATTTATTTCAAAATAAAAGAATAATCCTTATAATGTAAGGGATCATCTTTAGGTCATTATACACTGATAAATATTCAACATTATATAACCTATAACGATCCTTATAATGTAAAATTATGATCTTTATGAAAAAAATGACATATTAAAAGTCTTCAATGATCTATAAATCAATTCAAATCAACCTTGTGAAATCGCAATGAATTTTCCTCATTTACAATCGATTCAAATCAACCTTCTGCAGCTTTGTACGGGGAAATGCTATCTGATCAATAATGCAAGGTGGGGAGCTTGGTGATCAATGAAGTAGAAGCTGGGGAGGGGCAGTTCAAGTGGTCTTGGCCTACGAGTCATGTGTTGGGAATTATATGCCTCTAGGCCTTCAGGTCATGTATTTCAGGTCATTCGGGCCTCGTTCCTTGGTCCTGTGGGTCTTGTACGAGTTTCCCATAAACCCTTAAAAGAAAGATTATCCATAATAAAATAAAAAAAGAATGCCTCGGGTCATTCGGGCTATAAGAATTTGGTGACATATAAAAATGAAGAAGTTGATCCTCACCATGTGATGAAAATTATCATTACAAATATTTTATAAATTATATAATTTCATTCATCATTAACTAATTTTTAATCTTATTAAAATTTAATAAGAATATATTCCAATGTTCTCATGGAATCTTCTACAGCTCCAAAAAGACTCTAAATTGCTTTAAATTACATTTCCATGATTCAAACATGATTTGTAGATAAAAAAAGAAAAAAATTGTATAGTTTTAGAGCCAATTAAGCCCATGATTGGTTGTATTTCCTTCCACTAGAACTTGATGAAAATGGTATATATAACTTCTGAGTTGGGATCTTATATGGGGTGACTATGAAAAATCAATAGGCAGTCACCACCACAACTCTAACATCCAACCATAAACTAGATTTTATTCCCCCAAAAATATTAATGAATTGGAACAAGTAAATAGAAAAGACATGGAATAACAAAGTGAATAACACATATAATATTTCACATGGAAAATAACATCCCACATGGGGAGGATTCAAATTAAATTTTTTGGTTTAATCAATGTGTTCAAAATATGTGACATTGATAATAGGGAATCCATGATTCCTATTCCAATGGTCTATGAAATCCATGTGACTCCCTGTATTAACATACACATATACTCATTTAAACCCACTCTTATGGGTATAAGTGGAAAAAAATTTCAGAACATGAAATCCAATTCTAAAATAAATGTGATGGCCAATCCATTCAAATAAATCATATATTCATTCATAGGGATTATTGGAATTGGTATAACCAATTAAAGAACTACATGAATGACACATGTATAAATTTTCAAGGATCATAAATATTTCATGTCTCCAACATATATTACTTAGAGGGTGACTACTTAATTATATATATATATAATGATTCCAATGTTCCATATATGAAAAATAATTCTTATCTATAATATTTATGTAATTATGGATAGAAATATCATTAGGAATTCATTTATTTCAATTAAAAATTGTATCTACCATTAACATGATGCCACTACCAGCTGTCACTATAAATTGTAATTTTATGGAGACATTCAAAAAAATGGGTAAAAATAAGAATATATGTATAAAGTCTAAAATCCTAATGTATACTTTAAATACTACAATAGAAGACATAAAAATAAATTTTGTCAACACAATTTTTATATTTAACTCTTCATTATCTTAAATTATCTACTTTTAGTGGTGTTCAATCTGCCCCAAACTACTTTCACGGAAATTATTTATGAGTATGACAAGAGGAGGGGGTATATTCAAATTTTAATTTAATAAATATCTCATTGTGATAGGGACAAATATATCAAGACACAACATCATTTTTTGGAGAACCAAAAAAACAAAAAATAATATCAGGGCTCCATTCAATCTCAACATAAAATTTGAAATAAGTTATTATAGTGAGGGAAAGGCACTTAGATTACTAAAAGTAACGTTTTTTCACCACGAAATCAGATGAATATTGAATACATAAGATGATCTATAATTTATTATATGTGGTATAAAAAATCATAACTACTAGTATAATGGAAATACTAGAAGAAATTATTAGTAGAAAATAGTAACTTACATAGATTAAGAGGTTTACCCATGGACAACCAAAAGCAATGAAATAAAATGGATATAATGATATCTTTTGGATAACTTTGATATGATTGGATATGTTTTATGATGATGAAGTAGAGATATTTTTGAATAAATTCCATAGATGACACACATTAAGGTGGATAAATATTAATGTAAAAGGACTAATATTCCATTTTTCAATGGGATTTGGTATAGGAGTCTATTCTGTAAGATGTGGGATGACATTGGGTAATCAGTTGGTCACACATAACCACTTGGGTCCTTGGATCTCTATTGGATACCCGCTCAGATGCCGTTGAGTAACCTCTTGTCTATAAATCCAAGGGGATCCCATTTTCACTTCCCCTCTTCCCTAAATTTGTCACTTGCTCTCTAACTAATTTTCAACATTTAGACAAAGCCAATGAAGAATCAAAATAAAAAATTTAAGTGATAATACATTTTTATCATGCTGGAGAAATTTGAATTCATATTCACAATTCTTAATACTCTATAATGATCTTTTACGAGGGAATTATATAAGTCATAATTTGAGGGATTTTTTTTCATTCCTCTGTTTATGATTTACAAATAAATTACACAAGATTTAAATTAAATATATATCATATTTATTATGTAACTACTACATATTTTATATCAATTCCATCCAATATATCATGTATATAAAACCATGAAATTCAATATAACCCTCATGTTTTCTATTTTAATTACATTATAAATGGATTCACAATACATTCATTGATAACAACCTAACTGATATTTTCATCAAACCTCTCATGGATCTCTCGAACAAGAATATATTTTCACAAGAGTTATTTGGTTATTTGGTGAGACCAAGGTTATACAGTCTAAAAAATAAATCCATTTTATCCTAGTAAAGATCATTTTCTCCCTCAATATTAAGCACAATCCCATTTTATGAAATGAACTTCTTGATTTAAATAAATTCCACCTCATCATCTGAAATTTTGATTTACTCTTAATTTTTTCTTTTTTTTCCATGTTGTATTATTTTTAACTCTTCCATTTGATAACCACATTATTATGGGAAAAACCCCAATTAATATCTAATGTAATCTCAGTTAGTTTCAAAGTGATCATTAATGTAACCTTGAAAAAATTGTTCTTCCTCATTACTATAGACCTAAAATAAAAAATTATTTATCCATATGTACAGAAGGATGTTTTTACAACATCATAGTGACTGTAACTGGGATTATATTGGAATCTAAATGATTTTAAAAAAACATAAGCATCATTATTACAAGTATATAAAATTAAATACAAGATAAGTCTCATTGTGGATGTATAAGGAATCCAACCAATCCTTTTTAACTCTTTAGAAGAATCATTAATCATCATAAGATTAATTTCATGAATCATTTCTAATAATTACTTCTTGGAGTTCTCTATACTAATTATTATTCACACATTATCAATATATGTGTTCTGACTAGGTCATTGAAACCTCATAAATCTATCTCTATTGTAATTTATTCCAAGTGTTAATACTTTTTATACATATATTTTATCGAGATTAACTTTACCAATTATGTATATTTATAGTATATAATGTCATAATATTATTTTTAATAAATAATATTTCACATGTATACAATATTTATATTATGATAATGATTTGACTAAACAACATATATTTATAATAACAGTCCACATTTTTTATGAAGGAAAACAATATCTACTGTATTATCAAATCATATATTCAAAATTGGAGAAGATGGATTCAATAAACAAACCAATATTTGAAACCTAGAAATCAAATCAGTCTCATTTGGTACTTCCAAAACATTACGATGTTTTTTGTAAAAATACCAAAAAAAATCAAATAAATGGAATAAATTTTGACATGAATTTGATATATCACATAATCATAATGAGTTACTTTGAAATGAAATATCTAAATGAAATATAGCATTTCTATTACCAAAAATGTATCTTCACATTAAATGTTATTTTTTTCATGTAAAATTATGCATCTATTTAGGATTTATATGTACAGACTCCAACATCCGTATATATTTTATCATGGAAAACACACAATCACCCTATGGGAATCACTCTTATAGAATAATCATCCATGTCCCAAACAAGGTTACTATATATTAATACATTATCAAATGACATATATGTAAACCTTTTATTAGAATTTGAACACTCAATGGCCTGTCAATAGTATATTGGATAATCATCTATGGAAATTACATGATCATAATTTTATATACTGGATCTATATATTATGGTATCTTAAATAAAATAATAAAACCTATAATATTCTTATGTTACCAGTGTTGGTTCATCTTTAACAATCCCTTTTCATGTTTACTTACATTCCATCATAGGAACACTTTATTTTTATTGGTTTTGAACTTAAATATGTATATTTTTTATCCCATTCACTCCTTAAATAATATATTACTTCTTAATAACAATACTTTCACATGCCCCAAGAACACTGTTAGAATAGGGATTATAGAAATTATAACCCATAGTTTCCTTTGGATAAAAAAAAATGAATGCTATTATGATTAGGGACTTGTTATTCTAAATATAAATTTCATACAGATGATTTGAAACCCAATATTCAAAAAAATACATTAATTATATTTCTTATCTATATATCATATGATTCCTTTATATCAGCTTCAGAGAGAATTCAGTTGAAAAGGATTATAGTCATTTCTATAAAATACCTGCTTAATGATATAAAAATGTTACACTAATTCATCATTATATAAAAAATTTCAAAATGGTATAATTTCTGCTCCCTCACAAAAAATTATATTATAGCATCCTTTGAGAAGTGGGTTGTTATACAATTATACAATCACTAAAATGATTAGAAAATTCATTTTCTATATATTCAGTACTTATATTTGATCAAAGAATATCAATGAACTTTATTAGGTGATTCTATTCTTAGTTTTTCAATACATCAAAAATTTTAAATGTTTAAAACAATCTTCTCATTATAGAAAACAACCATAAAAACTAATCTACTAATTAAAGGTTAGAAAAAATCTATACCAACAACTTTCATAAATAATCATTAGTCTATATAAATTACATTGTATAAGATCCAACAACCCACTATCTCTCTCAACATTTTAATAAAAATGTTCCTTGAAAATTTTAGATAATAAAAAGATTGACATATATAAATATATTCATAATCAATGGATTCAATAAAAAAACTATATCTATGGAGCCCTTGGATGCATTTACAATTAATAGAGCTAATGAAACTATTCAAATGATAAGTAGAGTTTGGATAATACAGATTTTATTATAAAAAATATATAGATTGAATTATGTCTATTTATAATATAAAAATAATTCATAAAATTCCCAAAAACAATAAATATTTTAAAGATAAATATAGAAAAAATATAATATTTTATAACGAATTAAAAATCCCTTCTTATTAAAAATAAAATAAATATAAAATTTAATTATATAGACAGAAAATGATTTTAGTTTTCCAAATGTTGAACTAATTGTCTAGGTAAATTTAGATCACACATGTTTTCCTTTACTATATAAAATACCCCTTAATTAAAAACATGATGATCAACTTAAAATTTATTCAATTTTACCATATTTTTATGTATGTATTTATTAGAAGATTTTTGTGATGTACACCATGTATCCAATATATATTAGTTATAATTGTATAAATTTATCTACATAACATTAATATCCAAATGATTGTAATTTTTCTAATAATGAAAAATTCTACACCTTAGATAGGAAGATAGAAAAATTTTATTATAGGTTATACCTATATGATATCTCAAAAAATAATAATCTTAATACATGAAATAATCTAAATAATATATATATATATATTTATTGGTGAGTATCATTTTTGATAATGTTTTGCAATGAATTTCACAAAACTGTAATGAAATCGCACCAAGGATGATGCACTATAAGGCATAAATCATATTACACATTTCCATTGTATGGATACAAGAATAAAGGGAATAAGTTATAGCCAATTAGAGTTACATCGGTTTCCAAGTCACAAAAACCAAAACAATAACCCCTCCCAAGAACCAAATATGACTAATATATAATATGGACATCCATAGAAATAAATAAGTAGTTACTAAAAATAATCTCAATCAAAAATAGTATAGGGAAAAAACTATAAAATTAAAAATTACTATAAGTTAAAACATCCTATATGTACATAAAAATTAAAACATATAGGAATACATAATGTATTATAGATCAAACTCCCAAAATAACCTCTAGTGTAACCCCAAACCACTTCACATGGGACAAATCATCATGACCCATGGTCCCATATAACAATAAAACAATTAATTTACAGAGGCAACAAGAAAAATGATAAAGATAAAGGTCATGATCACAACAAAAAAATAATTTATAATATCCAATACATTTATATTAGTGAGGGGTCAAACCATAGGGAAGGATTGTAAATTTTTAGAGGGATTTGTTAAATATATACAATAGATATTTTTAATATTTCTGGTGTATTAGGATTGATATTTAAAATGTTGTTTCAATAAGTAGTGTGTGTGTGTGGGGTGTTAGAAACTAAAAAATAAAGAGTAGTGAACATGGTTAATGTTTATAAAGGATAAGTCTAATAAAAGATGTTTATTTAAATGTTTATTCTATTAGGAAAATATTTATAGTAGATATTAATACATGATCTCAAAGACATTTTCTAATATATGTCAAGAAATATAACTAATACCAAGCTAAAAATAATGTATCTCATGAATGTGTATTACTAAGAAATGAAAAAACAAATTGATTGGGGAGTAAATCATGAAATAATTTCGCATTTAACTTTAATAATATATTCTTTTCAATTCAATCTTCTCAATATGTTGATTTGTTATAGTGGTTTTTCTTTCCAAATAGTTACAATGTTTATTATCATTTTTCAATACGCGAATAAAAATTAACTAATGATTTGATTGAAAATATCAACAAAGAATGTATTATATTTATGAGAAAATAATAACAACAACTTCTCTTTTACTAAACAAGTAAAACAATTATTATCCCTCAACAATTTAAACACAATACCTGATTATATGTGTAAGTGGGAAAAAAAGAAAAAATAAATAATATTGTTCCATATGTTAGAGGAAGAAAACATTCTTCTATACTAAGATATCATATCTCTCACCACTTCATCTTCAATTTTATTTCATATTATATCGAAAATAATATAATAACAAATCCTTACTTTTCTCTCTTAATCACTGGATACAAAGAAAGTTTTTATTTTGTTTTCTAATAATTGGTGTCTCTGATGATTTAGTTTACCACATCCCATTTCTAAATAAGTATTTAATGTCTTTTTATTTTCAATAAAATCGCACAAAATTTATCAGTAGAGAATTAAATAATATACATAAAAATATATCCCTCAACCATTTTTCATCATCCATGTATCTTTGAATCAATAATTCATCCAAATTGCATCCACATTCATAGGAACATATTAGATCTTGGAATAGGTTTCCCTAATATGTTATCATATCGATGTTTTATATATCTATCTGGAACCTTTGATGATATTATTGAACAAAAATGCATTCTTAGATATCACGTCTAACCACATTTGATATTTTTGTGTGAAAAACTCATTCTTCTAAAAGAAATATTCAATACAGTTAACACATAATGCTTCACCAAATATCTGAGCCCCCAAAACATTTCTTCTGGTCTTCATAATATCAAAATCGCAACAACAATTTAATTTCTACAGGATCTAAAAAATATATAGGTGAACGTCTTACCAAATGCCTTATATTTTACCATCTCTAAATACCAAGGATTTATTTAAATCAATTACCTCAATGAAAACATTTTTATACAGTCCAATTCAATCGTTCTTCCTTTTGACCAATAACAATTGACATTTTCAATTAACTTGACACTATCTTTATTCAATCAAATGATGTTCAATTCATCCATGAAATTATATTCACTCTAATCACACTTTTATTGTTTTGGACACTCTGAGTACTTTTTTAAAAATATTTTGGTTTTGATTCCAATACTAATATCTGCAATTCTTAGAAACAATATACCCTCATCTTCAATAACTACATTTTTCAATAAGAAAATTATATGGATAAAATGGATTCAATTAGATCATGTTTATTTCTTAGATGGTTAAATCTCTAGTTGAGATCCCTAATATAATCAGCTTCACCAATCATCTTGTTGAATGTCATTCTATCAAACTCATCTATAATTTGCATCATGATCTTACACTGGATATATTATCTGAATTCAACAAATTTTTGACCTCTATATCAAACACTTGTGATTATTTAATTATTTATGTGAGATTGAATCCACATCACCCAAGTTATATCTGTAGTCATACTTCAATTATTATGAAGATCAACACATATCATCATACTGATTTGACATCAGATATATTCACTTATCATAACTGGCTTGTAATTAGATGTATTCACATGTAATAATCAGTTGACTATGGATATTTTTTTCCCTAGGCCCCATTTCAATATTTCATTAGTCTCATTACAATTGTATGATCATCCATAAATATAAATTTTATATTTTATTATTTTATTTCTCACTATATTTAATTTTCACTTACATGGTTTAACATCACTGTAAAATCACTATATTATTATCCAGAACTACATGAGACTGTTATATGTGTTCTATTTGACACATACTCATTTATTGTGTATCGTCATTAATCTATCATTTATTTACAATTTACACTTCATTTATAGGTATAATTTCAATCTTACATTGTTTTTGGTATTTAACCTTACATAATATAAACTTAATCAAATTTCAATGATTAATTTAAAAGGATGAACACAAAATAGACTATATACAAGTTGAAGTAAAAATTGAGAGTATAGTCACCTAAAAATCTGATGATAAGCTTAAATCATAATTTAAAATTAAATTTAATTAATTCAATAAAATAAATAAATAGTACAGTCTTGCAATTTATTTTTAATATAAAAACCATGGAATATATAAATAATTAATTCCAATATGAAATCCATTTGAAAAACACTTCAAAAGATTTTCAATTGAATTTTAATTAAAATAGAAAATTTTATTTGTACATAAATTATATGAACAACAGATATTCATTATTAAAAACCCAAAATCCATATTTTGGTATAAAAATTCAATGAATTGTATTTTTAACAAAAAATTATAAATGATATTTATTAATGAACTAAAATAAAATTCAGATAATAAATATTAAATATTTAATTAAAATTATGTGAAAAACAATCATTAAAATAAATACACCCCAAATTAATAGGAAATTAACTCATTGCCTTTTGAAAAAAAATCAATTCAATTAACTTAGTGGAAGATATTTTATCACAAAAAATGAATTATTTTTTTATAAAAAATACAATGTTATATTCCAAAGACATTCCCCTAATAAATAATCTCATGTTACTATGTTTGATTTCACCCTCATAATTAAGAGGGTTTGTTAAATAGATTTTTCTTTTGAAAAAGAATATCCTATTATAAAATAGTTAAATGATATTAACATACAAAAATTTGCATCCAATTATTATTCATAAATTCATTTTTCCTATTTAGTAAAGAAACAATCATAATTTATAATTGAATATAACTAAACACCTATGATGGATGTGTGATTTTAAAAAAATTTAAGGCTATTTATTTCCCATATAACATATTAAACATAATCAATAAAAAGAAAAATCATGATTAGATTTCAATTTCAATTCATGTTGAAATGAAATCATATTAATTAAAATAAACTCCAAAGAATGAATTTTATTATGATTATAAAATATACGGAAAATAGTCTCCGAAAAATACTTTTTTTCAATCTTGTAAAAAATATTTATAGCAACTTAAATACCTAGATAAATAGAAGAGATTAATCCCCATGATGTGGAAAAAATTATATATTTTAAAAAACAAATCTACTAAAAATGCAACATATTCATGAAATTAGTCTATTTGAAATGTTTTATGGGTATTTTGACATGAGTTTCATGAAATATATCATTTTAAAAAAAGAGACCCATACCCACAAAATAAATCAAAATTATATCTACAATGTTGAGCATTATGGTGGGAGAATCATTTATAATAGTTTTAGTTCAAAATTTACCATTCAACAGTTATATGTCTTGTGGAAAAAGATCATTATTAAGTTCAAAAAAAATAAATTTAACAAACAATAGATAGTAATACATTTCATAAATCTCACAAGGTTTTTAAATAGAAATTTTTTATATTATTTTATACATATAAATTGACTTTCAAATATTCCATGCTAACATTTCACTTTTTGGGATGGCTTTCGAAAATAACACATAAAAGAACTCAACAACTTAATTTTATTATACAATGTAATTAAAAAACAACCATAAGTACCTTATGTTTTTAAATGATTTCAACATGAAAATAATACATTCAAAACAAACATAAATGAATTTGATTCATAAAAATGACATCAAAATGTTTAGAAATTCATTTAAAACTCTTAGAATATCAATCAAATTTTTTTGGATTCTACAACTATATTGTAAAATAGAATAAAAATTCTTTTAAAAAATGTATTTAAATAAGTTAAGAACTGATATATTACTAAATGTAATCATCATTAATTCAAATATGATTATGAAAATTCTCCCTTGGAAGTTTCCAACAATATAGATGATTATAAATAAGATTGAAATAAACAATAAATCTTATTTTCCATAGGAGTAAGAAAATGTTGAAAATGGTTAAAATTTCAATAATAGAAAGACACCATTAATATTTAATAATCCCTAGAAAACTGGTTTTTTCCATTAATGAACGGAAAAATAGTAACACTCCATGAATATTTTACAATCATATTGGTCTCTTTATTAACATACCTATAAGATTTTAGAAAACAAATCATTAAATATGATTATAAAAAATGAATATTAATATTCTAATAAAATATTTAAAAGGATACAGATGTGAGGCTTCTAGAAGTAGATGATATGTTTCATGCCATAGAGGACTAACATCTAAATATATTGATCAAGTAGAATGTTATAATGAGGGTGGGCAGGTGAGGATTCCTAAAATAATATATGAGGTATTTATCATTTGCATGAAGTAAGCAAAAAAAATGTTTTATTAAACCATAAGCTTTCCCCACACAGAGATAGTATTTAATTCCCCAAAAAGACTAAAATATATAATTTATCCATAGTTTGTCAAAAAATATTATTTCAATGTTAAAAACATATAAATGAGTGTTTAAAATTTATTTTCATGTGAAATTTCTACAATATGTGTTCGATACCTTTTGGATACATAGAAATAAGTTCCCTAACAGTAGGAGTAGACCCCTAGAAGACCCCACAAATAATGAAGTATAATAGGATGCACAAATTTTGAATAAAAATATTCTTTATATCTATATTAGGTTTCATGTAATATTTGAACTAGTTGGATTAATTTTGGTGTGATATAAAATTATAGGTTTTTTTGATGTAAAACTCTTAGATATTTTCCTACTACAAAATCTCTCAATTTCAATGGAAAGGGATGTTAGAATACTATTTTTTGAAAATTATTTTCAAGAGAAGGAACTTTTTTTCGCATGGACTAAAATGTATTAAATACATGATCATTAAACTCTATGTGATCCGAAATTTTTTCTCTTAAAACCCATGATGCATTCTACTAAATTTTTTAATCTAATAATAATTTAAAAAAATATTACTAAAGATTCCCATGTCACTTCCATTATAACCATTTCTATTTGTAGTTGTTCTCCTATTTTGTTTTCCAATGTTGAAGTGTGACTTTATCTTCCACAAATATGGTACTAATTTATCATATTCATGATTATTTTTTTTGAATGATTTGAAAATTTTAATTTTGAAAATATTTAGCATTGAATTTTAGCATCACTTTTATAAAATATACTGTCACCAATGTTCTAAAAACCCAAGGTTACATTTTCCTTATTTTAGCACATCAAATTAATTTTAGATTCTAATTTCATAAATTTAAAAAAGAAAGAATTCACACATTATGAAAATAAATTTCCTTCACTAAAATTCCATTATAAATAAATTTATTTAATGACTCTAAATACTAAAACTTATATTACATGAGTAGGGAGTTATTTTTAACTTTTATTGTTAAATCAATAGTAAATTCCTACACCATTAAGTCATTATGATTCTGTAGAAATAAATATGTATGATTTTCCAAAAAATTTAACTCATAATCATTTAATCCATCATAAAAATATATTAGCAACAATATTAATGAAATTTCAGGATATTGACACTTAAAAAGAAAATAATTGAATATATCCCATGCATAAAAAAACAATCCTCATTTCCCTGGATTAATGTGGCGAGAAAGTTCATAATATTTGTATATTTCATACCCTTTACTCATAGAATATTTTAATGATTAAAATATATGATTATAAGTATAATGGTTTCAATAGTAGTAAATTCACACAATGATACAAATCTCATTAGGATTTGTATAAATGAAACAGTTAGAGAAGTGGTTTTTATGAATTATTATCATGAAATAGAAATTTTTAGATGAATATTTGATTTTTTACCCGAATAAACTCAAATAAATGCAATTTATCAAAATATAACCATATTATACAATTCTAGTGGTTTTGACTTCATTAAAATTTCATTTAAAATATCCTACAGTGACACATAAATGAACATCCAAAACTAAGGGAATGGATATTAAAGTTCAATGGGATTTATTAAATCTTTAATATTTATTAATATTAGAAAAATTATAACGTAACCATGCTTGTGGTTCAAAAGGCTGGTTATGTGGGAAGGGTTAATATGGTGTTAGAAAGTAAGAGCTATTGAGTTTGGGATAAGAAAAAGAATGTCAAGTGAAATTTGGATAAAATAAGTTTACTGAAATGACGATTTTAGTAATTAAAATCTTATAGTATACATGAAAAATTCATCAAATGAATGTTTTATAATCCCTATAGAGATATTTAACTACTACTTATCAAAAGAAAATATCTATCATGATTTTTTTCATAAAATTGTGGGCATAAATTGATAAGGGTTTCATTCAAGTGATAACATGTTTTTCCATTAACTCTATATTTTTTCCAATTATATTTGTTTCATATATTGATTTATTATAGTGGGTGAGTTTTTTTAACATATTTCCAATGTTGATTTTAATTTCATAGCACTTAACCTGAATAAAAACTGATTTGAATGAAATTACAAAGGAAGAATGGATTTTAGTCAAGATGTAATAATAAAATAAACATGAAATTGATTAAAAAATAATAGTTAGACCTCATGTATTTAAATACAGTTCACAATTAATATCACAAGAGGAAAACATGAGAAAAAAAAATAAAAAATAATTCAAAAGGGTAAGAAAAGGTTTTTCTCTGTTGTGATGTCACATCTCTGCCCATATCATGTTCATATTTATTTTTTCTTAATTTTACGCTTGTGATTCTCAAAATAATACCCCACTACTATTGATAAACATCACCCATGATTTTTGTTACTCTACTATCTATGAATTGGTTTCTTTTAAGAGTTAGTTCATGACACACATATTTTAATTAATTATCCACAAAATCATTGGATTCTTTAATATATCATTTCAAAATTTAATATCAATGCATTAAAAGAAAGATGTTTCTCAATTTATTTCACTTATATAATTGTATATCTATTTTCTAAATTTCATATTAGTAAATTTTAGCCACTTTCACTAGAACTTAGTTTATCGTAGTGGGACATACCACATCATGAAAGTAGTTGAGTCTCGTTATTGCTCTATATAGATCAATAAATGATATTTTTCAACATAAATACATGATTGGAAATAATTTCAAATAAGTTGAGCTAACAAAATAGAAACAATCTCATTCAATAAAACAAAATATTCATTGCGGTTATTGTGTGAATCTTCACCAATCCCAAGAATCCATGAACCATCTTCAAAAACCTCATCAGGGTTGACATAGTATCATCACATCAGTTTCTTCAGGAATATAATAGTATATTACCCATCATCTCATCCAATTCATCAACATTAACTTAATAAATATAGATTATCTAGATTAATAATTTGTATGGATCAATTTTAATTTCTATGTTTATTCAATTTCATTATGTCTATATTCTGATGATTATTTTTCCTAATTTTTAACTAACTCAACAACATATTAATCCCATTTGTTTATGTCAACTCTTCATCGAATCTATCTTCATATATGTCATACATCATTTATTTTGAAATCATTGAGGCATTGTTTGAGAAAATAGTGTGAAATAAATTTTAAATTATGATTTATACAAGACTTATAAACACAATCAAATGATCATTTTATAAATTTTTTCAATAAATAAACTTCCAGTAAACAAAAAAAAATTAATTAAAGAAACGGTTTTTCATGGAATCCTGGAATGAATTTTACTGGTATTTTAATTTTGAAATAAAATATCATTTACCCTACATAATTCATTAATTAAATTCCATTTTCCCATTGTGTAAATTTCTGTTGTGGGTTATTATTTTCAAAATAGGTTTATTGTTTATTTTGTATTCATAATAAATGAAGACATTTGAAAAGTTTATTTAATATAAAATTCAAATAAATAATGAATTTCAATCATATTGGAAGAATAAAGAGAATAAGGACTTCATTTAAAAAATAAAACCATTATTAATCCTCATGAAGTCAAATGGGGTGAATGATGAAATATGAAAGAGGGGAACATGATAAAAATAAATAATACTATAGAAAAATAATGAGGAATAAAATTTCCTTCCCTTTAATGATTTTATCTCCTCACATCCCCATTTTAGCTTTATTTTTTTTAAGATTTACATGAATTTGACCGAATCATTCATTATTTATCTTGATCTCTACATGGAATGAAATTTTTAATTTTTATATCCAATAGTAAGTGTCTCTAATTAATTAATTTACTACATACCATTTAATAAAAATTATCAAATGCCTAATTTATTTATTTAAATACTTATTCAAGTAGAATTATATTCCTAGTTATTATTTCAGTAGCTTCCTTGAACATATTTTACTACACATATAGCTTCATTAGAACACACCAAAAAATTTTACCATTATTAATAAGAACATAATTACAATAGGTATAATTATACAGATCATGAAATTACATTGTTATTATTCATTATCCAAATAGATCATTCAACGATATTCATTTAAATAATATCATGTTCACTCATAATTTACTACAAATTATGTTAATAAAGTTCTAAAACCTCATTATAAAAACATAAATATTATACATTGTTATTGTAGGAATCATCCTTGAACTCCAAAAAACAAAACAAAAAGTTTCCATGTCCTATAATAGATGACATATTAATTTCACATAAATTTCTTCAATCTTGGAAAAATATACTTTAAAAATCTTTCATAGTGCTTTAAATTTGATTAAATCAATTTTTAATAGTTGGATTATTCACCTAGATATACTCATTGAAATGTTTCATCTTCTATCAGTTTTAGTAGTTCTTCCATTATATTGAACATGATCATCATTTCTAGTAGAATCAACAATATATTTATTCAATTAGTTTGAAATGAAGTCTTCATATAAACAATCATCAGAATACTTATCATTTATTTAGTTTACATGAACTGAATAGTTTCTTTTAATATAGGGTGTGGGGTAAATATTGTACTAACATTCGTATCACTTAGTACTCATAAGGCCATATCCATCATTAATAAGTCGATCATTTAATAAAATGTTATATTTACAATGTATTAATTCAAATTTACTTCATTTAATTATTACCAAGAACTCGAGTCTAGATCCAAGATCTAATTCAATCACATATTAACTCATCAATATTCAGAAAACTGAATTTATGATCCTTCTATCTCCATTATATTTCACAAATATTACTATATGGATTTGATCATTTTGTAATATTTACCTAAAAAATTGGATATTATTAAATTAAACAGATGATATTGAATCCTAATTACTTGATTTATATCTATAGTCTTATTACACTAAAGAAATCTTGAATGATCAGATAAACTACAAAAATTAGCTATGTCCCCTCATAATAGCTTCAAAATTTCAATTTATAGGCTTCACTCATAAGAATCAGACAGAATCTTCTTGAAATGTATTCTGTAGGATTTTTTTGTTTTTATTTCAATCAAATAATATTGGCCTGAAAGTATATATCTTTTACACTAAAATGGATTTATTTCATTTCATAGATATTTAAATTTACTCTTTAATTATTTTAAAACACATTTTTGTGCTAATGTTATTGTGAATCACTATAGTATACTACTACATGAGTTATGATGTACTCATATTATTGTATTGTTTTACATCATTAATCTTACATTTCTAGAGAATTTTGTCCTTACATTGTGACATAATTTCACTCTTACAATGATATTGGTATCCACATTATTATTGTATAGACCTAGAAATATTTCATTTATTTTCTTCACATGATGAACCCAAAAAATAATATCAACATGTAGATGTAAAAACTGTTATAATATTCAATTCAATAAGAAAAATTAAACTTCAATTAAAATTGAGCCATGAAATTTTAGAATTAAAAATAAGAAATTAAAAATGTATTCTAAATGTTTATATTTAAGATAAAAACAATGTAATATAGAAATAATTAGTTATAATATGAATACCATTTACATTCCATTAGAATGTAAATTTAAATTATAATTTAATCTAATTAATTTAACAGAATTTGTTTTGAAGATATAATAAAAAGTAACAATTACCAGGAAATACAAAAAATCAACATTTTGATCTTACAATTTAAAGAAGTATATTATTCACCTAAAGGTAGAAAATTATTTTATTTATCAATTAATGAATAATTTCGATAAAGAAACATAAACATTTCATCAATAATATTTGTCCAACCTGTTATAAAATAAAGACACATAAAAGAACCACTTTGAGATGAGTCACTTTCACATTAAATGAATTATAAATAATCAGGTCTATATATATATATATATATCCATAAGATATATATGTTTTTTGAGAAAAAAAAAGCCAATATGATACGACCTCCAATTTAGAAAAAATCATTTATTGTGATAATTGATAGTAGTAAATTGAAAATAATGGTTTAGAAAACACCATTTTTATGAACAAAAATATTTCCCTAGACAAGTTTTTTAAAATCAATTTCATATTAATTTGCTTTTATAAGGAAAAAGAATCATCAATAGTGATCAAACACATGGTAGAAATGAAACTTTATATATGAATAAATATATATTTAAATAATATATAATAGGGTATCTTACCTATGGTCCACGTAAAAAACAATAACGGTATAATGTGGGATCTTCTCAGTGAACACAGATTTATACATCAACCTAATAGTCCCAAACATGACTCACTATTTTGATTAAATCGTGTTCTAAACCCTAGATAGAGAAAAATAAAAACTAAAAAATGGTTAGAGATCTGCGTAATCAAATATTTCCCTCATCAATTTCACCCAAACTCATACTGAAGGTTCCCATGTGAAAATCATCAATGTCATATTTTAAGAAGATAAATATATCAAATCATCAACACATGAAACATAAAAACCCACTAAAATAATTGTTCAAAAAAGATAAAATACTAATCTAAAATAACAAAATACCTAGTAATCATTTTAATGAATCAATTATTATAAATAAAAGAATCATAATTAGTAAGAAAATTCTATTTCAAAATATACTCGAAAATCTAATTAAATTAAAAAAAATCATTCGAAAAATCGTCAAAATCTTTATTAAAATAAAATTCAATTTAGAATTAATGTATTTAAAACTCCTCAAATAGTTAAATATAATCTACGAATAATATGAAATTAACACTAACCAGCCATAAAAAATCAATTTTAAGAATAATATGGTTAGGGAACCATAAAAAATCACATGTAATAATAGTATGGAAGAGAAGATATCATTATGTAAATTCACCTAACACAAACTCATCATGAACTCTCTACCATATATATATTCCAAGAAATTAAGGAGAGTGTAATCATAACAAACCCTATAAACTAATTATTTCAATTTTAGAACCATCCATAATCATAATCATTGACACAATGGCCAACTATGGAAAAATAACCGTGAGATTAAAAATAATTTTGAGACTTGAAGGAGCGAGAAGAATAAAATTAAAAATACAAGAGTTACAATGGATTTTCTCCACTATAACATAAGGTATATCTCCAATTAATCTTATACGAGGAAGAAATAACTACATGGAATGTCCTTGTCAATAAAATGGATATTATGGGAGCTAATGTGGTGTTAAATCAATGGTGGAAAGAGCATAAATTTAAACTATTTGTATTACAAGTATTGAATAATGTTTATAAACATAATGTGGGAAAATGTAGGCCAACCCTTCATCTTTTACATGATGTGACCCTACATGTAGGGTTATATTTCATGGATTCTGAAACCATGTTCCCCGCAAGAATTTACATTCGATACATAAATATTGTAGGAATTGTTTGGATTCATTAATATGTGAATCATGCACAATTTGGGTATATACAACTAGAAAGTTCATCCCATTTTATTTGACTTGACTATATGGTTGACACTAATAACATTCCCCATATATGTTCCTCATTGAAAACATTGAAATATTATATTCCTCAAAATTCAATAAATTTATATAAATTAATGATATAACTAGATTAAATACATATTTTTCTTCTGTGGGGGGAGGGGTCCAATGTTTTACCCATTATCAAAATTTATTCTTCTAGAACATTATCATAATTAAAAATCATATTACAATTGAGGTTTGTTCCGTGTCATCAGAGCCTCATTACACCATTTATCATGAACATCTTCACCATACTACCAAAACACATAGACTAAAAAAATAATTTACTCTGTAATACTCTATCCTAATGATACATAACATGTACACATAGCTCAACCATGGTGGTTTCCATTTCCCAATCCATGTCCTCTCACTCAACCATTTGAGGTGTCTCCATATGAGACATACTTTACTGGTATACATTAATCACATCGTGAATAAATGTCACATAGCATGGTAAGGTATCCCGGTAACTTATACTCCAATGATACTCAATAATATATAATGTAACAAAATAACACATCATTAAAATACTTTTCATTCTCAATCAATGATGTCCCATGTGAGGAGAAACACTAAGAAACAAACTATAAATATATATTTATTCTAGTGATCTACTAAAAACATTATTGATCACTATAATCCATTAATGATATTTTTCTAATCAACCTAATCTTGTTAGTCATACCCTAGATGTGTTTTGGTCTGAACAAATAATTTTCATATAATTGTGATAAGAAGGAAGTGATAAACATGTTTATCCATTAATATTCTCAAAAGGTTATCATCTTTATAAAGGATTTATATATGAATATTTATAAAAATACATCCAAGGATATATGTTTCTTCCATGTGACAATGATTTCATGCACCCCTAATTCGATAATATCCTATATAATTTTATAGGTCCACTTATTCTAACCATATGTATTGGGATGAAATGTCATGCTCAAGTTCAACTAATAATCCTTTCAGTCCCAAAATAACTTATAGAATAGGTATGCAATGTATATGTCTATATTAGAACTGATGAAAGGATGTATAATATAAATAATTACAATCAGTATTACATATTGATATTAATGGTTGGAATTTTCATCAAATCATTAATATAGTGGAAATGAGATGATTTAATCAACTGGTCAAAATATCACATATATCATTCTTCCCACCCAGAGGCTAATGGAAGATAATTAAAAATTCCATGGTGGTCTCATCAAAATTATATACCAAAATGAGAAGATAATATATTAATTTAGTTTTATTATAATTATCATACATAATCTTTTAATAGTTTTGGATCTGAGAGAAACATTTAACAATTATCCGCTTTATTTCAGGCCCCCAAAACCATTTTTTGATATCATAAAATTTATTTTTATACAAAAAGTTCATTATATAACTTCAATGGTTCCCACCCTCTATCACCCATGGAATGATGTTAAAGGAACGGTTAACCTCTTAAAAAGTAAAATGGAACCATTTAAAAACGAAGACCAAACAATTGAGGTATCACCATTATTTATAATTCTTATTAAATATTGATAATTAGTATCTACCCATTGCACTAACTGAATTTGATCATCCATGGGGGTGTGAATTTTTTAATAACTAATAATTATTTATCATATTCCACTTCAACATTCAGTTGAATCTATAAAATAAGATCCTTAAAAGACACCCATCCATTAATATTTTTTACATGCTATGTAAAAAACCTATCGATCAAGGTGTTAGCCAAAAAATTCTACTTACCATGTATTTTAGATCCTTATAAATGAAATTTAATTATATATCTCATCGAGTGACTCTTTTTTAAGATTTAGATCCATCCAAAAGAAGATTTACCTTAAAACAAAATAATTATTATAATCTATCATATTTTACCAAAATAGATAGTGACACCAAGTTATTAGATAGTAAGTCAACATAAAATATTCAAGGTTCTAGGTGAGGAAGTTCTTCTCATAAGAGCATGAGAACTGAGTGCAATATTACAAAATATTGTAACATTACATCAAAATAAAACCCAACCAGAAACCAAAAGCATGAAAATACACCAAACAACCATCACATGGATCTAGGAGCACCAAAATTGGGGTAAAATTCCATATCAAATTCACCTCCAAAAAGGATATTCATAACTTTTTACCCTGAAAAAATCTAACTCCCTTACTAATCGATGTAGTTATAAGAGTTTAAAGAATGAATAAATCTAGAAAAAAATATCCAATAATATTAAGAAACTCCTTGAGAAATTCGGATATTGAATACATGCATTAGAATTTCAAAATATATCACCGCTTTGGTATTATAAATTTCAATAGAAATATATTTCTCAAATAAAACCTGACAAAAAAATTCACGCTTCAGATCCATAAAATAATTTTAGTCATCATAGAATGTATTTGACGATCCTATATAATTCTCAAAAGTTAAATCTTGATGGTGTCCATGTTCTTATTTTATTTTTATGTATACCATGATTTCATTTAGGTAAAAAATTAACCATTTTTGGATTCCAATGAAAGTCAAATTCATCATTGCAATGAGAATAATAAGGGAATTAGTAAATAAATGGAATAACTAGATAATCATAATTCCCATGAATACTCTAGAATGTTCCCTTAGGAATATTATCTTTCTTTACACTCAATTTCTAGTATCATGATCTAAGGTTAATATTCAAAATCCACCACTATCCAATGTTGTAGTTTAAATGATAATTTATAAGAGACAACATGTATTTATTCTCGATCGTAACAAGATTATGATTCCAATAATCATTTCAAATATGTATACATATTTTCTCCTTTACAAGGAAAATAGTTAATGACCATGATGAAACACTAGGATGAATAAAAAAAGTTCTCCCAAGAACCTCCTATTGTAACAACAATCTAATTAACTCAGTAGGACCAATTGGATTAGATTAAAATGAAATTGGTATAATCATAGGATGCATATCCATACATTACCCTACCTTTAAATCTATTGGAAACCAAAAGAAATCATCTGGAATAATACCTAGATTCTTATTCACCACCATCAAAAAACAAATCAACTAAACTATATAGAACAACATAAAAAAATTTTGGACATGTAACATTAAATTGACCTAATATCTAGGATACATGGTTGTTACCTACACATCATATCCTATACTACATTTATGTGTACTTCAACAAAGGTTCCCATCCAGAAAAAAAATCCTAAATATATTAAATACTTTCAAACATGTATCAATCTATAGATCCTTGAGATAAAATATTAATTGGATATAGGGGATTGGTGAACTAACTCATAATACCAAGAGGAATAATCTATCATGGGATAATTACATTTATCCATGTTCATAAACCCTAAATACTTTTGTACTGTAACTACATGACCCTAGTAGCTTAGAGTTAGGACCTTTCTTTATTAAATTGACTTTGATAAAAGATTAAAATATCAAAGGACTGCAAAGTTTATCAGTTTTTTTAAACCATATTACATACATGAAAATAATTATACGTTGGAAAAATAAAACATATCAATAAAAATAAAATCTCAACATCCTTGGAACACATTTTAGGAATTCATCTTCATATCCTTAGGAAAGTAAAAAACATGCATGTTCTCAAATGCTCAGTAAGGGTAAATTAAAAAAGAGTAACTAATTAATCATTTAGAATAATCGTCTTGAAAATGTTGATAACTGAGCATACATTCCATTTAAATTACTAGATATGAAATAATCAATATGTAATGGTAATTAACTGACACACATTCCATTAAATCAATAAAATGATAAATAAATGCATTCATATACAATGTAAAAGATAACATAAAATTGATAAATAATTATAATAACTGAATTATAAAAAATGATTAACTATAGGACATCATATCTGAGTAACTTGAATACCCACATAGTCTACACCCTTCACAAGATGGATTAAAACTTTATTAGAAACCCATTTTATTTTTGGAACATATTTGTCTCTTGAGAAGCTATTGAGCCGTAAATGGGATGCATAAATTTTTACCCCCACCCAACACTATCTAAGAAAATAATTAATTATATATCAAATAGTCAATTCAAATTGATAAATAATAAGCCTTAAAAAATATTTTTATTTAGTATATAAAAGGTATGCTTCAATATTTCCCTTGATAATCATAATAATGTCAATGTAAACACCATATGTAAATATGTAATATAGTTTAAGAAATAATAATACCCACTAAAAAAGTGTTAATATTTCAAATATAATCAATTTTAAATGGATCATTTTCACAAAGAAGTGAATATTTCTAGAGAAATATAACAATCATAAAATAATGTGAGATTGCAATGATAACTCTGACCATTTGGAAGTTTTGAAGTAAAATAGCATTGGATGAAATAATTTAAATGAAAGAATTAAAATAAAATGAATAATTAATTATTCATGTTCATACATGTCAAATTAACATTATATACACAACGTATGATAGAATAGGTTTATAATATCAAATAACACTCAATGGAATGTAAATTATGATGAAATACCTTACCGTACACCTCATTTTAGTTAAACACTCTTTAACTTCCTAATTAATGGTTTTATGTATGTTATTAACATGTAAAACCCCTATTAAGGCCTATGATATCATATATAGTCCTTTAATAACATATTATTACACGTTCATTAATAACCATTCATTATTTCAATAATTTCTATTATTAGTTGCCTAGTTTTTTAGTATGTTTTGACATGTTATTTTATTCCACTTATTTAGAACATGGTTTAATAATCCACATATTTTGAAACATTATTTTAAAATAAAATATATAAAATATATACAGTATATATGTATTTAGATTGATTCATTAAATTTATTTATAGGTAATAAAATTCACTTTTCATAGAGACAGTGGGTAGTACGAATAGAAGAACAATGTTTCCATTTTCTCTTCATATTAAATGTTTTAAAACATAAATGATATATATAGGTATATTATAATTCTTATAAAATATAATTTTATATATATATCACATTCTTTTAATAAAACCATACACAATACATTTCATGTAATGCATTAATGAATCACATCACTTTGATGAGGCAGTCATCCCAACATCTTCAAATGGTGCTGTTATATTCTCATAAAATGGAAAACCTATAGTTATGAGTAATATATGTATTAATTTATAATGAGTACATTATTTATATATTATATATCATATATGAACAATAAATTCATCATTTTTGACAACCTAGATAGTTTGTAATAGAATATTTAATTACAGCATTTTGTGCGGCGGCAGTCTTCCATAAACAAGTTAGATGGCGGTATATCCCATATAATAGAAGTGTGTGTAGGTTTAAGTCATTTATAAAATAAAAAAAATATCATTAAATTGATTATTATTAAGATATTATATATTCAGTATTTAATAGGAATTGATGCGATGGAGATAGAAAAAAATAGTTCATGTCGAAGGATGTTAACACTTTTTAGGTATCTATTTTTGGTTTACACTGAATGAATTCCTTGGTTCTCCATAATCACAATGTGAGGAATTTATGATGAAGGTTGGGATATTGAGAGATTATATGGGAAGGGGATATAAGATAATAATAGTAAATACCCTGACACTAGTATCCCAGAGGATGTTGCTTAGTTTATTATATTAGCATAATATACAAGAAATCATTTCCCAAATGGTAGAATAGTTTATTTGCCTTAGTAAACTAGATACACACATGAAACCCATGTTACATTAAGATAATAAAATGAAACCTAATATACAATAGAAGGTACAAATTTTATCCCATTGAAATTATTAAAATAAATCTTCTTTATAACATTGTGAAATGAAACAAAATAAGGGTGAGCTCGAATAATCCGAAATATATAAGTAAATCTGAAACTAACATAAATCAATAATTAATAATACATAATTCAATCTAAAATAATTTACCCACATTCCATTTAATCAACATATTATTCACAATATGAATACATAGATAATATAATAGGGAAAAACTCATGTATATAAATTAACTAATTCCTAGAAAAAGACATAATTTCTAAACATCATGTTTTCCAAGAACATAATAACTTTACAAAGTAGACCATTCAAATGATTGTTTAATATTTACGGGTAAAAACCCATTTGATTTTGATATATTATCCATCCCATGACACTATCGATTCATCGAGGGGATTTTATATATACTCTTCCCCAAATTCATGAATGCACAAAGCATTCATTATATGTCAAATAATAGATTAAATTTAGGAACATATATAAATATAGAGTAAAATATACATAATTTTATTTATTTCCCAAGATAAATAAATCACATTTAATGAAAAAACTATATAAAATATAATATATGACATAAGAAATAATCATATCCACGACAAATAAAATATGGGTATTTAATATAAATGAAAAATTAAATGAATGGTGGTCTCAAATAAATAAATGGGGAAGTGTATAAACTATATAAAATTAATTAGGTGAAATATATTAAAATATTCCTCGATGAAGTGAAATTGTGAGGATGTCCCTTTAAAATATCACATCATTAATCAAAAGAATTGATTTTGTGTGTTCAATATAAATCAACATAATAAATTGAAATACATCATAATATAATCAAAATCATTTCAATCAGTATATTAATATGAAATAATCAGTTTAGTATATGTTTAACCTAATGATTAGAAATTGAGTTAAACATACCTTACCACTTTGTAATCATTCGAATCATATCCCCCATAAAATTATTATTTTATATATAAAACATTTAATATCATTAGTATAACATTTTTACTGCTATTATATATCAATGTGTATAATATAGACACAAAAAATAAATTATTTGTGAATAAGGCATATATCTCATAGAAGTGAAATGTGAGGTGAGAAACCCTAACCTCATGCTTCCCGTTAAAGTTGTGTACATTAACATCCTATATAATGGTTAAAATAAGTTTATTAACTCGTTAAAAAAATATATTCCTATTAATATTACCTTATATTATTATTTCATAAAAACATATGACCCATTCATTAATATTATTTCATTATTTTAATGTTTTCCGGTGAGTTCATTTCATGGGTTCTTGATTAGGTCAATTGTGTATATATATAGATGTCCTTGTAAAACGTGGTTACAAACCCAAAAGGGGAATGAAATATTATTAATCCACTTCCAAAATTATAAATTTTCCCATATTGTTTTATTTATTTCTTGAGGACAATTTATTTGATAAAATGATAATGATAAATGTGTAGTTTATATTAGTAATTTTTCTAAACACCATGAATTATTTTAATTTTATTTATTATCATGTTAATATAATAGATAAAAAAATTAAATAGGTTATAATACACCTATTTAAATCATATTTAATAATAAAAATTATTTTATAAATATCCTTAATGGTGGTAATGGAAAACAAATGAAATCATTATTCACGGAGATAGTTGAACGAAATAATCTGGATAATGGTTTTGTTTATTTGAATATGATGATATAAGATATTAAATGGATACTATATATTCGAATTTAAACATAAAACACTAATATATACATGATAATTGAGTTATTATGCCTTTATGGATAAATGATGTGTTGATAAAGTAGAAGAATAAAATAAAATAGGACAGGTTCTTTGAGAAAATTACATCATGAATATGATATCCTTGAGGGACCCCTTGAGGTCCTTAGATTTGGAATTTTTTGTGGTACAAGAATAACTTGGACATGTGGAGGGTGAGGAGGAGAAGGTATAGAAAATATTTTAGGAGCATGAAGGATTTTTTTAAAGATATGGGGTAGTGAGGGGTTGTATTTACCCTAGAGGATTGGTGGTTTTATGTGATTAATTAATAAATATTTTATATTTAAATACAATCACATTTAGGTGGAAATTATTTCCTTGCATATGGATGATAATTAATGTTATACTTTTTTTTGTTTCTATAAACACATCAAGCAACCATAATTTTTTTTATTTTTTATGTATTTGAAGTAGTTAACTTTATACATTAACATATTTCATTATTTTACATATACTATAGTAAATACTATTTCTACGAAGGTGATTTTTTATAAATAAAAATAAAATTTACCTTATAAACTAATTTTTACTTTATCACCTCAAATATGGTATAAATTTATCAAATTCAATTATAATAAATGAAAAAAATATTTAAAAATAATCCCACATATGTGATGAAAAATATGGGTTTTAAAGGGAAAATGTTAATTTTTTTGAAATGTTTTTATATTAAAATTCAATATGAGAATGATTTAGATGAACAAAATTATATTAATATATTTATTATATTACTATTTAGAATTTAAAATAAATTTTTAATATAATATATCATTATAAATTACCTAAATGAAAAGTACATTTTTAATTAAAATTCAATATTGTTCAATATGAATAAAAAATGGAACTTATCAAAAAAAATCACTATAACATAATTTTATTATTAAAATATCACAAATTAATTCTAATTTTAAAAGAAAAATTTATAAATGTATCGAAATTTAATTTAAAAATATGTAGCCCCTTAAATTATGGAAAATTCTCTTTTATACAAGTATACCTCATTATGCTTAAAATTGGATTTATTCTTATCATAAGACTATATAACATGCTGGATGAATTTAGAAACATTTTATTAGAAATATAAAATATAAATTTAATTAATATATTTACCCAACAATGATTAATTTAATGTATTATAATAAAATTCCATTTTGTTCCTAAAATTAGTTTTTTATAAAACACGTCCTTTATGTTCAGTTTTTTTATTTCTATTTATAATTTATTTTTTTCTGATGAATTCATCTATTAAACATGTGTAAACTATATTTTAATAATTTAGATAATCTTGTTCAATACTATCATTCAAATGGCTAGTTAATAACTATCACAATTAAATAACATTCAAACATTTTTTTGAGCTAAGTGTTCTTTGAAATGTCAGTTATTAAACCTATTATTTTCCTAAATATATTGGCATTAAAAAATTATCACCTCTAATAAATTTATTCTTCGAAATATAAAGTTGAACTATTAAATTAATTGTTTTATATTTGAAAATTCATGTTGTGAAAAATAACATCATAAATAGGGTTAATAAAACATCCTCTTAAAGATAGGGAAAGGGAAAAATGAAGGTCACCAAAACATTTGTTTTTTGAATATATGAAAATCCCTAAAAACATGGTCATGGAAGAGAAATACAACTACTAATTTTTTATGGATTGTGATAGTGAATGTGTTCATTAAAAATTTAACAACCCCAAATTCATAAACCATAGTTTTGAGTCAATAGGGTTTCTATATGACTTTTTCATTATTCTATGTTTTGAAAATAAAAAACACTTTATCTTAAGGAATGTTATATTTTTCCTAAGGATTATTTTCATAAGGATAATTTCCATTCATTAAGAAAAATTTCCATTCTATAATGAAATTTTATATCCTCACCTATGATTTCATTGTTCTCTTTTTATTCTCCCTAAAAATAACTCTTTTTATTACTAAGTCTAAAATTTGGATTCACATCTAAAACCTCAATATCCAAAAATTCTTTGGATATAGAGTGTTCTGAATTTTCATTCCTAATTCTCCAAACTATGGTTCCAAATTCTCTAAATTCAAAATTTAAATTCACTGAATTCATCTTCTAAATTCTCTGAATTCAGGTTTTGAATCCTCTAAATTCAGATTCCATTTTCACTAAATTCATACTATGAAATCACTAAATTTAGACTCAGAATTCTCTGAATTCATATTCAAAATTCTCAAAATTTTGGTTCATAATTCTCTGAATTTAGACATCTAATTATCTTAATTAAGGTTCCAAATTACCTGAATTCAGGTCCCGAATTCTCTAAATTCATCTTCTGAATATTCCATATTTTGGATCCAATTCCCTAATTTCAGACTCCGAATTCCTCAAAATTCGTATTCCAAATTCAGTATTATTCTGACTCATAATCAAATATAATTCAGATTATGAATTATTTGTGGAAAATAATCCAGTATACATGACTTGTAGACTCCGAATGTTTATTTGGCTAGACCCTGAATTCTATTTTTCTTAGAATCTAAAAAGTATACTTGGTAAAGAAAATTCATTTTTCTTAATATTTTTGTAAAACTATGTCATATAATCTACTTCTAACTAACCGTTGTTTGAGTGACATGTGTATAGGTCCCTCTGAGATTCACGGAAAAATATGACAGTTGGAGGAGGGATCAAACCGTTAGAGAAGTGCCTATAAATAAAAGATCATTTGAATGACCTCATAGTCTGTTTCATCACTCTAGATATTTCATGCTGCTAATCTAATTTCTAGAGAGAGATACTCTTATGCTTTGTGTGGTTCTAAACATCTTTTCTAGATATCCTTGTGTGACTCATATTGTTGCTGAGAACAATCGAGGGCTTCCAGGGATAGAATGATAGATTTTCTGACTACCTTAAAGTTTGAGGGCTTGTGGGGATAGCAAGACAGATTCTGATGTTCCTATCGATGGATTACCTTGGTGTGGGTATGATAGACTTTCATGTAATTATAAATCAAGGGACCTTTATCCAAGGTTGTTAGATACCCTACTCTATGGGTTAAATGATTTTATCCCTATTACTTGTTTTGTTTCATGTTTAATTCCATTTTATTTTGATAAAGGAAGAATGTAAAACCATCTTATACTTTCTTTTACTTTTGTATACTCTAATTGATATGATTATATACTCTTTCATTTAGAATATTTTCCTTGTAGACATTCCATAAGTTTCATTTCCAGAACCATATTTCTAGAACATAACATGTTTTTATAGTAGAATTAAAAGAGACTTCGTGAATTTTCCTTGTTTAGCATTGTTAATCATTGTTTTTATTAAGGTTATAAACAATAGTTATTAAATATAAAATTCACCCCCTCATTTAATTTTTCTTCTTTATATCATTATTTCAAACCTAAAATTGGCTTCAGAGGAGGTTTTTAAAATACTTATATTCACATATAAGTTTTATTGCTCATCTTTTTATTGTTCTAGATTTTTCTAGCTTAATAATTTTTTCTCATTTTTTTCATAGATATATTTTTCAACATACTACTTTTTACAATTTTTTTGTAAATGAATTCTTTTATAGAATTGTAGGAATGAATTTTGGATCAATTGACAATATAAATCCTACTAGGCCACCTATATTTGATAGGATTGATTATGAATACTGGAGAGATCGTATGAACACTTTGTTTGTTAACACTGGAGTAGAAAACATTGTTATGATTACTGGATATAACAAGATTCCTGACATGGAAGTCAAAACCATTACCAACCATGAAAAGTAAAAATATTAATTAAACTAAAAGGCATATAATACTTTGTTGTGTTCCATGACTATGAATATATATTGTCAAATTTATCCTTGTGAAGCTGCTAACTGCAACTGGATGAAACTTGAGGTTACTCATTTTGGTACATTAAAAGTTATAGAGACTAGGAGAGGAATTATTAGTGCTAAATACAATGGATTTTTATTTTCTTATACATAACCTATATGTAAGGTTCAACAAATAATTATGACAATCGTCAACATTTTATGATCTATGTGAGAGAATGGAAATGATGATGAAGCTCTTGTGGAAAAATATTATTGATATTACACCTAATGAGTGGGAATTCAAAATAATAGCAATTGATGAAAATAGAAAAGTGTCTCAAAAAAATCCTGATGAGCTTTTTGGAACTCTTCTTAAAAATGAGATACTAATTAAAAGAGATGCTACTAAGAATAAGAAGAAGAATGTTAATGGAAGGGTATCCTTCACTAATACAAAGTCCAATACTCTTGAAAGTGTTATAAGATCCATGTCTATGAAAGTCACTATTTTATCTGAATCTAGTGAAAGTTAACATACTAAGAATGATCTAGCTAATATTGATCAAATGATGAATAAGTTATTTGGGAGAAAAGACTTTCAGTATAGATATAAGATGAAAGAAATAAATTAAATGAATGACTCAAATGTTACTGTTATGGATGCAAAAAAGTAAGAAATATAAGACCAAATTGTCCGATGCTTATAAAATGGATAAAAAGGAAAATTGTTTTGAAAGAATTAGAAATAAATACTATAGGGTTAAAGCTAAGAATTTATTAAAGCTAATTAATCCTGGAGTTCTAGTCTTAGTGACACTTCAGATGAATCCATGGAGTATAAATCATCTAGACAGAAGAATCAGTGTCTACTATCCAAACTACCCATTAAAAATCATTGTTTAATGTCCAAGGTACACAATGCCAAATCTATCACGAATGTATCATTGAATTCAGATTTTACAGGTGAAAAATATTATCAGTCATTAGATAAAGAAACATTTTTGACGAAGCTAACTCTTTACCTTCTTATGAATAAGTGTCCAGGTTTGCTAAACTTCTTAAAAATAAAAATTATAATCTCAAGAAAAATCATGATAAGAACAATTCTAGAATTTCCATTCTTACAGAAGAACTATCATATCATTCTAATGAACATTTTAAGAATATTTTCGATTTTGAAAGTATTTTGAAAAACCGTGAGGTTATTATTTCTTATAATGATAGTCATCCTAAGGTCATGAAAATGTAATTTCTAAGAAAAACTTTTTATAGGCTAACGATAGTTCAAAAAATAATGTTTTTTGGATAAAAATATGATTATCAAACTAAAGTCAAATATATTTTCCCTAATAAAATTTCTGTAAAATGTTACTCTAGGTAAGAAAAATTATAAAGATGTATTCCCAAATTTGTTCATTAAGTAATCATTCTGGATTTCATTATTACAATTTTAATCATGTTTTTATTAATAAATATTTTATTATTACAAGAATGTTTTGATTCCTAAAGTCATACTCTTTTATTTTTATGAAAAATAATGAAAGTACCAACAGAAATACATGGTACATGGATAGGGGATGTTCTAGTAATATTACAGGTTACAAAAACATCTTTTAAAAGATTATCAAGATGAAAGGGGAAAATATATCTTTTAGAGACAATTCTCTAGGAGAAATTGTTTGTATAGGTAACATTGTTCTTCTTGAAAAAACATTAATTTCAAATGTTTTATTTTTAAGGTTTTTAAACACAACCTCGTTAGAATAAGTCAATTATGTTATAAAGGTTACCTCATAAATTGTAGGAATGATATTTGTTTAGTACACAATTCAATGGAAGTGTTTGTTATTTCTTCCAATAGGAAAGAGAATGTATACACACTATACATAGAAGACCTTAGGAGCCTAGAATCACCTTTCCTTAGTTCAATGAAAGATCAATATTGGTTATGTCATAGAAGGTTAGGACACTGTTACATTAAGAATATGTGTAAACTCTAAACAAAAATACTTATTATGGATCTACCAGAGATTATATTTGACTCTTAAAAGGTTTCTGATCCTTATCAATTTGGAAAGCAGCATAAATAAATTTTTAAATCAATCGGTGAAGTTTTAACTTCTTATGAATTATAGTTAGTGCATATGGATCTTTTTGGTCCAATACAAACTAGATGTATTGGAGGAATATAATATGTATTTTTCGTAGTTATTGATTACATTAGATTCATGAGGGTCTATTTTATAGCAATGAAATATGAAACATTTCCTAATTTCTATACCATTAGAGCTAAAGTTAACAAATTTAAAAAACCTCACATTGATAACTATTCATAGTGAACATGGAGGAGAATTTAAAAATTCAGATTTAGAAACATTTTTTGTAGATAAGTTATTACTCATAAAATCTCAACTCCAAGAACCCCTAAACAAAATGGTGTTGTTGAAAGAAGGAATCAAATTCTTCAATATATAACTAGAACCATTTTGAGTAAATATTATATAGCTAAACACTTTTGGGTTGATGCACTATATACTTCTTGTTATACTCTAAATCGAGCTTTCATTAGACATTTTATTAATATAACTCCTTATGAATTGTGGAATGGTAGAAACCCCATACTTTCAAAATTCAAGGTATTTGGTTGAAAAGTATTCATTCTAAATAATAAGTATAATTTTAATAAATTATCACCCAAATCAAAAGAATTAATTTTCTTAGGATACTCCACAACTTCTAAGGCTTACAGTGTTTTTAATAATAATAATTATACTATTGAAGAAACTCTGCATGATAAATTTTATGAAATTGATCCATTTGTTTTTAACAAAACCTCAACCAAAATCTTCGGAATTGTATTTAGAAACAAATTTTCAATCCTTGATAGAAAATTTTTCTTATAACGAAATTGTGCAAGAAAATATTTTTCATGCATTTTACCCTGATAATTTTCCACCATATGTTTATGAATAGGTTTTACAAAACCCAAATCTATTGTTTCTTAAGAGTCATCCTAGTGATAGTATTATTGGTGATGTAAATAAAATTGTAATGACTAGATGTTCTTTAATAAATGAACTAGATCATCTTGCATTCCTTTCCCAATTAGAACAAAAAAGAAATGATTAAACTTTAGGTTATGACAATTGGATTAAAGTCATGAAAGATGAGTTAAATGGATTCGAAAGGAATAAAATCTAAACCTTTGTTGAAAGAACTAATGAAACATTACATGTTAATGTAAAATGGGTCTTCAGAAATAGGTGGGATGAAATGGAATCACTATAAGTAATAAATCAACATTAGTTTCTAAAGTCTATAATCAACCAGAAGGAATATACTATGAAGAAACCTATGCTCCAGTATCTAGACATGAATCTATTATCATTTTTCTTGAATTTGAAGCATTATTTAATTTTAAACTATTTCAGATGGATGTAAAATGTGCTTTCCTTAATGTAAATGTTCAAGAGGTTGTTTTTGTTGAACATCCTCTAGATTTGGAAGACACCAAACAATCTGAACATGTTTTCAAACTTACCAAAACATTGTATAGACATAAACATTCCCCTAGAGCCTGGTATGATAGACTTACATGATTTTTGGTACAAAATGATTAAATTTAGGTGACTGCACATCCAACCCTTTTTATAAAGAATGATAAGAAAAATATTTTCATTCTTTATATTTATGTTGATGGCATTATATTTGGTTCTACATAGCGATATTTAACCAATTTCTTTGTGAATCTAAGTAAAAATGAGTTTGATATGGGTACGATGGGTGAGTTAAAAATATTACTAGGTTATAAAATGTCTCAAAATCCCGAATAAATTTATATATCCCAACATAAGTATATTAAATATCTTCTTAAAATATAGAGACATGACCACAATAATATTATAGGAACTCCCATTGGTACTTCAAATTTTCTTGATCTTGATGAAGCTGGGAAACCCGTAGATCGAACATTATTTAGAGGTATGATAGGAAGTTTACTATACATGACATCCAGTTGACCAGACTTAATAATTTCTGTATGATTATGTTTAATATATCAATCTAAACAAAGTTAATCCCATTTAAAATCAGTGAAATAAATTTTTCTCTATTTAAAGGGAACCATGTATTTTGGACACTTTTATACTTTTCGAAATTATTTTGTTTTAAATGTTTTTTTGGTTGATGATTTTGGTAGATGTAGAATTGATAATAATAGTATGTCTAGAAAATTTGATTTCTTATGAGATTTATTATTTTCCTTAGTTATACAAAAATTAACATTCAATAACACTTTCCACTACTGAAGCTGAATATATATCAACTGGAAGTTTTTGTGATCAGGTGTTGTGGATCCAACACACACTCATAGATTATGGTATGATTTTTACCAAAACATAGATATTGTGTGATAACACTAGTTCCATTTTCCTAACAAAAAACTATGTACACCACTCTCATGCAAAACACATAGATATTTGGCATCACTTTCTTAGAGATCACACACTAAAAGGGGATATCTTTCTGCAATTTATCAAAACACATGAACAACTTGCGGAAATTTTCACAAAATATTTACCCTCTGATATATATGAATACATTAAAATAACATTAGGAATGATAACTGTATGGTATTATTCAATGTTAAATTTCCATTTTACCCTATCTCCATATAGAAAGAAACTCCTTTTCATAGGGGGAGTACAATTGTTGTTAAAATTAAATTTTCATTGACAAAATTTGTCTTAGTTAAAAATTTTCACAATCAAAATTTTTGGAAGTCCTAATTTTTCGTAATCAAGATTTTTCTTAGTCAAAATTTTTGGTAGTCAAAATTTTTCCTACTCAAAATTTTTCTTACTCAATATTTTTTGTAGTACATTTTTTTAGACAAGATTTTTCATAGTAAAAATTTTTCATATTCAAAATTATGCATAGTCATAATTTTCTGTATTCCATATTTTTCATAGTCTAAAAATTCACATTTTTTAAAATATCTTTTCATTAATAAAATATTCTGTAATCTAAAGTCCTTATTAAAGAATTTTACTTATTACTGATCATATTACTATCAATTTGGAAGGTATTTTTCCTTTCATAAAATTTTGTAATCCACTTTTTACATATTTGTATTTTCATCTTATTTTATGAATTTTTAACTGGATTCATATATCCTTAAATCTAAAAGTTTTACGTTAAAAACAACCAAATATAGGATCCTATCAAAATCCTTCTATGGATTTAATCTCAACTGTTAGATCAGATCAGTCTTATTTCAATCATTATATCTTTTTCGAAATATGAACCATCTCCTAAAACGTGAATATTATGACCCCCGATAGTTTTACCACATTGGTTATCAAGATTTGGCTTGTGGGAACTGTATTGCCTTACTTAAGGTTCATTTTAAATTTTTTTGGTTTCCTCAAATATGAATGTATTTGGAAGCATCCACACATAAGAAAGTGTCACTTATAATGGAAATATGTGAATGGATGATCTAAAGGGAAAGGTAATTATATCTGAAGTTCTTTTCCAAATATGACTCTCTTATTTCAAAGAATATCATGTTGAATGGCTGGGAGGGTTTGTGTGTATTAAAACCAAAGGGACAAGACCTGGATTATCTGTAGTTGCTGGTAGAATTCTATGAGACCGTAATATTTTTTTTTGAGATGGAAAATATTAGTTTTATTTTAAGAGTTATGGGAATAAATATTCTCTTTCATTCAGTATAGATGCTAATATTATGGAAATTCATATGAGAGAGAAGTTTAATTCTGCAACCACAAGCTACCAATTGTTTCAAGAAGTTTTGCTAAGGAGAAAGCTAAAGAGTTCTTGGGTTTTCTAGGGTGAAGACCTCGAAGATCAACCATCTGTCTACAAAATTTTCAATTTTAGGTTTTATAAGTTCAAGTATTTATCATTCTGAGAAAAACTGATAAGGACATCCTAAAGAAAATTAGAATTTATATTTTAGATTTTCTGGTGATCCTTAGGAAAAATAACATTATGTAATATATCATGGTTACATTTTCAAATATCATGAATGAAACTATCAAATATTAGATTTTCATGTATCCGGAAATTCGTTCTATGCTCACAGTTATTTGTCTTAATTCTTTCAAAATTACTAGAATCACTAAGAAATGATATTTCAATGTTATGTTACATAGTAATGATACCTTGAGAAGGATGAAGGTTGTCTTCAATAATGAATCCAATGAATCATATGATTTATCTGAATCTGAAATTGAAGCCTGATCAAAGAAACCAAATATGGCTAGGACTTGCTAGAAAGGTGGGAAGAAGAGAAAGTTGAAGGAAACAGAAGTGAAGGAAAAAACTCTTGTAATTATGGAAACCCAATATGTACCTCTAAAACCAAAGAAGCAAAAAACCTATCTTGATGAAGTGGTTTCCAAGTGTATAGAAGACAAGAAGAATAGAAAGGAAGGGAAGACTAGTTTCTTCTTGGACACTGCTAAAGTCAGATCTTAAAGATTAAGGCTGCTAAGGAGCATGAAAAGCAGGGAAAGATGATGAAGTAGAAGAAGAAGATGTCAGAAGGTGAAATTGTCCAAGCTCTTCTCAATGACATCGAGAATGATTCTGAACAAAACATGGTACCTGAAATGTTTTTACAGGAATCACTTTTAGTGAATCTACGAAATAAAATGGTTATTACAAATCTAGAAGATGATGATGAAATTGTGCAAGAAGAGGAAGTGGAATATGAATAAGAGGAAGTAAGTGATGATCTAGATGAAATGTTAATCCAAGATGAAGAGTATCTTGAAAAGGAGGGTCCTTCTAAAAAATTATCGATTCGGACATCATAGGCTAAGTCTTCAAAACATGATACCCTAGGAAAAGATGATTAAGATCATGAAGAAGTATATAAACCAATTAAATAAGAGATAATCAACCATGAAATAGTTCATCAAGAAGTTCTTGGGGCATATTCTAAGAAATAAAAGGCTAAGGAATAAAAAATAATTCAACTATCAGATAGTGATCATGAATTTCCAAAAGCTGTAGAGATCATTTTGAGAGCTGATGAAGGAAAATATGTGGTGGTTGATACACCGAGGAAAGTTGTGGTGGAAAAGAATGATGTTGGTGGTTTGTCAAAGAGAAAAGATGAAGAGATAGAGAGACAATCCTCACCAACTAGAGAATCTGATTCAGAATCATCCTTTCTGGGACATTACTCTATGGTTCAATCATTGAAGATATTTGTTGAAACCATTCTATTGTTTTGATGTATAGATTCGAGGTTATAGAGGCTTCAGCACTCGTTTAATAAGAAATAAGATTTTTCCCCTCCTCTTAGAGAAATTCATCAAGCTTGAGGCCAATTTCAAATATTTTTTCGCTGGGTATGATGCTCATAGGAGGTTATGCATAGAAATCACTAATTGGTAAATGAAGACAACTAAAGAGATTATAATCCTTGTGGATTGTCAAGATAGTGTGAAGGATGATTTTGATACCAAAGATACACAATTCAACGATCTTACTAAAATTTTAGAGGAGAAGCTCAGTCTAGAACAAAAAAACACAGAAATAGGAAGTCAAAGATCTTAATAGAAAGCTTAATTCAAATGGTTTATTGGAATAAGGATAGAGATATTAGAATCGAGTTTGAAGAGAAGTTTTCTAAGCCGAAAGATCTCTTAAAGACTCTAGAAAAATACACTTATGGCATAGGATGAAAAACGTAAATCTCTTGAGATGAAAAATGAGTATCAAGATCAGTTTCTCAAATGTTTTGAAGAGTATCATAAGGTGCATAAAAATTTGAATACCATTTTCAAGAAGCTGATTCCCAAGGAAAAATAAGGATGATATTTTTTTCCTTATATCCGATCTTTTTTTGTATTACCTTCCTTGTACATATTTTTCAATCATAATAAAATTTTTTGTTGTCCTTTATTAGTTTGGTTGTTTAGTAATGATATTTCAGGTACCATATTTTTTCTATTATTTCTATTCATTTTTTAAAATCACAATGTTAAAGCAAGTAATGATAAAAAGGAATACTAAGTAAAGAAGAGAATTCCCCATGTAAGGTGTAGTTTATCTAAGAAAGAATTTTCTCAAAGAAGATTTCCTTATGAAATGAAAAGAAAAAATCTCTTTAAAGAAGTCAATAATTTGATCCTTTGGTATTTAAAAACATAAGGGGGAGTTATTTTTATTCACCATTATCCAATAGATAAGGGAGATATGTTTTTTTCAGTTCGTAATGGAAAAATTCGAAGCCCTTATATTCTATTTCATAATGATGTTTTTCCATTCCAAAATGGGAGAGATTGTTGAGGCAAAAAGGATTCCTTATGAATTTTTTATTCCTCTATGTTTGGAATATCAAAAACATATTATCATAAAGAAAATTATATTTTTCCTAATGATTTTATTAATAATGAAATATTCCATTCTTTAAGGAAAATTTCCATTCTCTAAGGAAAATTTCCATTCTCTATGGAAATTATTTATCCTCGCCTATGTTTTCATTGTTCACGTTTTAATCTCTCTAAATATGATTATTTTTATTACTATGTTTAAAACATGGTTTCACATATAGAACCTATAAATCCTATAATTCCATGGATATAGATTTTTCTGAATTCAGATTTCGAATTCTCTGAATTTGGGTTCTAAATTTTCTGAATTCAGACTCTGAAATCTCTAAATTCTGGTTCCTAATTCATTAAATTTGAGTTTTGAATCCTCTGAATTCATATTCTGAATTATTTTAATTCATACATTGAATTCTAGAAATTCAAACTTCAAATTTTATTAATTTAGGCATCAAAATCTCAGAATTCAGGATCCGAATTCTCAGAAGTCCCACTCCGAATTCTCTTAATCCGGGTTCCGAATTCTCTGAATTCAGGTTCTGAATTCATGGAATTTAGACTTAAAATTCTCCGAATTCAGGGTTAAAATTATCTGATTTCAGACTCATAATTCCTCATAATTCCGATTTGGAATTCATTAGAAATCAGACTCTGAAATAAACATAATTCAGATTACAAATTCTTTGAAAAACAGAATCCAAAAATCCATGACTTATAGACTCAGAATGTTTATTTAGTTAGTCTTTGAATTCAATTTTTCATATACTCCAAAAGTAGATTTTGTTATGAAACCTAATTTAGTTACTATTTTTATAAAACAATTTCAATCAATATATTTCTAACTAACCATTGTTTGAGTGACACATGTATAGGTCCATTAGAGATTCTAGGAAAAATATGATCGTTAGATGAGGGAGCCGACCATTGGTGAATTTCCTATAAATAGGAGCTCATTTGAATGAGATCATAGACTGTTCGATCACTCTAGATATTTCATGCTACTAAAGTGATATCAATAGAGGGAGAGAGACTCTCTTGATTCGTTAAGTTCTGAACATCTTCTTCAGATAGATTTTTGCGACTCTGATTGTTTCTGAGTATAATCAAGGGCTTATGAGGATAAGAAGACATATGTGCTGACTAACTTAATGTTTGAGGGATTGTGGGGATAGCAATAAAGATTATGTTATTCCTATCGAGATCTTACCTTGGTGTGGGTAAGAAATAATTTCTTGAAATTATAAATCATGGTACCTATATCCAAGGTTGTTGGATACCCAACACTTTGGGTTAAAAGATTTCATACTTGTTACTTGTTTTGTTTCATGTTTCTTTATGATGGATTTTGATAAAGAAAGTATAAAATTCTTATACATTCATGTACTTTTGTATACTTTGATTGATAATATTCTCTATACATCATGGTATGAAGGTTTTCCCAGTAAAATTTCCATAAGTTTCATTTCCTGCACCATATTTTCGGAACCTAAGAAGTTTGAATATTATAACTAAAACTAGCTTTGTGAATTTACCTTGATTAAATTTGTTAAACATGGTTTTTCATAAAGTTAAAAATGAATGTTTTTAAACTTACAACTCACCTCCTCTAATTGAGCATCTTCATATCATTTTTTTGATCCTACACATAGGTGTGAAATGGTCATTGTTATCATAAAAATGATTATAATAGGACACCAATTTTGTTTCAAGACACTTTTACCCATATTAAAGGAATTATTTAACTATAAAAGAAAAAAAATAAATACATATAATTGATAAATTTCATTTTTATAAGAACAATATTATCCTTCAGTTTGGAAATGATGTTTTTATACTTCATTTATTAGCCCAGGATGCATCATATGGTGAAGTGATGAATTAATTTCGAATACCTTTCCCATAGTTCAACATAAACCATTTAATAAATAGTTTGACTTTTGAAACTTACCAATGTTCATGATGAAAAATATTGAAAATAAGGTCAATAAATTTTTAAAATGGACTAATCATTAATCACATGAATAACATGAGGTAGAACATAATCATCATATACCAAAACTATTAATAACTTCATCATATATTATCTTGAAACTATATAATAACTTGACTAACAATAAAACCATAATTAAAATATGAATTCATACAAATTACATATCTAAAACACAATTTATATGATATATTCCATAAACATTTTTAATTCCATCAATGATAGTCTAACCAATTTTTAATGATTCACTAATCAGTTTCACAGAAGTTGACTCTATCCAATTTACTTTATCCTGGAATATAATCTCTTTTTAAAAATATCATTATTTAAGAATCATGACGTTCATTAGTGTTATCTTTGGAAAATTATTTTATTCCAATAGATCAACGGGAAATAGAATCACTTCTATTTCTTATTTTTACTATTCATCACATGCTTCCAAATCATTAAAGAAGAATTAATATAGTACAATCATTATACAGATCTTTATTCATAAAAATAGGATATCCATTATAATTTTACATAATTATTCTTGAAGACATATACAAAATATCATAATGATTACTCTTCATTATTAAACCATTAAATATGATTTATTATCTCATTTCTAATTCATTTTATATATCATTTGTATTTTGATCATCATCAACCCTATAACTATTACTCATATAACCATACTGATTTTCTTAATAATTTTCCTCTATGATGTATATTTTCATAATGGTCAGACTTTCCCCAGTTATAAAACTCAACCATCGATATCACCTTATGGAGACTATTATTCCTATATTTTTATTTTTTATGAGAAATTATTTACAATATATGATTATTTCCTCTACAAAAAATCATAATATTTATCTAATACATTCAATTGGTTGTTTAATGTCACATTATAAACCTATACTAAATTGAATCTTTATTTCACCATGATATCGACCACATGAGTGATTAGGTTACTTATATCCATATCTTCATTAGTGTTGTTGAGAGTTCGTTATTGTGAATGTTTTTAAAGATATATCATGATAATTTATTAGGACGAATCAAAATATCCTATTTTCATCTTTTAATTTCATTTCTCATTAATATATTTTCAAATGAATTCATTATTAATTGATTTTATTCTTGTTTCATTCCTATAATAAAACATAGAAGAAAAGTGCAAGAAATACGAATCATAGACATGTATCACATGGTCATGAACAATTAATTATAAGATGTAGGTTTAACATATGATATCCATGCTCATTACCAAATATGTAGGATTTTATCCTATATTTAGTCGTATCCTGAATTTTTTTAAAAAGGTTACATTCTATGATCTATGTTTTCCTAAATCTAGTTATGAAGGTTTCTACTAAACATACTATAATACCAACTGTAAGGACCCCGAACTCATTAGCCTAGAGATATCTCATTAAATTATAAAATTTTCATGATATAGGAAAATTGAAACCCAAAGGACTGAATATTTTATTATCCCGTGTAAACTAGTTAAAGAGATGAAACCCATTTTTTATTTTTATCAGAAAATGAAAGATAATAAATAAGAAAACTAATAAAAAATATCCCTAAAAACTCATTCAAATATATCTATTTTATATCTTATGGAATAAAAAAATAAGGGTGATGTCACGACCCGCCTTCACCAAAAGGAGGGAAGGGTCAGCAGGTTGCCAGGCCCTTCCTTCTTTAAGTTGAAGGAGAGATAATGTCCCCCGAAACCCGCCTTCAATTGGTCCCGGAGTGGCGACTAGCACCAAGGGTATAGGAAATTCTCGCAAATGGAAGGCATTACCCTTTTTATTTTATAGGTTCGAAAGATAAGGAGGAGAAAACCCAACAACACCAAGGTAGAAAGAAAAGTAAAGCCAAAAGTAAACCATTCCCACATGCATGTTTCAAAAGTGAAAGCCACAAAGTGCAAAAAGGTGACTACAAGGTAGGTAGCAAAAGAAAAAGAGAAATAACTGCAACTGCTCCAAAAGTCCGAGCTAGTAAGGTCCTGCGTGATCCCTGAAGTCCTCCTGGAAACCTGAAAGCAGTTTTATATACGTAGGGTGAGCATACAAGTACACTCAGTAGGGAAAACCAAGACTCTCGTGCACAAGTGGGGGAACGTACTAAAGTCCCGTGAGAAAAGAGTAAACCAAACACCTAACAAGGAAAACTATCCATCCCAGGCCTCACCAAGGCTCGCTCCCCAAATAACGCAAGTCAAGTAATATATATAAAAGAGCACATTGATGTTTGTGTACCCCGCGCCACTTTCCCACTGGTTATTGAGACATCCTACGCATCGGACCAATCCCGCCATTCTCACCGCAGTCCCACTGCCACACCCGCCCGCACACACCTGGGCCACAACCACACACAGTCCCACTGCCGAATCCCGCCCGCACGCACCTGGGCCACAACTATCACATGTAACCATGCCTGCAAACACCTAGGCCAGAACAACCACCACTACGCCCGAAGACACCTGGGCTAAAGGATCCACTGCCACGCCCGAAGACACCTGGGCCTCATCCCGAAGACACTTGGGAAACCACCTGCCGCACACACCTGGCCAACCACCACAACACCCTGCCCGATGGTTCTTGGGCTAATAATGGACTTCAGGCCATCACAGCCTGCCCAAAGGTACTTGGGCTATCCGGGAAAGGGAGCAGAAAGGAGCTAATAACCAGCCACTAAGTATAGTGTTGGAAAAAACACCATTCCCCCAGAAATAGGGGTGTTCGGCACTAAGTGCTCATCTTTGTGGGGCGCGAATAATAAACACAAAGCTACAAGTATAGATATAGGTAACAAACACTCACCCAAAACTTAGGTTTTCCTAGCCAAACTACAGAACACAACACCACTGCGTCCGAGTCACAATTCACGACCCTAGCCCACAAAACCATTTGTCCCATTCTTGTTTCACGTACAGTCAAATGTTCAATTAACTTTAAGCACTACTGGGCAACTACCATAAGCATAACCAAGGAAAGCGTCAAAAGCATAGATCAACCAAAACACTCACACCCGGTTCTGCCAACAGAGGATCTCTCCCCAATTTGTGATAAAAACTCACAACCACTGAAACCATACCAATAGGAGATCCCTTCCCCCAAATTCACACAGCCACCGAGAGTATAAAAGAACAGGGGATCCCATCCCCTCCCACATTTCCAGCAAACGGCCTGAAGGGAAAACAACCAACTACCACTACCAACACAAGTCAGGGATTTTCAGATTTAAAAGATTTAACACACTCCATGATTTCAAATTTCCATGTGTTCTAACAGGGAGTTATCACAGAAGGGTTGATCCTGGTGCTTTCAACTTATTCAGCTGAATATACGTGATTAACCAATTTCACTGCAGGAGTTCACAATTTCAGCAACCCATTTAAAACATCACGTGGGGATTCAAGTGCACACACACGACCACCAACGGCCTCAATTTTCAGAAAACATAAACCAGTACAACAAAAGGGATGATCACAAGTTAAAGCATAAACAACGATCACAACCCCTTCCCTTTCTTTCTTTAGAACTTCATTTATTATCTTCATTAGGGTTCGGTTCAACCAATTCCGTAAGAACAAAATAACGCCCACCCCGCATGATACACAAAAGTGATAGACGAAAGAAATTCCCTACCTGTTGATAGATGATAGAAGTTTAGGCCGGGGGCGCGGAACATTACGGATAATGACGCAGCGGTCCCGATGCACCAGAAGAGCCACGATCGAAGAAGGGGGGGGGGAAACCACGGCCTAACCCTTAAATTATAAGAGTCGGGAACGGTTGAGATAAAAACGCCGAACCGCGTAAGACGTGGAAGTCGTGGGTTGACCACGTGGCTTGACTAATCATTAATGGTGCTGAGTTGTTAAAACCGACTCATGAGCCGATTCAGTATTTAATTAAACTTTTGTCTGCGTTACTGGAACAACTTGGCAAGGCCGGGTGACGTCAGCCGGTTCCGCCGATCCGTCACACCGATCGGTCGCACCGATCGGCCTCACAGATCGGTCTCACCGATCGGCCTCACCGATCGGTCGCACCGATCGGTCTCACCGATCCGTCTCACCGATCCGTCTCACCGATCCGTCTCACTGATCCGTCTCACCGATCCGTCTCACCGATCCGTCTCACCGATCCGTCTCACCGATCCGTCTCACCGATCCGTCTCACCGATCCGTCTCACCGATCCGCACCCCTTAAGGATCCGGATTTTGGCAAAGGAAGGGACCAAGGGGGGTCTGGGTCATCACATCAGATACCTCTTAAACGATTCCCGTCCTCAAGAATCACAACAAACCAGAAGGAAGGAGAGGGTCCGAACAACCATCTTCGAAAGATACCTCTTAGGAGTGAACCTCTGCTAACTAAAAACACTCTCCTGACAAGAACTAAGCAACATACCACGCCAAACAACCCGGTCATGCGGGTTCGGGGAGTTCCCCTCCCCCATGTCAAGATATTATCCGCTTTGGGCGACACTGACTCGCCCGCACGGGTTCAATCGCATCCACCTTAATGCATCTTGATTAGGGGTCGGGTTCCCTCTTCCCTTTAGCCGGGGCTTTTCACACACAGCAGAGGAAAGCAACTAGTACATTTCATAGCCAAAAAGGTCAAACGTTCTACCACAGCAGGTACAAAAGGAACAAAGCTCAAAACAACTCAGGGTATTGGGCACGCATCTGTGCTTCCCTTTCCCACGTCCTTTCCTCGAGCCCGCCATGTCTCCACACCACACGAACCAAGGGAATAGCTCGCCCATGAAGCACCTTCTCCTTGCGATCCTCGATCATCACTGGTTTTTCCACAAAGGTTGCGTCGTCCTCGATGTCCAGTTCACCCCAATCAAGGACGTGTGAAACATCGTGCAGATAACGACGGAGCTGGGATACATGAAAGACATCATGTATCCTTAGCAGCGGCGGAGGTAACGCTAGCTGATAAGCCACTTCGCCGACCCGCCGTAGCACTTCGAAGGGTCCGACAAATCTGGGGGAAAGCTTACCCCCTTGTCGATCCTCCGTTGTCCACGCCGCGGGGAGACCTTCAAGAACACGTGGTCTCCAACCTCAAACTCCAAGGGCCTTCTCCTGGTATCAGCATACGACTTCTGTCGATCCTGGGCCGCCTTCATCCTTTCCCGTATGAGCTGAATCTTCTCTGTCGTGTTCTGAACTACCTCCGGGCCAAGGATGCCTGCCTCTCCTACTTCGGTCCAACACACAGGTGAACGGCATGGCCTCCCGTACAGAGCCTCAAACAGGGCCACACCGATGGTAGAGTGGTAGCTATTATTGTAGGAAAACTCTACTAGAGGCAAGTATCACACCCACAACTCTCCTGAGTCCAGAACACATGCCCGTAGCATATCCTCCAAGGTCTGGATGGTTCGCTCCGTTTGTCCATCTGTCTGGGGATGGAAAGCAGTGCTAAGGCGTAACTGGGTGCCAAACGCATGCTGCAATCCTCTCCAGATTCGTGAGGTAAACCGTGCTTCCCTATCCGAGACTATAGACCTCGGAACTCCATGCAACCGCACCACCTCATTCACGTACTTTCGTGCCAAAGCATCCACAGTACTTGACTCCCTGATTGCCAGAAAGTGAGCTGATTTCGTCAACCTGTCCACCACCACCCAAATGGCGTCGCACCCTCCTTGGACCTTGGGTAGTCCCGTGACGAAATCCATTGAGATGTCATCCCACTTCCACTCGGGAACAGCAAAAGGCTGCAGTAGGCCGCCTGGAACCCGATGTTCAGCCTTCACTTGCTGACATACTAAGCATTTGGCCACGAATTCTGCCACCGCTCGCTTAACTCCGGGCCACCAGAACTGCCTTTTCAGCCCCTAGTACATCTTGGTAACTCCTGGGTGCACTGCCAGGGGTGAGTTGTGGAACTCACTGAGAACCTTGCCACGCATCCCTATTGGAACAAACAACCTTTTCTGGAAAAGCATCCGGTGCTGACCAACCTCTGTCCATTCTCTCAGAGCATCACCCTGGTCAACCCGATCACGCATCACTTCGCACTCGGGGTCTCCCCACTGAGACTCCTCCACTTGTCGAAATAGAGACGACTGCACTATCATCTGATATAGGCAGCCTCTGCCAGTATCCATCTTTGCATCCAGGTGTAAGGAAGCCAACTCCTCCATTGCCTCCCAGGCATTTGCCGACTCTCGGACCGTATCCTTCTGCGTCCTCCTGCTCAAGGAATCGGCCACCACATTTCCCTTTCCCTCAGTATAAGAGATTTCAAAGTCGTAGTCCTAGAGGAACTCCACCCATCTCCGTTGTCGCAAGTTCAAGTCCCGCTGGGAGAAGATGTACTTTAAGCTTTTGTGATCTGTGAAGACCACAAAGCATTCCCTGATGAGGTAGTGCCGCCATAACTTTAGCGCAAAAACGACCACCGCAAGATCCAGGTCATGGGTGGCGTAGTTACGCTCATGGGGGCGTAAATTCCTGGACCCGTAAGAGATCACCCCTTGTTGCTGCATCAACACGCATCCCAGGCCCTGTCCTAAAGCATCACAAAATACCTCATAGGCCATCCCTTCTTCTGGTAATCTCAACACTGGGGCACTAACCAGCTTTTCTTTTAGGTAGCTGAAGGACGACTCGCATTGCTCGCTCCACACGAAAACCTGGTCCTTCTTGGTCAAAGCCGTTAAAGGGGCTGCTACTCGGGAGAAGTTGGGTACAAATCTCCGGTAGTAACCTGCCAGTCTGAGGAAACTCCGGACTTCCGCCACATTCTTGGGTGCTGCCCAAGACACAACTGCCTTAACCTTTGATGGGTCGACTACTACCCCCTGCTCAGACACTACATGCCCGAGGAAGTGCACTTCTCGTGTCCAGAACTTGCACTTTGACAACTTCCCGTAGAGCTGGTGCTGACGGAGGACTTCCAAAACTATCCTCAGGTGCTCTGCATGGTCCTTTTCTGACCTTGAATAGATCAGGATATCGTCGATGAATACCACCACAAACCGATCCAGATACTCCCTAAAGATGGAGTTCATAAGCCCCATGAACACAGCCGGGGCGTTCGTAACACCAAAGGGCATGACCACGAACTCAAAGTGCCCATACCTGCACCTGAACGCCGTCTTTGGGACCTCGCTATCCTTTACCCTCAGCTGGTGGTATCCAGATCGCAGGTCGATCTTCGAGAACCATCCTGCCCCCTTCAGCTGGTCAAAAAGATCATCTATCCTCGGAAGAGGGTAGCGATTCTTGATTGTTACCTGATTCAGCCTCCTGTAATCGATGCACAACCTGAGGCCACCATCTGCCTTCTTTGCGAACAAGACTGGGGCACCCCACGATGATGCACTTGGACGAACATAACCCCTCTTCATCAGATCGTCAATCTATATCCGCAACTCATGTAGCTCCGAAGGTGCCATCCGGTAAGGAGCCATCGAGATTGGTCGAGTGCCGGGCTTCAGGTCTATCCCGAACTCGAGATCACGTCGAGGGGGTAGAGTCATCACCTCCTCAGGAAAGACGTCCATAAATTCACAAACGATCTCTGGTACATCCACCATTTCCACATCTACTGATTATATCGTCAGTTCGGTCAACAAGGAGAGGAGAGGTTCCTCCCTCCTGTTTCCCTTCGGACAGCTCCGCTCGCCGGTGAAAGTAACACGCTGGCCGTCCAAATCGGAGAACACCACCCTTATTTGGAAACAGTCGATGACGGCGCACACAGAATATAGCCAGTCGATGCCTAGGATGACATCGTACGGCTGAATCTGTAGCAGAAGGAGATCCCTAACCGACTGATGTGGCCCTAACATCAGTCTACATCCCCTAAAAACAAACAGCAAGTCGGTCTGACCTCCAAATGGTGTGCTCAACACCAAGGGAACTGGAAGTCTCTCGGCATCTAGACCCAAGGCGCGGGCCAGACTGGGTGCAAAAAGGAGTGCGAAGCTCCGGTATCAAACAAAGCATAAGCAAGAGTGCTAAACACACTGATCGTACCTCGAACAACCTCTGGCCCTGCTAAAACTGTTGCTTCTGTGGCGTGTAACTGTCCATGCCCAGCTCCCCTACCCCTCGGCTGTCGGCCACCTCCCCGACCACGCCCTGGTCGAGGTCCCTGGGGAGCGCCCTGAGGTCGGCCTCCCCCTCCTATGTCTGCCTGCGGAGGAGCGGGAGCTCGCTGTCCCTACTGCTGCTGCCGGAAGGGTCTGGCTGGAAACTGCTGCTGCGGCGGATGCTGGGGATGACTGCCACTGCTGTACTGCACCCGATCGGGGCACTGACTCCGGAGATGTCCAGGGCTCCCGCAGATGAAGCACTGTGGTCCCGAGCCTGAAGGAAAAGAACGTGGGCCAGGGGATCGAAACTGAAACTGCTGCGGCCTGCTCCCTGTGGGTCGGAACCTGGAGGGTCCCGATGCTGGAGGCCTGGCGCTGACAGCCTTCCCCTTAGATGGTCCCAGATGGATCCCTTCTCGTGACACTCCGCCCAGAGGATGCATCCTTTCCACCACTTCGGCCTTCTTATGAACCTCTAAGTATGTCGGAAGGGTAAAGGGGGTAACAGCATACTGGAGGGAGGGTCGGAGCGCCTCCTCCAAACGTCTTACCCGAGACTCCTCATCGGGAAAGAGGTCCGGAGCAAAACGCAGGAGGTCCTTGAACTTGATTCCAAGTTCCCTCACGGACATGCTCCCCTGCTGGAGGGAGATTAGCTCCTGCCTCTTCTCCGCCTTCATTGTCGAGGAGAGAAACTCTGCCCGGAACTCCTTCTCGAAATCCGCCCAGGAAAGCTCAGACTCTTTCCTACTCCCCAGGTGAAGCATCCACCACTGACGTGCCACTCCTCGCATCTGGCTAACAGCCAGAGGAACCCAGTACTCGGTCGGGGCCCGAATCAGGCCGAAGGCTATGACTAGCTCCTCTAGCCAGCCTTTCATCTTCATATCGGAGGTGCTGCTCTCATACTTCTCGAGGGCCTGTCGCTGGAAGGCTCGAAGGGTCTTCTACCACTGGTCGTCCTCTTCCTCTCGATCAGCTCTCTGCCGATTGGAAAAAGTAGTCTCAGGAGTCTCGATCGCCTGTACCACACGTGGTCGCCTTCCAGGTGCCATAGCTGCAAGGTAAACAAGGAATGCCTAAGCCCAGTAGTGTAAAGAAAATCGTTCTTAAAACTTATTAAGATTTAATTTATTCTTAATTTCCCAAGACATCCCAGAAACACAAGAACACAAGTCATTTATGATGCATGTACCTTTCCTAGGGTCTCAACCCTGCAATCAGTGTGGCCTCACTTGGTCGTTCGGTAGGTCCAGAGTCCTTGCATCGGATCACGGGGGGATCTAAAATCCCGTGTCCTAGCCGGTCTTCCCTGGCCTAATTCACGCTCCAAGGTCACCCAACACCGTTGCCTTACCATCCCATGCAATCCTCACTGTGCCTAACTCCAGACTCCGTCCTATCTCTCAACCTCCCTCTGATACCATTCTGTCACGACCCGCCTTCACCAAAAGGAGGGAAGGGTCAGCAGGTTGCCAGACCCTTCCATCTTTAAGTTGAAGGAGAGATAATGACCCCCGAAACCCGCCTTCAATAGGTCCCAGAGTGGCGACTAGCACCAAGGGTATAGGAAATTCTCGCAAATGGAAGGCATTACCCTTTTTATTTTATAGGTTCGAAAGATAAGGAGGAGAAAACCCAACAACACCAAGGTAGAAAGAAAAGTAAAGCCAAAAGTAAACCATTCCCTCATGCATGTTTCAAAAGTGAAAGCCACAAAGTGAAAAAAGGTGACTACAAGGTAGGTACCAATAGAAAAAGAGAAACAACTGCAACTGCTCCAAAAGTCGGAGCTAGTAAGGTCCTGCGTGATCCCCGAAGTCCTCCTGGAAACCTGAAAGCAATTTTATATACGTAGGGTGAGCATACAAGTACACTCAGTAGGGAAAACCAAGACTCTCGTGCACAAGTGGGGGAACGTACTAAAGTCCCGTGAGAAAAGAGTAAACCAAACACCTAACAAGACAAACTATCCATCCCAGGCCTCACCAAGGCTCGCTCCCCAAATAACGCAAGTCATGTAATATATATATATAAGAGAACATCGATGTTTGGGTACCCCGCGCCACTTTCCCACTGGTTATTGAGACATCCTACGCATCGGACCAATCCCGCCATTCTCACCGCAGTCCCACTGCCACACCCGCCCGCACACACCTGGGCCACAACCACACGCAGTCACACTGCCGAATCCCGCCCGCAAACACCTGGGCCACAACTATCACATGTAAACATGCCTGCAAACACCTAGGCCAGAACAACCACCACTACGCCTGAAGACACATGGGCTAAAGGATTCACTGCCACGCCCGAAGACACCTGGGCCTCATCTCGAAGACACTTGGGAAACCACCTGCCCCACACACCTGGCCAACCACCACAACACCCTGCCCGATGGTTCTTGGGCTAATAATGGACTTCAGGCCATCACAGCCTGCCCGAAGGTACTTGGGCTATCCGGGAAAGGGAGCAGAAAGGTGCTAATAACCAGCCACTAAGTATAGTGTTGGGAAAAACACCCTTCCCCCATAAATGGGGGTGTTCGGCACTAAGTTCTCAACTTGGGTGGGGTGCGAATATGAAACACAAAGCTACAAGTATAGATATAGGTAACAAACACTCACCCAAAACTTAGGTTTTCCTAGCCAACCTACAGAACACAACACCACTGCGTCCGAGTCACAATTCACGACCCTTGCCCACAAAACCATTTGTCCCATTCTTGTTTCACGTTCAGTCAAATGTTCAATTAGCTTTAAGAACTACTGGGCAACTACCATAAGCATAACCAAGGAAAGCGTCAAAAGCATAGATCAACCAAAACACGCACACCCAGTTCTGCCAATAGAGGATCCCTCCCCAATTTGTGATAAAAAATCACAACCACTAAAACCATACCAACAGGAGATCCCATCCCCCAAATTCACACAACCACCGAGAGTATAAAAGAACAGGGGATCCCATCCCCTCCCACATTTCCAGCAAACGGCCCGAAGGGAAAACAACCAACTACCACTACCAACACAAGTCAGGGATTTTCAGATTTAAAAGATTTAACACACTCCATGATTTCAAATTTCCGTGTGTTCTAACCGGGAGTTATCACAGAAGGGTTGATCCTGGTGCTTTCAACTTATTCAGCCGAATATACGTGATTAACCAATTTCACAGCAGGAGTTCACAATTTTAGAAACCCATTTAAAACATCACGAGGGGATTCAAGTGCACACACACGACCACCAACGGCCTCAATTTTCAGAAAACATAAACCAGTACAACAAAAGGGATGATCACAAGATAAAGCATAAACAACGATCACAACCCCTTCCCTTTCTTTCTTTAGAACTTCGTTTATTATCTTCATTAGGGTTCGGTTCAACCAATTCCGTAAGAACAAAATAATTCCCACCCCGCATGATACACAAAAGTGAAAGACGAAAGAAATTCCCTACCTGTTGATAGATGATCGACGTTTAGGCCAGGGGCGCGGAACTTTGCAGATAACGACGCGGTGGTCCCGATGCACCAGAAGATCCACGATCGAAGAAGGGGGGGAAACCACGGCCTAACCCTTAATTTATAAGAGCCGGGAACGGTTGAGATAAAAACGCCGAACCGCGTAAGACGTGGAAGTCGTGGGTTGACCACGCGGCTTGACTCATCATTAATGGTGCTGAGTGGTTAAAACCGACTCATGAGCCGATTCAGTATTTAATTAAACTTTTGTCCGTGTTACTGGAACAACTTGGCAAGGCCCGGTGACGTCGGCCGGTTCCGCCGATCCGTCACACCGATCGGTCGCACTGATCGGCCTCACCGATCGGTCGCACCGATCGGTCTCACCGATTGGTCTCACCGATCCGTACCCCTTAAGGATCCGGATTTTGGCAAAGGAAGGGACCAAGGGGGGTCTGGGTCATTACAGGTGAGACCCAAGGATTATTAAGGATTTAGTATAGTGGAAGATAACATGAATAATTAATTCATAATCAACATGGAAAGATAAAAGAACTAAACAAGAATTCCATTTAAGAAATTAATTTTTCACAATATTAATCCACAAATAATATCATATTGAAAATCTCATGGATAATAATAACAGAATTATAAATGAAATGATTAATTATAAGACATCATCTTTCTTATATATATAATGCAATTACAATCATGTCCTCTCACAAGATTGTTTATGCTTTTTGGAAAAACCATTTCTTTATTCAACATTATTCATCTCATGAAAATATCGATGTATCATGGTGGATTTCAATATACAGCCCAAACCATTATTACATGTCCAAATAATTTATTATATATCAAATATCAAATTTAATTTCTTAAAAAATATCCATAGTGAGTAAGAGATACAGATGTAACATTATTTTCCCAATTAATCAAGCACATTCAAAGTAGACTGCGTATATAAATATTGTTTAAATATTTAGTAAAAAATAATATCTATTACAAAATATTTTTTTAGATTTAATTTAAATTAAATTTTCATTGAATAGTGGTAATAAATAAATCAAAGGGAGGAATAAATACTATAGGAAAGGGTTTATAGACATAATATAATGATTTTCATTGATGAACTAAAATTAAGACGAAGTCCCTTCCAAAGATCATACCATTTATCAAATTAATAAACTAATTATATCCACCATAAATCCATATAAAACAAGTTGAAATAGGTTATATCATAACAAAATTTCATTTCACACATAATCGTAAATGGCATAATCATTGAAGTATAATTTTAACCTAATGATTGTAAAATGAGTTAACAAATACCTTATAACATTAAAATTTGTTGAATCATATGACCCATTAAAGAGATAATGATCACAGAAAATATTAAATTCTAATGATATAATGATATCAATGATATAATATATTAATGGGTTGTTTATACACTACAGAAATTATATTAGGGGTGAATACAACATATATCTCACAAAAGTAAAGAGTGAGACCATAAACACTAACCTTACGCTTCACTGTAGTAGTGAATACTTTATCCTATTATATAACGGTTTATATTTTAATTTATAGAACTAAATTAACATTTATATGTCATTATATGACGAGTTTTAACAACTTATGACCCTTTCATTAGAAATACGTCATTATTTTCATGATTTCAAGTGCGTTCTTTTCTGGGATTCAGGATTGGATCAATTTTTTATAAATATGGATGCCCTTTTAAAATGGGATTAATACTAAATAATTGGAATGAAATACTAGAAATTCAATTAAATAAATTTAAATGGTCCCATATATCATTTTTATTTCGTGTATGAGGATGATTCATATGATAAAATTTTACTAATAAATGATTAGTTTATGATGGAAATTTATATGAGAACTATGAAATAGTTTCATTTTATTTAATATTGATAGTATATAATTGTTATAGAACATGAAAAATTTTATTATATACCTATTAATATATTATTCAACCATAGTGATACTTTTATGACTAGACATGAAGGTGGTAATGAAAAGAATGAATGCATTATTCACAGATATGGAAAGCCACCATAATTTGGACAATGGTTTCATTTAATTGAATAAGAGGATATTAAAAATGAAATATATAAGAGTTATTAAATTATAAACATGTATATTCAATATAAATTATTTTATATTTATAATTCCTTGATTGAGGACGGAGGTTAAGAGAAAGCAGAATAAGAGAATAAAATAAGAGCAGTGCTTTGAGAAAATTACCTATGGAATATCACCTTATTGAGGGACCCCTTCATGATTCAGGATTTAAAATTTTTGTAATACTAGTAAAAAATGTATGTTCTTATAGTGAGAATGATATGTTTATTTAGTTATTACTATATATTTTATTCTTTTGAGAATAAATGGGGTGGTGAGAGGTGGTATTTATACTTGAGCGGAGGTTTTTTTAAGTTATTAATTACTTATTATTATATATTTAATGAAAACCACCTTGAGGTGGCCTTAATTTACATGAATTTTTATGATTAGTAATGTTTTCATGGATGATAAAGGTTGATCAACATATCATACAACCATTACTGATATTATTTTTTAGGTATTTTAAGCCATTAACTTTTAAATTTATCACATTTCACTAGTCTACCTATATTAGAGTTAATAATATTTTTACCAAAAAATGTTTTTAAACATAAAACTGAAAATGAAATTATAAACTAATATATAACATTTTTTTATAAAATGTGATTTCAATTTTACCTATTACATTTATATAACATTAAAAAATAGATTTAAAATTAATCTTACAGATGAGACGAAGAAGCGTGCTTTTAAAGAGAAAATTTTAAAAAGTTTTAAATGTTTTTATATAAAAATTCTATATAAAAATTAATTATATGAACCAATATTATTAATATATGTATAATTTAACACGTTTTTCCATAAACCCAATTTTTAATATAATTTCACATTTAAAATTATTTGTATGATAAGTATGTTTTCAATTAACGTTCACTATTTTTATTAATTAATCCACAATGAAACATCTCAGAAAAATATCAAAAACTCACCCTAAGAAAATATTGATGTTATGATTTTTAAAAAAGAAGTCTATTTTTTAAAATAAAATTTATATAATGGTCAAAATTTAATTTTAAAACACTTGTTCCATTAAAGTGTGGAAAACATTCCATTGAAAAAAATATAGATTGTTATGCTTAATATTTTATGGGTTTTTATAATAAGACTAAAAAAATATTGTAGGATTTTAAAAACATATTATTTTATATATATCATAAAAAATAAATTATGATCAATCATTAATAGTTATTAATATAATTTATTAATTTATAATTTCATTGTGGTTATAAAAATAGTTTTCTATAAAAACGCATCCTTCATGTTTGATTGGTTTTTATTATAATTGATAATTAATTATTAAATAATGAATTCATATTATAAAAATTATATAACAATATTTTAATAACATAGTTAATATCATTCATTCCCTTTATTTTTATGGTTATGTTCTAACTATCACAATTATTTAATATTTAATAGTTTGTTTAAGTACAATGTTGTTTATAATTTCAGTAATCAAACCCAGTGTTTTTTTAAATATTGGGGTGTTTCAAAAATGTTTACATATCTATAAAGATGTGATGGGGTGATTGAATTTTTATATATTAGGAGGAGTGACATTAATGTAAATATAAAATAGAAAACACAATTGCGAGTTCTTCTATTTATCATGTCCCTCCAATAATTTTCCAAAATCGTTCCAAGAGTTGATAATTTAGAAATATGGGCAGAAAATCGATTTCAAACAAGTGTATTGATAATTTTCCCCTTAAGATTTTAGTTTGTCTACTAGGTAAAATAATTTACACCGTCATAGCTATAATTAATTTTAAATCCATTCACTAATATTTTTGGTCCAAAACTAAATTGAAATTTTTAAAAATTATAATTTTTTTGATTCGAAATATGGTATAATTTTTCCCAAATTTAAAAAAAATATTTGGACAATATTAATTTAAAATTAATCCAACAGATAGGATGATAATGTAGGGTTTAAAATTTTAAATGTTCAAAAGTACACTATTTTTTTATTTATGAATACTATATAAATATTATTTAAATGAACTAAATTTTATTAATAGATTTATAATTGATATAATAATACATGAAAACCAATGGAAAATATAATTAATCAAATAAAATTTTTTAGATAAAAATGCAGTTTTCTAAATAAAATTCAATTTTTTTTCAATATCCTTCAAAAAATGAAATGTCATAGAAAACTACCACAAGGTCATTGTAAAAAACTTTTGACCATCATGAATAAAAAATGATTGTTATTTTTTAATATAAAATTGTTAAATGTACCAGGATTTATTTTTCATATAGGTATGCCATTAAAAGGTGACAAAACTACCTTTCGAAATGTATATCATTTAATGCATAAAATTTTATTTTTTTCTCATCATATACCTATAAAATCGATTAGATGAATGTGAAAAATATTTTATTGAAAATAATATATATATATATGCCATTAGTATCATTCATTAATTTTATTTATTAAGACTAAATGACTTTGGGAGAAAAAAATTAGTTTTTTATAAACAAATTCCTTTAAATTTAATTGTTTTTTCATTTATAATTAATTTTTAACAAATGAATTTAACAATATATTTTTATATTTTATTTAATTATAATCATAAGGAAAAATTTAATAGCTAATAGTTAATTTTAATTTTAAAAAATCACATTAATAGTTTTCCATAGTACTCAGTCTTGCGTATAACATAAGACATCGATGAAAGTCAATGTTTCATGTGACACAAGATAACATTGAGGTTTCATGTAGATAAATATAAGAATAATGTTGACTTTAACTCAAATTATACTTATAGTATCATGTAGATTATTCTTAACATGGTGTTTCGTATAATGCAATATAGAAATAAAATTAATGTAATATTAAATGGAAAATATTTTAATGTCTTGGGATGTTAAATCTACCCTCAATGTCTCATGGTAAAAATTCTTGTTGAATATATCCTTAAATGTAGTCAATTGTAATTTATCATAAATCACAACCAACATGATGTATTCTCACCATTTACGACCTCATCCCTCTAGTATATAATTAAAAAATTGGACCATGGATGTATTGAGGTAATGAATAAATTTTTGTTTTCCCTCAATATTAACTTTATATTCATTGGGATCCAAAGAGCCATAGTAAAATGAAAATATATATTGATTATTCATAGTAAAATCCTATCAATTATTTATCACTAATGATTTCCTAGAATTATTAACCGACCCAAATATCAAGTGATTCTGAATAAAAACTGTATGAGAACAGTGTCTAGAGGAGGTTTGGATTATAATTTATTTAATGGATCTCTCCTTGTTTGATTTAATTCAGACCATCTTGGAGGAATTTTCTTTGAAAAAAGAATCATAAATCATAGTAAATACATATCTAGACTATTTTTTTTTAAAATAATAAAATAATCTTATAAATAATCTCAAAAATGTAACAAAAATTTCTATAAAAGACTCTAATTATAATATAGGGAATCAATATTTTCATGGGTTTTATGAATATTTTGAATAATTGTGGACTAACTAAGAGAGGTCCAATGGTATTGTGTCTAGGCTAGTTTCATAGCCTATTCATAGTTATTAAATATTTGTTCCTAAGACATTTTCCTGTATTTTTCATTCCATTTTAACTAAAAATAATTAAATTTTCAAAAATAACAAATGGTATTCCCCCAAATATAATGATTATATATAATAAAATAAATGTATACCCAATTACATAAGAATAAAACTAAAATAAAACACATACTTCTCAACCACCCATAATAAATCAATGTTTTACATGGATAATAGTTAGATGTGCACTCCTCCATACTCACCTTTAATTTTCAAATGTTACACCTCCTTGCTATAAATACTCCTCAAATACTAATAGGCCTATTGTAAAAATTCAGAAAAAACCTTCCAATGTAAACTCACAATGATTCCTAGTCCTATCTAATATATTTCTATATAAAAATTATCGATCTTCATAGGTTGGTGATAAGAACTATGGGTATCAAATATGACTTATGAATGTTCTTTGAACACGAATCCTCATAAAACACAACATAGACTGCACTATAGAATATATTCTGATTTATCCTCAACTTAAACATCTACATGGATAGTTAAGAAAATAAAAAAAAATCCCTTTAAAACATATAATTATTTATTAAAAAACATAAATATAAATCAACAATTTAAAAAATAAAAATAATATGAGTTACATGGAAAAAAAGTTATATAAACACCAAAATAAGATATATTCTCGAATTCCTAATAAATCACCACCAAATATCCCCATTAATGGTTCCCCAAAATAGTATATATGAGACATATCTTTATAAACCCCAATCATCACTAATCATCACCAACCATCATACCATGATAGATAAGATGTGTTAAGAAAAACAAATCTCAGTTATGACGATATTCCCATTACTTTCATATGACAGGAAAACATTTTCATACTCACTCAAGATATATGTAGGGTGTGAGGAAAATCTATGTAGGATACCATTTTGACATTACAAAATATTTTTTTCATTTAAAACAATTGGTTTTATCATGAAAAAATTATAGATAAAATATTACTTTTAATAGAATTATTTTCCCAAATAAACAATATGAAAATCCATTTCAAATCACATTAGTGTTGTAATGATATACTGTATTCAAATATAAGAAAGAACATGGAATTAATTAATCATAACAAAACTAAATACAGTTTAAACATCATGTATCAATACAAATAATGATATATATGAATAATACATCACATTTTCACCACAATAGTGTACTGAAAATAATAATAAAGGGGGTAAATTGGGCCTTGTCCATGAAATAATAACTTCTAAATGAACCCAAATACACAATCCTCTAATTACTCTCTTAGTATCATTAGGTGTCAAATACTATCAATAATAAAATATAAATTACGCACTAGTTAGAGTATAATATAAATAAGTGTAACACTAATCTATTTTACCCAAACACATTCCCAATGATTCCATTTGAAACTCATCAATAACCACTTCACATAACATAAAAATATCTTATAATTAACACAAGAAACATTAAAATAAACTAAACCATGCGGTGAAAATATATAATCTTAATATCAAATAATCTCATAGACTATTAAACATTAAATCAAATATGACTTATTTATTATGGAAACATAATTGATAAATTATTTCTCTTAGAAAACATCATGGAAACAATTATATTAAATATAATTACTCCTTAATTTTTTCTATCAAATGCATTATCAGTGTACACATTTCATTAAAAAAATAAAAAAAATACAAATTTTTTTCAAACAAGACTCCATGAAACAAAATGAATATGTTTTTTATGCTTCTATTGTGGTTCTCCATAATTCTAGAATCTACATCCTTAGACAACCCATGACCTATTTTGGAACAATATTCCTAAATTCCAATGGAATCTATCCTCTAACATCATTTTTATTCATTCCATCACATTCCTCAGAATAAGATGACTGTATGTCATATCCTCCATCCATAGGTTTCTTATTATAGTATGTCACATACATTGGATCTCCCTTACACCTCTATTATTTTTTCATCAATCTCTTTCCTGGTTCCATATTCATGTAGAAACTATTTATTTATAAAACATTCCTAAAAAACATTGAAGGTATATATAGTTGGAGAATATGAGGATGTTGGTCAAATTGGGTTTAAGTTAATATGTTCTTCTTTTAAGGTCTTGGGGGAAACTTATTCTCTAACATACGTATTTTTAGGTAAAAAACATATGGAATTCCATTTTCACTATGAGGAAACATGTATAAATCTTTCAATTTATCCAAGTGTCATCACCTCATAAATAATGTACTAATCATCTAAGATGTCCCAAATGATTATTTTCAGGAATCTAGCATTCAACATGCTATGTAATATATTCTCATCCCATATGGCTTCTTTGGCTCATGCCCTAGGGTATCCAATGCTCATAAAACAAGTTAAAAATATTAGTCTCATCACCTAATGAGTGTGATGTGATCATATTCACATCACATATGATTCTTATTATTATAAGATAATGAATATCATACTAATCACTAGAGATCACACATTTGGTTGGTCACCTATGAGGAGAGAGTATAAATCATAAGATCATCAAATATACATACTAGGTTAATAACATATGAATCCCATGTCCATTACCTAGGAATGGGGTTTTTATGCATCATGTGAGGGTTTATAGGTTTAAACCCATATGATGGTGTGTAAAATTTTTATAGTCCAGTGTATATTTTCCCAAATATGCTTGTCACATGCAATTAAAATGTTTAATATGAGTGAGATAATTTAATGATATAAAGTATTCTATATAAAATCATCATGTATCATGTAAATAAGATGATTTTTCACTATAGTGAGTTTAGAATAGAATGGGAACATTGGATCTCTATGGATATTGGTTGGGAATAGATGAATATGATGATAAGGCTTGAGAGCTACTACATGTATAGGGGAAAGATAGGTGATTTGGTTTCATATTTTATAGATCATGTAGTATCCTCTAGATTTTCACTAGTGAATGGGAGATATTATTGTTGGATATCCATACTAATCCTTAGATTGGAGTCCTATACAACCTTTTGAAAGTAAATGATAAAAACCCATGTAGTTATTAAACACCATTTAATGGCATACAACAAGAACGCACCATTCTATTTATGTTCATTCAATAAAGATGGTCGTTTCATGATATATTAGTTTGAAACATGATATTGTGGTTCTTATTCTTAGAGAACCAAGATTTTACTAAAGATTAGAGAAGCTCATGTGTATGGATTATATAATTTTGTATTATATATTGTTAGAGATAATCCCTTGAGCATCAGGCGAGGAAACCTTTGCCCATTTAACATATTATCCTAATTTATTCTCTTTCTTCATCATATATTCATTATATATGTCAATTATTGAATTTAATGTAGTTTTTTGGATTTTATGGTGCATTTCCACATCATATATCTATGATGTTATCATGATGTTTAACGTTGTGATATAAATATGATGTCATTTTGTTTAACATCATTTTAATGGGATGTTTTTTTGGAGTTTAATGACATGTGACTATGACATTATTTTAATGTTTATCATATTGTGACCATGACATTGTCTTATTATTTTTATTGTTATACAACTCATTCATGTACGTGATTAGGCATTAAGCATCCCATTATCAGTTATGGTGGGAAGTGATATGGATTATATTATTTAAATGAGTTCAATGAGGGAAATAATGGGATGATTTTTTATAATGATTACACAACTAGGGAATACACATTCTAGAGTTCCTTATTAGTTCTTGATAGTTGGGAGTCTACAAATGTGGATTCTAAGAATTAATTTCTTCCCTGGTGGGGAAAAGGTGATGCAAAGGTATGAGTGGGGCTTATTCATGTGTGCTACCTTGAGTTAAAATAATGTGCATATGAGCTATGAAAAGTTAATATTATGTTTTAATTACCTATTTTATTCTAAGGGTAACATATGGTATAAGGATGTCGTATTCAACATTCATCCATGTCTGTTGCTGAGGATCATTAAAAGTATGAGTTGGGATAATGTTAGCATGATGCCCTGTGTGATACTAAGGGGAAAAATTATATGAGTGTACGTTATGTTGGTTTTCTTCACTGTATAGTGGAAGGAATTTCATTAAAGTAACATAATTCATCTTATTATTTATTATATAATATAACATTATTTTCTCATGGGGTATCTTAGACCTCTCACCCAATGAATACACATTAATCATATGTGGTCCACCATAGTTTAATTTATTATACTGAGGCTATTATCCTTTGTAGTTTAACATCATGAATCTTGTAGATTTGAGGTAAAATTTGACATCATACATTTTGGATGAAAACTGTGTAGTTTAGAAACTAGTAGAAAGGAAATAATGTGTCATGGAAGGGGTGATAGTAAGGGATTGAATGGGAAATATTCATTAAGCTTACCTGGTGATGATAATTATCCTAATGTATTTAAAAATTTCTTACTTTAAAAAAAATAAATAGTTCTTTATATAGTATATGTGAACTCAACTATTATGAAACTATTATTTATACAGGGAGTTGTCAAATGGAATTTAAATCTATATAGTTTTTGAAGTATTAGAGTTTTCCCCAAAATTATCAAATGGATATAGGTTGTGAGAGACTAGTATACCAAGAATGTTTTTACCTCATTAAAAAGGATAATCATACATTTATATGTAATGGAAATGTTCTCAAAAAATATATTTCCGCAGTTAGAGGATAAATGATAACCTTCAAGAACGATTTGAGATTCTAGGAAGATAACTTTCCTTAATTTATGGAATTTGGAAATGTATATTCTTATTGGAAGGTTGATTCATGAATATATCATTAATATAAGAAAATATAATAAAGGGATCATTCGAGGTTTTTTGTAAGTTTATCACTATTTCGAATTCATGGGAGAGGGTTTGCAAATCATGAACGCATGTTTTGAGAACTAAGAGCTTCATCATCTCTGTTATAGAATCCTCCCAAGAAAATAGTGGGATGAGGGGGTATTTATAGGACCCATGTACATCAAAATATATTTGTAAAAAGGAATAATTTATTCATGAAATTTTATTCTTCTTAGTTCTATAATTTATGAACAAGATACTTATGAGTTTTATAGATATCTAGAAATAAGATTAGATTTTCCTTTTCTAGAGTTTTTTTCGAATAAATTATTTAACCCCTATATTTATTATTCTATAAGTCCATCTAGGCTCCCTGAATAGTCAAATAAAAATCCTCAGAATAAATTAAACAAATAAATACTGTGTCTACACCACAAAAGGTAATTTTAACATGAAAAATAATTATCAGAACACCCCTAAAATCTATTATTCATTCATTGGTATTTTTCAGATACATTTTTTGGTGTTTATGGAAAATCATAGATAATTCATATATATTTATATTTATGTATAAAATTGATATCATAACCATATAATGGTTGATTAACTTGGGTTTTCCAAGGAATTGATCATTATGTAGAGACACTAACCTCATAATCATTGTGATGTATTTTCCTTATAAAAATACCAAGAGAATGAAAATAGAGGGATCCTCACACACCTTATAAACAACAGACAAATTTTATAGGCCATCCTTTGTCATGATCATTGATAATATAGCCAAATATATCAAAATAACCATTAGATAATAGAGGAATATAAGACAAGAAGTACATAAAAAAAGAAATCCAGGAGAAACAACGAATTATAAGGGATTTTCGCTATTATAACACAAGGTATATCACTTAGTATGTTTCCAAATTGTGGAACCAAGTAATGGGGACATCAATGATGAGTCAATAGGTTTCAGGAAATCCACAGTGGATATAAATTAAATGAAATTAAAATAAAAATTTTAAAATTAAAAATTTTATTAAATATAAATGTTTAGAAATTTGGATAGGAAACCGACCACCTACTATTAATTTTTTTGATAGGACCCCATACTTAGTGGTATGTCATTTTCTTTTGATGAAAGGAGTCTAAAACAATTCACCTTCTATGAGAGTCCATATAATATTCCAGAATAGTCTTCACGGGATTTTTAAATAGTTTAGAGAGCCATGATCAAACCATGATATGATATTGTAAATTCTTCCACATTCAACATATCTTTGTGTATAATTATCACAAACCATTTTTTACCAATTCGCCCCACCAAACATCGCAATTTTCCAATTCATTAATAAAAACACATAAAAATTCCTCAACATTGAATATATAAATGAAATAACTTGATTACATTCCTAACAACGACTCGAGGGGGGGTGTCAAATTTTTCAATGGAGGATTTTATATAAAGAACTCAAAATAAATTGATAAATCATTTACTTTAGTGATCAAATGTCCATATTTCAATATTTATTTGGGTTTTATTATCATTTCTATAATTACATACATAGTTAAAAATTCCATTATGATAATGATATCAAGTATAACTCTCAGATAGGTGGGTAAATTACTCATTATCCTAGTTTATCATATGGATTCACTTTACATTAATATATATTATCTTAATAATATTCAGATTTATTATATAATAGTAACCAAAATATTATTGTTAAATTTGGGAACTTATTCATTTTGAGTTCACCAATACCGATAATAGTGTACATAATTGGAAACCAACATTATCAAGACATTAACAGTTGTAATAGTTTGGTTTTTATATAAGTTTTTACTATAAAGAATGTAACATCAAATATTTATATGGTTATTCTTTGAATTTATAATTTATTTTACATCATATTAAAATTAAATTTATAACTATTTCATGTAATGACTTTTTTATATCATGTTTAATTTTTCAAAGCATGCATACTTCTAAAAATATTAATTTACAAACCATATTCACTATGAAAAATTTATATGTTCCAAATATTCTATTGTGGAAATTTGTAAAAACTCACACTATGTGTCCCTAACTCATAAGACGACTATAAATCTATTTCAACATATCCATATCTATCACATGCATAAGGTACATAAAGATATTTCATATTATGGATAATAATCATATGAAACATAAAATATATATAGAAGTAAATATGATGTTGTAGGTAGACAACCCCTAATTTTCAGGACAAGATTTAAACTGTTAGTTTAGTTAGAAACATGACCCAAAGTACCTCAATTCATGTTTTTTAACTCATCTGACCCTTGAATTCCACCATAAATCTAACACATAATATGCATAATTTATAACTATCCACTAAATTCAATCTTATAACATCATAACAAAAAAAACACGGTTTAAGAAAATGAAATATTATGTTGTCATACCTTAAATGGATTTCATTGTATGGAAATTTTTAAAAAAATAAATATTTCATATAAATTTAATATTATATAATATATAAATCAAATATATATATATTTAAATAATAATAAAATTAAAAAAACACATTATTTATTTTTGAAACATGTTATTTTGATATGACTATTACAAAGTCCATTTAGGCATAAAAATATCCAATCCATAATATCATATAATTTTGATGTATAAATAATTTGTAAAATATACAATTTTCAAATAAAATAATAAAATTTTCTATTTTTATGTATTGTTATATGTTTTTTTATCCATTCCATATATCATAATACATGATTTAATAACTTTGTATAACAAATAATATCATCAGTTGCAAGAAATGCCTTATCATATATGTTATCATATAAGGTAGTTTAGTATAAGATCTGAATCATAATAGGTGATATCACCTATATATTGATTTGGATTTGATACTATATTTTGTGATGAATTGATTATTATTCATTTCATATGATAAAATGTATCATATTAAATGAAATGGTGTTAATCCGTGATATTGATGGAATCATATAACAACCCAAAAATATTATATATATATTTAAACCTTATTTTGGATTGTAATTACATATTATTTGATAATTTTGGATGTTTAGGGGGTATCAAGGTTCAAATATCTTTTATAAAGGGTCACTATGGAAATCCACATTAATATAAATTAGACGGGTACTTGGTAACTGGTGAATGCTCAATGAATACCTAGGAAGCTGAGAAAAATACCTATAGGGTTTGGAGTCCTATAATACACCATGAAGGACTAGGGTTAATTCCCAATAGAGGTGTAATCTAACCGATAATGTTGGACTAGGTACCCAATGTTTCGAGTGGTGCTATTTTTAAGAGAAATATCACAATTTCACTTATTACCATCTTTATACCTTCCCTCTTCCTATGTCGATTCCCATTCACTTAAGCCTAATTTCTGGTCCCTTTGTGTCTTCAAAGAGATCTACCCGATACTTTTATTTCTAACTCAATGTTTCATTAGTGGTTATAGGATTATTTGGAATTTCTAAATCAATATATGATTTTATTTTTGGTTTCAGTCACTACTTCTTTTTTGTCTTTAAATCTCTAATCTTGATTAATAGTGGATGATTCTAAGTGTTCAGTGGGCCTAGAATGAATCCAGTGGTGGGGAGGATGATTGAGGTCCCTTATGGTCAAGTTAGTATGTACATTCCATATAATTATATTTTTATCCGCTCATATGGAGTACCATGACTATGGTAAATCATTTAGTGTCAAAGATTCTTGCTCGGTATGAGTATGTAAAATTAACCCCATAAAGGATAATAAGATGTTCTCATGTGAATATAAACTATCCATTGTGATTGTTTCTTAATTGTATATTATTATCCACAATATTGGGTTAGGATATATTTGATTCAAAAATTTTAATTGGTTTGATTAGGGTTTATATCAGTATTTCATATAAATGGTTGATTTCTTATGACTATTAACGAGTAGTGTGGGATTTATAATGGTCTCTTGAGATTGTTGGGATATTTTAATTTACAATGTTTTATCATGATTTTTTCCAATATAATGTATTTATATGTTGTTGTAATATGATTATTTAATATATTTGGCTCGCATCCCACACCCTCAGTGGAAGGGTAGTGGTATAGATTACAACATGAGGTTATGTTCTATGTTAAAGGGTTGTGGAATAATTTTTTCTATGCGGTCACATCATTAGTTGTTAGGTGGTGGATTGAGATGTTAATGGATCCTAACCCTGGGTGTAAGGGTCAAAACAAGAGATTTGATAATGATTCCCCACCTTGAGTAAGATTATGTATACAAAGGACATGGTTGCAACCAATTTTAGAGGATTATTGTTGGTATGTAATGTATTTTTAGTAAATAATTACGTATCAGTTCTAGCATAGAGCTAAAAATTATATCATATGGGTTCATGTAGGATTTGTTTGATCATGATGACCCAATGTGGATGTGTGATTATATATTTTTTATTTTCTATCCATTAATACACACATATATTTTCCACACTTATTAAAATGACATTATGGTGGTTTTATAATAAGTTTTATAATAACACCATCAATTGGAACCAACATACATGTGTACATTTTTTATTAGGGATTTATCAAATGGAGATTACCCAATATGATCACAAGATAATGTGTAGATTGTTATGGGTAGAGGAATTAATGTGCCATACTCATAAATAATTTTAATGCAACTCCATTATAGTATGTTTTCCATTCTATACCCTATGTATTTATTAGTTACATGTGGGAGTAAATTATTAATGTTGATTTATAAATGAAATTATTACATTTATGATAAATAATTTTATGTATTTATTTTGTTGTATTAACATCATAATTATTTAATTTACTATGATAATTACTAATTACATCTTCTGTTTGTCATGTAATTAATGGTTACAAAATATCCAGGGCACTATGAACCGAATGTATGGTTTAGATTGGTGTTACCAATCAATATCCTCTTACATATGGAATTTTTTTCATTTTTTCATATGGAACACCAAATAAAACTCGTCATATAATGAATTGGAATCATATTATGTGATCAAATACATTTTTATTTATTTATTATGTATGTCGTAGTAGTTTATAGAAAGGTTTGTAAAAAATCTTTTGATAAATTTTCTCATGCTCCTCTAACACCTTTATAGAGTTCATTTGAGTCCATAGGGAAGTTTTTTTATTCATTGTGTTGACATAATTTTATATTTTTCATCAATTGATATTGTTATGTTATGAAATATGAGGGTTTCCTATTTTAAAGGGTGGTGAGAGTGTGTGATTACATGAATCCTTATTTGACACATACACCAATGTGTAATATAGATACTAAGATGTTACTGTAAATGGTCTGATTTAATTAAATTTAAACAATAATACTTTTAGTATTACCCAAAAAATATTTTGGGTGGAGTAAAATTAGTTTATCCAATACATTTGGGTTTTATTATATTATTGTGACTAACATGAAAGTAAAAATGATATAGGTATTAGACATAGGCTAGTAATTGATTATGATAATGCAGTGCCTCTTTTTAGGAACCTTCGGGTGTTTCCATTAAGGGTAGGTATTTTTATAAACCTATAAATGGTCTAATTTTTTTATAATTAATATGTTAAATGTAACACCTCGCCCCTACCTCATTGTCCCAAGGAGGCGGTGAGGGATACTTGGCCTTAAGTGACTTTCCCAAGATGAAAAAGGGTGGAAATAAATACTGAGGGCTTTATTATCAAATTGCGGAACAATTTTCCCTTAAGACAAAACCAACCAAACCATCCATTAACCACCACTATATGATGCATGTCAATAAAACATTCCTACATGAATTTCCAAAAGACAGCCAAATTGTTCCACCATACAACACAAATCTAAAACTAACAACACTATATCAGAGTACTACACGGAAGACCAAACAACAAAGCACCACGTGCCATGATACTACCACAGTTCTACACCAAGCATCAAGCTCCAGGCTCCACCAAGAAATCACAATGCACCACTAAAGGAGGGTGAGGCCTTACCTTTTCCCACATCACGGTACATAACATCTTCAAAGACACCAACGTGCCAATGCATGGGGTGAGTACTAAAACTCAATAAGATTTCCCCAAATGACTTCTCTACACATCCCACTCGAATAAAACTGTTAGCACATTTATAATAAACAATTTATATAAAATAAACACAAGTACCACCATTTCCATAAGCCTATCATGCGCTTACCAAGACATCACACCCAAACCAATAAACCAAGGGAAAGCCAACCCAACATGCCACAAGCCATTTCATTATTCACACACTAGCACAAAACTTTCCAACTTCCAATGCAATGCACAACAAACAACCAAAAAAATGGTGGAGCTTCCATCCAACCCGTTCAACCATTCACACCTAGTGGTACTTCTCTACCACAGCCCAATGGTGGACCTTCCATCCAACCGGTTCACCCATTCACAACTAGTGGTACTTCTCATCCACAAATCATTTGAGGGTGGATCTTCTGTCTACTATAGATCCCTTATTTATAGAGGTACTTCTCGCCACTTCCACAAAAAATTCCACTCAAACACAACCATGTATATAAGCTACCAATGTCACAACAACATGCAATCAACCAAATCTATTGCATATCAATCCATATTAATAATATCACCAATTGATTGAAAATCATTTTCCATGCCATAAAACATTTCAATAAAAAAATCTTTAATGAAAACCATTTCCATAAATAATTTTCACAAATCAACCATAACATCCCATTTTTAAATCACATTTTTAAATCCAAAAAAATAGTATTTTGCCATAAAACCCCCCTTTTCCCCAAAATTCCCAAATGGGTATTCAACAAACTTTACACATCAAAACACAATTAATTTCAAGCCAACCAAATTAATTGTAACCAAAAATCACAAGCTCTAACCAAGTGGAGTCGAGAGAGAATCCACCAACCATTAGGGTTCTTAAGAAATCCACCCATGAGAAAACACACCTCCAATCTGATGAATGCACCACGGAAACCTCTCTAGATCCCTTTCTCAAACATTAACAAGCCTTAAAATCAACATCCAAGGAAACCAAAACCCTAGATCAACAGACAAAAAGTGTAGATCTAGAAAACAATGAAAGAGAGGGATGTAGATATAGAGGAAAACACAAGGGAATCAAGAGGAGAGAACTACCCAATAGAAACCACCTTAAATCTGCAATGAAAAAACTTCAAAACTCTTTCAAACCATGTGGGAGAGACCCTCAAACCCTTGAGAACCGAAAATCCCGAGTGAGGATCGAGTGGGAGGAAGTTTGGAGTGGAATGAGGCAAGCCCAAGTGAGCCCAGGTTTTAAAACCCTATTTTTATGTGGCTGCACGGTTAGCCCGCACGGTTTGGAAAATTGTGCACTAACCATGCGCATGCTACTACCTCAAGATCAAGGGTCCACACAATTGCCTCACACGGTTTGGAAAACCATGCGCAGGCCGTACGAAGCCTACTAACTCCCCATGCACGGTTTTCTGGAGAATCCGCATGACTTCCCCTAACCGTGCTCAAACTGTGCACCCATTGAAAAGCCTCCAAACTCATCAAAAACCAATCTAAACTCTCCCAACCTCTTCCCAACTCATCTCATGAACATTGAATGCCTAAAAGGCATAAACAAGGCTACATAACTCAAACCTGGGGTGATACATTCTCCCAACCATTGGACAAAATCTCCTCGGAAAGTAGTGAACCCGCCCTTTGCTGAAAGAGCTTAGGCCACCGCTCGACCATCTCATTCTCCTACTCCCAATTCACTACATGAATCTGACCATACTACCATAAATAACGAAGTAAACCGATTATTTTACCACACAATACTTTCTCTTGCCTATCCACAACATACACTGGCACATGCACCAACGAAGGATCATGTTCTAGTTCAACATGATCTCACTGAATCACATGGTCACGATCCAGCTGATAATTTTTCAATAGTGACAAATGAAACACATTGTGCACTGCATTGAACCTTGGTGGAAAATCCAAACGATAACACACCTCACCAACCCAATAAATAATCAAAAAAGGTCCAATAGACCTTGGAAATAACATTCCCTGCTTCCCAAACCGGCGATGTCTCAATATAAGGCCCCATCCTTAAACCTTACTTAATCTTGTGTTATTACAAGATTACACATTGAGGATCTTTTCAGGTTTAGATTTTTAGAGAAATAGATCATAAAACCTTCATTGCATTCCACATTTAAACAAATTGGTTACATAAAAGATAGGAAACATATTTAAAATAAAACATGGATTCTTTCTTGGAACTTACTTGACACTATCATCATATCATGTACCATTCCCTTGACCTATGAAAAACATTTCAAAAACATGGGATGAGCATAAAAATCACAGCAAGGGTTATAAAAAGTATGGGAAGGAAACATGAGTACATATATACATAATAATTAAATCATACTTTACCCATAAAACATAAGAACATTAACATACCTCATAAAATCATGAATAAATCATAGAAATCATAAGACTTAAATGTTACTTGAGGCATTCATAACATTATTACATAGGGAGTAACCCTCTTGGTTACGTTTGGAATACCTGTCACGGTATATTCCATAAATCTCTTCAGATAAACCTTAACGTTTAACTCCTTCATGTTACCCAATGCATTGGAGAGCTATATCAGGCTCACCCGCCCTTAGTTTATCACGGAACCACCCATCCTCATAAACAATGCCCACGAACCATAACATAATCACATCACATAACTTAAGCATAATGTAAAGATAACATTCCCACATTGCAATAACAATATAACCTTTTAAGATTTTGAAATAATGAATCCATTCTAAAAACCATTTTCAAAACCATTTAAAACTTTTAATAAAGAGATTTTTGAATCAAAGTGTCTCATACCACTTTCATGCTTTTAACATTTTAAACCATTAATATCCATATAAATAAATCCTTAAACCCAATTTGAAAACATGGATATTAATGTGAAATATTTATATGAATAAATCATTAAAACATTTAAAACGATATTTTAGTTAAAGGGATTTTAACAAAATGAGAGACACTTTAATACAATAATTGAGGAATAACATTTAATAAGACCTTTATAATATCATTAGAATAAATGGATTCATGATATAATATTCCAAAGGGCAGTATATACACCATATAAGAGTGAATTGGTGCATAACAACAATGAAGTCTCAATGTAAAATGAGATGATATCCCTTATCAAGAAGGTATCCTTAAATTTATGATAAATCATTCTCAAAATTATTTTTGAAAATATATAAATACACCCAATATAATTGGATATTTTGTGTAAAACAGTCAAAGTTCATTCACACATATTCAAAGGATGAAATATTCAATAACTACATGTTGAACCCAAATAAATCGAAATTGGGTTAAAAAGTTCCCTTGGTAAAATTCGACAGCCTAACGGCGTCACCTTAAAATTCTTAAAATTAGTTGATGAGAGAGAAAATGGTATCTCATCACTTGGACATATAATATAAAACAATAAGCATATATAAGAACATATCTCAACATTACAATATTTAAATTAAAAGACCGAACAAAAGAAGTCTTTTAAAAAGAGGAGGGTGAAAAGTTCCCTTACCGACTTGGGTATCTTTCGAAATATACACCCCATGAAAGAAGGACAATACAACATTGATGTAAATACTAATAAACGAAATTATATTACACAAAGAGTAGAATAATGGGTAGTACATATACCATTCAAAGGAATTGGTGGAAAATGTAGCATAAATCTCACGGGAATAAAAGTGAGATGAAAAATCCCTTACGAAAACTCGGCAGCCTAACAGTGCTAGTTAAAACATCCAAAAATGGATTGATGAGATCAAATAGGGTCACTAACCATATTAACATAAAATTTACAGCAATAGGAATATAAAATAACATCCCCCAACATAACAAAGTGGAGCTTAAAAGAAGTGACATAAAGGTGAGTACCTAAAAAAGAAAGAGAGAGGTTGGATCTCTTACGAAAATTCGGCAGCCTAACGACGCCAATCAAAACTTCAAAAATGGATTGATGAGAGAAAATAGGGTCTCTCATCATATGAAGATAAAAATTACAGTACTAGTAATATAAAATAACATCTCAATCATAAGAAAGATAATCTTAAATGTAATTACATAAAAGAGTGTACTTTAGAAGAAAGAGAGGGGTAAGTTCTCTTACCTCGGGTCTGACTTGACTCGATCATTCTTTAACCTCCGGAATAATAAACATGAATTAATTTCTAATTTATTAAGAACATTTTTCAATTTGATTATTCCTTTTATATCACCTAATATAATGCTATGAACACTATGTAATTATTTAAGTTAATAATGGTCGTTTTGTAGATCATTGCTACTTGAGTCAAAAATAAACTCTTTATAATTACAAGTTGTTCATGTGGTAAAATATTTATTATATCCATAATTATATTCATTATTTATATATCATATATATCATATATATAAATTATATACAAGAATTTATAATATTACATAACATTTAGAGGTAAAAATGAAATGCACCGTTCATGGAGACTGTAAGCCGTACGTACACATGAACGCTACTTCCATTTCTATTTCATATTTAATGGAATGAAAAAATAATGACAAATAATAGTATTATAATGGAAGTATTGTTTCATATATAATATCAGTAAATCTATCCTTTATACGTACAACATATGGTATTAACGAATAAAACCACTTTGAGGGGGCGGTAGTCCGCACTTCCGAAAATGAAGATATCGCATTTAACCATAATGGAAACCCTAAAGGTATGCCATAAATGAAAAATACAGAATATTAAGTAAAACATAAGCATATTATATATAATATATAAATATAGTGACATCCTAATGGACTCCTTTGAAGATGTTAAACGAATATTGAACAATCATCATTTCGTGAGGCAGAAATTCACCATCCACAGAAACAGTATGTTCTTTAACCATTAGATGTAGGTGTGTGTGAGTGTAGCTCAAATCCTTCTTATAAAAAAATATTAGTATATTGAAGATATGGGAGTTTTTAAAAAATAAATGAATAAAAAGAGTTTAGGTGGTTGGAAAATCAAAATAAAACAAAAGAACACAAGTGATGACCTTACCTTAAAATCGAGTATCTCTCTTTGATTTGAGCTCAAAGGCTTCCTTGGGAAGCCTTCTGCCCAAATTGAGGCTTCTAGGAGTAATAGAGGGATGTGGAGAGACAAAACGAGTAGGGGTTGGCGGAAAAAATGCTTGAGAGGTTTTGGTAAGGTGGTAGATGTGGGGGCCTTTTATAAAAGGAGATGAGGGGCACTCTTGGAATGTTACAAAATGTTACTTTATTTTCAAATGAGTTTAGGATTTTAAAGGTCCCATATTGATGTATTTCGAGGACAAGGTGTTAAGGGACTGAAATATACTCATCCAATAAGACTTTGACAAGTTTATGTTATAGTTTTAACATTATCTTTTCATTATATTTAAATACTTTATTTATGAGATAATCAATGCATCATCATGATGTCATAAATATTTAATTTATATAATGTATAAAAATTATGAAAAAATAAAAATGATGTAGGAAATATTTTCAGATTTCTAATGAATATTTATACTAAAAAATATGACTTTTATAACCCCATTTAAAAAATTATTTTAGTAAAACAACTCATGCGTGTGTCATTTTTATTTTAACTTTAAATAAAAAGTTATTTATGTCATTTTCCAACTAAAGTGGCTCCATGGGGTCCCCAAGATGACCCATGGATTTTCTTGGTCGGCCATGACACATCCAATGAGGGTAGAACATGTGTCTAGGTCATTTAATATTATTAAAACATTATTTTTACCTTAAATTACACTAATTACCTCTAATCGCGATTAAAAACTTAAAAGTTACTATTCACTCAAAAATTAATTTAATCCCATTGAACCACATTTTACATCCAAATGACAACCTTGTATGTCAGATTTTTGAAATTCAAATCTCAAACTTGGTAATGTTTCATTTAAATGGAAAATCAGTTCTTAAACTACCACTTAGTGGTTTCACTATTCATCAAAAATTGATGTTTTTCAGAAAAATACCAAAAATTCACCCTAAGCTATATTTGATATTCCGAATTCAAAAATGATGTCTATTTTAAAATATTAAAAACATATATGTTGCATTAATTAATTTAATAATTTATTCTTGTTGTCAAAACAAATAGCATGTTTTTAAGAAACAATATCTATTAAAAGATTCACACTAGTTTAAGTCCAATTTGAAAGTTAAATTAATTCCAATGACCACCATTAGATTAAATGGTAAAAATATATTCTAAATAAAATATAATCTAAATTAATAATATAATCTATCCATATAAATAAATCATATTAAATGGAGGTTTTAAATTAAAATGCAACAATTTCAATAAAAATGATCTTTATCAGAAAAATAACAAAATTTTACACAAAGTAAATTTTGATGTCAAGATTCTAAAGCAGGATTTTATTCTGTCAAATAAAACAAATAACATTTTCAAAAGTATATTTAAAAAGGGTACTCCATCAAAAGGCAGTTAATCGACCTTTTAAAGAATATTAGAAGATTTATGCTTAAAATTGGATTGATTTGCATTTTAAGCCTCTGACATTTATTGGATAAAAGTAAAAATATTTGACAAACATATATAATCATTTTTTAGTTAGTTCTGTTCATTCCTGCCATTACAACGACTATGCGTTAACTACCTTTTAAAATAATATTATTTTATTATTAGTGTGCAACGTAAGATTTCAAAGAAACTCGTTGTGGCGTATTGGGTACGCCCTCGAGCATAGAATTCCCTTCAAAATAATATTAATATTTTATTAAAAAATATGGATAAATATGAAAATGTCATATTCTTTCTTTACCTAGGGTGTTACATCCTTCCCCCCTTTTGGGAATTGCGTCCTCGCAATTTTAAAATTGGGATTGGAAGCTTCATTGAAAATCCCACATCGGAACAAGAGTCAGTAAAACTGTCACATTAAAAGAATGGGAGAGAAGTAAAAATGTCACCCGAGTTAACCCATAATAAGATTCCAAGTCTGAAAATATGGATATAATAGAAAAAACAAACGGCCATGTTCTGATTGAGAGTGATAGTAAAAATGTCTAGGAGAAAGTTAACAACAAGAAAATCAGAAACTTGTGATGGGTTAAACGGTATTTGATTCCCCAGTAGGAAAAATTAATAGACAACATTTTTGTTTTAAGTTACTTTTCATTGAGGAATTTATTTATGAGTTTAACTAAAAAATAAGGAAACATACTTACATGTCAAGTTGACTTTCAAATTTTACTAGATTTTTTACACGAACTCATATTTTCTCCAAAAGATGGGTATTTAGGATGACTTGTTTACACTAAGAGGGCTATAATCAACTTCTAGAGAATCACCTAATCCAAAAAAAACTATATACTTCCCATGTCTTTAGACCTTAACCAAAACTAAAATCCAAAGTTAAACAAATACCATTCAATAAACATGTATCCATAAAATTATTCAAAGTAAACCAAACTATGATTGAAACCCAATTCTCTAAAGTATTTAATCACATAGTCTCCTAAGATAAATTTTAACATTTTTCTCCAAAATAACATCAGTTACTCTTACAGTCTCATACTGAAAAGTAATTAACCTAATCACATATCTTCCATGATATGATAATAATTTCCATTAATAACCAAAAAATAAAATTACTCTTAATTCATAAAATAATCTAACCAAAAATAATCATTCAAACTAACCAGGGACTTCATGTAGTCCAGTGGTAGGCGATAAATACCAGTTGCACTTTGGTTGTGGGTTCGATTCCCGCAACTTCATCCGATGTGATGGGTTGTCACATGGTCTGTGTGTTGTCCCTTTTCAAAAACTATATTATTTTATAACATTCCTCAAAAAGAGATAAATTCATCAAAAATAACCATAACATATTTTAACCACAAAGTTTATCTTATAACTTCTATTTTGAAACAAAAAACGTAATAACTAGTAATTGCCTCAAATTCAAGGATCATATAAAACCAAATGGTTCTTTATAAATATATCCACAAAAGAAAGGATAATTATTCCTTGAATAAAATTTCGGTATATCAAACATCAGGGTTACTATAAAAATTCTTCTAATGTAACCCCATCATCAAAAGAGACTAAATAAATCTAAGAATTTCACCATCCTAAAATCTACCATAACTCTTGAATCGCTTATATGATGACTTCTTACTCATTCAACATTATTCATGATCCATTAGCCATTCCTTTTCAACTTATTCTGAAATAATTCTTTCATACAAATAAAATCATGAATCATATCCTAAGATTCCAATAATAGGAAAACATATGTTAAGAAATAATCCATACCTTTCATTCTTCATTGTCAGTTTCTTCATCCTCAATCTAAATGGCATTAGGTATTGGTAAATGAATATTTTTACGATCTTGGTGAACCCATTCCCAAAACTACTTCGTAGGACATGTGTTTGCATAATAACCATGAACACCACATTTAAAACATTCAATTGATCCTTCAGAAATAACTTCTTTCCATTTCCTAGAGTCAACTAGATGCTTCCTTTTTTCCATGGATGGTTCTTGCTTTATGACCTTCATTTCCACATCTATACCATCTTTCTTTCCCTTTGAAACATTTTCCTATGTGTTTCTTTCCACATATTTGACACATAGGTTTTTTAACATACTTACCTTTATGATTATTAACTGAACATCCATAGGGATTTGTTTCTCGCATATACGATGCCTTATAAAAATCACTAAGGTTCATGTGGTCAATCATGACTCTAGATAGTTAGTTGAGGATAACCACAAGATTTATCATTGCATCTCCCATATCATTCAGTTGTTCTTTCATAAAACTGTCACAGTTTTCTTCAAATCCACTGTTACTTTGGTGCCTGCTAGATCCATACATTTAACAAAACCAAAAAGGCTAGTGTGAGTATATCAGTAAAATCATCAAATAAAAAAGAAGAAGATAAACACCAAGATATACTTGTCCAAGTTATCTCAAACTCATTCTAACTTTCAAAAAAATGATGACTCCATCTAATATACTATCCATTGTGGTTATACACAACTTGTCACTTTTTCTTAAAAAACACTCTAACATCTAAAGTTATTTAAACCGACCATTGATACCAAATATAAGGCCCCAGCCTTAAACCTTATTTAATCTTGAGTTATTAAAAGATTACACATTGAGGATCTTTTCAGGTTTAGAGTTTGAGGGAATTAGATCATAAAACTTTCATTAAATTCCACACTTAAACATAGTGGTTATATATAAGATAGGAAACATATTTAAAATAAAACATGGATTCTTTCTTGACACTTCCTTGACACTATCATCATATCATGTACCATTCCCTTGACATATGAAAAATATTTCAAAAACATGGGATGAGAATAAAAATCTCAATAAGGGTTATAAAAAGTATGGGAAGGAAACATGAGTACATATATACATAAGAATTAAATCATACTTTACCCATAAAACATAAGCACTTTCACATACCTCATAAAATCATGAATAAATCATAGAAATGATAATACTTAAAGGTTAATTGAGGCATTCATAACATTCTTACATAGGGAGTAACCCTCTTGGTTACGTTTGGAATACACATCAAAGTATATTCCCTAATTCTCATCGTAGAAACCATATCGTTTAACTCCTTCAAGTTACGCAATGCATTGGAGAGATATATCAGGCTCACCCGCCCTTAGTTAATCACGGAATCACCCGTCTTCATAAACAATGCCCAATAACCATAACATAATCACATCACATAACTTAATCATAAAGGAAAGACAACATTAAAACATTTCAATAACAATATAACCTTTTAAGATATTGAAATAATGAATCCATTCTAAAAACCATTTTCAAAACCATTTAAAACATTTAATAAATATATTTTTGAATCAAAGTTTCCCATACCACATTGATGCTTTTAACATTTTAAACCATTAATATCTATATAAATAAATCCTTAAAACCATTTGAAAAACATGGATATTAATGAGAAATATTTATAAGAATAAATCATTAAAACATTTAATATGATATTTTAGTTAAAGGGATTTTAACAAAATGAGAGACACTTGAATACAATAATTGAGGAATAACATTTAATCCAAACATTATAATATCATGTTAATAAATGGATTCATGATAAAATATTCCAAAGGGCAGTATATACACCATATAATAGTGAATTGGTGCATAACAACAATGAATTCTCAATGTAAAATGAGATGAAATCCTTTATCAAGACGATATCCTTAAATTAAGGATAAATCAGTCTCAAAATTATGTGTGACAAATATAAATACACCCAATATAAGTGGATATTAATTGTAAAAAAATAAAAGTTCATTCACACATATTCAAAGGATGACATATTCAATAACTACCTGTTGAACCCAAGGAAATCAAAATTTGGTTAAAAAGATCCCTTGGAAAAATTTGACAGCCTAACGGCGTCACTTTAAAATTCATAAAATTAGTTGATGAGAGAGAAAATGGTATCTCATCACTTGTACATAATATTTAAAACAGTAAGGATATATAAGAACATATCTCAACATTACAATATGTAAATTAAAAGGCCGAACAAAATAGGTCTTTTAAGAAGAGGAGGATGAAAAGTTTCCTTACCGACTTGGGTATCTTTCGAAATATACACCCCATGAAAGAAGGAAAATACAAAATTGATGTAAATACTCATAAACGAATGTATATTACAGAAAGAGTATAATAATGGGAAGTACATATACCACTCAAAGGAAATGGTGGCAAATGTAGCATAAATCTCACGGTAATGAAAGTGAGATGAAAAATCCCTTATGAAAACTCAGCAGCCTAACGGCACCACTTAAAACATCCAAAAATGGATTGATGAGATCAGATAGGGTCACTAACCATATTAAAATAAAATTTACAGAAATAGGAATATAAAAGAACATCCCCCAACATAAAAAATAGGAGCTTAAAAGAAGAAGTGACATAAAGCAGAGTACCTAAAAAGAAAGAGAGAGGTTGGATCTCTTACGAAAATCTGGCAGCCTAACAGCGCCAATCAAAACGTCCAAAATGAATTGATGAGAGAAAATAGGGTCTCTAATAATATGAAAGTAAAAATTACAGTAATAGTAATATAAAATAAAATCCCAATCATAAGAATTTTGAGCTTAAAAGGAATGACATAAAAGAGTGTACGTTAAAAGAAAGAGAGGGGTAGGTTCCCTTACCTCGGGTCTGACTTGACTCGATCGTTCTTTAACCTCCTAAATAATAAGCTTTAGTTTATTTATACTTTCTTAAGAACATTTTTCAAGTTCATTTTTCCTTTTATATCACTTACTACCATGCTATGAACACTATGTAATTATTTAAGTTAATAATGGTCGTTTTGTAGATCATTGCTACTTGAGTCAAAAATAAACTCTTTATAATTACAAGTTGTTCATGTGGTAAAATATATATTATATCCAGAATTATATTCATTATTTATATATCATATATATCATATATATCCATTATATACATGCATTTATAATATTACATAACATTTAGATGTAAGAAATGAAATGCACCGTTCATGGAGACGGTAAGCCACACGTACGCATGAACGCTACTTCCATTTATATTTCTTATTTAATGGAATTAAAACATAATGATACATAATTGTATTATAATTCCAGTATGGTATAATATATAATATCATTAAATCTATCCATTATACGTAACACATATGGTATTAACGAATCAAATCACTTTGAGGGGGCGATAGTCTGCACTTCCTAAAATGAAGATATCGCGCTTAACCATAATGGAAACCATAAAGGTATGACATAAATGAAAAATACCTAAGCTTAAGTAAAACATAAACATATTATATATCATATATAAATATAGTGACATCTTAATGGCCACCTTCAAATGTGTTAAAATAATATTGAACAATCATCGTTTCGTGAGGCAGAAATTCACCATCCACAGAAACAATATGTTCTTTAACCATTATATGTAGGTGTGTGTAAGTGTAGCTAGAATACTTCTTATAAAAAAATACTAGTATATTTAAGCTACTGGAGTGGTTACAAAATAAATTAATAAAAATAGTTTAGGGGGTTGGAGAAGCAAAATAAAACAAAAGAACACAAGTGAAGACATTACCTTAAAATCTGGTATCTCTCATTGATTTGAGCTCAAAGGCTTCCTTGGGAAGACTTTTGCCCAAAGTGAGGATTATAGGAGTAATATAGGGATGTGGATAGACAAAATTAGTAAGTTTTTGATGATAAAAAGTCTTGAGAGGAGTGGGTAATGTGGTAGAGGTGGGGGCCTTTTATGAGAGGAGAGGAGGGGCACTCATGGAAAGTTACAAAAGGTTACATTATTTTCTAATGATATTCAGATTTTAAAGGTCCCACATTGATTTATTTAGAGGATAAGGTGGTAAGGGTTCGAAATATACTCATAAAATAGGTCTTTGAAAAGTTTATGTTATAGTTTTAACATTATATTTTCATTTTATTTAAATCCTTTATTAATGAGATAATCGCTGAATCATCATGATGTCATAAATATTTAATTCATTTAAAGTCTAAAATTTATAAAAAAATATCACGATGTAGGAAATATTTTTATCTTTATAATGAATATTTATTGACAAAAATATGACTTGTATAACCCCATTTAAAAAATTATTTAATAAAACAACTCATGCTTGTGCCATTTTTATTTTAACTTTAAATAAAAAGTTATTTGTGTCATTTTCTAATAAAAGTGGCTCCATGGGGTCCCCATGTTGACTCATGGATTTTCTTTGTCTTCCATGACACATCCAATGGTGGTAGGACATGTGTATAGGTCATTTTATATTATTAAAACATTATTTTTTATCTTAAATTACACTAATTATCTCTAATCGCGATTAAAAACTTAAAAGTTAATATTCACTAAAAAATTATTTTAATCCCATTGAACCACATTTTAAATAAAAATGACAACCATGTATGTCAGATTTTGGATATTAAAATCACATAAGTGGTAAAGTTTCATTTAAATGAAAAATCAGTTTTTAAACTACCACTTAGTGGTTTCACTATTCATCAAAAATTGATGTTTTTCAGAAAAATACCAAAAATTCACCGTAAGATATATTTGATATTACGAATTCAAAAATGATTTCTATTTTACAAAATTCAAAACATATATGTTTTATTAATTAATTTAATAATTAATTCCCGCTGTCAAAGCAAATAGCATGTTTTTATGAAACAATATCTATTAAAAGATTGACACTAGTTTAAGTCCAATTTCAAAGTGAAATAAATTAAATTGACCACCATTAGATTAAATGGAAAAAATATATTCTAAATACACTTTAATCTAAATTAAAAATATAATCTATCCATATAAATAAATCAGATTAAAAGGAGGTTTTGAATTAAAATGCAACATTTTCAATAAAAATAATCTTTATCGGAAAAATAACAAAATTTTACACAAAGTAAATTTTGATGTCCAAATTCTAAAGAAGGATTTTATTCTGTCAAATACAACATATAAAATTGTCAAAAGTATATTTAAAAAGGGTTCTCCATCAAAAGGCGGTTAATCGACCTTTTAATGAATATTAGAATATTTATGCTTAAAATTGGATTCATTTGCATTTTAAGCCTCCAACATTTATTGGATAAAAGTAAAAATATTTGACAAACATATATAAACATTTTGTAGTTAGTTCCATTCATTCCTTCCATTACAACGTCTATGCGTTAACTACCTTTTAAAATAATATTATTTTATTATTAGAGTGCAACGTAAGATTTCAAAGAAACTCATTGTGACGTATTGGGTACTCCCTCGAGCATAGTATTCCCTTTAAAGTAATATTAATATTTTATTCAAAAATATGGATAAATATGAAAATTTCATATTCTTTATTTACCTAGGGTGTTACACTCAACCTAGGAGAGATCCTTAGAAAAACATGATCACTCACCTCGAATGAAAAAGATCATCGACGATGATCCACATAAGATTTTTGACGACTCTGAGCCATCTCCATTCTCTTCCTGATCAACTTGATCTTCTCCATAGTCTCCCAAACAAGGCTCGGTCCAACCATCGAGGACTCACCCGTTGCCACCAAACATAGTGGAGAACGACACGGTCATCCATACAACGATTCAATCAGATCCTTGTGTATGGATGCATGATAACTGTGGTTGTATTTGAACACAACCAACAATAATTGCTCCTCCCAAGAGTCACCAAAATCTATAACACAATCCCACAACATATCCTCCAAATTTTGTATCGTCCTCTCAGATTGACCATTTGTCTGAGAGTGATACACTGTACTCATTTTCAACCTAGTTCCAAGGGCTTGCTATAATGATTTCAAGAAACGAGATGTAAACATCGGATCTCTATCTGATGCAATCAAAAATGGAACACCGTGCCTCTTTAAAACCTCCCAGATATATATTTTTCATAGATACACCACCGTATGAGATTCACGAATTGGAAAGAAATGGGACGACTTCGTTAACCGATCAACTATCACCCAAATGGAATATTTCTTTCTGAACGTTCTGGGGAGACCTATAACAAAATCCATCTCTATTTTCTCCCACTTCCAAAAAGGGATTGGTAAAGATTGCAACATTTTTTCTGGCCTCTAATGTTCTACCTTGACCTGCTGACAAGTCAAGCATCTCGAAACAAACTCATCCACTCCGCTTTTCATACCAGCCCACCAAAAATTGATCTTTCAATGATTTATATATTTTCTGAATTCTAGGATGAACAGACCACCTATAATGATGATATGCCCAGAGAAGATCCTCCTCACAAAAAACCAGTACAACCATCCAATTCTGAAAACAAAAAAATGAATCGCCATTCAGTTTCAAACCCTCAATTGTCTCCTCACCATTGAGTCTCGACCCCATGGTCAAAAACTTAGAATTAGATATATGTGCCTCTTTAACCAATCCAAACAATTCAGGAATCAACAAAACCATAAGGAAGACCACTCTATCGCCATTGTCCTCACATTCCAACCGTATATCGGCTATAACTAACATCAACTGCCACTGGTCTGATGCATGTTTCACCATTTGAGCATATGATTTTCAGATTAATGCAACCCCCACAAAATTTCCCTTACCTGATATGTACATTAAGTCAAAATCAAACATTTGGAGATATTACATCCATCTCCTTTACCTCATGTTCAAATACCATTGTGAGAAAATATGCTTCAAGCTCTTATGATCTGTATATACAGTGGATTTTTCACCAAAGAGATAATGAAACCACACGTACAAAACATGCACCACTACTGACAATTCCAAATGATGAGTTTGTTAGTTCTTCTCATGCGGCCTCAACTGATGTGATCCGTACACAACTACGTGATTTCCTTGCATGAGAACGCACCCCAACCCTGATCCCGATGAATCACAATACACCACGTACCATTTTCCTGGTTCTGGAAAAACCAAGATTGGTGCTGATGTAAGGAGACCCTTTAGCTCTTCAAAACACTGCTGACACAGTTCATTCCACTGGAATGGAAGATTATTTCTTGTCAAAGCTTTCATCGGTGAAGCCAAACATGAAAAATCACGAACAAATTGCCGATAATACCCAGCTAGACCAAGGAAACTCTACATCTCAAACACAGTTTTTGGTGGTTTCCATGAGATAAAAACCTCTATCTTTTCTAGATACACTCAAACACCCCTTTCAGAAATCACATGGCCAAGATAACGAACATCCTATTTCCAAAAGTCACACTTTGACAATTTGGCATACAACCGATGATCCCTCAAGAACCCTAGAATTGACTCCAAGTGCTTCCCATGCTCCACCTTTGTCTTTGAATACACTAGAATATCATCTACAAACACCACCACAATGGAATGCAGATATCTCTAAAATATCTGATTCATCAATCCCATAAACACCACTGGCACATTTGTTAGACCAAAGGGAAAACCCACATATTCATAATGGTCATATGTACTTATGAAAGCTGTTTTAGGAATATCGTCTTTCCTTACCTGCAATTGATGATATCCCGTCCTCAGGTCGATCATGGAGAAACACTGGGCTGCCCTCAACTGGTCGAACAAATAATCAATTCATGGAAGTGGATATCTGTTCTTTATCATAACTTGGTTAATTCTACGATAATAAACACAGATCCTCAAGGTTCCATCTGCCTTTTTCACAAACAACACTGATGCTACCCATGGGGATATGATAGGTTGGATAAACCATTTGTTTTATAACTATTTCAACTTGACTTTCAATTCCCCCAATTTAGTAGGGGCCATCCGATAATAAGGAAGTGAGATAGTAATAGTCCCTGAAAGGAGATCAATCATAAACTCCACTTCTATTATGGGAGGTAACCCATAGAATTATTCAAGAAAAACATCCATGAACTGATCCACCATGGCTGGAAGAACACTCCTCTTAACACCCATTATTGATTCCAACTTCCATACCGCCAACCGATACAATAACGTTCCTACTACTGGTGCCAACAAACTCGTTGCACAAATCCTTTCATGCATCTCTCCTCTAAAGAGATTCCTAATGCCATCATGTGTCGTAAAATCCACTGTTCGCGCATCGTAGTCGATGTTGGCCTTAAAATCCACCAGCCAATCAATTCCCATGATTACATCATACCCATCCATATTGAGCATTGAGAAATTCCACATTAGCTCAACCTCACCCACAACGATACAACATTCTCTACACAAGAAGGCATGACACTCTCTTCAACCTAGAGAAGTTTGATGTTTTAAAACCGAGGGCATCATTTCTACCCTTCAACCCTGCAAATCAACAACATGTACAACATTAAAAGAGTGTGAATCACCCATATAAAACAACACTTAAATCAATGTAGAATTTAAAATAATGGTACCTCGCACCGTGGATGGTCTTGACTAATCATCCACCACAACCTGATCAGCTCCAATCACATGTTTTCTTACCATTCTCTGCTCTTTATTTCCCTATTGAGGCATTGTGATATTCCGAGAATCACCATGACCCACTATACTCTACTGCAGAGGGGTATGTTGTGGTCCTCGTCCCATCTAAGCATACGACGTATGCAATCCCTGATAAGTATCACACGCACCCGAACATAGAGCATTCTGAAAATAATGATGCTGATGCCCCATCTTCTTACAATTATGAAATTCTCGAGGATGTGTCGTACATTCTCTCTTGAAGTGGATCATTGAACAACACTGAAAACATCCTAGTTTTCTCTAGGGCTTCGGAGGAAGATTCACCTATCCTACCGTCAGATTATGTTCCATACTCCCACCCTGGGAATAAGTGTCCCTCCTCCGCTTGATCCCAGCATTAGAGTTCCCACTATTCCACTTGGGTACCACCACGTATCCTCCGTCCGGAACTCCCAAAAAATCCTGCTCAGCCACTGAGGCTCTACTCACTATCTCTCTGTAATAATCTATACATAATACTGCTATCTTTGAACATATTTCTTACCATAACCACGCATCAAAGATCCTTGCCTTCAATGACATGCTACCCGCCAACTCGGGTGAAATCTTCACTCAGTTCATAAAAATAACTTCATACACTATAACCGACAAAAGTTGTTGCCTCAAATTGAATAAATCAGTCGTGTGCTGAGTTATGAACGTATTTGGGTAGAATTCCTTATTAAAAAATTCCTTGAGTTTTTCCCACATCACACCCTAGTCAGTCCCCACTTGGACTACTAACTCCCACCAATGAAGGGAAAGATCTGCAAACATATACATGGACAACTTCACTTTTAACTCTACTGGTGTTCCTAAGAACTCAAAATTCTATTTCATTCAATTGAAGCATGCTTATTCCCTCTCCGCCACTGAATCACCTATGATGATGGGTGGATTCTGCTTTTGAAAATGAACAGCATGATCCACATGCCTTGGTTCATCCATTTTAGTTCCACTTTCCACAACTTGAAAAACATGCACTATGCTTTGCACTATTTGCTGGTTCACCTGAGGCTCAGGTGCTACCACATTTTCAGCAACCTCTTCTGGTTGGTCTCTACGATGCCTACTCGGTGCCATTTCAATCAATAGAAAACAAACAACTGTGAGTCTCACTTACATAGACATCAAGAATTCCCTTTCTAATCACATTACACAACACTATCGTACAAGGCATTACACAAGTTTACATTTTCCACATTGGCCATGTTTCTACATTTTTTAAATCCAAACCATTTTCAAAATACCATTTTTATTCACATTACATTTTCACACATTTGAAAAACCATTTCTCAATTTAGCCCATAAATCATTGTACACCAATGAAATATGCATGATAGAGGGAAGTCATTTATTCCATATATGACATGCACATCTTATCGGATACACCCATGACAATGAGATTTCCAATGCCTATAAGTCTCTCTAAAACACTTATGTACCCAACTCCCTCGTAACGTGAATTTTAGAATAAAAGGGTTAACTACGTCCTTTTATGTTATAAATTACATGTTCTGACAATCCTACACCTTACTACCATCTCGACTTAAGGAATATACCATAACAAATGTCAACTCCAAATCCTAGAATCAACTTCAAAGGACCGAACAAGCTGATACCATTTGTAACACCCCGCCCCTAACTCATTGTCTTGAGGAGGCAGTGAGGGAAACTTGGCCTTAAGAGACTTTCCAAAGACGCCAATGTCTAGAAATAAATTCCAAGGGATTCAATATAAAATTGGGGAACGATTTTCCCTTAAGACAAAACCAACCAAACCATCCATTAACCACCAATATAAGATGCATGTCAATAAAACATTCCAACATGAATTTCCAATAGACAACCAAATTGTTCCACCATTCAAACCAAATCCAAAATAAACAACACAGTATCAGAGTACTACGTGGAAGAACAAACAACAGATCACCACATTCCATGATACCACTACAGCTCTACACCATGATCTAAGATGCAAGCTCCACCAGGACAACACAATCCACCACTAATGGAGGGTGATGCCTTATCATTTCCCAGGTCACGGTACACAACCTCTGCAAAGACACCAACGTACCAAAGTATGGGATGAGTACTAAAACATAGTAGGATTTCCCCAAATGACTTCCCTACTCATGCCACTCAGATAAAACTGTTAGAAAATTTATAATAAAAAATTTATATAAATTAAACACATGTACCACCATTTCCATAATCTAAACATGCCCCTACAAATCCATCACTCCCAAACCATGAAACCAAGGGAAAGCCAACCAAACATGCCACAAGACATTTAATCATTCACACACTAGCACAAAAATTTCCATCTTCCAAAGAAATGCATAACAAACAATCAAAAAAACCAATATGTGGAGCTTCCAACCAACCCGTTCACCCATTCACACCTAGTGGTACTTCCCGACCACAACCCAATAGCAGAACTTCTGTCTAACCCGTTCACCGATTCACAACTTGTGGTACTTCTCGTCCACTTATCCTTTGATGGTGGATCATCCATCTACTTTCCATCCCCTTTTTATAGTGGTACATCTCTCCACTTCCACACAACATTCCTCTCAATCACAACAAAGAATATAACCCACCAATGTCACACCAACATACAATCAACAAATTCCATTTCTTTTCATATCAATCCACTTCAATAAATCACCCATTTATTGAAAATAATTTTCTATGCCAAACCACATATCAATAAAACAACCTCTTTATTGAAAACCATTTCCATCAGTCATTTTCACAATTCAACCATAGCATCCCATTTTAAAATATCATTTTAAAATCCACAACAATAGCATTTCACCATAAAACCCCCTTTTTCCCCAAAATTCCCAAATGGGTTTCCAACCAACTTCACACATCAAAACACAATTAATACAAAGCCAACCAAATTTATTGTAACAAAAAACCACTAGCTCTAACCAAGTGGAGTCGAGAGAGAAGCCACCTACCTTTAGGGTACCCGAGAAATTGACCCATGAGCAACCGCACCTCCAATCAAGCTAACGCACCACTGAAACCTCTCTAGAACTCTTTCACTAACATTCACAAGCCATAAAATCAACATTAAATGAAACAAAAACCCATGATCTACAGACAAAAAGTATAGATCTATAAATCCATGAAAGAGAGGAATGTAGATGTAGAGGAAAACACAAGGGAATCAAGGGGAGAGACTTACCCAAGAGAAACCACCTTCAATATGCCGAGAAACCCCTTCAAAACGCTTCCAAACTGAGTGGGAGAGCCCCTCAATCCCTTGATAACCGAAAATCCAGAGTGTGGCTCGATTGCGAGGAAGTTTGGAAAGGAACGAGGCAAGCCTGAGTGAGCTCGTGTTTTAAAACCCTCTTTTTAAGTGGCTACACGGTTAGCCTGCTCGATTTGGAAAACTATGCGCTAACCGTGCGTACACTACTACCTCGAGATCAAGGGTCTGCATGGTTTCCTCACACGGTTTGGAAAACCCTACACAGGCCGTGTGAGGCCTACTTTCTCCCACTGCATGGTTTCCTGTAGAATCCACATTGTTTCCACTAACCATGCTCAAATCGTGCACCCATAGAAAAGCCACCAAACTCATCCAAACCCATTCCCAACTCTCCCAACCTATTCCCAACTCATCCCATGCACTTTAAACACATATAAAGGCATGAAAAATTATACATACCTCAAATCGTGGGTGCTACATTAAAGGTGAATCTATGTTTATGTTCTGGAATTTTAGATACCTACTCATCAATGACTACACATAGTTCCACCCCATAACTATATTGAGGTTGTTTTTAATATCCATAATGTAATTTTTGTAACTCCAAATGTTCAAAAGAGAGGATATTTGTAGGTTGAAATTTTTTCTCTTGTGGTTCTAGAAGTAGACCTACTCTCATAGGGAGTGTTTCATAAAGCACCAGTTGGGGGTGAAAGAATCTATTGGGGTTGAACAACCATGGTTAACATTACCTGATACTTCAAGATTCATAATAATTTATCTGTTAATGGAATGAGTGATTCTATGGTTACCATGTAATAGATTATGCCAACACTAGGATCCTTTATGATCATAGCAATAGTCAACAAGGATGGGTAATTTTGATGGAATAAATTCATCATACACCGACTATGAGATTGAATGGAGTTTTGATCCTTACTAGAATACATGAGGTATTTATATGGGGCGAATTGAAGGACCACTAATATAAAGATATTAACATACTTTATTGATGTTTGATTATACTCGGAGTATATAGTGCATCATTAAGGGATCATGTTACTGATAGATTATGCTACTCATTCCATCAGACTTTTGAATTGTTCTCCCTTGAATGTAGGAAATGTAGCCTAGAAGTCTATAATGTTTGAAATTAGTAGTTAGCTAGATGTTAAGTTCTAGGTAAATATTTTCGATATGATATACTATCTAGATCTCTTTTATAAGGGTTTTATCTTTGTGAAAAGATAGATATAATATAGTGAAGTGGAATCCCACCTTCTATGTGGTGGTACCAATTCTCATTGTAAAAATAGTGGGATTGATGATATATGATAAGGATGTAAAAGAAATTTAGGGTAAAGTAGTGGTGTTTTATTCCATTTTTATATAAGACCACTATATTTTAAGAGAAAAATATGTTCAATAACATATACAACCCACAACATAGAGAATAAAAAAGCCACACTGTATTATTATTTAAATATGATCATTATAACCTAAACATTGTATTAGAGTGAAATAATATGGTTAAATAGATTATGAAATATATATTATGGTGAAACAAAAAACAAATTTGTTGACTAATTATTTAAATTTGACACTCAATTTTTAGTATTTTCATTTTATATTTTACAAATAAATATTTAATCAAAAGTGGATTTGTTTTTTATATTGTTTTTTTAATTATAATCAATTTCTACCAAATTAAGAAAATTTATTTTATGAAAAAATCATTTTTTAAATCAGTATACCTAAATTATGATAGGGTAATGTATTTAGTTTTTTTCATAAAATGTTTGATTTCTTACCCAAAAGTGATTACAGATAGTTTTTATTGAAAAAGACTTTTTTGTTTCAAAAATTTAAAAAGTACCATTTTATTCTAAAAGAATTATTATATAATATACATTAAAAATTATTATTAAAAATTATTTTTTTTTCATTGGAATAAATTTTATCATTCAATTAGGTATAACATTATTTTTTGTGCATAAAGGGAAATTTTTTCTAAAAAACCCTTCACATTGAGTTTTTCTTATTTCTTTTATATAAATTACTACCACATATAGAAATTGATTCGTGAAAAATAGATTCCATATTTTTTAGAATTATTAGTTCTAAGTTTGGAAAATAAACCAATTTTATTTTTGGTAGTTATGAATAGTAATAATTATTACAATAGTATAGAAAAATCAGGTAATTAATGTTGAAAAACATTATAAGGACCATAAAATAAGAATGAAACTTTCCTTAATTTCATTAGAAGATTTTATTTCATCCAAAACCTTCCGTAATTTTAATGTATGATATATTTGATGATTTATATTTGATTTTAACGTTTATATTTTTTATATAGTGAATAGTCAAACATGTCATTCACTTTGATATATTATGTTTAAAATATTAACAAAATGATAAAAAATTAATTTCTCTATTATAAATATTTATTTCAATGATTAATGAATTTTTATTATGGTAATTTATTTATAATTTTTAGGGATGCAATATCTACCTTAAATTTGTATGCAACACTAAAATAATATTTATTTAATTAATATAAAAAAATAAATGATTTTAAATATATTTAATATTATCTAATATTAATTAGTTAATATTCACCAAATATTTTAATTACCTATATTAAATTTTAGGTATTTTTAATGGATTTTATTCTAATTCCCATTTTCCTTAATGTATATGTAGTAAAATTAAATGAATTATGTAAATATGATATTAATTATAGTTTATAATAAATAATATTTTACAAAATTATATAAAATTAATAAAAACAACCATTAGAAAAAATAAATACAATATTGATTAAAAAATCAACCATGAGAAAATTATTAGTGATTTTTCATTTTATTATAACATTATTTACCACCATTGTATTGAGAACATTAATGTCATGGTAATAATAAAAAGTTATAAGGGGGATTGATAAAAATATAATGGTAAAAAATAACCCAAACTTCTAAAAATATTATAAAATTATAGGATTGTTATCAATAATCATCAAAAAAATCAAATTAAGTCTATTTTTAAAAATTTCAAAATAAATTATATTTTATATTAATTAAATAATTTATGATTTTCCAACAGTTTCCATCCACTCAGTTATAATGGGGATCCGCATGTCATCTTTCATCATGTATAAAAATCTTATTGGTTTAGCCAAACCATATCAAAACAAAATCCTTACATCCCTAACATCATCATAGAGACATTTCATTAATCAAAAATCCAATCTAGGTAGGCTTTATGTGTAATACAAAAGATTTTTTCCAAAAAAAGATATTTTGTTCTTAAAACAACATTTTATTTTCTTTATTCTTCCAAGGAAAAAAATATTATTCATTATATAAATTATTGAACATTACAATATTCCATATAATGTTATTTTATTATGTTTATATAATAATCTAAATCAATCTCCTCTTCTATAAAATGTTAAATGAACCAATCATTCATGTGTACAGAGGACTACCACCTCGTGAACAGATGTCATATATTTTCCATTATCACCTATCACATATGTTTATAAAGATGGATTAAATTTATATATATATATTTAATATTGTTGATAAAATTATAGTTCCTGAAAATTATAATATATTATATTTTCTCTCATTTCCAATCAATGAAAAATGGTAATGTCATTCGTACGTACATGTGGAAAACCACATCAAAAAAGGTTTATGATTTGTTTTTCAGAACCAGATCAAATAACTATAATATATAAAATTATTTTAAAAAATTATATTTTATATATGATATATTTATCATTATAGTAATTTAAAATAATACTTTTCTTCATTCTATTAAGAACATTGAGAAGTAAAAAACCTTACTCATGTTTATGTTCAACCTACCATCTACATGATTATTACATAATTCATTATCCTAACCATATTTATTAATTTGTTATAAAAGTATAAATTATTTATAAAAAAGATACTTATTTCATGATTTTAATTTTTGAGATGATGAAATAATGACCCTTTGACCGCAGCCAATCTACTAAAGTCATTTTTGACATCTGAGATGAATATTTTCAAAACATCCAATGTGAAATTAATCTAGTCAATAATTAAATATAACCTAGTTAAAATAATAAATGGAATAATATAATTTCAAATGGTTATTAAGAATGTAAATAATGAACATTATTATATTATTCTTAGTGATAATGAATTTACGTGATAAGTTGGACCTCAGGTAAGGGATTATATCTAAATTTCTATCATTTAATAATTTTTAATTTACTATACCTATTTTAATTAATATATTATATATAACGACCATTAATATGTAATATCATGAATAAATCAGTTCATGGTATTTTGAGATTCATTTCAATTTTTTTATCCACATGGATTTTATTTGAATTTTACATAGTGGTATGGAGATTCATTACTCAATTTTTGTCATTTAGATTGTAAATCAACTTCAATGTCTATCATGTTCCACTATTTTATGTGAAATTTAATATGGGTGTTTTATGTATCATTTCCACATTAATTTTATATTCAATGTTTTTTCAAAAAATCACTATATTGATAATTCTAACGTAAAATATATGATCTTTGTAAGAGATTTCTTATGAATTTCTTTTCATTGGGAAATATTTGATAATATATACATGTTAACTTTTATATGGGGTATATATTTCCCCTTTTAGTTATTTTACATTAACATATATTTTTTTATAATGATTATGGAATAAGTTCAAGTTTCACCTTAAAGAGTAATTTTCAAGAAAAAATCTTTCTTATTTTCTTTCTTGATTAGTTTTTTTTCATCCTATCATTTTTTAAATACTTTTTTTAAATTGTTTTATAGAAATAATTTATAAAGTATATTTTAAGAAATATTTTACTATTTTAAATGGTATTAATAGAATATTAATATTTTTATACAAAATGGGTATTTTTAAAATTTCATTATCAAAAAGATCAACCAAATATAATTAACCTATACATATTTAATTGATATTTCTACTATGGTAACGACTTTACACATTTTTACTAATTCACTATGAGTTTAATTGTAATACAATGAAAAATATTTAGAGAATTTCTTTCCCGTCTATTTTCTATTATTCATTAAAATACAATTTTTTTTAAAATAAGTATCTTTTTTGAATATATAGTCATCTCTTATCGCTTATTAATTTTTTTGGTAATTAACATATCATGAAACATTCATATTTATTGTGATAAATAAATATTAAATTTCCTATTAATATCAAAATTGTTTTTATCATTTATATAATTATTTACTAATTCATATTCAATTTTTACTTATAGTGTGTTACTTTGAATGTTATTTTATTTATTAGGGAAATATTCATATTTTTATTTCATTAATCAATATATACATATATATTTTGATAATATATATAGATCATGAATAATAGGTCATTAGATATCTGTGAAATGTATTGGACATGTAGTGATGGGTGGGGCATATAATTATATATCCCTTCATTGAATTAATTTCTTTCATGAGAAAAATCAGTAAGTCAAAATAAAATATGTTTATGGTGTAAAACTATACATGAAATAACTATTCTACCACAAGGCTATGATAGTATTGATATCTAGATTTCAAAAATCATGATTTCCAATGTTAATAATATCCCTCCTAGAGAATTCAATTTGTTTTATCTTTGAAATTATACCATAGATATTATATATGGATGCATGTCAGAGTCAAGATATTTGTTAAATGGATTGTGATTTCAATTATTCATATTTTTATATTTATTATCACATACATACTCATGATATCTTCTACTATTATTTACCCTTATAATGCATTTGGGATAAACATTTATTTATTTTATTTTCCATTGGATATGAAAAATCAATCATTGAATAAGTTCAAGGATGATAAATAATTTTTTTAAATCGTATTTATATATTATTTTTAAATTAAAATGGAAATAATAAATATATATCGTACTTCAATAATACTAATCTATACTGTCCGTAATGATGTGATCACTTGTATCTTTTCTAATGTAATAAAGTATATACAACCTCTCGGTTACTGATGTTGAGGTCATTACAAATGTTATTAGATAATTTTTATTAGAAACCACGGGAACTTGGTGTTTAATTTACATAGATACCATGAGAATAATAGTAATCCAATATAGTATTTTAGAATTTATACTTTAAAAATATTTTATTTCATGGATCAATATTCATGATGATTATGAGATAACTCAATGTGTGACACTATTTAGTGATTGTGTCTAGTGGATGAAAGGGTATCAATACATATAGAAAATATAGGAATTTCACTATTGAGAAAAATAATATATCTTGTATTTAAACAAAGGTTGGTCTTTGAAATATTATGGTAGTTGAATAATGTCATTAAAAATAACCTTAACTATATAGAACACGATATTGTTACATAGTGTGATTTGATAATGTTGGATTGTTTAATGAGAGATATAACTAAATTCTGGGGTTGAAGTAAAATCATTTGTTTGTTTAGAGATGGATTAAATACCTAAAAAATATTATTCGTGCAACAGGTGATGATATTAATGAGATAGATGCCTCATTTTTTTGTTGAAATATTATTCATTGTTGAAGTTAAACTGGGTTCGACTCTATATAAAAAGGTTATGCATGAAATAAATGATAATGTTATTGAGCTAAAGATTGTTTATGAAAAATTTCCAAAATTCTATAAGGAATGTAATATAATAGGTAATGAATCAGCTAACTTTAGACACTCTGAAGTCTATAGCTTATGCTCCTTACGAGGTCAGGTGATAAGCAATTGTCTCAAAAAGAAGAGAAATCCACCTATTCAGAAGGTTGATATTCTTCCATAGCCGCTGCCAATAGGCACTAATGAGAAAGAAGCTCAGAGTAACATTATTTAGGATGTTAGCAAGTCACAGGTTGATGAGAAGGGTTGCGATCCGAGTGACCTACCTGAGAACAAGATGAAATATTGGGCTGCCATATTCTACGAAGAAGCAATTATTCCCAGTACCGATCTATGGAGCAATGATAAATTGATGAAGGTATAAGTTAATGAAGATGAAATCCAAAAATAGGATGATCAAAAGCTCTCATAAGAAAGGATGGCCGCCCCAGGTAGCCGAAAGGGTAAGCAAATTTTAGAATCTGAATCACCGGACTTTTCTAAAACATGTCATGCTCCTTCAAAACCTATGGTGGATAAGGAGGGTTTCCAGTTTGTCTCATACAAGAAGAAAAAGTCTCCAGCTGTGTCCTATGTGTTGGTTGAACAACTGAATGTAGGAAACTCTATTCTGCTTTCTAAAAAATGATTTTAGTGCCATAGAGATGCAGGAAAATGGGATAACATATAAGGATACTATCTCTCAGAGTCATGTAATTTTGGCCAAAGTGGTGAAGAATCCAATGGAATGAGAATTCTCTTCTGATTCATTCAAGGAGAAGCACGATAGTTCTGATTCAAAAATCACTACTGCTGAGACTCTAATAAAAACCCATCAATCAATTACCCCAAGTAGGGGGAGATCGAGAGGTCGGGGATATGGTCAATTAAGGACTGGATGGCTTATAATCTCAGAAGAGGAGAGGATTCTAAGAGTGAGATTGAGGAAAAACATAGGCAGCCAATTGTTTTCCTTGGGTACTTTGCTTTGTATACCTGCACTACCTTGGGTTTCTTTTATTTTCTTTCTTTGTATAAAAGAGGCATATCCTCGATCTTTTTCAAAAAAAATCTCATTATATTAATATGGATACATAATTTTATAGATCCTCTATTTTCCAATGAAATCAAGAGAACAAAGGTTCAGAAGAGCACCAAAAAAATTTAATACATTAATAAAGAAGAAGAAAATGATGTAATTTTTATCATGTGGAAATTTTGGAAGGAAAAATCATAGAAATTGTTTGAAGAGTGCTGGAGTTTGTTACAAGTGAAAAGATTAGTGTCCTTTGGATAATGAATATAAGTGGAAGAATGAAACTACTAATATCTATGGGTTTGACATTAATTAAATAGAGAATTATTATAACCAATATCTGATGAGTCAAGGGAATATATTACAAATTAATTCAATGTGATAAGGAAACCATTAGAAAATTACTATACCTGAAATATAATAATTAAAATTTTATTTTGTATTTCATTTCCTCAATTATTTTTATCAATGATAATATGGTTATTAAACATAATGACATAAATAAGGATTATAATACAACTATTTTATTTTATGGATTTTGATGAATATTTTGAATGGTACTAATGACCTTGAAACATGATTTAATGATAATATGAAATTTTATAGAAAGAACATGATTTTGGAAATGATGGACCATAATATGTTTCTAACAATGATGTAATAATGCTTAACTTTGATAATGAGATTATTAACATCAATAAAGACAATAAATTAGTATTGTGTCCTTGAAAATAATTTGTGATTTAATGACAAGGTAAATTATGATATAGTTTACTATATTTTTTAGATACTAAGGATATAAAGAATAGGAATAGAGTAATTTTATTTGAAGAGATTATTTTTTAATCAATGTTTTATTGTGATTTATGTTATTAGTATGTTTTCAAAAAATATATTGTCAAGGTATTCACATTATTTCAATGCAACACTATGAGATAAAATATGTTATTTTTGAATAAATGTTTGAACAAAAAATATATGTATATATTTTAAAATTTTGTTAGAACTATTTCAGAGGATAGTTAAGGTTAAATATTTATTTAATATATTAAGTTGATTATTAAGGGTTATTTTTGATGATTTTCTGATTAAATTATAATTTGATAACATATGGAAACCATTTTGGTTTTTAAATATTATCAAGTAATAGGAGGAGTAAATTTTTACTCTTCCATGGATATTTTGATTCATTAAAATTTAGTTTCAGTGCTTCATGCTTAAAACATTTATCCTCAATACTCATCATTTAGGGAAAGAATGAGATAAAGGTGTATATTGATTAAAAAATGAAATTAAACTTGTAAACCAAGTATATTTTTCATGTTCTTATTTCTGATGGTAAATTATTTCCTCAAATCTAGGAAAAATATCTTCAAAAAACATTTATATTATTATGATCATTTATTAGGAATTGATGATCATTTCATCATCATAAATTTAAGGTTTTGCGATTGTTAACTTTTCCAAGACCATTTTCGACATCTCTCTCTATTATTTCTTGAGTTTTGTGTTTCCCCTATTTATACATATGAAAAATTCTATGAAATGTTCACTTATTTGGGATCCTATTTTTATGAAATTCTAGAGGGCCTTTTTATTTCCCCATTCCATTTCTTAGGATGAAATTTTATTTACTCTATTTATGATATGGGTTATCCAAAATAGAATTTTAAAATAAAATATTATGTAAAAGATAAAATTTTGAGGACAAAAACTAGTAGGGGGTTCGGGTTGGGGTGGGGAAGATGTAACATAGTGACATTTTAAGGGAACATTATGTTCAATAGCATATACAACATGCACCACCAAGATTATACAATCCATGAAATATTATTATTTAATTTTGACCATTATAACCTAGATGGTGAAATTAATGGAATGAATATTGTTAACCAAAATATGAAATAAATAAAATTTTCATAGTCAATAAAAAGTTAGAGATTAATTATGAGGAAATAATCAATCAATTGTTAGGAATGTAATTTTATGCTTCAAAATTATGTATTTCATCCGAATTGGTTTTATTTTGATTCTTTTGTGTTGGAATTATAATTGATTACCATCACATTTAGAAATTATATTTTATAAAATGAATTTCATTTGTAAAATGATCATCTGAAAATCATCTTATGGGGAATTTTTTGGATTTTTCTATATGTATAATCAGTCAAAAATATTGCAATGTACATTATTTTTTGGAAAATGACTTGTTTTTTAAATAATTTAAAACTTCCATTTTAAAAAATGACTTCAAGCAAAAATTAGTTTCATTATTTTATTAAAAATACAATAATGTTCATTAGAGGGAATCTTTTGATTCAATTTGGGAAAAATAATTTTATACATATAAGGAATTTAAATAATTTTTTTTTTCATTGCATTTTCCATTATTATTTATAATTAATTACTCAGACATATCAATATCGAAAATCGAAAAATAGATTCCATATTTGAAATCATGAAATCCTAATTTGGTAAATAGGCACCACTTGTTTCTGTCCAATATAAATAGTTACCATTGTCACCACATAAAGGGAAATAATGTAATTAGGTATAAAAATAGTTTGATAAGGACTAGAAAATTAACCAAACAAAATAATTAATTTCATTAGATGATCCATTGTAATCCATAATTATAATACATTTGAATATATGAGAATAAGTTTACAAATTTTTTTATTGTAAACACGATATTAGTTTTTTAACGATACATAAAAAATATCATTCTCTTTATTTTATTTTAATTAAATTTCAAAAAAAGAATAGAAATGTAATATGTTCCATTATAAATACTTATTTAAAATAGAAATGATTTTTTATCATGGAAATTTATTTTCAATTTTCATTGATGAAATATATATATTAAGTTCCTATGCTACACAAACAAGTATTTATTCAATAAATATAAAAGTAAAGAAAATGATTTACGAAATATTAAATGTTTCATTATTTCAATTAATTAATGTGTTTAATGAATTATATAGAAGTATATGAAATTTTAGGTATTATTTAAGGTATTAGATTCTAGTATCCCATAATCTTCATGTATATAATTTCAAATAAAATGAATAGTTATTTGATAATTTAAACATCATAAAAATATTGTATTTTTTCAAATGAATGGGTTATGGTATAAAATAACATCTATGATGAATATATGGGACATTTATGAATTTATAGTAACATTATTGACCTCAAATTTATAAGAAAAATAATATAATTTCAATTATCACAATTGTTAATGGGGGAAAACTAAAAGAAAAGTGTAAAAACATAACCAAAAAAGGTGAAAATTTTATTCGATTATAGTATTTTTTAACAATAACAATATTTTCAAATTATATGAATATTTAACCATTTAAATGTGAATATAATTTTACAGTAATATAATACTTTAATATATTCCAAAATTACCCTTCCCTTCAATTATATAAACGGAACCATTTGTCCACATTTATTCATGCGTCAAATACTATTTAGATTGGCCAATATTTACCTAAATACCTTCATTAAATCTCTATATACATCCGAGTAGAGTTTTCTTATTAGAAATATAATATATGAAATATTTAGATATAATTTTAATGTTGGTTAACAATGAAGATGTCACATTTTTAACGGATATTTTCATTTTATTTCTTCTTCCACCACCTTAAAATATTATAAAACCATGAAAATATAATAAAATTAGTATATAAAATATAATTTTTATTTATTATTTAAATATCATAACCTACACATGTCACCTTTTCACCAAATCGAAATGAATCAATTATTTTTTAGTCCAATAGAATACCTCCTCACAAACTGAAGAAATCCATTTTCAATCATCACATCCCATGACAATTTAAGATATTGGATTTTATGTATATATATACATTAGATATTAATGATATATTTTCCAATCATTAAAAGTAATATATCATAGATATTTTTGCCATTAAATATAATGAAAATTGATGAGGTCGTTTGGACATACGTATGGACTACCACATCCACGAAGCTATGTTTTTCATGTTTCATAACTGTATCACAAGAAAAGAATTTGTATGTTTAAATAAGTAATTATATGGTATTTTTTATAATTTTAATTTGGGAAAGATAAAATAATACTTTACTTATTTCCATTTGGTTCATTGAAAAATTGAAATGTTACTCTTGAGTACCTATGACTTACTGTTTCCATGACTATAACGTAGATCATTTTCCCAAAATATATTAAATGAATGGTATTAAATGAATATTTTATTCATAAAAATGAATATTTTGTAATGACTATTATTGTATATATTTTTAAATAATTTCCTCATTAACCATAGTCAACCGACATAATTCATTTTGGAGTTTTGGGCCAAATACCGTCAATACATCCGATATGAACATAATAGGGTACAGAAATGAATTTAACATTGTAATAAATAAAATAAAATCAAAAATTAACATGAAAATATTTTTTAAGAAATTATATAATTATTATAATTTTTTTATTAATGATGATAAAGAATATATTTTTTGGTTGAAAAATGAGGTAAGGGATTCCATATCAATTTCCATTATTAAGGCATATTTGAATATTATTCTCTTAATTTATTTCATATTTGATATATACTTATAATTAATATATTATATCATTTATCATTCATATTTTAGGGTATGTTATAGTTAAATTTTATCATCAATGGTATTTTATTTCAATTTTCCAAGGGGTAAGGGTTTTGTTAACCAAATTTCAATTCAATATGTTCTACTTTAATATCATTGAATATAATATTCGATAATTATTATTTAAATCACATATTATTGTATTATATTTTATTTCAACTAATTGTGTGTATTTTAATTTTTCACACAAAATTCTTTCATAGAATAACTCACAATTTGATGATATGATATTTTTATGATATTTCATATCAATTTCCACTCTATTGAACCATATTTAGAAATTTGAACCTATTTAATCTTATGTCTTATATATAATTCCCCATTGAGTAATTTACATGGATATAAACATATTCATTATAATTATTTATTCAATTGAATATAATTTTTCAAGAGTAATCTTTTAATGAAAATTCAATCATATTTATATTCTTTATTGAGTATAATTTTTATTTCATATCCCTATTTTTCAAAACTGTTGTATGAATATACATGTTTTTTAAAAAAATTAGTTATTAAAGAAAATTTATTTTATCTTTGAATATTTTACATGTTACGGGAGGAATTATTCTTATTTTTTGAAAGGTATCACTTTCAACATTTTTAAAATATATTCAAAATAAAATTTTATTTGACCAATACATAATTAACGAAAGATTCTACAGCCATAACTATTTTATACACTTTATATTATTTAACAAGATATTCATTTTATTAAAATGAAATGTCTTTTTAAAATGTTCCATGTAAATTTATTTTATTTCTCAAAAAAATATATCATTTGATTTTAAAAGCTATACTTCTGAAGAATTAATGGCCCTATTTTAACCTTCATTTATTTTTTGGTTAATAAAAATATCATTAAAAATTCAGTTATTTTATGATATCACTACATTACATTTCCAATAAATATCTATATTATTTTTATCATTGATAGTGTTATTGAATAATCCATATATCATTTCTACATATGGTGATTTTTATTTAATTTTATTTGATTTATTGGAGAGATATTGATTTCATGTGTTCTTTACCCAATAAAAATGTTTTTTTATAAGTAGAATTTTTTCTTAATTAAATCAATCATTTGATATATGAGGAATACATTGGAAATTCTATGATGGGTGGTTCCACGAATTATAGAACCCCCCAATTCATTAATATGTCTACTAAGAAAAATTAGTATGCTATCTTTAAATTGGATTCTTGTGTATTCCTACAAATTGATTCAACAAGAATAGAAAATTATTTAATTTTATATTTTTAATGATGTTAGTAAGCATGAAATCTAACAATATATATTTATTTCTGGATAATTCAATTATTTTTATAAATGAGACTTCTACATTGAAATTAACTGTTAAGGTATGTTTTACACATGTTAATGATTAAATGGCATGTGTTTGTTGTTCCTTAACACTTCATATTGATTATTCCTTATTTAATAATGATTACATTAATTTTATATAACCCTTACTGAGTGTTTCAACTCTCCCTTAATTTGAATTTTTCCTAGGGATATCATGAATGTGTCTTGTAATATGGTCAAGGAGTTAAAATAAATTCTCCACCATTTTTTATCTATAATTTAAAATCAGAATAATCTATATATACCATTCTTAAAGACAAAAAATATATTCATTTATTTTCAATGATATATCTTATATCTTTCCTAATGTAATAAATAAGTCACAATCTGTGTGTTACTAGAGTTGTTGATTTCAGACCCCTAGTTAGAGTTTCTGTTGTTTGTAATAGGTGTGTGAAGGAATTTAATTTTTATAGAAAATGGAATATCCAATTAAGGGAGTACCATGATTTTTGTCGAATGTGGATCCGCTAGAGATTCAATCTGAAAATGGATTAGGGGGTTTTAATATTGACATTGGGCATAAGACTAAAGTTAAATGTGATTTGATAGAGAGATAATATGTACTAATTTGTGTGTTATAAGATGGTTCATATTAATGGATCTTATGGGATGTATAATACTTATTTTCATCAGGGTTTTGTTATTTAGTTCAGTCTTAGATCTGGTTTATAGGGAGATGAATTCGAGTCATACATGGATTATTTCTTGGAAAAATGTTTTAGCTGATATAGAATGATGAAGGTATACTGTAAAGTAAATTTTAAACATATGTTTTTTTAGAAATATCATTCCACATGATATCTAAATTTCACATAATATTCATATTGGTTACAAGTTATATCATATGACTTATAATAGGAATATTATAACACTAGATATTAAAATACCTTACTTTTTTTGAAATATAAATGTACATTATTATGTTGATAGATCAAAATATATTGATTCACATTGTATGATTCACATGGTAATTTAAAATTTATTAATAAAAGAGAATCATTATAATATAATAATCCAAATTATACCACAAAAAATTATTATGACGTGAAAAACATCATATGATGAAACATATGTGAGTTGGATCGACTATATAATATAAGTGTTTCCACAAAATTTCAATTAATCAGGCATGTTATAATATATATATATATATATGTAAATAATTGAGTTTTTTAGGATATCCTGAAAGAATAATAAATGGGGATAACACCGTTGATATGGTGAATGATAACTTTTTTGGTTCTTCCTGACTATGTCATACCCCGAGATAAATTCTTCTTCCCCCTTTATATAGAAATATATCAGTATATAATAGATTATAAAATAATCCCCATCAATTATAAGGTGATTCATATCAACTAATGAGAACACCATGGTGGAGGGAGTATTTTAGATAAATATGATAGGTTTTTATCAAGCACATGAATAAAGAAGTAGGCTCGACCATCGACAATATAAGGCACACAAAATATGTTCATCATATAGATTATGTCATTATAATATAATGCATGTAGTGATTTTGATTATCATATTTTTTATTTTCAAAATATTATGTGTATTTATATTTGATATATATAAATGTTTCTTTTCTTAATTATTGCATTAATATTACGGTGATTTTAATGGTTTATTTCATAATCTCAATCAAAATGAGATTTTTTATTCTTTAATATCAGTTGATGGAAATTACATGACCATTTTATAAAAAACCATTAATTTTTCTTCTATATTGGTTATTAATGAACCCATTCATGTAATATTAAAATTTTTCCATTCTTTGGTACTTTAAATAATAAAAAAACTAACTTCATTTATCCCTTCGATAAGAAATATAATTTTTTCAAGAACTACATTTTAATCCCAATTTTTATTATAAATGTTATAGATAATATTTAATCCTTTTCACAATAAATTCATAATTTAATTTTCACCCATTGTAACTATTTACAAATATTTTAATGGAATATTAATGTCATCTTGAAGACAATAAATGTTTAGCTTTTTTCAAAAAAAAAATAGAGGAAACACTATTTTAATATTAATATAAAATATGAAATTTATACCGTTGGGACCACTAAAATATATTCAAGAATATTTCAAAATGATCCAAATGGCATTATAGAATGAAAATACATTTATATTTTTTAAAAAATTTATTGTTTTTAAAATTTTTTCTGATAGAATAAAAAAACCAAAATGAAAAAGATAGTTTCACAGATAATGTTTTAACAATATTTGTATGTCATTAAATTAATTAATAAAAAACATCCATTTTTTATTTATCCAAATGGTATATATTATTTTGATACCATTCTATAACCTTACCCAATGGTTCTTGAGGCAAAACTACCCCAAGTAGGCCTCCAAGGATAATGGGTGACGAAAGAACCAAAAGGCCATACGAATATAGGAGGCCTTTGCCTGTTGTACAAATACAAACTCACCCAACCATATCAATGTATAAGATTAGAGAAATATTAATAATATATGTAACTTATATAGAATAAAACATGTATTTAAGACCTCTTGGCATTACATGAGTATGATAGTGTAATATGTATAAAGAGGAAAAATATATGCCCAACTAGATACATGTACTAACCTGAAAAAACATGAAAAGTAAAATGATGATATGAAACGACTCCAGGTCACCCAGACAAAACCACCATATGTGGTTTAATTCATGATTAATCACTATTATCTTCAGTAATCACCACTAGCATGTGTGTCACCTACATTAGACCTAACTCCTATAGGAAATGACTATGTATGGGTGAGCATCTACATACCTAGCCAGATTCTACAAAAGCTAATGGACTAGAAGTAAGAGACACAATAAGAATAAATAGCTCATCCTTGAGAATGAGATTAACATGAATAAAATAAAATGGATATATATATGTATAAATTCTCTTAAAAGAAACCCTATCGAAATGGAAATTGGATCTACATCCCACAACCCATCCCAGGAAATGGATACAAAAAATTTTAGTGGTCCATCCATAATGCTCATCATATCTCATGTCAGTCCAAAGAAATATCCAAGTTGAGTGGCACCTAACCACTATACTACACAGTTGAGGGTCATAATCTATAGTTAGAGGACTAATGACATTGTACAACTGGAGGGTTTCACTCAGTAAATATAGTACCTATACCTATTCATTACAGGAGGGTTCAACTATGTATATAAATGATCCATTACATGTTCCTATTGGAAAATTCCACTCACTAGATTGTTGTAGGACCCATGACCTGTCCTGGCTGAAGGGTTTCACACTAATGTTCAAGGACCCATGACTTTACTCTATAGGAGGGTGGCACTCAATATTCTATCGTGGATTTTGCCCTATCCTAATATGATGGTTTCACTATAGTAACTGGTAGAGGACTCATTCACTACCTAGCATGAGGGTTCCACTCTACTAATTAGTAGAGGGCCCATACCTTTACAAAAAGAAGAGTTCCACTCTTATGGGAGAGGACCAATACCCTACCACAGAGGAGGGTCCCACTACGATAGTAGATGGGGGATTCATTCTCTTCGTAGTAGAGGGGTTCCACTGTTATAATATATAATGGATCCATGACCTTCCCAGTATGAGGTTGTGAGTATAACGTCTCGGGTGATCACACCCATTCATTTCTGCCGTCGAGCATCTCCTAAATAAGATTCACTCCCATAAAACCACTCATCGTGCCTAAAAAGGTCACTAAAAATGATTCCACCATGTTATACAATGAAAAAAATATGATAAGCTGATCATTGTCCCAAATAAATATCCATACAATGGATATATGAGAGGTAGATGTTTCCCCAAAATGAATTAGGTGTACACATAGTGTATGGGGATGCACACAACTTGTGGTCCTGATCTATTTTATGGGAATATAAATTACAATATATATATTACTCTTCCATATTATCCCTATAGACAGTGTAAAGGGACTAAAGGAAATTCCTCAACCACCCAGGGTCCTGCCCATACCCCTTTGTTGTAGTTGTGTATAGTGGATGTGCAAACAAAGCCCGGTAAATGGAATATCCTCCTACATGGGGTCCTACTATTGGGCAATCCCACATGTCCTATCTACTCGGGGAGGGTAACATCACATGTGGTCTATCCATATGGAGTCTGATCCTTAAATTTTCCAAAACCCTCGAGTCATAGAAATATGTATACTTCACAGTGTGTATTATTCACATTAAATGTCAAGTAGTCAGGTTTTTCAATGAATGTTAGGTCTTCTTCCTACGATATACATCTATGACCATTACTCTGAATCTCACATCCATTCCACATGACATCTAAAGAAGGAACCTCTAATAATATATTTCTTCCCTTCAGTGGTCATGAAATTGATTCTCCTTATCCACATTGGTTTTTTATATTCATCCTTCACCTCCAATAATCATCACTTGGTCCTCGATCGTAATTCAGTTAGAACCATCACCCATATCTCACAATTAAAACTAATTCATCCCCATATCATCTATTCCATTCTCCATAGACAATTATTCTATGAATTTTAATGTCCGATTATGCTCGATCTCACATTAAAATAGTCAAATCATGACCCTATGGTCCAATGATTATTAATGGGAGGAATGGTGGGTGGGAAGCACAAGATTAAGTATTCAATAGTTTTTGGTCAATTTTTATTGACAATAAAATAGAATTATATAAGATTGGGTGAGAATCAATTGAATGAACTATTTAAATCCAATATGTGGGGACATATAATACCTGAATTTATGTTTATAAAAGAAATGGGAATTGATCATGCATAATCTCCAAATCATACATAGAAAAATAAAAAAAAGTGTCATACCTCAATTTGGATCAGTTTTGATGAGTAAATCACTATCGAATGATGGAGAGAGGACATTCACTTCGACGCACCTTGATTCTCATGGATTTTGATGATTATTGTCATATAAACTCGATTAACCAACATATGGTGGATAAAATATTTTTTAAATGGTTATAATGTTATAGGAATAACTCTAGAGATAATTGATAACATTATTTTTATAGAGATTGTATGTTTTTTTCTTTTAATGAATTTATTAAATTATTTAATTATTTAATACAATCATTGTATTGTAAAAATCTACTTTATCAGAACATTATGCACCAACCCATTTTAGGTCATCTATAAGGAAAACCACATGTTCTAGGTTCAAAATTTTCTTTATAATTTTGATCTAAGGAAAAATTTAGCATATATAAAATTTTAATTATAAAACCATGCACATGCGGTATAAAAAATATTTAATTATATTATTACATTAATTATGGGAACACTAGGCCTTGGAGTTATGAGTTGTCTCAGTATCTAACATAATGTTTTTTATAGATATATTTCTTTGACATATAATGAAAGAAAATTGTATCTAAAAACCATGCCTAATACTCATTTGGATGGTGAATAACTATTTGGAATAAAGAAATTATTTACATTCAATTGATCCATTTATGTATTCAGTAACATTCCCATGAAATTTTATCATTACATTTATCACTAGACATCAAATTTCACCTTAATATCCATATTACTTATCATTGAATTTTTTATTTATTAAACCATATATCATTTCTATATATAGTGCACTACACTAAAATTAATTTGATAAATGGTGAAATATTGGTAAATCCTTATCCTTTACATAATACATATATTTAACAAGTTACATTATTTATGAATTAAATCGATTATTACATATACGGGGAATGCTTTAGAAAGGTATGACAATGGTTGTGGACCTGTTAACACAAGAACCAAGATGCAACAGTATTCTAATTTGACAAGATGTTTTGGAAACAACTATTGCATTAATAACATGTATGTTTTAAACTATCTTGGGAATTATCATGAATGTAGTATACCAAATTTTCTTGTGAATCGTACTTATAGTAATGTATCTTGTTCCTAGGAATCACGGTGTCTGATAATAATTATTTTACTTCATTTCAGTAATTAATAATATATTTGAGAGTTTCACAATGATATTATCTCTATATGCATTTCTTTATTAGATTATTGATTATATGGCATGTTTGATCAGTTATTTACCATTACATATTGATTATTCCTTATCTTATCATGACATTCAAGTTATTGGAATGATATGTCTGTTAAATTATTTACCTCTTGTTATTCAATATTTCTTATCCTCTCAAGATTGTTGCATTATTTGAAAGGAATTTTCGTTCAGTTGTTTAACTATCAATATTGATTATTCCTTGTGAAGTTATTTAGATGGAATACATGATTAGTTATTTCCTTTTTCATGTTTATTATTCTTATTTATTTATGATATCTTCTACTCTTCTTAACCCATTCTGAGTATTTCAGCTCACCGTCATTCTGTTTCCATTCTGGTATTTGATAAAGAGTGTATTGTTCGACATGAATGGATATGTTAGATGGAATAAAGATATTCTAGATAAAACTTATGTTCTAATTTGTGTATTAAAATGTAATGTATGACAAAAGAATGTATCTAGTTTACCAATACTGCAAAACTATTTGGCTCTTCAGAATAAGATTCTATGTATAATATTCCCATATAATCATGTATGGAATTAGATCGAGGATACAAGGGTTATAATAACAAAATTAGATAACAATTACTATGAATATGATAAATATATTAAAGGATTGTTTTTAACTAGTTTTTAATTACTCAAAATGTTATTATATTTAAATTGAAACATGCTTTCTGAGTATAAATTCAAGAATGATGATAATATTGCCTTTCTTAGTAGAAATAAAGAGGTGTCAATTATAGGGAAAAATATTGTGAGTCATATCAAATCCATATATCCAGACTATATATGATATTCCATTCTTAAAAGATTGTTTTTTTTAAATCTAGAGTAATTTTAGAACAAGACAAATCATGTCAAGCATAGTCAAACGGTATTTTTAAGAGTCTCTTCTAGATAAAAAATGATAGGATTATTTTCCTAAAAATTTATAATCCCATAAAAAATTCTTCTCAGTTAAAAACAAATTTTCCTGACTCATATAGTAATTACTATATTCGATACCACATCCACCAAGTGACTATCAGTATGTTTTTAGGGATGTACTTCCGAGGACTAATAATATAGCACTAAATCATAGAATACCAATGGTGAAATAAATTATTGTTTCATTCCCCTATCCATTGTATAAGAATTTATATTTGTTCCAGTTTTTACACATAGAACCTTATTATCCTTTCCCGATTTTCCTATTTTCAAGTTGGTGAACAAGCAAAATGAATATGTAAAAATCATTGGAACTTTCAAAAACCATTCCTTTCACCTCTTCACCTAGTATCGGTTCCAAGATTATAAATTTTCTAGATCAGGTGATTAATATATTTTTACTCATGATGGAAATTTTATAGGTGAATAGAGTATAGATTTAATTTTATAATTAGTGAGAAATTCATTATGAAAAATGTATTGTCGCAAACTATAAAGGGAGTTTCTTTTTAATGATAACAATTATATTTTTTAATTTTGAAATGGGGTAAACTATAAAATGATTCTATAATGGTTAATATTATCTCTTTCATTCAAGATCAATTAAATGATAATTCTGGATGTGTATATTTTATTTTGGTCAACTTATTATATTTTTAGGGTTTGATGGAATTTCATTATTGCTGAAATTTTACAATAAGAATAATTGAATTTATATAAATTAAATATCCCCATCAACTTCTTTTAAAATCCTGTATCTTTTCCATTATACTCAAACGATGATAATTTGAACTATTAATTTCTTCTTGAACTAATGAGTATTAAAATTAATAAACCTTTTACTTTTAAAACCCACTATTATCATCTTGGACTTCTTATGTCATCACCATAAAATCATTTCTAAACTAGGAGAGTTTTTAATTAATTAATTTATAGATATGATGATTTAATTTCATCATTGAAATATGCTTATGTTTGGATAAAATGGGTAAATGTATCAATAATGAAATTTATATTTGTAAGTGGGGTTGAGAGAAGAATCATGTACTGTTAGAGTTTAAATATTATTATTTTTAAAGAATAATTGAAGATAAAAGCTAGATAAGAATATAATTGACATCTATATATCATATCTATAGTTTTGATATTTTTTTAACTAGATGGACTACTGTCAACACACAAGGGAGTTTATTATTAAATAAAATTTACTAAGGGTAGCCTCTATATCCATTGAGTAATTATTTTATTCTTCAATTTTTCTAGGTAGTTTAAAAATATACAAAAAATATATATTTTGATGTTTCATTGAATTTAAATGTTGAATATTTTTTACGGATGAATCTAAAGGGTTATTTTATGATATAATTTAGGGAAAAAATATTCTATTTAGAACTACCTGTTTTAACTAAAATAGTGTATTGTAAAAGAGTTATTACATATTTTTGGGTTCCCTCTTGGAACAATTTTTCACCCTAAAATTTTAATATGAAACAATCCTTAAATTATGATATTACACAAAAATGGTGAGATAGTGAATAATAAGAATCATTTTTTGTTTCGTGTTTGTTTGATAAATTAATTTTTTTTTTGTGTTTTTGTAACTCAGTAAACATTAATTTTCAACTAGTGAGTTGGGAAAATTAATTATCATTTATTTTCCAATTTCATGTTCAACATGAAGAATAATATGATTTTTAAGTACATAGGATGGATCTTAAATTTTCTAATTTTTGTTAAATGTAGTTCATAAAAAAATAAAAAAAAATTTAAAACAGAATTATTTATCGAGACTAGTTTATAACCATATGTAATTGATAATTTTAAGAAAATTTAAGTATTTTTTTTCCTTTCATAGGAGGTTAATATATTTTGGTACATTAATTTAAGTAGGTATACAATTTTATTTTCCCCTTGAAACAACATACTTTAACAATGTTAATTGAATTATGACTAGAATTATCATTTTCTTATAATATTTTTATTTGAATAAAACAAAACTTATATGCATCAAAATGGTATATAAAATGAAAATCATAATAATTATTTAACATTAAAATTTTTATTCATTAACATATTGATAGGATAATAATTCATTCATTTCATTTATTTTTCTCACCCTCCCATTTAGTTTTTTCTATTTGTTTCATGTTAAAAAATGTGTGTATCTCAGCATAGAGGTAATGTGAAGATAAAATATATCAATTGGATTAAAATTATAGAATTTCTAAATCAATTTAAAATATAAAATTTAAACAATTTTTAAAATCACGAAATTTAATTTTCACTAAATAAATTAATTTTAATTGAAAATTGTAATTTTATAATTAGCAGCGTCCGTGGGGAAAATATTTTTGAAAATTAATTCATTATGTAATTTTTTTACCCTTGAGACTATTTTTATTCCATTTAATTTGACTAATTTATTTTCTATCAAAAAAACGTATTATGTTTATGGGAAATTGATGTGGCTTTTATTCAACACATATTTTCCATTTCATTCTATGAAATAATATATTTTTAAATTTTTTAAAGTGTAGTAATTGATGTTTTTTATATTGTTGGTTACTTTTTAATTTTTTTTAATTATTTTAATATGTTGATTAAACATAATATTTATTTTTCTTTTATTTAGTTTTCCATTAATAAATTTCTCAAATTATTTATTAATGAATAAATTAGTCAACTTTTGTTAGACTTTATTTCAATTTTTTCAATTTTTATTATGATGAGTTATATCACCACAATATTTTATGGTATGTGTCTTCTTAAATAATTTAAACTCATTTGATATCTCCTAATTCAAAAATCACTAATTCTCTATGATATAAACACTTTTTTATAACCTAACTATTAATCATTTCAACTTTATGTTTTGAATTTCGAAAAACAGACATACATGGTTGCAATTTGGGTGATATTTTGAGCTTTATAGAAATAATTTAATTTTTTTGAATACTAACATATCATTATAAATAGTAACATACCATTATGAATAGTAATGTTACACTTATTAATATTAATATGATTGTTATTAGTGGTAACCTCACCCATGAGTGTATAAATAAAATTTAGTAACCTTATAAATGAAGGTGAATCTTATAATTAAGTGTTGGTATTTTTGTGAGTAATAAATATTTAATTACAATATTATAAATAGAAAACATTAAAAATAGAATTCATTTTGAAATAAATTATTTATTAATTAATATATTTGTTTCCAATGTTTTTTAGGATAATATATCGAGACCTTACATAAGTTTTTAAAGTGCTATAAAATAAGTTTTAATTTTAAAATTTCAATTATTCAATTAAATGATTATTATAATTAAAATTTTAATTTATAATATTTTGGAAATTATATTCATAAAATGGAGTTAATTATTGGATTATACACACTGAATAATGGTTATAGTGAACTTTTGAGATTTTTCAGAAATACATGAATTTTTGGTGAGTAGTAAAATACGATAATTACGGTTTAAATACATTATGAGATAAGTGCATTATTCCATGAATGATGGACGATTTAGGAACCCTTTATTTCGAAAATAAAATCACTTATTACAATTTTCAGTCACAATAATCAAGACTATTCATAGTCTGGAAGCAAAATATTAAACTAATGATTAAAATAATGAAAAACCCCTCCTCTCCTCAACGATACAAACCACCCTCACCCCCACTTCCACTAAAACCACTCAAGATTACACCCATGACTATGTTCTACCAAATAAACATTCCTAGTCCTCAACAACATCCAAGATGTATTGGTCTCACCAAAAGGTAAAAAACAAAGGCCTTAAAGGGATTCTCAAAGATGAGTAATCAAAAGGTAAATCTCTCTCCATTTTCCATTAAACATTTCTTATAAGTTATATTCCTATGTTTATCTCTCCTCACCTCCACTCATCAAAATGTTATGATGATTCTAGTACCATACATTTACTATAATGTTATTAATCTAATTCAATATTTCATTATCATATCTTTTTCCCCCCCATCTTATATTAAAAATGAAAACATCATCAGTGATTTGTTAATTTAGCATATTCAAGGACGACGAGTTTTCAATTTCTATTACCAATTTCAATTATCATAAGAAAACAATTTTTATTGGTGAAACAAATCATAATTAATTTATTATATCATTATTAATGTTCTAGAATCGTTTTTTACACATGGTATTTAATTAAAAAACAAAATGAGTTCGTGGTGATCGAAAACCGAGCAAAATAATATAGGGCTTCGTCACTAAAATTTTATATAATGATTCATCAATTCAAAAAATTTCCAAAGAATTTATATGATCATTTTAACTTCTCTATTATCATTAAAAATTCATAAATTCGATTATTTTTTTCAATTTCAATTTAACATGAACTTCAATACTCTTATACAAGCAAAATGATCATGAAAACTAAGAAAATCTACACTCCCAAATGATGAAATTAAATCACATTACCCTTATAAAATTCCAAAAAAGAACATAATTAATATATAATAAATCAATTACATATAGATTTATATCTTTAAATCAAAATTAATGAATTCAATTTGATTATATAGGATATTACTATCATGTGCAGAATACATTTGGGTTTAAGCTAAGGGTATAAGGCCCCAGCCATAAACATCTCTTAATATTGAATTAAATGAATAATTCACATTGAGGATCTTTTCTGGTTTAGAGTTTTAGAGAATTAGGAAATAACTATTACATCTCAAAAGATTACAAGGTAGACACTTCTACTAAGTTTCCATTAAATAAAAACTCTTAAAAAGAAACAAGTCTAGTTCCATGTTTTAGATAGCATTACTTTCTCTTGATCCCATACTTGACCCAATTCCACATTATGTCCTGTGAAAAACATTTCAAAAAAAAACTTGGGGTGAGCATAAAAAGCTCAGTAAGGGATACACAAAGAATGAAAACTGTTAGTTTTTAAAACAACAAGTAAACCATTATACTTTATCAAAGTTATACCTTCACCTTTATGAAGTAGTAAAAACTCTTCACTGAATAAAATATCATTAATTACCCTTTTGTAACCAAAAGATTACCATAATCCCCATATAAATAACATATAACATATAAAGGTAACTTGGTACATAAGCATACTTAAGTGGAATAACCATACGGTCGACTTCCACACAGATCACTTAATGAAATAGCCATTCGGCCAACTTCCATATGTACTTAATGGAATATCCATACGGCCGACTTCCATACCCAATGTATTGGAGGTTATAATGTAACCACCTATCCTTGTATTCATGGCCCCATCCGTTATATTGTTTATCACGTAACCACCCGTCAAATTTATAAGTACCATTATAAAAATAATAAGACATAAAACAAATATAATGGAAAGAAAACCTTTCCACGGTTTGATCACAATATATCACTTAAATATATTGACATAAAAAATCCATTATAAAAATCCATTTTCAATACCAAAATACATAAACGAGTATATGGTATTTATTTCATTTTAAAAAAAACATTACGGCTTGTTCAGGAAGCCGAAGACGAAATAACACTCGTGGTGGCGAAAAAGGTCATTGTCACCGTGTACGTTAAAAGAAACATTACTTTTTGTCATTTTGTAAAATGCTTCGTAGAAAAAGATTCCTTTTGTATGAAAGTAAAAGTCAAAGGGGTTTATACACCGTATAAAAGAAAGTTTTGTATAAAACGAAATATGCCTCAATGAAAGGAGATTGAGACGAAGTCCCTTACCTCGGGTCCAACATGACTCGGTCGTTCTTTAACATATTGAATAATAAACTTGAGTTAATTTCTATTTTATTAAAAACCTTTTTCAAGTTCATTATTACTTTTATATCACTTATTTCCATGTTATAAACATTATGTAATCATTTATGTTAATAATGTTTGTTTTGTCGATATTTGGTTCTTAAGTCGAAAGTGGACTTCTTACAATTACATGTTGTTCGTGTGGTCAAAGGTTCTTTATATCGAGAATGGAATTCCTAATTTGGATATCATATATATCATATATATCCAGCATATACATGTATTTATAATATTACATAATCATTTAGAGGTAAGAAATGAAATGCATCGTTCATGGAGACGGTAAGCCGTACGTATGCATGAACGCTACATTCATTCCTTTGTCATATTAATGGAATTAAAACTAAATGGGAGGTAAGTATATTTTAATTCTAGAATTATATTCATAATTTAGATCTATCATTCATCATATATATCCATTATATACATGTAATTATAATAGTACATTACATATGGGGATAAGAAATGAAATGCGCCGTTCATGGAGACGGTAAGTCGTACGTATGCATGAATGCTACTTTCATTTCTATCTCATAAATTAATGGAAAGAAATAATAATGATATAGAGGTATATTATAATTCCAGTATAACATCATATATACTAACTTTAAATCCATCCTTTATACATCCCACATATGGCATTAACGAATCACATCACTTTGAGGGGGCGGTAGTCCGCACTTCCTAAAATGAAATTATCGTGTTTACCCACAATGGAAACCATAAAGGTATACCACAAATGAAAAATAAAGAAGCATAAGGAAAAAATAAACATAATACATATCATATATAAATATAGTGAGATCTTAATGGCCACCATTAAAGGTGTTTAAAAAAATATTGAACAATCATCGTTTCGTGAGGCATAAATTCGCCGACCACAGAAACAGTATGTTGTTTAACCATTAGATGTAGATGTATGTAATTGAAGCTAGAAATATTACTATAAAAACATCCTAGTATATTGCATATACTGGTTTTGTTATAAAATAAATGAATAAAAAGAGTTTAGGGGGTTGGAGAAGCAAAATAAAACAAAATAACACAAGTCAAGACATCACATTAAAATCGGGTAACTCTCTTAGATTTGAGCTCAAAGGATTCCTTGGGAAGACTTCTGCCAAAAGTGAAGCTTCAAGGAGTAATATAGTGATGTGGAGAGAAAAAATGGGCAGGGTTTGCCGAGCCAAATGCTTTTATGTGTGGTTAAGGTGGTAGAGGTGGGGGCATTTTATAAGAGGAGAGGAGGGGCACTCTTGGAATGTAAGGAAATGTTACTTTATTTTAGAATTCTTTTGGGATTTTAATTCTCCCAAATTGATGTTTTTCGAGGATAAGATGATAAGGGTTCGAAATCCACAAATCCAATAGGTTTTTGACATATGTAGGTCTTAGATTTTACATTATATTTCCATTTTATTTAAATCTTTAAATAATGAGGTAATCGCTGCATCATCATGGTGTCATAGATAATTTAATTTATATAATGTCTAAAAATTATAAAACAAATACTATGATGTAGGAAATTTGCTTAACTTTCCAATGAATATTTATAGTCAAAATTATGATTTGTATAACCCCATGTAAAAATTGGTTTCGTAAAACAACTCATGTTTGTGACTTTTTTATTTAAACTTTAAATAAAAAGTTATTAATGTCATCTTCCAACCAAAGTGGCTTCATGGGGTCCCAAAGTTGACCCATGGATTGTCTTGGTCGTCCATGACACATAAAATGAGGTTAGTACATGTTTCAAGATCATTTTATATTATTACAACATTATTTTTAGCTTAAATTACACTAATTACCTACAATCACGATTAAAAACTTAATAAGTTACTATTCACCAAAAAAATTATTTTAATCCCATTGAACCAAATTTTACATCTTAATGACAAACATGTATGTCGGATTTTTGAAATTCAAAACACAGAGGTGGTAAAATTTCATTTAAATGAAAAATCATTTTTTTAAGTACCACTTAGTGGTTTCACTATTCATCAAAAATTGAAGTTTTTCAGAAAAATACAAAAAATTCACCCTAAGCTATATTTGATATTCCAAATTCAAAAATGATGTCTATTTTAAAAAATTCAAAACATATAATTTTCCTTAATTAATTTAATAATTAATTCCCACTGTCAGAGCAAATAGTGTGTTTTTATGAAACAATAAATATCAAAAGATTTACACTAGTTTATGTCCGATTTCAAAGTAAAGTTAATTCCAACGACCACTATTGGATTTAATGGTAAAAATATATTCTAATTTCACTATAAAACTATTTCAAAAGATAATCTAATAATATAAATATATTAGATTAAAAGGACATTTTGAATTAAAATACAACATTTTACACTATTCATTAAAAAATGAACTTTATTGGAAAAATACCAAAAATTTACAAAAAAGTAAATTTTGATGTCCCGATTCTAAAGAAGAGTTTTATTTGGTCCAATAGAATGTATAAGAGTGAACAAAACTATATTTAATGATGGTTCTCCATCAAAAGGTGATAAGTGAACCTTTAGTGAAAACTAGGGCATATACGCCTAAAATTGAATTCTTTCCATATTTTAAGCCTTTATCTATTATTAGATAAAAGTAAAAAACAATTAAAAAACATATATAATCATATTTTAGTTATTTCTATCCATTCCCACCAATACAACGACTATGTGTTAACTACCATTTAAAATAATATTATTTTATTACTAGTGTGCAACGAAAGATTTCAATGAAACTCTTTGTTCCGTATCGGGTACGCTATCGAACAAAGCAACCCTTTTAAAGTAAAATTAATATTTAATTCGTAAATATTAATAAATATAAAAATGTTTTATTCATTATTTACCTGGGATGTTACATCCTTCCCCCTTTTGGGAATTGTGTCCTTGCAATTTTATTCACTTATCAAAATAAGTTGGGGTATTTATCCCTCATAGAATTTTCAGATTCCCACGTTGCCTCTTCAACAATATGGTTTTTCCACAAAACCTTTACCTGGATAATTACCTTAATTCGCAACACTTGCTCTCTTCGGTCAAGAATCTGGACTGGTTGTTCTTTATAAGATAGGTTCTCCTCCAGCTGAACTACCTGTGGACTCAAAACATGAGATGGATCTGGCATATACTTCCTCAACATCGAAACATGAAAAACATTGTGTACCTGAGATAAACTCGGAGGTAAAGACACTCGGTAAGCAACTGATCCAACATTCTATAGAATTTCATATGGTCCAATGAAACTTGGACTCAGCTTTCCTTTCTTACCAAATCTCATCACACTTTTCCATGGAGAAACCTTGAGAAAAACATGATCACCTACCTCGAAAGATAGATCCTTCCTCCGGTTATCCGCATAACTCTTCTGCCTGCTCTGAGCCGTTCTCATGTGTTTCTGAATCAACTGTACTTTTTCTGCCATCTCTTCTACCAATTCTGGTCCCATCAGCTTTCTTTCACCCACTTCATCCCAAAATTCTAGAGTTCGACACTGCTTCCCATATAATGCCTCAAATGGTGCCATCTGTATACTGGAATGAAAACTTTTATTATAAGAAAACTCAACCAAAGAAAGATGTTTGTCCCAAATTCCCTGATAATCCATCGAACAAGCTCGTAGCATATCTTCCAAGGTCTGAATTGTTCATTTTGACTGCCCATCTAATTGTGGATGAAAAGTTGTACTAAAATTTAATTCAGTACCAACGAATTTCGAAGGCCTTTCCAAAAGTTAGAAGTAAACCTGGGATCATGGTCAGATACAATGGAGAGAGGAAATCCATGTAACCTGGATATCTCTTTAAGATACAAATGGGAAAGTTGATCTTGGGAAAATTATCTCATATGGCAAGGAAATGAGAAGATTTAGTCAAACGATCAACAATAACCCAGATTGAATTATTACCTCGACTTGTCTTTGGCAATCCCACAACGAAGTCCATGGATATATTCTCTTATTTCCACTCTAGCACTGGTAAAGGCTGAAGCATCCCTTTCAGTAACCGTCGCTTTGCTTTAACCTACTGACAAGTCAAACACTTCATAGTAAAATCAGCAATATCTTTTTTCATTCCATCCCACCAGTAATACTCCCGCAGATCCATGTACATCTCAGTACTACCAGGATGAACTGAAAATGGGGAACTATGAGCCTCACATAACAACTCATTCTTCAACTGTGAATCACTAGGGACACATAATCTCTTCCAAAACCTCAAAACACAATCATTATCAATGTTGAATTCAGCTTACTTACCCTTCTGAACCAGCTCTACCTTTTTCTGCTACTCACTGTCTTCCCTCTGTGCTTGCTTAATTCTGTCTAATAGGGATGATATCACTGATACCTAAAACAAAATAGAAGAACTTCCTACACCAACAACTTTTAAGCCAAATTTCATCAAATCAAAAGCCAAAGGATCTCGTTCCAAACTTATCATGGTTAATGAAGCATTACTTTTTTGACTCAAAGCATCGGCCACTTTATTTTCTTTTCCCAAATGGTAATGAATTGTACAATCATAATCCTTGATTAATTCCATTCATCTCCTCTGTCTCATGTTCAATTATTTCTAAGTGAATATATACTTTAAACTTTTGTGATCAGTATATATTTCACACTTTACTCCATACAAATGATGCGTCCAAATTTTTAAAGAAAAAACAACAGCAGCTAATTCCAAATAATGTGTAGGGTAATTTACCTCATGAGTTTTCAACTGACATGAAGAATAAGCAATTACCTGATCATTATGCATAAGGACACATCCATGTCCCTTCAACGAAACATCACTGTATATAACAAATTCACCATTCCTGGAAGGAAGTTCCAAAACTGGAGCATTCACCAATATTCTTTTCAACTCCTGAAAAAAATCATCACATTCTTTTGTCCAGATGAACTTAATACCCTTACGAGTTAGCTTAGTCATTAGACTAGATAACCATGAAATATTTTCAACAAAAACTCGGTAGTAACCTTCCAAACCAAGAAAACTACGGATCTCGGTTACATTTGTGGGTCTTGTCCATTCATCAACAACTTCTGTTTTATCATGATCAACAGTTATGCCATCTTTTGAAACAATGTGACCTTGGAAAGAAATTTTTTGTAACCAAAACTCACACTTGCTGAATTTTCCATATAGTTTCTTTTCTTTTAAGGTTTGCAAGATAACCCTTAAATGACTTTCATGATCCTCTTTACTTTTAGAAAACACCAAAATATCATCGGTGAAAACAACCACAAAATTAGCCAAGAACTCATGGAAAATTCTATTCATAAGGTCCTTGAATATAGCAGGTGCATTGGTTAACCCAAAAAGCATAACTGCAAATTCATAATGGCCATATCTAGTACGGAACGTAGTCTTCGGAACATCAGCTTCTTTTACTTTCAACTAATGGTACCCCGACCTCAAGTCAATCTTCGAAAAATACTGAGCTCCCTAGAGCTGATCAAACAAATCATCGATATGAGGCAAAGGATACTTGTTCTTAATAGTAATATTATTCAAGGCTCTATAATTAATGAAAAGTATCATTGAGCCATCTTTCTTTTTAACAAACAAGATAGGAGCACCCCATGGTGATTTGCTAGGTCAAAGGAAACCTTTATCTAATAACTCCTGCAATTGTTTCTTTAACTCTAAAAGTTCAACTTGATCCATTCGATAAGGGGGTTTTGAAATTGGATTAGAATCAGGAACTAAGTCAAAAGTAAATTCAACTTCTCGATCATGAATAATACCAGGAAACTAATCAAGAAAAACATCAAGATACTCATTTACCACAGGAACATCATTAATCTGAATAGTTCCTTTATTTTCAACAATATGTTCACGGTAACATTCATTTCCATATTTTACTAGTTTCTCAACTGCCTAATATTTTATCAAAATCAAGGGTTCATTCTTGTACACAAATTGAAAATATTTCTGAAAAGAAACCATTTTTGCTCTGCAATCAATCATTGCATGATAAACCGAAAGCCAATCCATGCCCAAAATAACATCAAACTCTACTAGAGGAAAAACAATAAGGTTTGCTGGTAGATTCTTTCCACACACAAGGATAGGAAGGTTCATATAATTCCTTTTTGTCTCAATGTTCCCTCCGGGTGTTTTTACCCTAAGTTCAGGGTTCATATCTTGAGATGGAATTTCTAATTTACTAGAAGTATTCACAGAAATGAAAGAATGTGTAGACCCTGAATCAAACAACACATTGTCATAATCTGAAAAAACAAACAGTGTACCTGATACTACTTCATTTGATGTCCCAACATCTACTGAAGTTGTTGCAAAGGATTTCCCCACCCCTTTTTGCTTGTAGTCTAGTTGCTTTCCCCCAGTCGAGTTCTTTTTTAGACACTCATTTGAATAATGACCCATTTCATTACACTTAAAACATCTTAACGCTGGCATTTCATTGCCTGCTTGATCATCTTCCTTACAGTTATGAGCAATATGGCCAGACTTACCACACCGAAAGCACTTACTAGACTTGGATAAACATTCTCCAGGATGCATTTTACCAAACTTCTCACAGGATGGATATTTGCTTTTCTTACCTCCTTGCTTCTTTGATGAATTCTTCCCCTTTTCCTTCCAACTAGACCTCTTATTATGTTGTTTTTCATAGAACACCTGATCATCAGGAAACTCCATTTCCACCTTCTCTGCCCATCGAACAAGTTTTTCATAACTTTTGAACTCACGAGAAGCTAAAACCCATCAATACTTTGGCTTTAACCCTCAGTAAAAACGGTTTATTTTACTATCAAGATCTCGTATGATGTTTGGAGCATACCTTGCCAATCGAGTGAACTTTGCTTCATAAGCAGCCACCGAATCATCCTCCTACCTCAATTTTAGGAACTGTTTTTCCATCATAAGACGAACCACATTAGGAAAATATTTCTCTTTGAATTCTTCCCAGTGAAGATCCTCAATCTCATCACTATCCCTAATATTTTTCACCATCGACCACCACTGATCAACTTCACCTTCAAAATGGTAAACAGAAAGACTAACCTTTTGATGTTCTAAACTCCCCATGACATCAAAAATATTCTCCAGTGCTTTAATCCACCATTCAGCTTGCATGGGGTCAAATGATCCTCTAAATGATGGGGGATGTTGCCTCATGAAATGTTCCACCACTGACATGTTCCTCTGCGGTTGATCTGGCAGATCTCGTGCATGGATACCACCACCATTTATATCCTGAGCCAACTGTGCCATCACTGCATCAAACTATTCAGTTCCGATTCTGACCATCTCAGGTTGCTGATTTGGAAGGTTGTCTTCCTCCTGATGTCGTCCCAACATAGCTACATTGTTTCCTTTGCGGAAAACCATACTTAACATAGAAATATCTTCGGTGAAGCAACGTGGTAATCGTTAAATGCCATATCATTTCAGTCATACCATAAATTAACTTATAATTTAACAATTTTCTAACCCCTAAAGTTGTCTAAACTGACCTCTGATACCAACTATAAGGCCCAGCCTTAAAAATATCTTAATATTGAATTAAATGAATAATTCACATTGAGGGTCTTTTTAGGTTTAGAGTTTTAGAGAATTAGGACATAACTATTACATCTCAAAAGATTACAAAGTAGACACTTCTGGTAAGTTTCCATAAAATAAAAACTCTTAAAAAGAAACATGTCTAGTTCCGTGTTTTAGATAGCATGACTTTAACTTGATCCCATCCTTGACCCAATTCAACCTTAATTCCTGTGAAAAACATTTCAAAAAAAACTTTGGGTGACCATAAAAATCTCAGTAAGGGATACACAATGAATGAAAACTGTTAGATTTTAAAACAAAAAGTAAACCATGTATACTTTATCAAAGTAATACCTTCACCTTTATGATGTAGTAAAAACACTTCACTGAATAAAATATCATTACTTACCCTTTAGTAACCAAAAGATTACCATAAAACCCATATATAGAACACATAACATATAAAGGTAACTTGAAACATAAACATACATAAGTGGAATAACCATACAGTCGACTTCCACACATATCACTTAATGGAATAGCCATTCGGCCAACTTCCATATGTACTTAATGGAATAGCCATACGGCCGACTTCCATACCCAATGAATTGGAGGTTACAACATAACCACCCGTCCTGGTATTCACGACACCACCCGTCATATGGTTTATCACGTAACCCCCCATCAAATGACCAAGTACCATTATAAAAATCATAAGACATAAAACAAATATAATGGAAAGAAAAAAATTCCACACTTTGATCACAATATATCACTTAAATATATTGACATTAAAAATCCATTATAATAAACCATTTTCAATACCAAAATATATAAAAGAGTATATGGTATTTATTTCATTTTAAAAAAACATTACGGCTTGTTCAGGAAGCCAAAGACCAAATAACACTTGCGGCGGCGGAATAGGTCGTTGTCACCGCGTACGTTAAAAGAAACTTTCCTTTTTGTCATTTTGTAAAATAATTTGTAGAAAAATATTCCTTTTGTATAAAAGTAAAATTCAAAGGGGTTTATACACCGTATAAAAGAAAGTTGTGTATAAAACAAAATATGCCTCAATGAAAGGAGATTGTGACGAAGTCCCTTACCTCGGGTCCGACTTGACTCGATCATTCTTTAACGTCCTGAATAATATACTTGAGTTAATTTCTATTTTCTTAAGAACATTTTTCATGTTAATTATTTCTATTATATCACTTATTTCCATGTTATAAACATTATGTAATCATTTAAGTTAATAATGTTTGTTTTGTCGATATTCGGTTCTGATGTCGAAAGTGGACTTCTTACAATTACATGTTGTTCGTGTGGTCAAAGGATCTTTATATCGAGAATGAAATTCCTGATTTGGATATCATATATATCATATATATCCATCATATACATGTATTTATAATATTACATAATCATTTAGAGGTAAGAAATGAAATGCACTGTTCATTGAGACGGTAAGCCGTACGTTCTCATGAACGCTACATTCATTTCTTTATCATATTAATGGAATTAATATTAAATGAGAGGTATGTATATTTTAATTACAGAATTATATTCATCATTTAGATTTATCATTCATCATATATATCCATTATATACATGTACTTATAATAGTATATTACATTTGGGGATATGAAATGAAATGCACCGTTCATGGAGACGGTAAGCCGTACGTACGCATGGAAGCTACTTTTATTTCTATCTCATACATTAATGGAAGGAAAAAATAATTATATAGACTTATATTATAATTCTAGTATAACATCTTATATAATAACTTTAAATCCATCTTTTATACATCCCACATATGGCATTAACGAATCACATCACTTTGAGGGGGCGGTAGTCCGTACTTCCTAAAATGAAATTATCATGTTTACCCATAATGGAAACCGTAATGGTATACCACAAATGAAAAATAAAGAAGCATAAGGAAAACATAAACATAATATATATCATATATAAATATAGTGACATCTTAATGTCCACCATTAAAGGTGTTTAAAAGAAGATTGAACAATCATCGTTTCGTGAGGCAGAAATTCGCCAACCACAGAAACAGTCTGTTTTTTAACAATTAGATATAGATGTGTGTAAGTGTAGCTCTAAATATTCATATAAAAAAAATTCTATTTTATTTAAGATACTGTATTTGTTAAAAAATAAATTAATAAAAATATTTTAGGGGGTTGTAGAAGCAAAATAAATCAAAAGAACACAAGTGAAGACATCACCTTAAAATCGGGTAACTCTCTTAGATTTGAGCTCAAAGGATTTCTTGGGAAGACTTGTGCCCAAATTGAGGCTTTAAGGAGTAAGATAAAGATGTGGAGACAGTAAATGGGCAGGTTTTGGCTGAGCCAAAGGCTTTTTAAGTGTGGGTAAGTTGGTAGTGGTGGGGGCCTTTTAGAAGAGGAGAGGAGGGGCACTCTTGGTAAGTAAGGAAATGTTACTTTATTTTAGAATGTGTTTTGGATTTTAATGGTCCCACATTGATGTGTTTAGAGGATAAGGTGATAAGGGTTATAAATACACCCATAAAATAGGTTTTTGACAGGTGTAGGTCTTGGAGTTTACATTATCTTTCCATTTTATTTAAATCTTTAAATAATGAGGTAATCGCTGCATCATCATGGTGTCATAAATAATTTAATTTATTTAATCTATAAAAATATTAAAAAATATACTATGATGTAGGAAATCTTTTCACCTTTCCAATGATTATTTATAGTCAAAAATCTTATTTTTATTACTCCAAGTAAAATATAATTTAGTAAAACAACTCATGTTTGTGACATTTTTATTTTAACTTTAAATAAAAAGTTATTAATGTCATTTTCCAACAAAAGTGGCTTCATGGGGTCCCCAAGTTGACCCATGGATTTTCATGTACGGCCATGACACATCCATGGAGGTTAGGACAGGTTTCAAGATCATTTCATATTATTACAACATTATTTTCACCTTAAATTACACTAATTACCTCTAATCGCGATTAAAAACATAATAAGTTACTATTCACCAAAAAATTATTTTAATCCCATTAAACCACATTTTACTTCTTAATGACAACCATTTATGATGGATTTTTGAAATTCAAAACACAGAGGTGGTAAAATTTCATTTAAATGAAAAATCAGTTTTTTAAGTACCACTTAGTGGTTTCACTATTCATCAAAAATTGAAGTTTTTCAGAAAAATACCAAAAATTAACTCTAAGATATATTTGATATTCCGAATTCAAAAATGAATTCCATTTTACAAAATTCAAAACATATAAGTTTCATTAATTAATTTAATAATTAATTCCCGATGTTAGAGCAAATAGCGTGTTTTTATGAAATAATAAGTATCAAAAGATTGGCACTAGTTTAAGTCTGATTTCAAAGTGAAATTAATTCCAATGACCACTATTGGATTTAATGGTAAAAATATATTCTAATTTATCTATAAGACCAATTCAAAAGATAATATAATCATATAAATAAATTATATTAAAAAGTGGTTTTGAATTAAAATACAACATTTTACACTATTCATTAAAAAATGAACTTTATTGGAAAAATACAAAAAATTTACACAAAGTAAATTTTGATGTCCCAATTCTAAAGAAGAGTTTTATTTGGTCCAATAGAATGTATAAGAGTGAAAAAAACTATATTTAATGACAGTTCTCCATCAAAAGGTGATAAGTGAGCCTTTAGTGAAAACTAGGGCATATACGCCTAAAATTGAATTCTTTCCATATTTTAAGCCTTTATCTTTTATTAGATAAAAGTAAAAACATTTAAAAAACATATATAATCATATTTTAGTTATTTCTCTCCATTCCCTCCAATACAATGACTATGTGATAACTACCATTTAAAATAATATGATTTTATTACTAGTGTGCAACGAAAGATTTCAATGAAACTCTTTGTTGCGTATCGGGTACGCTATCGAACATAGCAACCCTTTTAAAGTAAAATTAATATTTAATTATTAAATATTAATAAATATGAAAATGTTTTATTCATTATTTACCTGGGATGTTACAAAGCGGCTTCTCATCTCACCTGTATTTCTGTTATAATTCCATTTTCACCAATTATTTCTTTTATGTTCTATATATAAACTACCATTTGATATATAATATTATTATTCTCTATATATTCATGTTATTAAATGATTCCTTAGATGATTATAATATTTTGGTTATACGATTTGATTGATTACAATGTGGTAAGGGACTATATCTCAATTTCCATTTTTATTGACATTTTATTGGTATTATCCACTAATCATTCTAATGTCGTGTATGTACTTCCATAATGATTGCATTTTTCTTTTCAAACTTTAATTATATTATATATTTATATTCTTCTTTCATGGATGTCATTACTGTCTATAGTGTATACCATTTAACAAACAATGGTTATTTTCAATGCTATGATGAGTCTTTATCCTCTTCTCAGTATGAATATTATAAAAACAAATTATTATACTATTTATACCTTAAAATAATTATCTAGAAATGATGTGACATGCGGGGGCTACTATATCCCCTCGATTCATCGATAGGTCTCATGAAAAAATTAGTTGGTGACAAACCGTTCAAGTTTTTTTTCGAAATAGAATCAGAAGGGTATCTACCAATAGAATTGAACCGTATTGATAGTATTATAGTTCATGTTACAAATAAATGACATCCAAATAATAAGAATTCTCCTTATTCATTATACAATTTTTTCATTCTATGAGTTTTTCACTATGAAAATATATATGGATGCATTATTATTCTAAGTTTATTATTGGTGTGTCTTTTTTATTTATTCACCATTCCATTTTGATTATGTAAAATTTATAATGATTTATTTCTTACTGATTCATGGTTCGTCTATTTGAATCTCTTCTTGATAATTTGAGCTCACCAATTTACTTTGTTTTCCATCCATATTTTATGAAGAAGGGATTATTTATTGAGTTTCCATGGTGAAGTTTATTAGTTCCTTTTATGAATTTTGTTTTTTTTATTTTCCAATGGTAAAATGGGATCCATGTATGTATATAGGTTCACCAAGACTATGAAACTAATCATTTCTTCAGTATTTTATTCCCAATAATAAGTCTACTTTAATAAATTACTGCACCATCTCCGGGTTATAGGGGTTTTGGTGTTACTGTTGGTATCAGAGGAAGTTTAGTTGAAACATTGGGAGCAAGATTTAGAAAACATTGCATATGTAAAATAACCATATGGTAGACTTTGATGGTATTCATTGAGTAACATCCTATAATATTGGTAAGTTATATACTATATGGGTCATCCTATAAAATATATCCCTATCGGGATAATACAAGTGGATGTGGTTCTAGAACAGATGTAACTATGAGTTACCACTCTGACAAGGAGTTTTGGGCTTGACCTGGGGTATCCTTGTACATAAAAATCGGTATTATTGTACACCTAGTTTAACACTCTTGGGAGACATGCTTATGATAATTCCCATATTCATTAAAAATCATTATGAATGATTTAAATATAAATTGAAACCATTTTTATGATTACTAGATTACCTATGAATAAGTTTTCAAATTATGTAAAGTGTTTGTTAGATATAAATTATGAATTATGAAATAATGTAGTTTATGTCATTATTTAGTGATGGTGCATCATGGAAGAAAGGAAATCATACCTATTGAAAATGTATGGATTTCCCCTTTAAGAATTTCAACATAGTTTGTGTGTGAGTGGATCATATAATGACCATATTTGGAAAACATACTCGGGTTGGGATGAAAAACCATGTTACACATGTGTTGGATCGTTTCATGGGATAGAAACCCCCATATCTTAGTAGGAGTACTAATCTAGTGGTAGCAAGGCAGTGGATCATGTCCCTTGAAAAGATATTTTTGGCATTAATTAGAAATGGAAATTAAATAATACTACTTTCAATATATTTCCTCAAATGAGATACTAATTAATGGTGGTCATTGATCATGAAAACCAAATTGGAAGAGGAAATATAAGATTTTGAATTGAAAATTTTATATGAAATGTTATTTGAAAAATATTTCCACCATGAACAACAAACATAAATGAAGATTAGATTTCTTATCTTAATGAAAAGGGAATAATATAGTGTTGTAGAGTATGGAGCTACCTTTACAAGACTATTTATGTATTCCATAGATTATGTATATTACTCAGAAGACATGGTTGAACATTTATTGGAAAGAATTCAGCCAATTATTCAAATGGAACTAGCTTCTCAAACATTTTCATCATATGATGAAATTTTATTTTGTGCCATTAAAATAGAGAAATAATTTGTTAGATCAAATTTGATCAAGGGAAACTAGGATAAGAATAGGTATTATGATAACGATGGAAAATGTAAAGTGCTAAAGAAGAAGAAGTGAATAATGAAATTACCATTATATGAGAACTATTAAAAGAATCAACCTTTGAAATGTTAGAAGGGCATGGGAGTTTCCTATCACTGTGGAGAACAGTTTCATCGATCTTATCATATCATGGGATGGAATTATATCAATGTTATTTTTTTAAAATATTATAGAGATACATGACAAAATGTAAAAGAGTTTTCTATTACCCAAAGAAACCTTACATAGAAAAGTCCATGAGTGAAAGGGAAAGCTTATGCAGTCACTACAGTAGAGGTTGATGTTTATAATGAGGTGGTGGAAGGTACATTTAATGTATCCTTAAACAGCTCCAGTGATTTATTTGATTCAATATCATCATATTCATTTATATCTTCTATGTTTTCTGTGAAAATTAGATATTTAAAATTTTATTTACTAAAGGAGTTGTTAGTCCAAACTCAAAAGGGAGTATCATTACAACAATTATGTGTCAAAAAGATCCCATTATATAACATTAATGTGCCTCATCTACTAATTTTATCATCATTCCCATGATTGTCTTTGTCATAATCCATAGAATGGATTGGATTTAATATCATTTTGAAAAAAATCTATTTTTTGAATTATGAAGTTACAATTTTTGAAGATGATATAGAATCCCTTATCATTAGTATGGAAACCTAACCATATTATTCTAATCTAGATCCACCCTAGATGATCTACAGAATGAAATTATTTGTGAGTATTAGAACTCAATATTTATGAGTGAGGAGAGAAATATTCCAATTGACGATGTTCTTATTTTGTGATAAAATCTAGATGTAATTCTAGAGGATTTACATGGACGTCTTCCAGAGCGGGATGTGGAGTTCACTATTTATTTAACTCCGGGTTCAAGACCTATATGAAAGACTCCATATAGAATTTCCACTTTGAAATTCCTAGAACTCAAGAAACAACTAGAGTAATTGAGTGGTAAGGGATTTATATTCCTTGATGTTTCTCCACTGGGTGCCCCTATTCTCTTTATATAGAAGAATGGTAGATCTATGAGGCTATGAATTTACTAACGAGAGATTAATGTAATTACGATAATGAACATGTATCAAAATCCTCACATTAATTATTTATTTGACCAAAATCATAGACTTGAATATTTTATAAAGACTGACCTTTGATCTGGATATCATCAGCTTCATATGTAGAAGGATAATATTCCAAATACACCATGTCGAAATAAGTATGGGCATTACGAGATTACTATAATTCCTTTTAGATAGACTATTGCACCCTATGTTTTCATGGATCACGTGAGTAGATTTTCCAGGGAATATCTGGATGGATTTTTTGTGGTATTTATTGATGATATCTGGGTATACTCCAAAAGCTACGATGAACATTATAATCTCATATGAGTCATTCTAATAACTCATAAAAGAAATTATTTATATGGATTGTTTAGAAAATCGTAATTTTGGAATCAATTAGTTTCTGATCAAGTCCATATTATCATTAAGGATGAAATCATATTTGAATCTATGATGAAAAATGAAACCCAAGAATGGACCATTCCGATGAGTATAACTAAGGTATGTAGTTTTATTGGATCAGCATGTTACTATCGGCATTTTGTTCTGAGTTTTTTTGATTGGATAGCCTATTAACCAATTTCACATATAAAGAGGTTATGATTGAAGGGAAGGAAGAATGTATATAATTATTTTATGAATTGAAAAGAAGATTGGTCATTGTTACAATTTTGACTCTTCCATCTAGAAATGATGGATTTATGATATACAATGATGTATCTAAGAATTGAATGGGTTGTATCCTTATGAAAAAAGAAAACTTTATAGGTTATGCATCAAGAGAGTTGAAGAATCCTGTGAAAAATTATCCAACTTGTGATATTGAGTTAGAATCAACAATCTTTTCTCTAAAAATATATAGAAACAATCTCTGTGGTGAAGTATGTGAGATGTATACACATGACAAGATATTGAAATTTTCTAAATTGAAATAACTCAACATGAGGAAAATGAGATAGACATAGTTACTCAAAGAATGTTATTTTTCAATTAACTACCACCCATTAAAAGAAAATATGTTGGCACATGCATTAAGCATTAAATATCATGGGCTTATGACCAAAATGATGATTGAGAGAGATCAAATATTAATGGATATTTTAATGATAGATATGGGAATTATTATGGAATGGAAAACATTTTACCTTTTTAAAATAATTACTCAACCATAATTAATAGATATGACAAAAATATATCAATCTATGATGAGAATCTACCAAAGAAAATTAAAGTTGTCATGGATGTAAGAATGTAAGACTACATTTTTGAAGATAGAGTTCGGAAAATTGGAAAGAGGCTATACATTCCATCAAAACCAGAGATAAAAATGGAACTATTAGATGATATAAATTTATAAAATTTCACTATACAACCTGGAATCACTATGATGTATGCATATCTGAAGGAGAATTTTTGGTGGGATAAAATGAAGTGATAAATTACTGACTATGTGTCAAGGTGTCTAGTTTTTCAACAAGTCAATGATAAGAGAAAACATCCTAAATGGGATAATAAACCTCTTCCTATTAAAATGTGTATGTGGGATGACATTACAATAGACATTTTCACCGGACTACTGAGGACACCAAGAAGGAATGATATAATTTGGGTAATTGTTGATCGTCTTACAAAATATGTACATTTTCTTGCTATAAGAGTGGATTAATCACTTGGGATCTTGAAAGACTTTATATTAATTACGTTGTAAGAATTCATGGTGAACCTATATTGACTGTGTCTAATCATGATCCCATATTTACCCCAACATAATGTAAATGTCTATAGAAGTCTTTGGATACTATGCTTCATATGAGTACTTCTTGTCACCACCAAACCGACAGATTTCCTGAAAGGCCTATTAAAAAATAGTAATACATGTTCATATTATTCTCTCTTGACTTTCAGGGTATATGGGATGGATACATACATTTGGTGGAATTTTCCTACAATAATAGTTTTCATTCCAACATTCAAATGGTGCCATATAAAGCATTTTATGGAAAGGTGTGTCGAATTCCATGTTTCTAGGATGAAGTTGTAGAGAGGAAACATACAGGTCAAGAATATATTGAAGAGATAAAGGAAAAGGTAAAAAGAATTCATTCCTATAATAAAGGTGTCCAAATTAGATAGAAGATATATACTAACAACCATAAAAAAGATTTATACTTTCAGGTGGGAGATAATGTCATTCGAAAAGTATCTTTATAGAAGGGTGTCCTAAGGATGGAAGTAAAGTGATACTGATCCCCAAGTACATTGGACCATTTTGAAATTATGGATATAATTGGATTTTTAGCTTACCATTAACATTTTTTTCAAATTCTCTACAATGTTCATGACTAGTTCCAAGTGTCATTTTTAAAAAATCACATTCCATAACCAACACATGTACTCTCTAATGAGGAAATATAATTGGAATGTGACTTGTCTTACTGTGAAGATCCTATCATGATTTTAGACACTAGAGATCATGTATTGTAAAATTAGATGACTTGACTGGGAAAGTTTCATTGAAAAAAGCTTAAAATGGATGAAGCAACATGACAACCTGAGGATGTTATAAAGAAGAACAACCCATATCTTTTTAGAGGGATTTTTACATGAAAAATTTTGAGGACTATATTTCTAATGGAGGGAAGAATATGTCACACCATTATTTTATGATTTTTTTCCTCTTAAATAATATCAACTCATTATATAGCTCATAATGCACATAAAATTGAGTTTATTACAAACCGAAACATTGTTATAACCTAGATATTAATATTATTTTTTCCACTTCTAGGATTTGAATTTCAATAAACAGACATACGTGGTTGTGATCAAGGTGACATTTGGAGTATGAATAGTAATACGACCCTTTTAAATGGTAACCTTACTGATGAGTGTATAAATAAAATAAGGACACATTATAAATTATGTTGAATCTTTTAATAAAGTGTTGGTATATTTGTGAGTAATAAATATTAAATTACAATATATAATTAATATAATGATATAAAAGATAATTCATTTTCATAAAAGGTGTTCATAAAGTAGTATTTTTTGTAAAGACCGTAAAATTCAAGGGAAATTTTTTCTTAATTTTCTTTGGATTTTTACAAGAGCGCGGTTTCAGACGGCACCTGATTCCGAGGCCCGGAGTGCCCGGAATTAATTTCCGAAGTTTGGCTCGGGTACGTTCAGTGAACGAACGAGCGGGAATTCCTAACTATTGATCCGGTGCTCGGAATTGAAATCCGAGGGCACCGATGAACTCGCAGCGCCGATATTCGCTTAATGAGACCTTTTCGGGAGTTCCGTTTGTTGCGGGTTGAAAGTTACGTTTTGGGGTTTTTCAGTTAAGTTAAATAAAATTGTGTAAAACAAATTTTATTTTAACTTAATAAAAAAAACCTACCTAAGGGGGTTGGAAGTGGGACCCACACCCACTTAACCTCCCTTGGGAGGATTAAGTGTGGTGGGGCCCACACGAACCCCTAAGTCTTTTCATTTTCTCTCAACATACTTAACCCCTCTTTTAATGGCTTAAGTTACCCTTATTTAATTAAGGGAGTTAAACCCCCTTTTTGAATTTCAAATATTGAAATTCTTTTGTGTTGTGTTAACAAAATAAGAGGTAGTCTTATTTTATTTAGAGTTCTTTGTTTGTCTTTGGAGAGCTTTCTCATCTTCAAGCTCTGTCGAAGAACGAAGAACGTCTTCATCCTCAACGAAGAACGATAACACTTCGTCAAGGATCATCGACTCGGCGACCCGGTATCTTCGGACCTCTTCTTCCTCCTCGGACCTTCTTCGTCGGCAAACGAAGATCCGCCAACGTCGTGTCTCTTCGGGAATAGCACTTCGTCAACGGATTTGACGAACGACGACCGCGACACCCGACCTCCGCGACTCCGTCTTCCGCGGAGCGTAGCCGAACCTTTGAATCCTAAACCCGAGGTAGGGGTTGTCGAATTTCTTTTGGATTCCTCATTTTATTCTTAATCGTGCTTTTAACAAGATTAACGTGTGGCATGATTTTCTTTAAGTTGCGTTATTATTATTAACGCGAGGGGGGCCGGACCGCACGAACACGGCCGAACCCCCCCCCCCCCCCCTCCAACGTTCTTGTTTAATTCTTTCGATGGAAGCAAAGTGGCGTGGTGCCGTCGCACCACGCGGTTTACCGTGCGTTTAATTTACGCAACGCCGTCGCGCTACGCCGAGGAGAGTCTTCAAGAACGCGACGCCGTCGCGCCGCGTTGGAAGGATTCATGGCACGGCGAATGGGGCGCGGTGCCGTCGCACCGCGCCGGACGACGAACACCGCGGCCGGTTCCGGGCCGTGGCGGGACGAGAAGACCGCGGCCGGTTCCGGGCCGCGGCGGGACGAGAAGACCGCGGCCGGTTCCGGGCCGCGGCGGGACGAGGAGACCGCGGCCGGTTCCGGGCCGCGGCGGAAGGAAAGACCGGCGGCCGGGCCGCCGGCGTCGGAAGTCGAGGGCGGGACCGGAATTTCCGGTCCCGTTGGTAAAAACCGGCCGGCCAACGGGCCGGCCGGATGTCATAAAACCGGGGGATTAAACCCCCGGCCGGTTCTCCAAACCCCCCTCTTAATGAGGGGGGCGTTTCATTTAAAGGAGGGGGGGCAAAGCCCCCCCGGTTTTTATCCAGCCGGCCCCCACTTGCGGGGGCCGTTTTTTTTGCAAAGGCACGGCTTATAGCCGTGCCGCCTTGTTGAAACGCGGGGCTTAGCCCCGCGTGCCTCCCGCAAGCGCCGCGGCCCGCCGCCGCCCCGCGGCCCGCCGCCGCCGCCCCGCAGCCCGCCGCCGCCGCCGCCCCGCGGCCCGCCGCCGCCGCCACCGCGGCCCGCCGCCGCGCCGCCGCGCCGCCGCCCGCCGCCGCCGTCCAGAGGGGGGGGGGGGGGGGGGTCGGGCCGGGTCGGCCCGGACCCGGACCCCCCGTTTCGGACCAGATTCGGTTCTTGGCTCATAACTTGAGCCTCGGACCTCCGAATGACGAACCGTCTGCGGCAACGCGATCCTTGGATCGAGACGGTCGTTTCGGTATATCACACTCAAGGTTTCGGGTTACTTTGAGTTCGGCCGGGTTGGTTCGTTCACGAAACCAACCGGGCCTTCGGAGCGGAAACGCTCATATCTTGAGCTACGGACGTCCGATTGACGTGCCATCAGTCGCGTAGTGTTCCTCTTAGTGAGACGGATCTTTTGGCATACTCCGCCCGAGGTTTGGACGCAGGTGGAGTACGGTCGGGTTGGTTTTGCCTTAAAAACCAACCGGGCCCCGGAGACGAAAATGCCAATAACTCTCAGACCGGGCGTCCGATCGACGCGCCGTCTGTTGTGTTGAGTTCCTGTTGACGATACGGAACTTTTGGATACATCAACTCTGGTCTTCGTGACAGTTGATGTATCAGCCTCTCGGCTCGTGGAGCGGACCCTCCGTACGAGCTTGCTGTGTGCGGGAACCCTAGTGCTGGCTGCGACTGTTCTACTGCTACGACTGCTACTGTGACTGCGACGACGACAGTACAGAGATCCTGTGTGGATTCGACGACGACAGTACAGAGATCCTGTGTGGATTCGACGACGACGACTACAGCACTCAGCGATCCTACGTGGATCAGTGCTACAGGTTCTGTGTGAGCCCGATCCTGTGTGGGTCCTTGCGCTCAGCGGTTCTGTGTGAGCCAGCGCCTACAGGTTCTGTGTGAGCCCGATCCTGTGTGGGTCTTTGCGGGGGTTAGTTACCTATCGATCCTTCGTGGGTCCGACGACTTAGATGGATCAGTGATCATCTTTATCGTCCTTGAAGAAGTATACCTGTGTGAGCTGAATCCTGTTGCTTTCCTGTGTGGATTGTGTTGTGAAATCCTGAGTGGATTATATTTTGCTTTCCTTTGTGGAATACGTATACTTTCCTGCGTGGACTGAGTTATACTTGGGCTCGGAGGTTGGAGCGTATTTGAATTGATGACTTAGGTATATGTATGGGCATATACCTAAGCAGTGTTGGTTGTTACTTCGTGATTGTACTTTGCTTCGTGGTTTATCCTTTGTGGATTTTGAGAGACCTTCAGGGGTCTCGGGGTCCCTACTGAGTAGCTTATACTCACCCCTGCACGGGCTTCGCCCGCACTACGTTGTGTTGGTTGCAGACGACGGACATCGTTGACCTTAGCTGAGGCTTGCGGAGCGGGACGGTACCCGGAGGTGGACCACTGGGCGGGACGAGCACGGAGCGGACGGTGGGACCCGTGGAGCAGAGGAGCTATCTGTACCCACCCTTCAGGTGGGGTTTCCAGTGGACAGCTCAGAGTAGCGGCTTTTACTTTTCAGTTGCTGTTTTTCCCCTTTTTGAGTTGTACTTTACTTTCAGTTTGGGTTTGTATTCTGGCCCATTTACTTTTCCGCACTTTCAGTTGTACTCTGCTTGTTTAGTGTTTACTTCCGCTTGTTTACTCTGTGGTGTGTGTTTACTTTTCAAAGGCAATGCCTTCCCTTTTTACCGGGATTTACGCCTTGGTGCTAGTCGCCAGCCCCTGGCCTATGGAAGGCGGGCTTGGGGTAGTCACAGGCCCGGACCTTCGAGCAGGGTTTGAGACACGAGATCAGGGCATCGCTGATCTCCCTCAGCATACCGACTCAGACAGGAGTACTGGAGCGGGCACTTCTGATCGAGAGCTTCCTTGCTGAGTCTACACCAGCACAGCGACCCACCGCAGGGCGGCACGTGGCAGAGTCATCTGCAGCAGGCAGTCGACGGATGACTCAGGGGTCCAGACAGACCAGACCTTCAGGCCGACGATCTCAGGGCACTGGCTCAGCAGTGCGGGGCACACAGCGCGGAGCCAGTCTTCCGAGAGGCAGGCAGTGCTACTCGTGCGGCGGGCAGGGCCACATGGCTCGCGACTGCCCGACCCGCCGTGCCGAGGAGCAGCAGTCAGTTGATGGACCACCGAGGCAGAGGCAGAGGGTCGACCGTGGCGGTCCGCAGGGAGGAGGCGGACGAGGCAGAGGAGCTGGACGAGCAGCTGGTGGTGGCCGACGCTTTGAGGCTCTACCACCACCACCACCAGGAGGTCCACCCCGACCACAGGGAGCTGGCGGGCAGCGACAGGCACAGCTCCAGGCAGCAGAGGCCTACGACCACGGCGCACCCGAGATGATTCGAGGTACTATCTGTGTCTATTCCACCCTTGCTGCAGTTCTTATAGACACAGGAGCGAGTCACACTTTCATAGCCGCTGCCCTTGTTCGGAGCTCGGAGATTCCGACAGAGCCGTTGGCTCGATCCTTACGGCTAGAGACTCCTACGGGAGCAGACTCGACGATTACGCACTGGTGCCGGCAGTGTGAGCTTACTCTAGGAGGCGAGAGCTTCGGCTGGGATCTTCTTGTAGCAGCGTCGAGGCCTTACGACGTCATCTTGGGCATGGATTGGCTGTCTACGGTCCATGCACAGATTGACTGTTTTAGGCGCAAGGTGCGATGTGTACGCACCGACGGGAGCAGGTTCACCTTCACCGGCGAGAAGGGAGCCTTAGCAGCACAGGATGGACTTCCGCGGAGGAGAGGACAGCCCATCACTCATCAGTTGGCTAGCCTTATCCTTGGAGCAGTTGACGTGCGGAGTCCTGGTTTTCCTGCAGTGGTGGATCAGTATGCGGACGTTTTTCCCGACGATGTTCCAGGGCTACCTCCTCGCAGAGAGGTAGACTTTTATATTGACTTGTACCCCGGGACAGCCCCGATATCCACTCCAGCATATCGGATGGCCCCCGCCGAGCTTCGAGAGCTACGGGTACAGTTGGAGGACTTGCAGGGCAAGGGATTCATCCGACCCAGTGTTTCACCCTGGGCTTCCCCGATATTGTTCGCCAAGAAGGCGGACGGGAGCTTGCGACTTTGTGTTGACTATCGTCGCCTGAACCAGGTGACAGTGAGGAACAAGTATCCGCTACCGAGGATTGATGACCTCTTTGATCAGCTCAAGGGAGCACGGTGGTTCTCGAAGATAGACCTCAGGTCAGGCTATCATCAGCTCAGAGTCAGAGACGAGGATGTGCAGAAGACGGCCTTCAGATGTCGGTATGGCCACTATGAGTTCTTGGTTATGCCTTTCGGTGTAACCAATGCTCCAGCATTGTTCATGGCACTCATGAACAGGATCTTTCAGCCATACCTCGATCGGTTTGTCGTGGTCTTCATCGACGACATTCTGATTTACTCTACGACAGAGGAGGAGCACGCCTATCACTTGCGAGTTGTTCTTGACACACTCCGAGAGCACCAGCTTTATGGTAAGCTCTCGAAGTGCCAGTTCTGGATACGTGAGGTCCACTTTTTGGGACACGTTATCTCTGAGGCGGGAGTTGCAGTGGATCCCGCGAAGATTGAGGCTGTGTTAGCATGGGAGCCACCCAGGAGCGTGACTGAGGTTCGGAGTTTCTTGGGACTAGCTGGATACTATCGGAGGTTTGTGCCGAACTTCTCCAGAGTTGCGGCATCACTCACAGCTTTGACGAAGAAGGGGAAACCCTTCGTATGGTCAGACAGATGTCAGCAGAGCTTCCAGGAGCTGAGACAGAGATTGACTAGCGCACCTATCTTGAGGTTGCCTGAGGAGGGAGTAGGGTACGTAGTCTACTGCGATGCATCAGGAACCGGACTCGGATGTGTTCTAATGCAGGAGCGGGCAGTGATCGCCTATGGATCACGACAGTTGAGGCCGCATGAGCAGAACTACGCTACCCATGACCTGGAGTTAGCAGCAGTGGTCTTCGCTCTGAAGACATGGCGACATTATCTGATGGGCGAGCGCTTTACAGTCTTTTCCGATCATCAGAGTCTCAGGTATATCTTCTCGCAGAAGGATCTGAACCTGAGATAGCGACGATGGCTCGAGTTCCTCCAGGACTATGACTTTGAGATAGTCTATACTCCAGGGAAGGGGAACGTAGTAGCCGATGCCCTCAGCAGGAGGACGGGCATTCAGCTACTCGAGGAGGCGACGGAGCAGCTAGCCTCTTTGCAGATATCCTTCGTGGATAGAGATGGAGCAGCCTTTCTTCAGTCTCTCACAGTCACTCCTCCACTACTGCAGCGAGTCAGGGAGGCACAGCGCGGGGACGCTGACTGTGAGACACAGCGTGCACAGATATCCTCGGGACAGGCACCTGATGGTTTCTCCCTTGGAGCAGAGCACGACATCCTTTTCAGAGGACGTGCCATGGTACCAGTCACATTGCGAGAGGAAGTGCTGAGGGAGTTTCACACTTCTCCTTTAGCGGTACATCCTGGAGTGGCGAAGATGTACCAGGACCTCAGACGACAGCACTGGTGGCCGGGCATGAAGAAAGCTGTAGCAGAGTTCGTTTCTCGATGCCTTACCTGTCAGCAGGTGAAGGCAGAGCATCAGGTACCAGCAGGCTTGGTACAGCCCTTGGAGGTTCCGGAGTGGAAGTGGGACGGCATATCTATGGACTTCGTGACTGGACTTCCACGCACTTCCAGAGGTCACGACTCCATCTGGGTGATTGTTGACCGACTCACCAAGTCGGCACACTTCTTACCCATCAGAGAGCAGGGCTCGGTGGAGAGCTTAGGACGTCTCTACGTTCAGGAGATTGTGCGGCTCCACGGCGTGCCATCATCTATCGTTTCCGATCGTGATGCCCGCTTTACTTCCCGGCTTTGGAAGGGGTTGCAGGAGGCGTTCGGGACGCAGCTACGTCTTAGCACAGCTTTTCACCCTCAGACGGATGGTCAGACGGAGAGGACCATTCAGACTCTCGAGGACATGCTCCGTGCATGTGTCCTTGACTTTGGTCGTAGCTGGGAGGACCACCTACCTTTGGTGGAATTCGCATACAACAACAGCTATCACTCCACCATCGGGATGGCACCGTACGAGGCGTTGTACGGCCGACCATGTAGATTTCCTTTATGCTGGACAGACCCAGGGGAGTCAGCACTAGTGGGACCGGAGATGGTCCAGGCCACGACAGAGAAGGTCCAGGTCATCCAGGAGCGGATGAGGACAGCTCAGAGCCGGCAGAAGTCATATGCTGACAGGAGGTGGAGACCACTAGAGTTCGAGGATGGCGACCACGTCTTCTTGCGGGTCTCACCTCGACGTGGTATTCGGAGATTTGGCCGAGGCGGCAAGTTATCTCCGCGCTTTATCGGACCTTTTCAGATTCTCAGCAGGATTGGCGAGGTGGCTTATCGCCTGGCTCTACCACCTCAGTTGCACCGGGTGCACGACGTCTTTCACGTATCCCAGCTGAGGAGATACGTGCATGACCCGACGCACATCATTGACCATGGGGAGCTTGACGTTGACGATGGGGCGACTTTTACGCAGGTCCCGGTGGAGATAGAGGATCGACAGGAGCGGGTCCTACGTGGGCGATCGATTCCTCTTGTGCGCATCAGATGGCAGCACGGGAATCTCCAGGAGAGCACATGGGAGCGGGAGGCTCAGATGCGTGCTCAGTATCCTCATTTGTTCCCCTAGTTTTTGATGTATCTTTACGGGGACGTAAAGCCCTGAGGTGGGAGTAATGTAAAGACCGTAAAATTCAAGGGAAATTTTTTCTTAATTTTCTTTGGATTTTTACAAGAGCGCGGTTTCAGACGGCACCTGATTCCGAGGCCCGGAGTGCCCGGAATTAATTTCCGAAGTTTGGCTCGGGTACGTTCAGTGAACGAACGAGCGGGAATTCCTAACTTTTGATCCGGTGCTCGGAATTGAAATCCGAGGGCACCGATGAACTCGCAGCGCCGATATTCGCTTAATGAGACCTTTTCGGGAGTTGCGTTTGTTGCGGGTTGAAAGTTACGTTTTGGGGTTTTTCAGTTAAGTTAAATAAAATTGTGTAAAACAAATTTTATTTTAACTTAATAAAAAAAAACCTACCTAAGGGGGTTGGAAGTGGGACCCACACCCACTTAACCTCCCTTGGGAGGATTAAGTGTGGTGGGGCCCACACGAACCCCTAAGTCTTTTCATTTTCTCTCAACATACTTAACCCCTCTTTTAATGGCTTAAGTTACCCTTATTTAATTAAGGGAGTTAAACCCCCTTTTTGAATTTCAAATATTGAAATTCTTTTGTGTTGTGTTAATAAAATAAGAGGTAGTCTTATTTTATTTAGAGTTCTTTGTTTGTCTTTGGAGAGCTTTCTCATCTTCAAGCTCTGTCGAAGAACGAAGAACGTCTTCATCCTCAACGAAGAACGATAACACTTCGTCAAGGATCATCGACTCGGCGACCCGGTATCTTCGGACCTCTTCTTCCTCCTCGGACCTTCTTCGTCGGAAAACGAAGATCCGCCAACGTCGTGTCTCTTCGGGAATAGCACTTCGTCAACGGATTTGACGAACGACGACCGCGACACCCGACCTCCGCGACGCCGTCTTCCGCGGAGCGTAGCCGAACCTTTGAATCCTAAACCCGAGGTAGGGGTTGTCGAATTTCTTTTGGATTCCTCATTTTATTCTTAATCGTGCTTTTAACAAGATTAACGTGTGGCATGATTTTCTTTAAGTTGCGTTATTATTATTAACGCGAGGGGGGCCGGACCGCACGAACACGGCCGAACCCCCCCCTCCAACGTTCTTGTTTAATTCTTTCGATGGAAGCAAAGTGGCGTGGTGCCGTCGCACCATGCGGTTTACCGTGCGTTTAATTTACGCAACGCCGTCGCGCTACGCCGAGGAGAGTCTTCAAGAACGCGACGCCGTCGCGCCGCGTTGGAAGGATTCATGGCACGGCGAATGGGGCGCGGTGCCGTCGCACCGCGCCGGACGACGAACACCGCGGCCGGTTCCGGGCCGCGGCGGGACGAGAAGACCGCGGCCGGTTCGGGGCCGCGGCGGGACGAGAAGACCGCGGCCGGTTCCGGGCCGCGGCGGGACGAGGAGACCGCGGCCGGTTCCGGGCCGCGGCGGAAGGAAAGACCGGCGGCCGGGCCGCCGGCGTCGGAAGTCGAGGGCGGGACCGGAATTTCCGGTCCCGTTGGTAAAAACCAGCCGGCCAACGGGCCGGCCGGATGTCATAAAACCGGGGGATTAAACCCCCGGCCGGTTCTCCAAACCCCCCTCTTAATGAGGGGGGCGTTTCATTTAAAGGAGGGGGGGCAAAGCCCCCCCGGTTTTTATCCAGCCGGCCCCCACTTGCGGGGGCCGTTTTTTTTGCAAAGGCACGGCTTATAGCCGTGCCGCCTTGTTGAAACGCGGGGCTTAGCCCCGCGTGCCTCCCGCAAGCGCCGCGGCCCGCCGCCGCCGCCACGCGGCCCGCCGCCGCCGCCGCCACGCGGCCCGCCGCCGCCGCCCCCGCGGCCCGCCGCCGCGCCGCCGCCCGCCGCCGCCGTCCGCCGCCGCCGTCCGCCGCCGCCGTCCGCCGCCGCCGGCCGCCGCGCCGTCCAGAGGGGGGGGGGGGGGGGGTCGGGCCGGGTCGGCCCGGACCCGGACCCCCCGTTTCGGACCAGATTCGGTTCTTGGCTCATAACTTGAGCCTCGGACCTCCGAATGACGAACCGTCTGCGGCAACGCGATCCTTGGATCGAGACGGTCGTTTGGGTATATCGCACTCAAGGTTTCGGGTTACTTTGAGTTCGGCCGGGTTGGTTCGTTCACGAAACCAACCGGGCCTTCGGAGCGGAAACGCTCATATCTTGAGCTACGGACGTCCGATTGACGTGCCGTCAGTCGCGTAGTGTTCCTCTTAGTGAGACGGATCTTTTGGCATACTCCGCCCGAGGTTTGGACGCAGGTGGAGTACGGTCGGGTTGGTTTTTCCTTAAAAACCAACCGGGCCCCGGAGACGAAAATGCCAATAACTCTCAGACCGGGCGTCCGATCGACGCGCCGTCTGTTGCGTTGAGTTCCTGTTGACGATACGGAACTTTTGGATACATCAACTCTGGTCTTCGTGACAGTTGATGTATCAGCCTCTCGGCTCGTGGAGCGGACCCTCCGTACGAGCTTGCTGTGTGCGGGAACCCTAGTGCTGGCTGCGACTGTTCTACTGCTACGACTGCTACTGTGACTGCGACGACGACAGTACAGAGATCCTGTGTGGATTCGACGACGACAGTACAGAGATCCTGTGTGGATTCGACGACGACGACTACAGCACTCAGCGATCCTACGTGGATCAGTGCTACAGGTTCTGTGTGAGCCCGATCCTGTGTGGGTCCTTGCGCTCAGCGGTTCTGTGTGAGCCAGCGCCTACAGGTTCTGTGTGAGCCCGATCCTGTGTGGGTCTTTGCGGGGGTTAGTTACCTATCGATCCTTCGTGGGTCCGATGACTTAGATGGATCAGTGATCATCTTTATCGTCCTTGAAGAAGTATACCTGTGTGAGCTGAATCCTGTTGCTTTCCTGTGTGGATTGTGTTGTGAAATCCTGAGTGGATTATATTTTGCTTTCCTTTGTGGAATACGTATACTTTCCTGCGTGGACTGAGTTATACTTGGGCTCGGAGGTTGGAGCGTATTTGAATTGATGACTTAGGTATATGTATGGGCATATACCTAAGCAGTGTTGGTTGTTACTTCGTGATTGTACTTTGCTTCGTGGTTTATCCTTTGTGGATTTTGAGAGACCTTCAGGGGTCTCGGGGTCCCTACTGAGTAGCTTATACTCACCCCTGCACGGGCTTCGCCCGCACTACGTTGTGTTGGTTGCAGACGACGGATAGCGTTGACCTTAGCTGAGGCTTGCGGAGCGGGACGGTACCCGGAGGTGGACCACTGGGCGGGACGAGCACGGAGCGGACGGTGGGACCCGTGGAGCAGAGGAGCTATCTGTACCCACCCTTCAGGTGGGGTTTCCAGTGGACAGCTCAGAGTAGCGGCTTTTACTTTTCAGTTGCTGTTTTTCCCCTTTTTGAGTTGTACTTTACTTTCAGTTTGGGTTTGTATTCTGGCCCATTTACTTTTCCGCACATTCAGTTGTACTCTGCTTGTTTAGTGTTTACTTCCGCTTGTTTACTCTGTGGTGTGTGTTTACTTTTCAAAGGCAATGCCTTCCCTTTTTACCGGGATTTATGCCTTGGTGCTAGTCGCCAGCCCCTGGCCTATGGAAGGCGGGCTTGGGGTAGTCACGGCTCGGACCCCGAGGGCGGGTCGTGACATTTTTCTTCCATATGATTTTTAGGAAAATTTACTGAGGCCTTAGTTATCTTTTCAAATTTACATAAAATCAGTTATAATTTTTCAATTGATAGTTTTCGATTGAATGATGATAGTAATTAAATATTAAATCTGTCATATAAAGAAAAATTATTTTCATAAACTGGAGTCAACTTTTTGATTTTACAAATTGAATGATGGTTACGGTGAATATTTCATATTTTCCTGAAATACATGATTTTTTGGTGAATAGTAAATATGGTAATTATGCAATAAATATATTATGAGATGAATAAACTATTCTTTCCATAATTGATGATTTAAGAAAAAATTAGTTGGATATCACATGAAATTATTATTATTTTTTCAAAATAATGAAGACTATTAATAGTATTGGTGAAAAATAATAAACAAATGATTAAAATAACTCAAAACCCTCCACTCATCCACTATATAATCCTCCCCTCACCCCCTCTTCCTCTCACACCAATAAATCTTTGATCCTTTCCCTTGATCATAAAAATACACATACCAATCCCTCCCAAACGTCCCAATCTTGCTTTTATCCCCAAAAGGAAAAAACACAAAGGCCATGAGGAGATTTTCAAGGAGGAGTACTCAAGAGTAAAACCACTCTTCCTTTTCTTCTCAGCTTCATTTACAAGTTCCATTATTTTGTCTCCCTATCCTAACCTCCCCTCATCCAAATTATATGATAATTTAATTACCTAATGTGTAATATAATTTTTTTATGCTAATGAAATATTTTTTTCATCATCTCTTTTTTCCCCTACTCTTATAATAAAAATGGAAACACTGTCCAAGATGTTGTAATTTATCACATTCAAGGACAACAACTCCTAAATTTCTATTACTGTATTCAATTCAGGACATGAAACCATTTTTTTGGTTGAAACAAATCATATTATATTTAATATATCATATATAATGTTTAGAATCATTTATCACACATGGTATTTAATGGTAAAACAAAATGAGTTCATGGTAACAAAAAACCATCAAAATAAATCCTTGTGTTTACCATTAAAACATCATATAATGATTCAACCTCTTGAAAAATAATCAATTGATTTATATGATCATTCAACCTTTTATATGATCATTAAAAACTCATATCCTCAATTCTGTTTTTCAATTTCTATTTTACATGAACATTCATACTCTTATGCAAGCAAAACAATAATGAAAACATAGAATATGTGCACTCCCAATTGATGAAATTGAATATATTAAACAATATAAAGGGAAAAAATGAACTCAATGAAGATATAATATATCAATTACATTTCATAATTGTTATTTAGTTAATAATAAATAAATCTATATTTATAAATCATGACATTAAGATCAATTGCAGAATATATTTGGTCTTATGTTAAGAGATTTCTCATTTCACTTTTATTACCATGAGATTTCCATTATTGGCCACTTATTTATTGTATGTGATGTATGTGTAATTAAATTTGAAATATAATAACATGATAATATTTATATTCTTGGTATTCAAAAAAAATTGTGACTATTAATTTTTCATCAAATGATTCAATTGATTACGACGTCGTAAGAGACATTATCTCAATTTTCATTTCATTGAGATTTACTTTATATTGTGATCCTACTCATTATTATTTAGTGTATATTCTACCCCTTTACGATAATTTTTCATTTCAACTTTTAACTATATTATATATACATATTCTTGTTTCGTGGAAATGATTATTTTCTCAAAAATATATAATTTTAGATACATAGGTTATTTTGAATGGTATGAAGAATCTGTATCTTCTAATGAATATTGATATTAAAAAATCATATTATTCTTTTATTAAATCATTTTATAAAGAATGATTTGGAAATTTAGTGATATTAGGGTCCCACTATATCCCCTTAATGAATCAACAAGTCTCATGAGACAAAAGAGTTGGCAACAAACTCTTCGAGTGTTTTTCTATAATAGAATTAGACATGTATCTACCCACAAACATAAACTGTACTGATGGTAGTATGGTTTATTTTCATGATAAATGACATCAAAATAAAAAGAATTCTCTTTATTAAATTTATAGTTATTACCTTCCATGAGGTTTTCATAATGAAAAATCATTGGATGCGTTATCATTCTCTATTTATTGATAGACTGTGTTTTCTATTTATTCACCAAGAAATATGGATTATGTATAATTTATTATGATTCACTTATTATTGATTCATTCTTCCACTATATATAACCCTTAAAAATTATTTGATAATACCCCATTTATTTTGTTTTTCATCCACTTCTTATGAATAAGGGATCATTTATTGAGTTTTCATTGATGCAATTTATTAGATCTTATTATGTATTATGTTTTTTTATTTCTAATGGATAATGGGATCCATATATGTATCTTGTTTCACAAAGACTAATAAACTTATTGGTACGTTGGGATTTTGTTCCTCGTAATCATGGAAATGTAGTAAAATGATGAACCAGTTCTAGGCTATAGGGGTTGAGGAGTTATATGTGTATTCTATAAGTTAATTTTTAAAATATGCTCAATTTTATTTCAATAAATATCTGACGTAATGATTTTTTCTTAATGAGATTAATAATAAAATAAATAATTTGATGACTTTTGGTCTCTATATTTTATATAATAATTTTCTTTTGTTATATCATATTGAAATTTTGTGTAATATTGTTTTAGTTATGTTAGCAATGTTTTAAAAAAAATCATTATGTGTACTTTTTTAGAAGACTCTTTCATCTTTGAAATACATCAAGGTTTTTAAAATTTTATCATTGGATGGTGGGGATTGTAAAATGTATGTCAATGAAGGTATATAATTCCGGGAACCAACATAATATTTTGTAACAAATAATCATAATTCTATCATTTCCAATTATAAGTATTTCTTCATTTTTTGTGTTTTTTATTGAGATGTACTCATGTTCCATTTCAAGTGAAAATTAAAATTATAGAATGGATTATATATAACCATCTAGTATTCCAAAATTTGAGACCAATGAAATTAATTAGAATCTTAATGTTTACCTTGGACAAGATCAAGAAGTCATTTTTAAATCTAAATTAATGATATTACAAGGCAAGATTAGTTTTGAACAAGATTGAGCTAAATACATATGGTATAATTATTTTCAAGGTTATGTTGAATAATTTAATACCAAGACATATTAGATTATGTGTTAATTGAAAAAACAAACTAACAATATCCTGTTAAAAATGATTAAGAAGTTGTATCTAGATCCGAACAAAGTGCAGTGATGAGGCATGTATTCTAAATAAAATCTCAATCTCATACTCTATGAGGAAGAAAACATTAAATCATATAATATGAGTTTTTTTTCTAGAAATGGATTACTAATACTTAGATGGTTTGATCGAACATGAATCATCGATGAAGTTATACATTGGAATTTTTTTAAATGTTCTCCATAATGGGTGGTGGCCTAATGATTTAAAAATACTTTTAATTCTTCATTAATTAAACACTCATGTCAGGTGGTTGATTATTTTCCCCAATAATTCCCAAATAATGAGTAGTTTAACTACTGAGATATAGATTAAAAATTTGGTGAGATTAAATTTACCATGACTACATGGATGGTGAAATAAAACCTAAAAATTCAGTTCATGACTAAAGGTTGTGATGAATGTACAAATTTATGGGTGATTAACCAACATCCAGTTGGACTTTTGATTGACCAAAAAATTATTAAATCAGATCAATGAATTTTTTTAAGGTGGATTGTCTATTAAATAAGAAAGATACATATAATAATTTTAAGATATGTTTATTTGATGGAAGTGATTTAATTATATACGTTGAGAACTCATAGAGATCCTTGTCCAATAAAAAAATATTTTTTTGGTATTGAAATATTTATAATTGGAAAATATTATATTAGAATGAGGTAGAAAAATTTATAGAAGAGAAGTGGGTAGTAGTGAAATTATCACTTTATAATAATTCATAAGGAGAGATTACAATAACATTCATCCCATAAATGAGGTAAGATATTGGTTGAGTGGAAGGTCATCGAAATTATTTTTATAGAGGATGAACCAAACCAATTTTTGAACATGAATTTTTAAGACATCATTAGCAAGAATTTGGATCCCTAAAATTCAATGTTATTATTAAATGGAGATTACCAAAATGAGTATGGGAAAATTTTATTTTTATAGTAGGGTTTTTCTCGAATATAATTTTGAATGAAGATGAATAGTAACCTGATGCCATATGGAATCATATGAAAAATATGTTTATTCAAAACTAAGGGTTGGGATGTGGGATGTTTTTGAAAGAATCCTTTGAAGAGTTTTGTGGTTTGAATGTGGGGTGTCATAATGGAATCCTAGATATAAAATTCTCAGATATAGAGAATGAGAGTCTTTCAGAAATCATCATATGAGATATAAATGATGAGAGAAATATGAAGTTGATGTAGAGTGCAAAAGGAATCATCTCAACTGAGAATAATAATAATATCTTCCTTTTATTTTATTCATATGTATATATATATCATTTTTATTTTTCCCATTAACATTTAAATATTATTTTCACATGAATAGAAGTGGATAAAAATATATACTTAATTTGTAATGTATTTTCATGTTTTTATTCATGAAATCTCAACTGAATTAATCCTTACTAGTATTTGGCAGGATTTATTTATTATTTTTATTATTGAAAAATATGTGAACACCAATTTCAATGTTTTATTAAAATTATTTAATCACTAAAACACATATAACGAGTAGGAAATGGGTGAGAGAAAAAAAAATCAGTATGGTCTCACTATATACCCATCATACTCACCATTATATACATGTGAGCACATGGAATGTAAATATATCACACATGTAATTTGACATCATATATTTACCAGGCCACCACGAATCCCTTTGAATTGAGTCACTATGTGTTATCATGGATACTAAGACACCTGAACAAACCAGGTTCGATGGATTACTGGAATCAACCTCACCACATGGTTTCATTTCCCACATGACCTATTCAACACACGAAGACTCATGGTTAGGGTCGTAAACGTCCAGTATGCTACTCATTCAAAGTAGGTCCCTAGATAATACATCATGAACAAACCCTCTCTCTTCAATAGTCAAACATCAAACGCTCCACCACTATTTTCTAACTAAATTAATGATGGATACATCTATTAAGACATCATATAAATACCCTATATAAATCATGGAGGACCCTTCATCCAAGACACAATCTCAATAATGGATGTTTAATCTACTAAACTATTGATAGGGTTCCTATACTAGGGACTATATCACAATCATAAACATCCTAATAATGTAATCCAAATCACACATATACCCACACATTTCTACACTAAACTATCTCACCCATGGTGGATTATGACTTCACATAAATATCATGGAATCTACAAAATAATTACCATAACACCTTGGTTGTATCACTCATAGTGGGGAAAGTCCTTCAGATTAAATGGTCAAACCAAAATATCTCATCTATCACAAGTACATACAACATCAATTGAGCCCCATAGACTATCATAAAGCTCTCCAACCAATCATAGGGTGATACTAAATTTATAACAATCCCCTCATCATGAATACATATCATCTCAACCATCTAGGAATACACTATGGTTTTTAGACCCATCACCGTCTGTCCAAGTTAATACCATATCGTTCATATCACCTATTGGGGAAATCACTATCCATACACTTCCATTAATACATACCTAAATTTTGTCAATTAAAAACCTAAATGAACCCCTTGTTTATGATTGATGATACATTATATGGAAAATCCCAAGCTATTCTATCTATTTTCCCATAGAGACATGATTTAATGTCATAATAAATACCCACATCCCTCACATGGGTACTATATAATCACCTATAAAGGAGATATCTCAGCCCTTACTAAATGATTACCCCCACTTTATCCCACTATATCTCACCATGATGGAATCATCCCACGGGAAATGCTCATTGAGATTCAATCATATCATAGGAGGCTGACACTCCCTAAGGGTGAGATGAACGACCATCCCATCATTCATCAATATTCTTATTCCTCTCAAAACCAAATATATTTTCATTGGAAAACTAAACAAGGATACCCTTATCAAATCTCAAACCCTGAGACTTTCCCAAGGCCTAATGTCTATATTCAACATCCTCACCAAATGGGGACATAATAACTGAGAAAACCCAACATCTAAATACCATAAAGTGAAATTATCCTACGAATTGGAGGACTTAATATAATATATATATATATATATATATATTATATACAAGGAACTATTGGTGTCTATCCATCCACCTAGTCTCATGAAATGCAAGCAAGAAATAACAATTAAAACTAAATTTGTATCTGACATCATATTAAAGGGACCACCTACCTGAGAAATGTATTTAACATCCAGAAAACACTCCAGGTCACCAAATGTAAGACTTTATGTGTTTCATACAAGAATATACATTCACCTGAGTTCATATATGATGAAAATAGAAAACAGTTGTTATAAATAATAAGAATTAATCATTAAAACTATTTTAAAGGATTTTTTTTCCTAAAACTCATATGGCATAATACTCGCATCGAAACCTCTCCCAAAAGCATCGAGTCATCCTTCCAAGACATTATTTATTTATTTTGAGAAATTCCCCATCATTATATAGTATAATAATTAATGAAAGACTTATATAGTTAAATTATTAAATCTATGACCATAATCTTAAAAAAAATAGTAGATGTAGAAACAGATAACAGAAATCATAACCAAAATAAGAATTCTACAAAAACAATCCACCAACCATGTGGAATAAAATGGTTATATAAGGGGACATGCAACTAATGAAATGGAATTCATCTAATCCTCTACTTCCTAATATGGCTAGGGTGTTAACCAAGAAAATTAATTTTTCCCATGCTTAAATATTTTATATATTCCTTATTGGACCGATCAATTTAGAATTATGAATATGGTTTATGGTTTGAATCACTTCTACCAATAGATGAGGATCTCCCTACCACAATAATGTCAATATACCCAATTTCCAACTCCATTTAGGATTTAATTGATACATTCATGAGGGTCCACACGTAACCTGGATGGGTTCATAGGGAAAATCACATGGTTATTTACACTATCATCTTCAGGATACTGAAATTCTACTATCTTCAAGCCCTATTTTGGTGCTTCCTCAAGAACCCGCACCACAATCGAGATCATTTTACTCATCCAACAATACCATTTATGTCCATCCGAGTAATTATAAACCATATCTATGTCAAAATTTATGGAACCAACCTTGCACCAGAATGAAAATTGAATTCCACTGCAAAAATATTGTCCTAAAAATCCAAATATCATTATAATTTCGATCATTTACTTGAACTAATAATGTAGAGAAATATAGTATTACTATTATCTAAAAATGACTTGAATAGAATGACTCATGTTAGTAGTTATTTATTTTTATAAAATTACTTCTGTTATATCACATATAGGAATTATTCTATTTTTTTGGTGTCCCCATTACTAGTTTCCTAATGGGTTGGAATCTCTCCCTCCATGTAATCATCAGTGGATATAAAAATCTCTAATTTGTATTTATGTAGGGAATGTATATTTAAATAAGATTATTAAACTAATAGAACATAATGGGAAGGATTTTATGGTTCTATAGTGGGGTCAATTACCATTTTTAAAGGTTTTTTTATATTTAGATTTATTATTTTTATATCATTTATTATATATGATTGTAGAATTAAGGGAAATACAATTAATGTATATTATTTGGGTGTTTGTACATGTCCATTATTTTGACATTGCTCATGGTTCATATATTTATCATTATTTTATGGTCATGATATCGAGGATATGGTCTCTCTATTGGGTGTATAATACCCCTTCACTAGATGGTATCCTATAACTATTTGGCCTTACCCTTAAATATTACATAATCTTGAATTAAGTTAATAATTCACATTGAGGATCTTTTTAGGTTTAGAGATTTATATAATTAGGCCACAAAATATAAATAACAACTTTATTATTATAAAGTAGACACTTCTACTCACTATCCATTTTCATTCATAAAACATAAACTATTAAAGAAAATGTTTCATTTCATGATTAGACATAAATTTTTTTCATTGATCCCATACTTGACTCTAATCATCTTTAAATCCTATGAAATACATTTTAAAACATTGGATGAGCATAAAATGCTCAGTAAGGGTTACACAATGAAGGAAAACTGTACGTTCTTCAAAACAACATGTAAACCATGAATACGTAATCATAATTAATAATTTTCACCATTATGAAGTAGTAAATGTTATTCAACAAATAAAATAATATTGCTTACCCTTTTGTAACCAAAATATTAACCTAAAATCCATTGAAAGCAAACATACCATATAAATGGTAAACATAGGACATAATCTTACATAAATGAAATAACCATACATTCGACATCCATAAATATTTCTTACAAATGGAATAACCATATGGTCGACTTCCATTCCCAATACATTTGATGTTATAACAAATCCAACCATTCTTGGATTATCATAGAACCACCCATTGTTTGGTTTATCATGTAACAACCCGTCAAATGTCTATGTACCATATATAATTATAAAATATTACTAATATCAATATTTCAATCATAATATTTCATTTTCATTTACAAGAATAATTTCAAGATATTGATATAGTAAATCCACATTAAAAAAAATTCAATAACAAAATATGTAAAAATGGTTTATTGTATTTATTTTCCTTTTTAAAACATCACATCTTATTAAGGATTCCAAATATCAAATAATGATCGCGGTGGCAGAAAGGTCGTTGTTGCTGCATGCATTAAAAAACATTCCATTTTTCATTTAGTAAAAATTTTCCTAAAAATAATATTCCCTTTTGACTAAAATTAAAAGTCAAAGGGGTTTATTATGAACCATGTAAAATAAGTAGGTTTATATGATGAATAGATTCCCCAATGAATGGAGATTGAGATGAAGTCCTTTACGAAAATTCTGCAGCCCAATGACGTCACCTAAAAATTCATAAATTGAGTTGATGAGAGAGAATAGGGTATCTCAACACTTGGACATATAATTTACTTCAATAAAGAAATTTAATAACATATCTAATCATAATAAAATGGAAATTAAAATACATAACATAAAAGAAGATTATGACTAAAAGATGAGGGTGAAAGGTTCCCTTACCTCGAGTCTGACTTTTCTCATTCATTATTTATATTCCTGAATAATAAAAATAGGTTAATTTCTATTTTATTAATATCTTTTTTCAGTTTTAATTATTAATTTTATATAATATATATTTATGTTATAACAATTAGTTAATTATTTGAGTTCGTATTAGATAATTTGTCAATGTTCGGAAGATGAGTAAAAAACGAACTTGTAATAATTAAAAATTGTCTATGTGGTCAAAATTTCCTTATATCTAGAATAATATTCATTATTTAGATATCATATATATCATATATATCCATTATTTATTTACTTATAATAGTCCATAACATTTAGATATAATAAATGAACTCCACTGTTCATAGAGATGGTAAGTTGTGCATACGCATGGACACTACATTCATTTCATTTTTATATTTAATGGAATGAAAACTAAATGATGCATAGGTATATTAAAATTAAATTTTAATATATATTTTATATATGTTACATATTTTCATTATTTGTATCCTTCATACATTCCATGCAAGGCACAAACAAATCATTTCACTTTGAGGGGCGATAGTCTGCACTTTCTCAAATGAGATTATCATATTTATACAATATGAAAATCATAAAGGTATGTTAAAAAATATAATTAACGAAGCATATAGATAAAATAAATATCATAAATATCATATATAATTATTTTTTCTATCATAATGGCCACAATGAGAGGCAGTAGGAGATAATGGAATAATCATCGTTTCGTGAGGTAGTAGTTCATCGTCCATTGAAACAATAGGCTCTAAATCCATTAGATGAAGGTGAGTCTGATTGTATGTTCAATAATTATCATATAAAAATATTAATATATTGAATAGACTGGTGTTTTTATAAAATAATGGAATAAATAGAGTTTAGGGGGGGTTATCATTTATAAGAGGGACGATGAGGAATTTTGGAATGTCATGAAATATTATTTTTTTACTAATTGAGTTTTGAATAATAATAACACCAAGGTGATATATTTATATGATCAGATGATAATGGTTCGAACTCATTTTAGCTAATGGGTTTAGGAATTTTAGGTCATAAAATTAACCTTATCTTTTAGCTTTAACCCTCTATTAAATAAATTAACTCTTACCATGTTTTATTATATTTTCACAATATATGGTTACTATTGATACAATATCATGACAAGAGAGAAAAAAATGGACCGTTCATGACATTTATAACATCATATATTTTATTTTATAGAATCTTATATTTTCATGACTATTTTAACATTTAATAAAATTTTTTTTTTTAAACTCATTAATGTCAATTTTTATACTATTTATACCATGACATTTTAAAAATCCACAACAACATAATTATTTCTAAAATACATCATTAATTAAAATATAACAAGTAATAATAATCCATAAAATTAGTGGATGGCATAAAAATTATCAAAATAAATTTATTTTAATATTTATATTCTCATTTATTTAAATCATTCCTTAATAAGGTAATCACTACATCACTAACGTGTCGTTAATAAATTAATTTATTTAATGACTAAAAATAATAAATAAAATACCATGATGTAAGATATATTCTCATATTTATAATTACTATTAATAGTCAAACATATCACTTATATAACCCCATATAGAAATTGTTTTACTAAAATATATATGTTTATGTTACATTTGCCTTAACTGTAAATAAATTTTTATAAAATGTCCATTTCAATTACATGTGGCTCATTGGGGTCCCAAAATAGACCCAAGGATGGAGTTGTTCAGAAAAGTATCATCCAATCATTTTAAGACATGTGTTAGGGTAATTTAATATTATTTTTGTAATATTTTTTCTCCCTTATTTACCAGATTTACCCTCTAACAAAGGTAAATAAAATATTTACTTAAGTTATAATAAAAAATGGCTAAAAATTAAAGATACCAATATATACAATTTGGACCCCCTGATTCCAAATATGGAATCCATTATTTTCAAATTCCAAACACATAAGTTTCAAAAAGTAATTAAAAAGTAATTCATATTGTGAAAACCAAAAAGCGTATTTTTAAGAAATAATAACTATCAAAATATTGAAATGGTTTATGTCTAATTAAATAGTGAAATTACTTACAAAGACCAAAATTGGATTAACTAGTAAGAACATAATTAATTCCACTTTAAAATCAATTAAAAGTACAATCATAACATATAAATAAATTAGATGAAAATAATGTTTTCACTGAAAATTCAGTATTTTTTGACTATTCATTAAAAAATAAACTTTATAATAAAAATTAAAACAATATAACCAATGTAAATTTTGATACCTACCTTCAAAATAATAAGACTATTTTTTCAAATAGAACATATAAAAATGAAAAAAATTATATTTTAAAGGGGTTCTCCAAGAAAAGACAGAAAAAAGACTTTCAAAAAATATTAGAGTTTTTATGCTTAAAATTGGATTCATTCTTAATTTAAGACTCTAAATTTTATTGAGTAAAAGTTAAAAAATTTAGAAACATGTTTAATCTTATTATAGTTAGTTATGTTCAATCTCTACAATAAAATTGTTACGCAATATCTACCATTTAAAATAATAATAATATATATTATTTTTCAGTATAACTTAAAGATTAGTGCAATGTATGATTTAACCGTAAATTATTATTGCATGTTGGGTATGCTATCAGGCATATAATCCCATTTAAATTAAAATTAATATTTAGTTAAAAAATATCGATAATATTAAATTCTCATATTGTTTATTTATCTGGGATGTTACATTCATCCCCCCTTTATGGAATTGCATCCTCACATTTTTAAAATTGGGATCAGAAACATCATTCAATGTCTCAAATCGAAATAAGAGTCAATAAAACTATAAAATTAAAAGAAAGAAATAGAAGTACATGGGTCACTCGAGATAAGACATAAAAGGATTTCATATAAGAAATCATGGATATTGAAGAAAAAATAACCATCAAGTTCTGATGGAGTGTGATTGGAAACACGATAAGGATAATTTTAATAATCTGAAAACCATAAACATGTGATGGGTTAAACGGTCTTTGATTCCATAGAAGGAAAATAAAATGGAAAATTATTTGGTTGTATGTTCCATTTCATAATGTTGAGTAATTTTTTTTAGCTTCATTAAGAACATAAGGAAATATACATACATGAAAAATATAGATTCATCCTTTTATAAATTTCATCCACAAACTCATCCTTTCTCTGAATGACGAGTATTAAAGATGACAATGTCACATCTAAATAACTAGAATAAACATATATAGAATCACATAATCCAAGAAATATGATCTATATATTTACCCTATATTTAGAAATTAACCAAAACAAAAATGGTTCATACGAGATTAGATAATCCCTAATAGGATAATCCTTTATAAAAATTCATAGTACTCTAAATATCTAAAATTCAACTAACAGTACCCAAATTTCAACAATGACCATTAAATACACAATTGAACTTACAATTATTCAATATAATATAAACTAATATTGACACACAATACATTGAAGAATTTTATCACATAGTCCCCCATGATAAATCTTAACAATTATCCCTAAATAACATCGACAACTCTTATAGTCCCATACAAAAGTGTAATTAACCAAGTCAGTCATTCTCTATGATAGGTTAATCATTTACATAAATACCCCAAATATTTATACGTCGACAATAAAAACACATATTTTTCCAATATAATTTTTTTTCAATTACTCCTCAGATAGAATTTTCACAGAATAAACATTAGGGTTACACATACTAGAAACTGTTATCCAAAGTAATCCTATCATTAATACATTTGAATATATCATCATCCATATATTCAACAAAACTCTTCAATTCCTAAAATGCAGACATCTTAACCATCTAAAATTTTTCATGATCCTTTATCCTTGTTTTTTCATCTTATTCTTGTATACTTCATTCATAAATACAAAATCATTCATAATGTCCTAAGATTTCAGTAATGTAAAAATGTGAGCTGAGAAATAATACATACCTTTCATAGGTCATTTCCAGTTTCAACATCTCTAATTGGAATGGAATTAGGCATTGGTAATCATATATTTTTATGGTTCTATGGATACCGTTCAAGATCCCTCTTCGTAGGACATCTATCTGTGTAATGAAAATGTACAAAACATTTAAGACATTCAATTTATTCCTAGGAAAGTACTTCATTAAATTAAATTGAGTCAACTAGATGCTTCCTTTTTCCACAATAGGTTATTGCTTTATAACCTTCACTACCACATCTGAAACATCTTCCTGCCCCATGGAAGCATTTTCTTAGGATTTTCTTTCCACATCCATGAAACATAATTTTTTGAATATAAATACCGTTATAATTTTTACCTAAACTTAAATTGGGATTTGTTTCTCACATATATGATGCCTTAGAAAATTCACCAAGGTTCATGTGGTAAATCATGACTCCATATAGTTGTCTAAGAATGTCCTCAAGAGTTCTAAATGCAGCTCCCATTTCATTCAGATTCTCATTCAGAAAACTATCACAGTTTTCTTCACATTCATTTTTACATTAGTTCCGATTAGATCCATCCATTTACTAAAACAAAAATGGTTATTATGGGTATATCAAAAAAATCATCATATAATATCTTGTAAGGAGGGTAAAAACTGTGATATACTTATTCATGGTATCTTAAACTCATTTGAAATATGTAAAATAACTATGAATCTTTCTAATATGAAAACCATTATGATTATGTCACTTATGCTAAAAAAACACCCTAAACTCAAAAGTTATCAAAACCGACATCTGATTCCATATATGACGCCCCATTCATAAACATTACATAATCTTTAATTAAGTTAATAATTCAAATTTGGGATCATTTTAGGTTTAGTGCTTTAGATAATTTTTCCATAACTTATACATATCATATTTATTATTACTAAGTAGACAGTTTTACTCATTATCCTTTTTTATTCATAGAACCGAAACTTTTAAAAAAGAAAATGGTTTCGTTTCATTATTATATATCACAACTATTACTTGATCTCATCCCTTACTATATTCACCTTTAAATCATGAGAAAAACTTTTCAAAACCATTTATGAGTCTAAACTGATATGTAAGGGATATACAAAGATTGAAAACTTTTATTATTTCAAAACAACATGTAAACCAAGAATACATTATCGTAACTAATACTTTTCACCTTTATAAAGTAGTAAAACTACTCACATAATAAAATCTTATTTCTTACCCTTTTGTAACCAAAATATTACCATAAAACCCTTATAAGGCTCACATAACATATAAAATTTAATCTTGGGACATAATTATACTTAAATATAAAAATCATACAGTCAACTTCCACAAATAATTATTACAAATGGAATAGTCATACAACAAACCTCCATACCCAATTACATAGACGTTAAAATGTAACCACCCATCCTTGGTTTATCATGGAACCACCTTTCATTTGTTTTATCACTTATCCACCCATCAAATTTCCATGTACCATTATATAATTATTTAATATTGCAAATATGAACATTTCAATCATAAAACATCCTTTGAAATTACAAGAATAATTCCAATATTTTGAAATAGTAAATCCACTATCAAAAACATTTTCAATAGAAAAATATGTAAAAATGGTATATAGTATTAAATTTCCATTTTAAAACATCACAACTTGTTATGGATGCCAAATATCAAATAATACTTGATGTGTTGAAAAGGTCATTACCACCACATTTGTTAAAAAAAATTAATTTTTCGTATAGTAAATCACTTCGTAGAAAAAATGATTCGTTTGAATGAAAGTAAATTTCAGAGGGGTTTATTATACACTATGTAAATGAAAGAGGTGAGTGTTATCAAAACATTTCCCATTGAAAGGAGATTGAGACGAAGTCCTTTACTAAATATCTCCAACCTAACGATGTCACTTAAAAATTAAAAAAATGAGTTGATGAGAGGGGAAAGGGTATCTCATCACATGGACATAAAATTTTTAAAAATAAGGATATATAAAAATATATAACATCATAAAAACATGGAAATTAAAATTGATAACATAAAATATGTTAATGACTCAATGTGAAGTGTGAGATGTTCACTTACTTTGAGTCCGACTTGTCTCGTTCATTCTTTATAATCCTAAATAATAAAATTAGGTTAATTTATATATTCTTCAAAACAGTTTTCAAGTTCATTATTCTTTTACATCACTTATTATCATGTTATAACAATTATTAAATTATTTGACTTCATATCAAACATTTTGTCAATGTTCAGAACTTGAGTCAAAAAAAAGTTTATTATAATTACAAATTGACTATATGGTCAAAAGTACATTATCTATATAATGATATCAATTTATTATATATAATATATACCATATATTTCCATTATATATGTATTTATAATAGTCTATAACATTTAGACATAAGAAATTAAATGCACCATTCGTGGAGACATTAATATTTATGTAAGCATGAACACTACTTTCATTTTTTCCATATTCAAAATAATTAAAACTATATTATACATTGGTTTATTATAATTAATTTATAATATATATTTTATATATGATACATATATTTATTAAATCCATCTCTTATACATTGCATGTATAGCATGAATAAGTCATATCAATTTTAAGGGGTGGTAGTCCACAATTCTTCAAATTAAATTATAGTATTTATAAAACAAGAAATCTTAATGGTATGTTATAAATGAGAATTGTAGAAGAATATACAAAAAATAAATATCATATATAATTATAGTTCCATCAAAATTTCCACCATGAGAGGGAGTAGGTGACAATTGAACAATTATCATTTCATGAGGTAGTAGTTCGCCATCCATAGAAACAGTATGTTCTAAATCCATTAGAGAGTGTTTTGTGTGATTTATTGTCTAATACATCTCATAAAAATATCCTAGTATATTTATGTTACTTTCTTTATTATTTAATTGAATTAAAATAGTTTATGGGGGTTGTATATGGAAAATAATTAGAAGAAGCTTGAGAGAAGACATTACCTCAAATCGGGTAAATCCTTTTGATTTAAGCAAAAAGGCTTTCTTAAACTACCTTCCACATAGGAGAAGGATTATAATAGGAAGGGTGGAATGTTGTGAGATTATTGGAGTAGAGTTTGGACAATTAAATGGTCTAATGAGGTGTGAGTAATGGATTAGAGGTGGTGTCCTTTTATAAGAGGGAGGATTGGCATTTTAAGAAGGTATTCTATTTTTATTTTATTATTATTTTATTTTTGAATGATAATGACACCGAAGTAATATATTTAGAATTTAAGATGCCTATGGGTCTAATTTCTTTCACAGAATGGGTTTTAGATGATTTTAGGTCATACAATTACTCTTATATTTTAGCTTTAAACATTATTTAACTACATTACCTCATTAAACATCTTCTTGTATTTTCATAATATATGGTTACTATAGAAACTATATAATGCCATGGAACCCAAAAATATATCATTAATGAAATTTTTAACATTAAATATTTTATTTGGAAGAATTGTTTATTTTTAGTACTAATTTATCATTTAATAAAATATTAATTGTTTTTAAAAACTCATTAATGTCAATTTTTATACTATTCTTATCATTACTTTTTAAAAATCGGCAACAAATTGATTTTTTTAAAAATCATCATTAATTATAATATAAGAAGCCATAAAAATCCATAAAATTATTGTATGGCATTAAAATTTTGAAAATAATTTTATTTTAATATTTCTAATCTTATTTATTTAAATATTTCCTTATTAAGGTTATCACTACATCACCATTGTGTCATAAATAAATATTTTAATTTTATGTCTAAAAATTAAAAATAAAATACCATGATGTTGGAAATATTATTTTATTTCAAAATAATTTTTATAGTCGAAACAGTCAATTATATTACCCTGTATAAAATTTATTTTACTACAAGATATCAGTTTATGTTACATTTTCCATAATTTTATATTAATTTTTATAGAATTTCATCTTTACTTAAAAGTGGATCCATGGGGTCCCAAAATGGACCTAATGATGACCATGGTTTAAAATGTATCATCAAATAGTGTTAGGTTATCTTTTAGGGTAATTTAATATTATTATAATATTATTTTTTTACCTTTATTTACAAGATTTACACTTTAACCATGATAAATAAAATAATTACTAATGTTAAAATTCATAATGTCTGAAAATAAAGGTCACCTGTTTAAAAAATATATAACTCCTCATTCCAAATATACAATAAATTTTTTAAAATTCAAAATATAGAATCTGTAGAAATTAATTCTCATTGTCAAAACCAATAAGCGTGTTTTTATGAAAAAATATCTATCAAAAGCTTAACATGGGTTTATTTCTAATTAATTACAGAAATTACGTCAAATGACCAAATTTTGATTAGAATTTAAAATCATAAAATAATAATACATTAAATCCAATTAAAAGTTAAATCTATCCATATAAGTATGTTTGATGAAAATACAGTTTGGACAGAAAATGTAGTATTTTTCACTATTATTTAAAAAATGATCATTATTAGAAAAAATACAAATATTTATCAAAGTAAATTTCAATTTCCTGATTATAAATAATAAGTTTATTTTATTGAATGAAACAGATAAATGTTCCAAAAATTGTATTTAAAAAGGGATTACCATCAAAAGGCAGTAAAATGAATTTGTCAAAAATATTAATGTTTTTCATGTTTTAAATTGGATTAATTTTTATTTTAAGCTTCTAAAATTTATTGGATAAATTTAAAAACATTTAATAAACATGTGTAATCATATTTTAGTTATTTCTTTTCATTTTTTCCAATTCAATGGCCAGGCATTAACTACCATATAAAATAATATTATTATTATATTATTTTTTGGTATAATTCAATATTGTGTGAAATGTAAGATTTTAATGAAACCTGTTTTTTGGTGTTGAGTACACTATCAGACATAGAATCTCCTTTAAGGTAATATGAATATTTAATTAAAAATATTAATAAATATGAAAATGTTATAGTCTTTATTCACCTGAGATGTTACAATAACATCTTTGGGGTGTGCTTAAGATTTATGGTAATTTTAATTAATTAATATTTATATAATATAGGCTATGGATGTCGTAGTAATTAACTTTAATAAATATGTTATAAATTTTAAGTCATAATGTTTAAAAATATATATATTTTTTTAATTTTAAATTATAATATTAACCTAAAAAATCACCATATAAAGGTGTTTTCATCAATACTCTTAATCATCAAAATTGGATCATGTTTCCGCCTATTTTTTATATTCATTGAATCTATAAAATTTATTTTTTACTATCCCGACACTCTTACAAGAATTGATAATCAACTCAGTGACTTTATTAAAGTATATATTTTATATGATTAGCGATGTACATATTAACAATATGTTTTTATAATTATATTTAATGAATTTCTAAATTTCATTAAGGATAATATATATTTCCAACAAATTAGAAAAAAAAATTATTATCCATTTTTTTGGAATTCATAATATAAATTGGTATTTTCTTTCTCTACTAAAAAAACTGTTCATTTTATTTCATTTCTCTAACATTCTACTTAATTATCATATCTTCTGTTTTCATTCATGTAATTTGACACTTATAGGAAGGATCTTCCACTAATAAATTAGGAAATAATATTTATTTACTTTTACATTAAATCCAATTGGTAAAAAAATTATTCTCCACTATAGATTAGTTTCTAGATAAAAAACTATAATTTTGGTTTAATTAAATCTTCACATAGAAATATTAAAGATTTATTTAATGTATTTCACTCAATTTGTTATTAAAATATCCATGGGAAAAAAAATTACAACCCATGATGGATTACTATGTGTATATAATTATCTGTTCACACAAACATGGTATTATTTCCACTTATCTGTAAAATATTTACATAAATGAATAAAAATGTAAATAAAAAATATACAATTGTTCAATCATACGATCAAAATATTCAGAGATGGTATAATTTTGATAATAAATAAAAATAAAGTTAATATGGATATTATAACTCTATAATATTTATTTATAATAACTGTTTTATCTTAATCCTTGATTAAATCATATTTCATAAAGGTAAAATTTTAAACTATTCTGACTATCTAAAATAAGTAACCAGAAAAATTATGTAAATCAAATGTCCAGTTTATATTAGTGTATAATATTGAATATATTAATTTTTATGCAATTATAAAAGGATCTTCTTTTAAAGTAATAAAAATGAATAACAAATAACAAAACATTTATATTAAGTAACAGTCAAACTAATGCATCTCGGATCGATGTAAGGGGATTCTTTATTTAAAATGTTTCTTTATATTTTGTATTTAATTTTTATTTAATTAAAATTAGTTATTTATTTATTATATACATATATTATTATATTAAAATAGATTTTATTTATATTAATTACTTTGAGGATATTTTCAATTTCATTATCTCCTGTATGATATATTATTACTTCATATGTCTTGATAATTATAATGGGGTTTCATTACCAATTTCACTTCATTGATATGAGTTCATTATTTATTTTTATATTGTCTTATGTCCTTACTATATACCAATTTTAAATTCCGTTAATGTAATTTTATCTTTTGGATAACTACATGATCATCTACTGTTACTTATTTTTTTCGCTAGGATGATATGTGTTATATTTTCTAATAATAAGATTTCAATGGAGATAATAGAAATAAATGTAATGTAGTTTCATGATAAATTTATCATATCTGGTGAGGTATAATTGTTTCAAGTTTAGGGGAGAATGGAACTTAGATATAACCATATATTATTGACGTGGTTTTGGCATGACAAAAAAAGTTTGATGTTGAAAAATAAAATCCATATATTGAAGTTTGATGATGTTTATGACTTTTATATCTCTTAAAATATCAGTGAGAATATGGTACTCGTGTAATTAACCATGATATAAATAGATATTGAGGAAAAAATTTTATTTAGAATCATGAATATTACAGAATTATCATTATTTATGGTCTTGATGTGTATAGAATAAATATTCTACCATCGTATGGTTATAAAAGATGAAGGAATATTATATGATGGAATTTGGTAAGCCATAATAGATTTATAGAAATTAAAATCAAATCATAGACTAGAATATTAAATCATATCATGGATTGAGTTCAAAATTTCATTAAAATACTAATTATATGACCATATATATAGGTATTAGTATATGTGGAACATAAAAGAGTATCTTAGATGTATAAGTGATTACATAATATTGTTTTACATAGGATGATACAAGTTGTCACACCATGGAAAGGAAAAACTATCATGATAGTCCATACATAATAATAATTCAATCTATGAGAAGGATCACAATGTTATAAATAAATAATACATCAAAATCATCTGGATAATATTTTATAATTAATGTTTTTTCCAGTGGGGAAACATTATTTTTAAACATATTACTGAAATATGGTGACATAATTATATTTTTGGGGATTTTTGGGGTTTATTGTATTGGATTTGAAATTTTAGGGATGGTTAAGAAAAGAAATCAATTCAAACCACATAAAATATCTTAAGATGTGATCAATTTTATTTTTACACCAGGATTTATCAGTCCCAACCTAAAAAACAATGTGGTGAATGGTGAAGTTAAAATTGAGCAACGGTTCACTCATGGGATAGAAATTTTTATTTTTTTTATAAATTTAGGGATAATACCAGAAATCACAATACAATAGTATGATAGTTTAATTGAACCAGTAGAATTTGAAGAATAACATAGTGATGTTTAGAATAATTATATGGATTATTTTTAGTGGATTTTTTGGATATGGTTTCAGACAATAAATCATATTGTGAGGAAGAATGGTGTATCATTGTCAAGACAATATAATAAGAGGAAATTCTATGATGATGTAATATAATCCATGAGAATAATATTTTAGGGAAATATGAAATATCCAGTTCATGTTTAAAATTAGGAGATAACATATTTTTTGGGGATTTAAATATTTTTTATTGATATTTTATAACTACATTGAAACAATGTGTTACATCTAAAAAGATCATGTGAATCAAGAAAATATGGATTATTCAAAAACCATAGAGGAAGAAGTTTTTTGTAAAAAATACATTTATAATCTATTTGAAGAGGTTATAGAAAATTTGTGAAGAATAATAAATATTTGGATTCCAAGAGAAAATATTGAAGAGTCATTGTGGAATTCCATCATTTTATTTAGATAAATTCATACAAATAATGATTAATGAAGAATAAAGAACACCATTTCTTCACTAGGACATAGAATAAGATAATGTAAGAAAATAATTACATTCTAATATTTACTTCATTTGGACCAGAAGTGAAACTATCATAATTTTGTGGAAATAAATATAAACCCTCATAAAAATGGGATACACTCATATAGAATTGATGATTTCAAGAATAGTTAAATATATATAAAATTAAAATTAAATCTAGAGTAATAATGGGAATAGTGACTCAAGCTGAACATGGGAAAATATTCATGTCTATAAACTACTTAAGATACCTTCACATAGATAGTAAGTCCAATTCTTCACTGAAGTAGTGTATAGAAGATGGGGGATGAATGCCACTATTAAAGATAATGTGTCTTTATGTAACATTATATGTTATCCTTAAATTAGAAAATATTTACTGTGACCATAAAACATTAATTTTTCAAATCTGAGTATAGTGTATTCTTGTTCACCACTGTGTTGCTTTGTGTATGATATGTGGATTAGACCATATAGTGATCTATGTAAAATAATTTGTTTCTTTATTATATTTACATTTTACATTATTGTAAATCATTTAGTGTGATTGAATACATGAGTGAGAGGGAAGGAACATGATTCATTTAATGAAAAAATATATATATAATAAAAAACTGAATTAAAAATGTGAAATGAAATTTAATTATTATTTCACCAAATTCACCCTTCCAATTGTGATTAAAATAATTTTTGTCCCACTATGTGCTATTAGAGCGATATGGTTCTGATTTGAGGTTTATATTAAAGAAAACCCATTATATTTAGATTTAATAGTCATTAAATCATGACAAAACTATTTTTTAGAGGTACTAACATTGAGGGTTGAAAATTATTGGATGATTATGTTCCTGTAATATAATATAATTGAGGTCATGGAGTATGTATTCAATGATACAGAAATTACTATGAAATCTAAAAGGGTTAATAATGGATGAAGATAACATATCTTGACTAAATACTTTTAATATGAATTATATAGTAAAATATTTCATTGTTATTTTTTTGATATTTAAGTATAATTGTTAATTATTAATAGGAATCCAGAAAATGGTATCTACAAATAGTTTTCATCCTAAAATTATAGTGATGATTACCATATTTCAAAATGAATACGGAAAAGTTAAACTGTAACACCCTACCTCCTATAACCCGGAGCCGAAGTTTATATTACTACATTTTCACATGGTACAAGAGAAATGATATTGGGAAAAGATTCTCAATATTGGTAACCATATAAAATGTTATCTAATATTCTCATTATTGGTAATAGTGTGACAAAAGCTATTATAAATATTAGATAATATGGAAGTGATATAAATAATAAATTATTTTATATAAAAACTATTAAAAATGTAATATATCTTTGGCTAAGATAGGAATGAAAACAATGACATGCATTATAATAATTTCATTCATAATGATGGAATTCAAAATTCTTGACATCATAATAATATATTCACAGCCTTTTTCTATGACATTATAAACGTACGACCAAGGCCTTATGCCAACACATCCTAAATAATAAATAAATCATATATGAAATACGTAGTCTAGTATATCTCATGAGAACTATAAATTAATTTAAGGCCCATAATAGGCTTCACTCATCACATAAAATTTCTAGAGCCTTCTAGTTATAAATTAATGTAATTACAATTCAATATATAAAAAAAGTAATCATAATTATTGAAAAACATTCATACTGAATGTTAGTATTTTCCCCAGTTAATCAATATAGATACATTATCATAATCCATTGGATGAAATATGGTAGATGGTATAATGAAAGTATATCACCATTAAATTATAGGATTCACTAAAGTATTTTTACATAGATCGAAATACCTTTAAAATATTATTGGTAGAATTATTGAGTTAAATTATGAATTCATTTTTAAATAATATATATAAAATCAAAAGATTATTTGAAGAATTTGGAAAAAATTTATCTGAAATTAATTAAGGAATATTATACAGTAATATTAACATTAAATAAGATAAGTTATATTCGGAAAAGTCATTGTTCATTTGATGGTAAAATAAATATTACATTCACAACTCTCATAAAAATAACCTCATTAAGAGAATGATAATAATATTCATTTTAAAATTTTTTATATAATAAAAAATGAGTAAATATGGATTTATAAATCAATGAATAATATTAATGAATTTATTATTATTTTTTAATGAATATACTAGCATGGAAGATAGTGATTTCCGATCGAATATACAAAAAATTGTATTTTTCATTATAAAAATGTTTCGAAATTTGAAAACCGATGTAGATGAAATTAAAATAAAATATTAAAATATCGTGGAATAAAAATAGCAAAATATAATATTTTGTCTTCAAAATTAAAATATCATGTAATTCCTCTAATACAAACATAAGCATAAATAATCTCAAATAAGGATGAATTATAAAATAAACCATTACACCACGTTCATCTTTCATCGTGATTGATTATCACCACATATATAAAAAATTTAAATATGTTATAATAATAAAATATAACCATATACATAATTATAATATCATATACGATCCAATAATAATATTTCATCACATTTTAATTACTAATTATTTATTTAAAACCTTGTTTCCTGGTGTTACAAATTTCATTTTTCTTATAATTATTTGTCCAGAAGTTTCTAGTATTACATAGTGATCATTGTTCCATAATCAAAAAAACATTAATAATTCCATAATTATTATTTTTAATTACTATATATTATTTTATAAAAATTCAAATTAATCGGTAACAAGAGATGAATTACATCACATCATGGATATTATAGTCTGTTCACACGCAAAAGTGATAATTCCACTTGTCTATAAATTGAATGAATGAAAAGAGAAAAATAATTAACTTTAATACTATCATTTTATTATCATAAATAATATATTTATATTCCAAATCTATCCTTATTAACAACTAGGTAAAATTGAAATAAAAGATGAATCACATCACCTCGCGGAGGTGGTATTCCACACATATGCACCAACGACGTTACCATTATCCAAAAAATGGGAAGGTAATAAGGTAGTTAAGATATTATAATGAAAAATAGTAATTAATTTTCCAGAACAATATATATTCATTATTTGCATTTTTATTACCATCCAATTTTTTCGGATATGAGAAATAATTTCAACACTACTGGGAAATGATAGGTTTTATGTACAGACAACGAATGTATTCATTTAAAATGAGATGAAATGTTGGAAGAAATTTTTTCCCGTAATAATAATTTAATCTCATTATATTATATATGTTTTATTAATTAGTTTTTGATTGATAAAAAATATTGAGATTATGTAGTAGAATATATAACTATTGAATGAGTTTGTAAAGTCTATTACCTCTTATTTGAGAGACCACTTTTGGATTACACCTAAATCCTACTTGGGATGGTCATAGGAGAAGAATATAAGCCCATTATTTAATATAATCAGGAGAATGTTTTTTTTGGCTAGATATTTAGCTTAATAAATTTTTATGGGGTTGTAATAATAGTGGAGAGGAGGTTCCTTTCTATATGTAAGGTGAAGGACACACATGGAATCCCGTAAAAAATTAAATTATAATATATATCATTATTTGTTAATGTGTCTCAATGTCACCCCAAATTAGTAGACAATATTGTATGAGTTTCAAAAATAGTCATCCAATCACATTTAGACGTCCTTTTGAGAGATTTTAAGCCCATTATCCATGTCAAATACCATTTACCCATATTTTGACCTTAACCACTATAACATAAATATTTACTAGGATAAATTAACAATATTCTCAAAAATAAAAGGTTCCATCCAAAATAATTTTTATGTGATGAATGGAAATTTTTATCCATATTATTAGATTCTAAATATATAGGTGGTATAAATTATATTTAATATATGTATGGAGAACATGTGAAAAACCAATTTAATAAAAATACCCAATTTAAGTGTAAAAATAATTTTTCCTTTTAATTGTTTAATTAGTTAATTTACATTATATTTCTAGATAAATAATAATAAAATTATGGATATAATATTATTTATTAATTTAAAATATAATGGAACCTTCTAACTATACTATTAAATTCGATGAACCAAAAATAGTTTTTAATATGAATAAAATATAATTTATGTACTTAAAAGATAATTATGGGGTGCAAAATCAAAATTTCTATTTTAGAAAAGATTATTTATCTTTTTTAAAACATTTTTTCATAAAAACACTCCAAAATTGAATAATTTGAACTATAATAGAGATTTTAATGCTTTACCCAATGTTTTTATACTAGTTTCCCCAGTTTTACCTATACAGATATGATAATGTTTTATTATTTTTATTATTAATTATGACTAAATATTAATATTTTCTTAAAAAATATTATAAATTATTAATATTAAAATTATGGAATACATTTTTAATTAATCCATTTTTAGATGTGGATGAAATTTATTTTAATATTAGTGTAAAACATGAAATTAAAATTTCATTTGGAAAAAAAATTTCAGTATGTATATAAATTATTTAATAGATAAATAAATAAATAAATTTATCCCAAGAGAATAAATTATATTATATTAAATAAAATTATAATATTTATAAATTTTAAAACCCAAATCAATGGGTTCATTGTAAACACATGATTATTTGAGTAGTGTAAAAAAGAGTTTTCTTTTGAATAAAAACAATACTTGGATTTGGAAAATTATAAGCACATATTTATAAGAACAATATTATATTATATTATATTATTGATTATATTATATTATAAATATATATTTTTTTCGATAAAAAATGTTTCATAAACATTTACGTTATACTTATATTATTATAATATAATGAAATTACTGTTATTATAAAAAATCAATGTCATTCTCTATTTTTTCCAAAATCAACTATTAATAAATAATTATAAATGTTTTAATTATGTTAATTTTGAAATTATAATTTTAAAAAATTAATTTGTAATATAAAATTTCTAAAATTGGTAGAAATTAAACCTAATTATTCACACAGAAAACACCTAAAACCCATTTTTTGGAAGTAAGTATCCTTATTGCATAAAAGAAATTATTTCTTATACCTTTACAAATAAAAATTACATAATGAAATTATTTTTTAGATTAAATTAATTATGTTTATTAATGTAATAATTTGTCAAAATATTTTATAATTCAGTTATTCATATTCCTACTCACCAACACAATGTTGATGTCATTACTTAGATATTTTAATAATATTATATCATATTCTTTTATTTTCAGGGTTGAGTGTGATGAATGATATTTAATATATTATTTACTATAAGTAAACTAAAATATTATTGTGTTATAATATCCCCACCTTACCAAAATATTGTTCAGGAAATTTTGTTTCGTTTTGAGAATCTCATTAAATTTAATTATTATTTATCATGGATGTTAATTTCCATGTTAAAACCCATGGAAATATTATTTAGTAAATTAATTATATATATACAACAATGAGTATTCCACATGTTAATGTGACTCGATAATATTACCTTAATAATTAGTTGATACATCCATAAAAAACATTACTTATTTTTTTCATTTCATGAATTTAGAGAATTATAAATAAAATATTCTTACATGATTCACCATAACATTATAAGTTAATTATTATCCATTGACAAAATATTATAATAAAATTTGATACGTTGCATTTTTCATGAAAGAAGCTCAAACAAAAAACATTAAAGGGTCTTAAAATTAATAAATGATGGAAATTTTATATCACCACATTAAAAATATTCCATCAAGTAAATATACTACTCAAAAAGAATAAATATTCATGTGAAGAATTAATCACTCACATAAACTATTTTACAATATTTTGAAAATTTTATTATAATACCAGTATTTCACTGAAGATTAAAAAATCATTAATCCCACAAAATATGTAAATACTATAAAATAATGATTATATAAAATATTATCATAGGTATAACAATAACGTTTTTCCCTAGGTAATAGTTGTTTGTATTAACAAAAACCACTCGATATATTATGACAAATTCCCACAATGTGTCTTGATTGAAAATTTGTTCCTCAGAGTTTCATCAGATTATTCAATATCGTTGAATAATATTAATGATTACATTGATATATAATCAATTAAATTGTGAGTATTTAATCTATGTACCCACTATCACTTCATAATGGATTTTACATTTAGATTAATAATTATATTGTGTTAGACATTTGCTCATATCCTTTTTAAGATAAATTCCCTAGAAACATGGGGCATTCATTTTCTTTTTTTTTCATATAATTATAGTTTAAATAGTGAACAATGATATCTTCTTTATTACCCTTCCATTAATGTTCATTATGGTAATTTTCTCCACACATGTAGGAGGAACCTATTTCCTTCTAAAATGATCATGGTAGTTTCTATCAGTAACATTCAAATGTGGTAAATTCCATCATTCCTCTATTTTTATTCACATAAATAATTTTTTCATAGTGGTTAGTCAACCTCACATTTTCTTGATTTCCATTAAAGAAATTCAATTAGTGAATTAATTCTCCAACCTAATGAGACTAGATAACATATAATCATACAAATAAAATGATTAATAATCTATTTTCCTTAAACAAATTAGTTTTATTATATTAATAAAATGAAATAGAATATTTCAGTATTATTTATATATTAAATTTCATCAATTGTTTACTCTTTAATGTTTTCTTCATACTCAAAAACATATTCCACTTCACTATTTCCACAATTGAGGAATTATTCTCATGTAATATATTTTTCCCATGAGGAGTGTATTTTTCAATTAAAATCTTCTTAAAATAAGTCATATCCAGTATTTATATCTCCTCCTCCTCCATTATTATTTATATAAATAACCAAAATTGGTCAACATCTTATTTTAAACATTATTCTTATATAATATCCTTATCCTTTTTGTTACTTCTTTTATATTGAAATATTTTTTCAATGGAATTGTTCTATTATACATCAACCATTGTTATTTTAGTTTCATTAATGGATGGAGGTTTTAACTATATGATATAGTGAAACATCACATAATCATGTGATAAATAAATAGGTTGTTCTATATAGGTAACGACATTCGACATTAAATGAGGAAATTTTCTAATATAGTCATAATATACTCTACTCTATCACTAGTTCTGTTTACTTTCTCATAAGGGAAACCCCAACATTGATTATGCGTGTTAAAAAAATGATATATTCTATACATTAGGTTATATTATAAGAAAATATAATATTCTATGTTAGATCATACAATTGTGAAATTAACTGAAGATATCAAAATATAGTGAAATTCAAACAATATTTTGAGAATTTCAACACAACTAGTCATTGAATCATATGTATAAAATATTTATAAAAAAATTTAATTCATAAAATTAGTTTTCAATATTTGTTATTGGTTTGTAATAATAATTTTAATCAACCCAATAATATCCCCATGAGTGTATATCATTGACTGAAGTCATATGCCCACTGATTATGTACGAGTGATGATCAACATAAAACCCATTCCACTATATTCAAAGTTGTTAATCCTAGGAGAAATAGTCCTATAGTTTCATCAACATTCCAATATCCATAATGGTATGTATTTTCTAGGAAAATCAAAAAAATCTCAACATTACCAAAGCATCAAGATATTATCATGTACATTGAAATATCATCACAGATTATTATAGGTTTCTATTCTATAATATCGGTATTCATTAATCTTGTACCCATGGTTTATACTAAATTTATCTAATACTAACTATAACACCCTATATATAGTAATGTAAAATAATTTTTATTCTTCGTACATTGGCTGATGATACAAGATATTCCTTCTAAAATGAATTTTTAATTATATATTTTGGAGATTAGATAAATCCATGATTATCAAATTACGGTTAAAAACATGAAATATAATATAATAATCTAGTGATAATATTATAATTTCTTATTTTAAATACTTGAAATCAAACAAAAATCCATACATGTTAACATATTGAAAGGAAATAATAATAAACATGGAGATCATATTCTTATTAAGGGATCTCCTATTATAGAATCTATGATATTGGATGAATAAAATAAGTGATATAATCCATAATAAATTATTTCAGAAATATAGTACCATAAAAGTGGTTATGTATCCCGGGATAGAATAGAAACACAAATAATTTCATGGATAACAAAAAAATATTTCAAAATTATGGAATTCATAATGTTGGATATTATAGTCATATTTTCAAGTCCACATTCCATGACACAATAAAAATATCATCACGGTCTCGTTCTAATGCATCAAAAATTATTGGGAATGTGAACATCAACAAACTGAGATTGTTTTTCTCCTATGAAATATTATTTCATAAAAGGGATATATTGGGCCATTAATATTATATACTGCATCCAAATCATTTATTATATGAATTAATTGAATAAAAAGTAAGTGCATAACCAACACAAACATTTTTACCAAAAAAAAATTAAAAAAAATAAATATTTTTTAAACTAAAAAACTAGAGAAAAATTATCATATTATATAATGTGTAATATGGGGATGGTATAACTAGGATCCCATTTAAATCATAGTAATGATAAAATTATATTTAAATAGGTGAAATTAATTTTAATATATCACTGGATAAATTCATTAGGAAAATAGTATGTTCATTTTCATAATTTTTGTTTAAAATATAATAATGTTCTGAATATAGAATAATTATCTTTATATAAAAATTATCGAATCATTTAAATGATTCTTGATTTCAAATAATACTATTGTTTAAGAGAAAATTCATCAATGCAAAAAATGTTAAAACATAGATTTTGTTCACACATTTTTTTAAATAACTCATTCATTAAATCGTAGAAGTATTCATTTTAAAACTTTCTAGAGGATGTAAATCATGGAAAAAATTACTTCAATCATTCATTTTAAAATTTTTAAAAATAATTTTCAATATATTTTATAGAAAATGTGTACATGGATGGGAATAAACCTGACCAAATTAAAAATTAATGTTTGTTTTTCTTAAAGAAATTTTAAATTTTTTTTGTTACATTGAGAGAGGAAAATGAATTGAAAACATTTAATTCGGATAAAATTAGAGGGAAAAATATAATACAAGGTTTTAAGTTGAATATATCATATAATTTCACCACTTTTAATGTTAAAATAAAAAATCCTGAATAAATATCATATCCTTGAAGAATCGACACCCAAAAGTTGTATTTCTTTATAAGTTATTATATCCTCATTTACAAGAAATTTATACTTATTATAATTAATTAATATTACCATATATATACATTTAATAACACATATAATCCACATATAACATATCAATATCAATTTATTAATAATTACTTATTAAAATTTTCATTTTTAAATGTTAATTGTTTCATTTTTTATATAATTTTTGGTTAGAGAGTTTCATTCATTGTATGTTGGTCATGGATACATCATTTTAAAGAACTATAATGATTACATAAAAATATAATTTATTCATTATATATAAAGTCATAACTAATGGTATAATTATTAAATGAAAAAAATAATTACGAAATCTCATAGATATGGTAGTTCGTATATACGCCCAAGTGGTGTTTCCACTATTCAATATATAGAATTTATGAAATATAAATAATAAATCGCATATCTGTTTTTATTTTTATATAAAAAAATATCTTATATATATTCATTAATTATATGTTTATTACAATCCATGTATGGAAAAATGAACAATAATAGCATTTTATTGTGTAGGTGGTAGTCCACGTGTAAACACAAGAGACATTATCATTTCCCAATAAATGAGAATGCAGGAAGTTAGATAATATCATATCAATACAGAATCATACTAAAGTAAAAAAGATCATATATATTTAATTTTTACTTATTCTTTAAAATTTATTTAAATTACTAATTATAAATGAAATAAATAGCTATGAGGAGGATATTGGCATTACCTATGAATGATCAATATTTTTATATTTATTATCATGGATTGGAGTTATAAAATGGTTGTAAAATAATCATAATAAAACCACTTTATATTTGTGATAAATGATTGATTATTTTTGGATGCATAAAATATATATATATATATATATATATATATATTAAGTAGAAGAATAAATAAAGTGATAGTGTGTTGTTAAAGACTATTATGTTACACGTTAAAACATTGTTAGGTATTATTTAAGATAAATGTATTATTTTTTCTATTGAATAATGGATATTGGGCTCTATTTTATATGCGAAGGAAAATATACACATGGATTTAATTCAAATAGATAAATATAATACATGTAAATATCATATTATGTGACAAAAAAGAATAAAAAAGTCATTAAAAATGTGATAGGATTGAAACATAGTTAAAAATTACAATTTTTATATGTTTTGGTGATATTTAAATCATTTTCTTCTAGTTCAATTGCCTTTCCACCCCATTTTTAATTTAAAAATGATAAGTAAAATTATTAAAATCTGTACATTATTATATTCTGAATAATAAATTGATTATTGAAATATATTTTTTACATAATTTTAAAAAATGATTGAATCTATTTTATTATATTCAAAATTTATATTTGGATGAAAATACATTTAATTTAATTGTCAAAACAATGGGAATACATTTTTCAAGAAATTTTCTCATTTAAAATGTAAAAATTATTTCTTTTATAATTAAAATAAGAAGATTATTTCTATAAATTTGTTGTAAAATAATAAAATATTTTTCGTTTTGTCATTTATATCATGAAAAAAAATAATGTATCCTTCCAATAATAACATTAAATAGAATGCCCAAAATTATTTCAAATTTGTATAAAATAAAATTTAATTCATAATATTCAATCATCGATTCCAAAATTCAGAATAATGTTATAAAATAAAATATTCAACTCTTTATATATATATATATTTGATAAAATATCGTGAAATCGGATAATTCTTTGTTTTAGAGAAATTATAAAATTGTACCCCATAGTTTGTGCCCATTTTACATGTTTTACAATCACTGAGAAGAAAAATTGTTATTGTTTATAAAATTCAGTATGATTGAAAATAAAGTAGCCTTTATAACCTAATATTAATAATTATTATTAAAAATATTTAAACAATTTTAAAATATTTGTTCTTTTAGGTTATGAAAATTAATTTAAATATATGATCATCAAAAGCAATGATTTTTATAGAAAAAAATATCTTTTTGAAAAAATATTTTAGTAAAAGAATATAGTACAACAGGGATTCAAATTGTATTAATTTTATTTATTTAAATAAAATCATACATGTATGTCACTATAAATAAACAAAAACTAAATCAATATTTTAAATCTACAATTAAGAGATAAGAACCAAAATTTTTTTTATTTGAATAAAAACATTACTGATATCAAAATGCTAGTAATAGATTTACATGAAAAATGTTATATTAAATATAAAATATATATTTGTTATAGGAAAAATGTTTCATAAGATTTAAATTTATTCTTATATAATTATAATTCCAAAAAAGTTGCCATATTTTTTTAAATTGGTTTTTTACTATTCACCAAAAAATCAATTATTTCTGAAAACCCAGAATTCACTACATGAGATAATTTTTTACATTAAAATGTCAATAAATATGGTCATTAATTCTGATAAAATTTCCAAAATTAGAATTATTTATTTCTTATTATTCATTAATAAAAAACCTAAACCCAATTTTTTGAATAATTTATTCATATGGAATAAAATGAATCTATTATTATAAATTTACTTGTAAAAATACTTTTATGAATTCATAAAATTTATTTAATTTATTGTATATATTAAATAAATATTCTTTACATATATTTCATAAAACAATGAGTTTTATATGTACCCCCCAACCCAATAGCTAGGTTTCTAAAACTTTATTTAAATAATAATATTTCATAGTTTTTTAGCTTGGAGTTTCATGTGGTACATGATATGTAACATCTTATTCATTTAAACTAAATAAAATAATGGGGTTCTAAAAAATTAATATAATACTCTATGGAAGAGAGACACTGCTATTGAGGTGAACAATATAACACCATAAATCTACTAACAGACTACTAATGATTATTTCACTATATTGGAACACGATACAACTAATTGCATCTTGGAAGATCATATAGTTTTCTTGTATTGGGAGACTATATATAGAGATGAATATCAAATTACATTTAAAAAAACAAATTGAAACTGAATATTTTAGTCAGAACTTTATCATTTATTCTTCTAGACAATAGAATAAATTTATAATACTTTATTGGTAAATAATGTATAAACAATATAATAAAGGTTGAACTCAGATTCTTAATAATGGGAAACATAAAATAAATTAAGTCATATGAAAAATAACACATGAAGAATATGGTAAATACTAACACTAATAAAATATTTCAATTAACTAATATCATATAGGGATTATAAATACATGGATGAAGTAATATAATAATAATAAAATGGATAATAAAAACAAGATCCATAATGATAGAATGAATAATGTTTGACATATAATCTTACCTTCATGGCCTCATTCCAAGCCACAATACCTAAATAGACATGTGTACATAAAATAAAATAACTAGTTTTTATAATGAGACATATTGATTCATTTCGGGGCTGTAATTGGGTTCTCCCATCATTTACGAAGTCAAATACCTTAATTAATTACAAAATTTAATAGAAATTTAATACATAATCAATATAAACAACTGTATTGAAAAACTATCATATGAAATATTAATACATATTCATAGTTTATAAATAAAATTAATTTATCATAAGACAACCAGAGTAATAAGGTATGTGTTATAAATAGGTTGTATACCCAGTAGAGCATTAAAATCACAAAATGATGTTTATATGGATGGAAATACTTATAAAATAACAGTTGGGTTTTTATGATATGAGAAAAATAAAAAATATTATGATAAAATGTTAAATAAAAATTTATAAAATATAAGGGAAATGATATATATATGAAATTAACCATAATGAATATTAAATTAAGAATTAATGAAACAAATATTTTTGTTGGTGGGAGAATAAATTTATTCCCTCAATGTTAAAAATTAATTCCCTTCACAAATTTGATAAAAAATAAAAAGTTCATCACTTGGAAAATGACATAGATATTGGTTGTTAATTTTTTATAGAATTTGAATAATCAGTAAAAATAAATTTAATAAATTTTTAGAGAACATTAACAAAGATATTAAATAAATTAAAAGAAAATATGTACAAGGATGAAAAATATTACAAATTTAATAGAAAAACATTGTTATTTTTTATTAAAAAAATCACTCGGAATTTTGAGTCCATAGATAACGGAAAATGAATGGTAGACATTTAATTTCCATAAATAGTCACAGTATAAGAAACTTTATTGGGTGTATGATAAAGATTTCATAAAATTATCCAATGGAAGGTTATAAATAAGAAATCTAGAATAAGGATGCCATTCGGAAATAAATTAATACCTAATGTATAATATGCCTCATAATTTATTTAAACACTATATATAATAAGGTTAAATTTATTTTTCTTTTATTTGATTGAAATATATGTAGTTATATTATCATATATGATCTAATTACAACATTTCATCACCTATTTATTAATGATTTTATAATAAAATCAACCTTTCAGAGTGTCAATTATTTCCTTATTCATGTAAGATTTAGTTTGGTAGATTCATTCAATAAATATTGATCAAAGTCAAAAAAATACATAATTCCTTAATCGGGACATAAATATCATATTATATTATATATATATATATATTTATTTAACCATTCATTTAAATTAGTGATGAAAAATAAATTACATCACAACGGGGAGACATTAGTCCGTACGTACACATGAATGGTTCATACAGATTTAAAAAGATATAATGAGAAAAGTAATATATTAAATTACATACATAGAATAATTTTTAATTTAAAAAATTAATACCTAATAATTGAATATATTTTTATTACCATCCATTAAAATTAGAAATGAATAGTCAATCTCATCATTTCATGAAGGTGGTAGTCCACATATACACATGAGAGATGGTATCCTTTCCTTGAAGATAGAAAATTAAGTACATATAGAATATATTATAGTTATAGAAGAATAATTATATCATTAATATCATATATAATAATTTAATATGTCATTATAATAAAACATAAATGTTGGTGATGGAAAATTAATCCCATTTCTACGTGGAGGAGGCCATCCACACATACGTACAAGTGATCTGTTCATTTCCCATTTAATGAATGTGAGGAGGTAAATGGCTTTACCATAATAATTATAGAATTTCATTATATTTTTTATACTAGATTGATTATTTCAGTTTAGGTAAATGTTATCTAGTGTGAGTATAAGAAGATACAAACATTGAATGATTCGTTTAAGATGATGACCTATTCATTAAGATAACTCTTTTGATTTGACCATAACACTTAATAATATGGTCTTATAAGAATAAAAAACATCAAGAATGAAGAGAAAATATGTTAATATTGTTGATTAAATATTTTCATGACATATATTTCTTATGGTTTTCTAATAATTGAATATAATTAGTGTACTTTTAAAACTGAGGGGCGGGACACACATGTAAGTACATGAAAATTAAAAATAATAGAGAGTAATTTACTTGTTAAAATGGAACCGAATAGTTTTATCATTAAATTTATGATAGTAAAATGGTTAAATATATTCATCTAATAAGATTTAGGTTCGTATAGATGTTATTTTTACCCATATCTCTTTGTTTAACTACAACATTATTCTCATTTTATCTATACTATTCTAATATTTTAACTATTTTTACATTATTTTGGACGAACCAATATGTTTAAAATATTACCTAATATTATTAAATATCAATATTTATGTGGAATAAATTATAAAATATTCAATATAAATATTTTTTTAGAAATTTATTTTAACATCAATGTAAAAAGCACAATGAAATCCGTTTTTAGAAAATAGTTTTGTTTTTGAGTAAAAAGGATTTTACAAAAAAAATAAAGTTCAAACATGATTACAATGGATGAAATTGGATTATTCTAGTTAAATGGAGTTGTATTTTTATTTTTAACGAAACCAAAATCTAGTGGAAATTTTTTCATTATTTATTAATTTAGAAGTACTAAAAAAAATTAGTTGAACATTAATATTATAGATTTCAAAAATGTAAAAAATATATTTCCATGTTCATATTTTTATTATTACATTAGTTATAAGTATTATAAAATATATTTATTTTATTGAATATAGTTTTTATTCTTTTTCATGTTAATCTTATATCATTATAGTGTCATAAAAGTTATTGGTTTTTGTAAAATATTTTTTTCTCATGTTCACCAAAATATGAACTATTTTGAAAAAAATATCAAAAACTAAATCTATAATATTGTAGACATAATGAATTTAAAAATTACTATAAATAATAATTTTATTTATTTCAAATATAATTCATGAATAAATATATGTCTCTTGTGCTACCACTTCTTAAGAATGATAATATTACTATAATTGAAGCTCATGAGTTACATTTATTTCTCCATAAAAAATTGAAACCTTAAAATTTCTGTTATTTTAACTCGTGAACAAATGTTGGTACTTCATTATCAAAACATATATAGGTTCCCACATCACCCCTCTTATCTTATTATTTTTCCAACATACCATTACCAATTAAGTCATTCGATTCCTCAAAAATTGTTCTCGTGTGTCAAGAATATTGATTGTTTCATCCTAGTTAGATAAATTAAGTTCAAATTTAAATTGATCAATGTAATGGAAAATATTTGGTTCTAAAATATAATTAAAAAATAAGGATATATGGAACACACAATGAATATCATAGTGTCTTGGTGAAAATGTCAAATTAAAATCTACAAATTCTATTCTTTTTGGAATTTTATTAGGAATGATGTTACTATGAATTATTAAAAATTTATTTCAATATCTTATAATTATATTCTATGAAGATACATTGAAGAGAACATGATCACCCTATTGAAATATTAAATCCATCCTTTAGGTTTTAGAATATTACTTTTCAATGTTTATCTAACTAATCAAGATATTGATTATTTCTTAATCTCACCAATATCTATTCAATAATATGTTGTCCTAAATGTGTCATGACCTATCCCTCGGGGCCTGTGCCATGACTACCCCAAACCCTCCTTCCATAGGCCAGGGGCTGCCGACTAGCACTGAAAGGCGTATTTCCAAAAACCTGGAAGGCATTACCTTTATATCATATAAGAATGCACAACCAAGAACACAAAAAGATACAAACACCAGTATATTGTATAGAAAAAAGAATGCAGACATGTTGTATGGTCCACTTCTGGCACCATCCAATCCCAGTACCCTCAGCCTCAATCAGTATTGTCTGTCGTCTGCACCAAACACAACAAGGTGTAGGCATTGCCCATGTAGGGTTAAATAAAATGATACTCAGTAAGGACCCCTAGACCCTCAAGATCTCACAAAATCTACAAAGGATAAACCAAAAAGATTTAAAACAACTGACAATCTTAATTACGTATATTTTGATACACATACCTATGTTATCAAGTATACCCATCTCGATCATGAGGAAACACATGGTCCAACCCAAAAGCATAAATCTCAGTTATTCCACAATGGTAGGAATACCACAAAGGTAAGTACCACACATGTACGCCACAAATAAGTATACTAGAAAGGTATCACCATGAAGGTAAGGACTCACCTCAAACTAGGTATAACATATGTACGATAGTAATGATGATTAGATATAACTATTGAATCATATTACCCCATTAATAGTAAGACCCATGAAGGATCCTAAATCAGCATCAGACCCACATAAGATCGTAGAACATATTTAGAACCACACAGAATCCTAGTACCTCGTCCGACCAACACATGATACTAGTATGTCTTCAGACCCACACAGGAACCTATTACATCGTCAGTACGTCATCAGACCCACACAGGATCCTAGTACATCGTCAGTACATCCTCATACCCACACAGGATCCAAGTAAATTGTCAGTACATTGTTAGACCCACACAGGATCCTAGTACTTCGTCAGAACCACACTGTATCCTAGTACATTGTCAGTACATCGTCAGACCCACACACGATCCTAGTACATCATTCGAACGTCCTCATAGCCACACAAGATCCAAGTACATCTTTAGTACATCTTCATACCCACAGAGGACCCTAGTACATCGTTAGTACGTCTTTAGACCCACACAAGATCCTATTACTTCATCAGACCCACATAGTGTCCTAGTACATCGTCAGTATGTCGTCAGACCCACGCAGGAACCTAGTACATCGTAAGTACGTCGTCATAGCTAGCTACAGGGTTCCAACACTAAGATTTTTTGTCTCTGAGAGGGTCTGATCCTCATTCCACAAGTCGATACCCCAACCTCCAAAAAGTCCAATGAAGAAGTACCCCAATGGACCGCCACATCATAGGGGTCTCAACGCAACAGACGATGCATCTAATGGATGCCCATTCTGTAGGATATTAGCATTTTAGTCCCAAGGCCCTAGTTGGATCATGCTCTACCCAACCCAACAATACCATAACATTATCCAAACCTCAAGTGGGGTATACCTAAAGAACCATCTTTCTCCAAGGATTCCAAATCTGCCGACGGTTTTTCAAACGGACGCCTGGTGACAATGTCATTATCAAAAGAGTGTATACGGTCGAAACTAGTCCGGGTCCTGTCCGACCTGGTTAGACTGACCCAGGTTGACCCGGCTTGGGCTGCGGCCCATGGTGCGGTGAGGTTGCCGCAGTGCGGTGTGGGGGCCACGGGGCGGTGCCAGGGTCGTTGGGTGACACGGGGGTCTTAGGGTGGTGCGGGGGCCATGATGCGACATAGGGGCCACAGTTGTGTCGTTGTCATCATCGCGGTCATTTGTGTGTCGGCCGCCGTATTCGAGTCCCACTAGTTCCATTCACTGGAACCGGTCACCGCCTTCCTCAATTTTTAGGAACACAACAAAAACTCAAGAAATATACAGAGAGTTCGGTCCATGTTTATTTGGCCCCCACTCTCTGCGTTATGGCAGCAGCATGCGGCCTAATAACTCTTGCATTAAGAACGTCAAACCCTACAACCTCCATAAATGATTATTCCCAAACCTGCAAAAAGAAATAATCTGTGGATAAACTCGTTAAAGAGTTTATCCGCGTTCTTTGCTAAGAAGGGAAGAACATGGAAAACAATAATCACACATAAATAAATCCTTGACTGAGAGTTTTGTTGATGGAGGTCACAAGGAAGGAGACTAAGTTTTTGGGACTACTGGTGTCTACATTTTTTACTTCTGCAAGATGCTTCTGAAGTTGGGTCGAACGTCATCCTCGCTATTCAATTCTAGAGTGTGTTCTACGTTGGAGGATGTGTTTCTCCACGAATCTCCAAAGCTCCTCCCTTTTTCCAACACTATCCCAAAAATCCCAAGAGATGAAATTCCAACATAAATTAAAATAGGCTTAATTTAAGATGACACCATAATTAAATGACACTATTGATTAAATGAGGATGTGGAATTATTAATTTAATCAATTAAATAGGAGGAGTAATTAATGGGTAGTTGAGAGGTTTCCTCCATTTAAATGGGGTCTAGGTGGTCCCCACCACCACGGATTCGAATCGGGTGTTTTAGTTCGGGTGGTCCCCACCTCTTTACATTCACATCAGAGGTTTAGTTCTGATGGTCCCTAACTCTTGACATCCACATGAGAGTTTCAAATTAATATAAAAATGTTAAATAGTTTTTATTTTTATTTTTCCATGAAAAAGTGAAAAAATATCTTTCACCCTCGACCTACTACAGTCGAGGTAAAGGTATAATTAAATGAAAACTGGCACTACATGTTCTGTTATTCGCTCCGATTTCAATTCCAACCACTGGTTCAAATGTTAAAAAAAACACTCGCACTTTTGCTAAACGTACCTGAAAAAATGTTCAGAAATTTATTTTGGGCACACCGGTCCTCGGAATCACGCGCCGTCAATTTTCATGGTCTTGTAAAATTCCAATTTAATTAAACAAAATTGCAAGGAATTTTTAGGTCTTTACATTCTCCCCACCGTAGTGATTTGCATACCCAAAAGCCACATCACTAAACTAGGATAAAAAAGTGGGGGTACTAAGCATGAATCTAAGCCTCTTGCTCCCATGTGCTTTCCTAGAGTGTCCCATGCTGCCAGCGAATGCGCACTAGAGGTATCGACCGCCCACAAAGGACCCACTCTTGTCGATCCTCAATTTCCACTGGAACCTCCAAACACGTCTACCCATCATCGATGTCCCGCTTGCCGTGGTCGATGATGAGAGATGTGTCGTGCATGTATCTCTTTAGCTGGGAAACGTTGAAGACGTCATGCACCTGGGGCAACTGAGGTGGAAGATCTAGGCGGTATGCCACCTTGATAACCCTAGTGAGGACCTTAATGTTTCCAATGAACCTCGGAGATAACTTTCCACCCTAGAAAAATCTATACAAACCTCATTGAGGTGAGACGCGTAGAAAGATGTGGTTACCATCCTCAAACTCCAGAGGTCTTTGTCTCCTGTCAGCATAAACCATATGACTGCTCTGTGCAGTCTCCATCCACTCCTGGATGATCTGCACCTTCTCTGTGGTAGCCTGTAACATCCCTAGTCCCACAAGTGCTGACTCCCCTGGGTCAGTCCAGCACAAAGGCGATCTGCATGGTCGGTCGTACAGGGCCTCGAAAGGTTCCATCCCAAAGGTGGAGTGATAGATACTGTTGTATGAAATCTCTAGCAAAGGAAAGTGATCTTCCCAACTGTGATCAATGTCGAGGACGTAGGCACATAGAATTTCCTCGAGGGTCTGAATGGTCTGCTCAATCTGACCATCAGACTGAGGATGGATGACGGTTCTCAAATGAAGCTGCGTCCCGAAAGCCTCCCGCAACCTCTTCCATAGCCGAGAAGTGAAACATGCATCACAATCAGAGATAATTTTCAAGGATACTCCATGTAGACACAAAATGACCTTTACATAGAGGCATCTCATGCTCTCTACTGAACCCTGCTCTCTGATCAGTAGGATGTGGGCCGACTTGGTTAGTCGGTCGATGATCACCCAGATAGAATCATGACCTCTAGATGTACATGGAAATCCTGTAACAAAATCCATAGATATCCCATCCCACTTCCACTCTGGAACCTTTAAAGTATGAACCAAGCCAGCTAGTACCTGATTCTCCGCCTTCACTTTCTGACAAGTGAGGCACATAGAGACAAACTCTACTACTACTTTCTTCATTCCCGGCCACCAGTGTTGTCATCGGAGGTCCGGGTGCATCTTCTCCACTCTTGGATGTACCACAATAGGGGATGTGTGAAACTCCCTCAACACTTCCTCTTGAAGCAGCATTGGTACCACAGTACGTCATCTAATGAGAATGACGTGCTCCCCATCGTCAAAAAATCCATTAGGTGCCTGTCCTGTGGATATATGAGCTCGTTGATCCTCACAGTAAGTATCCCCATGCTGCACCTTCATGTCTCACTGAATAATAGGGGGAGTGTCTATAAGAGACTAAAGAAAAGATGATCCATCATGATCAACCAAGGATATCTACAATGTGGCCAGCTGCAACGTTGCCTTGCCTGGCAGCTATATACTAGATCTCCTTGTGAGTGCATCTGCTACAACGTTCCCCTTCCTATGAGTATAGACTATCTTTAAGTCATATTCTTGGAGGAACTCAAGGCAATGTCAATGTCTCAGGTTTAGGTCCTTCTGAGAGAATAAGTACATGAGACTCTTGTGGTCTGAATAGACTGTAAAATGCTCTCACATAAAGTAATGTCACCACATTTTTAAGGTGAAGAGCACTACTGCTAACTCCATGTCATGGGTATCGTGGTTTTGCTCATGTTGCCTCACCTGTAGAGAACCATATGTGACCACTGATCGCTCTTGCATCAGGATACATCTGAGCCCAGTTTCTGATTCATCAAAGTAGACTACAAACCCATCGCCCACCTCCAAAAGCCTCAGGATGGGGGCACTACTCATCCTTTTCCTCATCTCCTGAAAACTATGTTGTAATCTCTCCGACCACATGAAGGTTTAACCTTTCTTCGTCAACGCTGATAAAGGTGCGGAAAATCTAGGGAAAACTAGCACAAAACTCTGGTAGTATCCGGCCAAAACCAAGAAACTCTGTACCTTTGTCACACTCCTGGATGGATCCCAAGAAAGTACCATCTCAATCATCACTAGATCCACTAGAACTCTAGCCTTAGAGATGACATGTCCAAGAAAATGAACCTCTCGGATCCAGAACAGGCACTATGAGAGTTTACCATAAATCTAGGGCTCTCAAAGTGTGTCTAATACTACCTAAAAATAAAATTCATGATCCTCATAAGTAGTCTAGTAGATTCCAATGTTGTTTATTAGACTACTACAGTGTGATCATGGTATGGCTGAAAGATCTTATTCACGATTATTATTAGCATTGCTGGTTTATTGGTTACGCCGAATGGTATAACCAAGAAGTCGTAGTGGCTGTACTGACATCTGAAATCCATCTTCTGCATATCCTCATCTCGCACTCTGAGCTGGTGAGAGCCTGATATGAGGTCTATCTATAAGAACCATAGTGCTCTATTCAACAAATCATAGAGGTCATCAATCCTCGGGAGTGGGTACTTGTTCTTCACGGTTAACTAGTTTAGGCCCCAATAGTTAACAAAAAGTCTCATGATCCCATCTGCCTTCTTGGTGAATAAAATCGAGGCTGCCCATGGGGAAACACTAGGCTGAATGAATCTGTTCACTTGTAAGCCCTCCAGCTCTACTCGTAACTCACGATGCTCCACGGGAGCCATCCGATATGCTGGTGTAGATATCGGTGTCATCCTAGGGTATAAGTCAATGTAAAATTTCACCTCTCTGTGAGGACGTAGACCTAGAACATCACCAAGGAAGACATCCGAGGACTGATCCACCACTATAGGATAACTCAGACTCTCCACATCAACTGTACTAAGGGTAAGGATAGCCAACTGATGTGTAATCAGTTTCACCTTCTTCCAGGTAATTCCATCCTGTGCTGCAAAGCCACCCTTCTCACCAGTGAAAGTAATCCTAATACAATCCCTATGGACACACCGCACTTAGTGCCTAATACAATCAATCTGATCATGGATTGTAGATAACCAGTCCATACCCAAGATGATATCATAATGCCTCTATTCCACTACTAGGAGATCCCAGCTGAAGCTCTTGCCTCCTAGAGTAATCTCCCACTTGTGTCATCAGTGTGTAATTGTCGAATCCACTCCCATATGAGTATCTAGCTGTAAGGATCAAGAGAACAGATCCATCAGAATATCCATGCTCGGAACTTGTGAAATGGTAATAAACGAATGATGGTAACATGTGTCTATAAGTACTGCAGCTAAGGTAGAATGGACACAGATCATATCTTCTATCATCTATGGAGTGCCATGGTTATAGGACTCAGTTTCCTGGAGCTGAGCTCGCCCCTATCCACATGATCCTTGTGGTCAGGGTGGACCACCTAGTGGTGGTGGAAGTAACAACTTGAATCGTCACCCACCACCATCTGCATGGACAGCTCCTCTGCCACGTCTGCCTGCTCCCTGCAGACCTCCACGGTCGAACCTCTTTCTCTACCTGGGCGCTCCCTCGATCGTCTGCTAATCATCCGTATGGTGGGTTGGACAGTCACGAGCCATGTGACCTTACCCACTGCATGGGAAACACTACCTGTTCCTCGCATGACTGACTCTTTCTCATGTGCCCCACACAACTGACCCCAAATCATGTGGTCATCCACCTATAGGTCTTGTCCTCTTGGTGCCAGCTATAGAATACTCTGCTATGTGACGCCCGGTTATGGGTCTCGCTGCTGGTGACTTCTTAGAAAGAAAAATCTTCACTAAGAGGTCTCAAAATAACACCCCCGCCTATGTCGTAATGATGAGTGATATCATCGATGCCCTAATCTCCCACATGAGTCCCTTCTCAAAGGTCCAGGCCCTAAAGAATGAGTCTGTCACCATATCAGTGGAGTAGAGTGAGAGGTCGGAGAACCTCACTGAGTACTGATCCATAGTCATGATGCTCTGTTATAGATGAATTTTCTCCTGTATGAGCAATACACGAAGAGTAACTAAGACAAACTACGCCTAAAATAGGTTCACGTAGTCTTCCTAGAGAAGCGTCACCTCATCGTGAACATGGAGAATCAAGCTCCACCATCAGCCTGATTCTTCTTGTAAAAGGCTGGCAGTAAGGATCACAATGAGATCAGATGGTGTCCGTACGAGTCAGAAGACTCTCACTACAGCCTCTAGCCAATCCTCAGCATCTTGTGGGTCCATCTCTCCCCTAAACCCGGGTGGCCTATTGCACTGGAACTCATGCAACGCACTCAAGAAGAATACACGCTCTACTATTGGGTCTGGGGTCAACGGTGGCCCAAAGGGTAACTGTATCAATGGTGCCTCTACTGGAAGAGGGACATGCCCCAAGGCCTCATCTCTTGGGGGGCTATCAGTGCGTACTATATCTTGAACCCTAACTAGATGTCTGTGTGGAGGGATCCTAAAAAGAAACAGGTGCTTCATGGTCAATAAGTTATACCTAGTAAGCTGACCTAAAGAGTTCACAAAGAAATTTTTTTGAAACAAACATACAATCAGTGTTTTTGTGCATTGAGTTAGAAATCAGAAGTTACGGTCCTGGTGTATGGATATGTTGGTTGTCGCACCAACATAGGATTACCTAAACTGATAACCATAGTCACAACACTTAACACTATTGCAGTTAAAAAAAATATCAGATTCCAATGTTTTATGGTAGAACCGAATCCTTTGATACCAACTTCTCACGACCCATCCCCCATAGCCCATGTCATATCTACCCCAAGCCTTCCATCTATAGGCCAGGGGCTGGCGACTAGCATCAAAAGGAATATTCCCGAAAACTGGCAAGGAATTTCATTTATATATAGTAAACACATGCAACCAAGCACACAAAAATATAGAAACACAAGTAAACTGTATAACAAAAAGTGTGTTGAAATAACGAGGGGCCAAGATACAATCCCAACAGTAAAGGTACATGTACAACTGAAATACAATATAACAAAAGAAGGTGAAAAATATCTATTGGGTCATCCTCAAAGGTTCCTACCAGAATGGTATGTACAGATTGCCTCTTCAGCACTCCACATCTGCTTGTCTCCTCTACATACCGATAAGATGTATGCTCCACCTCCTTGCACTGTCCAGTCCTGGTACCCTCATCTGTGATCAGCGATGTTCATTGTCTGTACCAAACACAACAAGGTACGGGAATAGCCCCTATAGGGGTGAGTATAACGATACTCAGTAGGGACCCCAAGACCCTCAAGGTCTCACAAAATACACAAAGGATAAACCACAAATCATCAAAACAACTGACATCCTTACTTAGGTATATGACCACACATATACCAAATTTATCAAGTATACCCATCTCAATCATGAGGAAACATAGGGTCCAACCCAAAAGCCCAAAGCTCAACTATTCCACAAAGGTAGGAATACCATGAAGGTAATTACCACATAGGTACAACATAGAGAAGAATACAAAAAAGGTATCACCATGAAGGCGAGGAATCAACTCATAACAGGTATAACCTAGGTACGGTAGTAAATATTATTAGATATAACAACTGAATCTTTTTACTCTGTTAACGGGAAGCCCCATGAAGGATCCTAAATCCTCCTCAGTCCCATAGATGATCTTAATACATCATCAGACACACACAAGATCCTAGTACCTTGCCCGACCCACAAAGAATTCTAGTACGTCGTTAGATCCAATCATTATCCTAGTACATCATCAGTACATCTTCAGAACCACACAGGGTCATTGTACATCATCAGTACGTCATTAGAACAACATAGGATCCTAGTACATCGTTAGCACATCATCATACCCACAAAAGATCCTAGTACATCATCAGTAAGTCGTCAGACCCACACAAGATCCTAGTACTTCATTAGTACGTAGTCAGACCCACACAAGATCCTAGTACACCATCGGTACGTTCAGACTCACAGAAGATCATAGTACATCCTCAGTATGTCGTAAGACCCACACATGATCCTAGTACATCTTCATTACGTCGTCAGACCCAGAAAGGATCCTAGTACATCTTCAGTAGGTCGTCAGACCCACATAAGATTCTAGTACATCGTCAGTATGTCATCACAGCCAGCTATAGGGTTCCTGCACTATGCTTTCTTGTCTCTAGGAGGGTCCCTCCTCAATCCACTGGTCGATAATCCAAATTCCAAAAAGTCCCATGAATAAGTATCCCAATGGACCACCACATAAAATGGGTCTCTACGCAACAGGCGGTGCATCAAACAGAGGCTCGGTCAGTAAGTTATATACCTTTCGTCCTAAGGACTCAGTTGGATTCATGCTCGGTCCAAACCAACCATACCCCCAACATTATCCAAACCTCAAGTGGGGTATACGAAAAGGTCCGTCTTGCTCCAAGGTTTCAGGCACCATAGACGGTTTGTTAAACAGACACTCGGTGCCAATGTTATGGTCAAAAGAGCGTATAGGGTCGATACTGGTCCGGGTCTTGTCTGACCTGGCCTGGGGGCGGCCCGCGGTGCGGCGCCGCGGTTGCGGTAGGGCATAGGGGACATGGGGTGACACGGTGGCCACAGGGTGGCGCCGGGGCCGCAGTGCGGCACGAGTGCCATAGTGCGCCGCGGGGGCCACAGTTGTGTCATCACCTTCATCACGACTGGTGGTGTGCTGGTCGTCGTGTCCATGTCCCACCCGTGCCATTCGCTAGCACTGGTCCCTTCCTTCTTCTATTACAAGGAACACAGCAGAAACTCAAGAAACATGCGGAGAGGTCGGGCCATGTTTGTTAGGCCCGACCCTCCGCGTTAGGTCGGTAGGAAGAGGCTTAATAAATCTAGCAGGAAAAACATCAAACCCTACAACCTCCGACAATGATTATTCCCAACCCCCCCCCCCCAAAAAGATATTATCCACATATCAACATGTTAGAGAGTTGATCTTCTTTCTTTATTTATAAGGAAAGAACATGAGAATCAATAATCAAACATAAATAAACCCATACCTCAAAGGTTTGTCGACAGAGGTCACGATGAAGGAGACGAAGTCGTTGGGAATAGTTGGGTCCGCATTCATCACTTCCGCAAGATTCTTCAAAATTTTGCTTGAACGTTAGCATCATTCTTAAATTCCAGAGTGCGTTCTTCATTGGAGGATTTTCTTCTCCACGATTCTCCAAAGCTCCTCCCTTTTTCCAACACACTCCCAAAAATCCCAAGAGATGAAATTCCAACATAATATAAAATAGGTTTAATTAAAGATGACACCATAATTAAATGACACAATTGATTAAATGGAGAGTTGGTATAATAAATTTACTCAATGAAATGGGATGAATAATTAATGGGGAGTTGATAGGTTTTCTCCATTAAAGTGTGGATCGGGTGGTCCCCACAACCATGGATTCGAATTGGGGGTTCAAGTTTGGGTGGTCCCCGCCTCTTTACATTCACATGATAGGATTAGTTATCGTGGTACTCACCTATTAACATCCACATGGGAGTTTGAAATGAAATTAAAAATGTTAAAAAATTTATTTTTATTTCTCCACAAAAAATTGAAGAACTATATTTCACCCTCGACCTACTGTGATCAAGGTAATGGTCTCCTTAAGCGAATATCGGTTCTGCGAGTTCAACAGTGCCCTCAGATTTCAATTCCGAGCACGGGTTCAAAATCTACAAAATCTCTCTCGGAATTATGCATCGTCAATTTTTCTGATCACATAAAATTATAATTTAATTAAAAATTATTTTACAATAAAATTTCAGGTCTTTACAAAAATATTATTTTCACCAATTTCATCATACTATGTTGATGTCAAGCACTAATTCATATATATTGGGGAATTTTTTTCATATTAGTTTATTATTGGATGATATTATTTTATGAGAATTCCACAAATGATAAATACCAATCCCATGAACATTGAAAATCATTTAAGAATAAAATCAAGAAATATTTTATTTTTTTAATGATCACTCATACTTCCAATTGGAATGAAGATGATATGTGGTTCTCAAATTTATCTCACTACGAAGATCCTTTTGAAGACTCATCTGTCATTTAAATGTATAACATTGATCCTAATTAGAAACAATCAAAATAAGTTCCCCATAACATCTCACAAAATCAGCAATATAAATCCATAGAAGGTGTTTAAGAGAAATATTTTCACTTATAGTGAGGAAATTCGAGGATTTTTACGGAGATCAATAATAACCCATATGTGATAATTATTTCTATGAATCATAAAAAATATATTAAAAAAGTATATAATTAATCCTCACATTTCTTCATAGGTATATATAATGGTCACACAAAACTATTATGATGTTGTATATCGATAATTAGCTTTTAAAAAACTAGTATCTTGATACAAAGTATGGAATATCATATTATATATTATCCCACCAAAAATGTTCCTTCAAATTTCAATAATTTTTTTTATACATAGGTGTATTGATAAGTTTATGATATGATATTAATATTAAATTTATCTTTTTATGTCAATAACGGATGGAATACATATACACCTTTCAAATTTCAGTATTCCATCTTCATAGATGAGGTCTACCGACTTCCCATTATTTAGGAATTTGATTTTGATTTGAATATTCTTATCATAAAGCTAAGAACATTATTTTTTCACCAATGAGGGAAAATAATCAATTGTTTGTAATAGATGTTATCATTCTATGACATTAATTTTTCTAATATAAAACATTTATAAATTCAAGAATATATGATTTTTTAAGTATTCTCATTTTACTAAAATATCCACTATAACTCATACTCAATTCTCTGACCACATTATTTAGCATACCATGGTTTTAGTGTATTAATTAATTGTACTATCTGAGTATCTTTTACCATTTTTATTTACTCATGATGACCACATTCTATTTGAATTTTTATTTTAATATTATCTGATATTTATATATTTCACATATTTCACTATAAATTTAATGATTTGTTATCCTGAATGTAAATAATATGAATTACAACTCATGATCATGGGTATCTAATATTTAACCACATTAATTGAAAACCAATTATAAAATTGTTCTTTTTATATACACATTACATTCCCTTCGCTGATGAATCACTATATATCAATAATCCCTCCCTTCCAGTTGTTAAATTCAATATTCGTTCATTGACCAATATCCTTTTATCATTTTTAAAAAAATCATCATATTATTTTTAATATATGAAATTAATATCATTATATGTAATATTGGTTAATGGGTTACCAAATTGAGTTTTTTTTAAACGTCATCAAAAGTGGACATAAAATAAAACAAAACTATGCACCTCACTTATATTCATTGGTGATGTTAATTCCACCATTGCATTTTTCATTGAAGGGTAGAATGATATTATATCTTTAGAGAATATTTTCATAAAAAAACATAAATCTATAAATATAATTTTTAAACTTTTCCATATAAATCCATTTCTATAAGACCCTGACAAATGATTCTAAAATGATTCTTATGCTCACTATAGCCTTTAGATTACATAATGATAACATCATGAGATAGCATACTGAATTTATCAAGACAAAAATTAAATAATTTGTTCTAAATATCCATAAATATAGAATTTTAATTATTAAAATCATTGGTAATTAATTTAAATTAATAATTTTCATACATCAGATGAAATGTTGTATAGTGACCCGAGCCTATTACATTATACATTTCATTATTTTAAGCATAATTAATTATAAAAGTACATTCCCCGGATTGTTAAGTCTAGTGTCTTGGAAGACTTGGTACGTTTAATAAAAATCAAGGGTCTAAAAAAACAGTTTGTTATTTATTCCCTATAATGAGCTCCTAACTTCCTTTGAGCCCTTACATCTGTATAGGGTACCCTGGGGAACACAAGAACAAAGGGATGAGTTGAAATGCCCATCAAGTTAATGAAAATAAGGATACATGTTAAGCACATGGGTTAGGAGGCAAGACATATTGATTTCCAAAATGTGGAACATATGAAATAATATAATATAATCAAGGGATCATATAAACATATAATCATATAAATGTGATAGATTCATAAAACTTTTCAATAGTACGGGTCAAATCTAACCTCCAATACCGTTTCCTAGTTTATTATGGGTCAAGGCTAACCACCAATCCCGTTTCACATTGCATCTCATGAGACTTAACCTTAACCAATGCATTGGAGTGCTATCTGGGTGCATCTATCTCAAAATGTTCCTTAATATTCATTCCAAATAAATATTTTTACCACATATTCAATCATTTATAATAAACCAAACATAAACATAAGGGTACCCATGGAATGAATTGGATACAACAATCATGACATAAATCATAACCAATGGGTGTATCATGAAAGTGTCAATGTAAGGAAAAAATTATAAAATGCATGGACGTTCATAGGGTAAAATTGGAATATAATATGGTATGTGGTGTCAAGTAGATGTGACAATATATGAGATATGTATTTTAGAAACATAAACATTAAAACATTTTTGTGCGGTTTTAAGGAAAATACTATAAAACTTTTCAAATATAAAAACGGACAATAATTTATATAAAACTATAATTTGAAAAGAAGGTTTTCATAAGAAATGACTGATTTTATAAATACAAAAATGTCTTACAACAGATGATATAGTGCTCTGGATATTGGGTAACCATTTGGGAAGTTCCCCTAAAATATATTTGCTTATCGAAATTTCTAAGGAGGGAATATTTAAAAAACATGTATATCCACGAAAGAATGTGATGAAAGGGTATTGATATAAAAATCTTGTATAACAAACCATAATTTAGATGATTATAAAAAAAGATAATATAAGACCACTTTGAAAGCAAGATAAGGAAAACCTGAATGAACAAAGAAGGTTGGGGTAAAATTCGTTATAGTTTTATCAGCATGCTATCAGATGTACCCAAGAGGGCTTGATGAGAGAGAGAAGGGGTTCCTAATAACTTATACAGTATGAGGGAAGTATGGTGGAGGTGAAAAAACATATGACACTATTTAGGATTACCCATAAAATGAATAACATAGAGGACAATCTTGATAAAAAGTGAAAAGGAGAGGATCCCATACATTAAATCCATTGTTGTTCTCCACTTATTATTAAATACCTGAACAATAAAATTTAGGTTGATTAATTAATAAGTCCAGAACCTCTTATATATGTAATTTATTTATTATATCCCTTTTTATCTCGTTAAAATCTTTTTTCATTAGTTATAAGGTTCAATTTCATTGTTCGGGCTCGTTTGTTTACTTGGCTTTAAAATATTGGTTCACTTATATTCAAGTTTGGATTATATGTAAGATGAAAGTGGTTTTCCAGAATTTAAGTTATATTATATAGTGGACATCCTGGATATTAAATGGTTTTAATTTAAATTAGGTTACTTAGAGTGAAGTCGAATTAATATATATATATAACCTTAGTGATAACTGTTTTGTTAATCGGTGGATTTGATTACAAAGAACATGTTTTGCTTTATAATTTAATATGATTTGTTTAAAATGATTACAGAACAAAAAATATGATATATTAAATATATAAAAATATGGTTCAACCATAACACAAATTTTTTCATGTCTAGAATTAATGATAACAATAGAAATTTATAAACCATTGTCCTTAAATGTGCAAAATTAGCAAATCTCAGACGGTGATTTCATTTCAAATAATAGGTTGTGGAAAGGAGAGAATATAATTAAATATAACATTAGAATGAAAACAATACAGTACACGTATGTTAATCAATTTTTCATACCATTTGGGTGGAGGGAGGTGAGGAAAGAAACAAAAAATAAAAGAACTTGAAAGAAATGAAGGAATTGGAAAGATGAATTTACCTCTTGAGACTTCCTCCTTTGAGAACCTCTTAAGGTGAGTGGTTTTGGTATTTTGATGAGGCTGAGAGCTTTTGGACATCGGGTAGGATCTTGCAGAGTGATTTGTGAAGAATAAGGGAAAGGCACAAGGCGTGAGAGGAGTGAATGGGGTATTTTATAGTTGAAGAGAGGAGGGATTTCATAATATTATAATAATTAATAAATTATTTCCTCACAAGACTGGGAATAGTAAGTATTCCATGACCAAGAATATTAATTTTATCATGTGATCCTGAACCAAGTGGGGATACATCAGCAGAGCATAATCAATGACTCAATAAATCTATTATTTAGTATTTATTGTAAATTATCATATTTTACTATTCATAAAAAATTCAATTACTTTAGAAAAATCCCAAAAATTCACCCTAAACATTTTTCGACATGTAGAATCCAAAAAAGTAGTCCATTTGTCAAAAATAATTTTCTAAATAAAATTATTTTAATATTTATTTAAAACAATATTTTATTATCATAACCAGTTTTAAAATATTCGTTAACTTTTTTAAAATATAGGTATATTGTACTTCCACATGAATACTATTTTTATACTATCATAGGTGAGGTTACTATTCATTAGGGTATTTCACTATTCTTATGGGTATGCTACTATTCATTAGGGTAGGTTACTATTCACCAAAAATTATGTTTTCCTTATCAGACTCCAAATAACGTAGTAATTACAACCGTGTATGCCAGTTTTTCGAAATTCAAAACACAGAAATGGAAATAATATGTTTAAAAGTAACTTAGTACTTATTAGTTCATTATGTTGTGTTCTCATGTGATTTTATGACAAACTTATGAGAATTGAATTTCCATTTAAAATCATTAGGTCATTACATTCTTCCCCCCTTATTAAATTTCTCCCTTGAAATTTTGTTTTACATTCTAAGCCAAAAAAAGTTGTTGGTACTTTTCCATCATTGCCTCCTCCAGTTCCCATGTTGCCTCTTCGTACTTGTGGTTTCTCCATAGTACCTTGACTATATGAGTAGTCTTGTTCAGTAGAAATTTGTCTCTACGATCCAAGATCTTCACTGGATGCTCCTCGTAAGAGAGATCATCCTCCAAATGTACCACCTTTGAACAGAGTACATGTGAAGGTTCTGATGTGCACTTCCATAAGAGGGATACATGAAAGACATCATGTACTTTCGACATAGTCAGTGGAAGTGCGAGTCGGAAGTCCACATCTTAGATTTGATCAAGGATCTCAAAGGGGTCGATGTACCTGGGACTTAACTTCCCTTTCTTTCCAAACCTCATGACCTTCTTCCGTGAAGTTATGGGTAGAAATTTCATGTCTCCAAATTTTAACTCAAGGACACGTCGATGGTTATCTGCATAACTCTTTTGTCGAATTTGGGCTGCCTTGATATGCTGCTGAATGGTTTTCACCTTCTTCTCCATTTCATCGACCATTTCAGGTCCTAGCAGCTTATGCTCATCGACTTCATCGCAACACACTGGTGTTTTTCAACCTTTCCCATAAAGGGCTTCATATGGTGCCATTCGAATGATCAAGTGGAAACTATTGTTGATGGATAATTCAACTAGTGAAAGAAGTTGGTCATATCCTCCTTTTAATACCATTGAAAAATCTCTCAACATGTCTTCCAATGTATGAATAGTTCGCTCAGATTGGCCATCAGTTTGAGGATGATAGGCCATACTGAATATCAGTTCAGTGCTTAGAGCATGCTGGAGACTTCTCCAGAACTTCGAGATGATCCTCAGATCATGATCTGATACAATTGATAGTGGTAGTCCATACAACCTTATCACTTCCTTGATATAAATCCATGCATGTTGATCCAATGAGAAGTCCTCTCAGACCATGATAAAGTGAAATATCATTGTACGAACGATCCATAATAAACCATATATCATTGGTTTCTCTATATTTCATTGGAAGTACAGTGACAAAGTCCATGGTAATGTTCTCCCACTTCCATGCTTGTATGAGAAGTGGTTGCATCATCCCTTTAGTTGCCTCTTAGCCTTCACTTTCAGACATACCTGGCATGTTGAAGTATATTCGGCAATCTCCATTTTCATATTGCCCCAGAAAAAGTTTTCTCAGAGATCTTGATACATCTTTCTGATTCATGGGTGGATAGAGAAGGTTGAGCAATGCACGTCACCCAATATCTGATTATTTATCTCTGGATCAGATGGTACACATAATCGCGACCCAAATCTTATAGCTCCTTCTTCATCAATTTTAAAATGGTAGGATTTCCCATTTCTGATACCTTCCACCTTTTTCTGAATTTCCACATCAATTATTTGAGCATCCATTATTTCCTCCAAGATGGATGGCTGATAAATCATTTGAGAAAGTATTAATGATGTTCCTCAGTTAATGATTCCAATTTCCATCCTCTGCAAATCTAAGAAGATCAAATCTGTTTCAATTCTCGTCATTTATAAAGATGCATGGTCCTTTCTACTTAGAGCATCTGCTACCTTTTTTTTACCAGGATGGTAGTGGATTGTGTAGTCATAATCCTTGATGAGCTCTATCCATATTTGCTGGATCATATTAAGCTCTTTTTTGTGAATATATATTTGAGACTCTTGTGGTCAGTATATATCTCACATTTTTTCCCATAGAGATAATGCTGCAAGATTTTTAACACAAATATCACAGCCGCCAACTATAGATCATGTGTAGGATAGTTTTTCACAGTGGTTTTCAGCTTCCTTGTGGCATAGTCTATCAATTTCTCATTTTTCATTAGCACACAACGTAATCATTTCTTAGAAGCATCTCTATACACCAATAAAAGTTCTCCACTTGAAGTATGTGTGAGTACTGGTGCAATGATAAGCCTCTTTTCCAACTCCTTGAAATATTCTTCACATTCCTATGTCCAGAAAAACGTTACTCCCTTCCATATCAGCTTGGTCATTGGGTTTGACAATCATGAAAAGTTATTCACGAATTGTCGATAATACCCATCTAGCCCCAAAATACTGCGGATCTCTGTTACAGAAGATGGCCTCAGCCACTCATCAATTGCCTTTATATAGGGAGGGTCCACAGATATCCCATTCTTGGTGATAACATTCCCCATGAATGATACTTCCTCCATCCAGAACTCACATTTTCTATACTTTTCATACTAATTCTCCCTTCACAAAATCTTTAACCCAGTTTTCAAATTCTCCTCGTGTTCCTCCTTGCTCTTTGAGTATATCATAATAACATCAATAAAGACCACGATTTTTTTTCCTAGGAAATCGCTAAATACTATTCATTATGTCCATGAAAATTTCTGGATCATAAGTGAGTCCGAACGGTATCACTATGAGCTCATAGTGTCCATACCTTGTTCAAAAGGTAGTCTTGGGAATAGCTATCTTCCTTACCTTTAGTTGGTGATATCCCGACCGAAGTTCCACCATAGAGAAATAACTGGTCCCACAATGCTGATCAAACTAGTCATCTATCCATGGAACATGTTCCTTATCATGATTTTATTGATCTCCTAATAATCAATGTAGAGGCACATTGATACATCCTTATTCATGAAAAAAAGGACTAGAGAACCCCATGGTGAAGCACTCAGGCATATAAAATCCTTCTCTATATTCTTTTGTAACTGCTTCTTCAGCTCTTCCAGCTCTGCGGTGGCCATTCTATAAGGTGTCATTGAGATTGGTAGAGATCGAGGGATATGTTCAATTGATAACTCAACCTCTCTGTCAGAATGAAGACAAGTCAACTCTTCAGGGAATATATTAGTGTAATCCCTCATGATAGTTCTATCATTATTCTATCATTTTTCCCATTTACTTGAGCTAGATATGATTTCTCATAAGGAAAAAATATCCAAACATGAGACGAAGATTATAATGGAGACACATCTTCCTCCTCACACATGTAATGAAATTGAGGATGCTTCGAGATGTGTAAAGGGATCTCCCATTCCCAACAATTGATGTTGGCCTGGTACAAAGTTTGCCAATCTATGCCCACGATAATTTCAAACTTCACTAAAGGTAGTATGAAAAGATTAGCTGGGAGGTTCAGTAAAAAAAAATTAACAGAGGAGGATTTATAAACCATGGACGCAATAATTTCCCCATTAGTTGTTCTCACAGATAACATTTCCTCCAAATTTTGAGGTGGTGTTTGAATGGTTCTTTTGAACTTGCAAGATATGAAATAATGCGTAGAACCAGAATAAAATAGTACATTAACAATTCTTGAATGAATAACTAGGGTACCTATCACCACATCGTTTTATGGATCCACCTCAACGGTAGTGATAGCGTAAGACCTTCCTAGTTTTCATGGAGGTTTTTGTTGATTACCTCTGACAATACTTGGCTTACGGTAGTTGTTCACATAATTCCCAAGATCTTTGAAGTTGTAACACTGCACTGTAGGCCGAGGGTGTATCAGAACCTTCCTTTCTTCCTCATCATTAGTATTATTTCTCATATCCCTTCAGCAGTTCTTGGCTAGATGACCCAACTCTTAGCATTTGAAGCAATCTTGGCTCCCTTCATACAGTCCCCATGTTTCTTCTTCCCAAAAATTTTTCAATGTTGAAAGTGAGGCTTTTTTCCATTGTGGGATTTGTTTGATTAACCACGCATGATGTTCTCCATTTTCCACTTCTTGTCACTGGGCCCACGAGGCCACTGAGTGTCACCAATCTATATTTCAACCTTGAGGTCACAACGAAAAAGCATATCATAAATGTCAAAGTCTCGAATCAACAATGCTTTTCATAGACTTGGGTTTAGTCTGCTAAAGAAGTGATACACCTTGATTTCGGTATCATGACAAAGCTAGAGGTGTACATTGAAAGCCTTGTAATGTTTGCTTCATACGCCCCGCTGGACTAATCATACTTCTTCTTGATTCCAAGGAACTCTCTTTTCATCTTAACATGGAGGGTTCAAGGAAAATATTTGATGAAAAACATCCTCTTCAATTCCTCCCAATCTATGGAATCAATTTCTTCTTGGGAAATTGTATTCTTGATCAGTTTCCACTATTGATTAACTTCCTCATCAAAATGATAGACCAACAGTACAACATTCTCTTTTTCTGAGCACTGGAGGATGGAGAAAATATTTTCAAAGTATTTAATCCATTGTTCTATGAGGAGGGGATCATAAGACCTACTAAATATGGGAGGCCCTTTTTTCATGAATGAATCTACAACAACATTCTTTTTTCATGGAGGAGGAGGATGTTCCACCTGATTCATGTTATTATTCATAACTCGAACCAGCTGAGAACGTACTACCAGGAACTTTTTAGCACCCACTTCTGTCACATCTGGCATATCATTGGGGAAATCATCACATTGCCTATCACATTGGTTGTTGGAACGTTTTCATATACTTCCCTGCATTAACTATGAAAAATAACATATAATTAGAGTTCTTAAATACATAGATATTGAGAGTAAATTGGAAACATTGAACATAAAAGTATAAACTTATAAAGAAAAAGTATATCATGACTTGTGATTCCTAAGGTTTATATCTAGGTTATCCTTGTTCTATTTCATAACTTATATTCTTATAGGCTTCTTTTTCCCACTTAATATTGGTTTGTACTAAGCTCATGAATCTACGAAAGCATATCCTCTGGGAGATTCATAACCAAGAGTGTAGAATGTTGGAACCATGGCTGATCTATGCCGGAATTGGAGTTTTGTTTGTGTTTGTTGTCAATCCTTAGTGGATGTTCCGAATGTGTGCCAGCAAAGTGATCATACAGTTCACGTAGACAATAGTATTTAAGGTGGCATTGTTTCCCAGTGTTTTCCAAATTTTTGGGCCTCAAAATCAGAAAATGAAGACATGATTGTCTGCAAAAGGATGTTCGCACAAAAAGGAAGTGGTGTGCAAAATATAAGAGTCTTGCGTGCAATACTTATGGTGGGCGCGGAAAATAGCGGGATGCACGAAATATTGGATCGAGTTTTTTTGTGCAAATAGTGTTTCGAAATCAGATTGGTGAAAAATGGAAAAGGCATGGGCTGCGCGGAAAATAAGGGCTATGCGCGAAATACTTGAGTTGGGCGCAAAAAACAGCATGGTGTGCGAAATTGCGGAGCAAATTTTTTCGCGCAAATGGTGTTTCGGATTCACACCGTCAAAAAATGGCAAAGGCATGGGTTGCACGAAATATCTGGAGAGGTGCACGGAAAATGATACCTGTGCAAAATATTACACGCCAAATGAAAGGTTTTCCACGCCGAAGGGGATTTTGTGCGCGGGGGTCTCAGACGCCTATAAATATGAGGTGATTCTCTTCTTTTGGAGAGGTTGAAGACATAGAGAAGATCTGAGGTTTGATGCGCGAAAAAGGATCGCGTAATGGGGCTTGCGCGAAATATTCGGAATTGCGCGAAAAAGGGGATTTTTGTGGGAAATATTTTTCCGCGCAAAAAGTAAATTTTGCGTGCAATAGGAAGATTTTGTGCACAAATGGTTGGTGTTGTGCGCAATTTTTAGTAATGTTTGACTGCACGTTTTGGTTATCAGGTTCAGTAGTTCTATGCGTTTTAGTGCATCTCTTCCGGACTTCGATGCAAGCAGAATCTCGTGCTGAGCAGAGGCAAAGACTTCAATGAAAATATATTGAAGACACCTTCACGTCTATAAACTGAGTGAGACTTCACCAACGGCAGTGTGCCTGGGGGGTCAATGGGAGTGACCCGAGGGAAGCAGTGAGCTATCCTTGAACCTTTGTAAAGGCAGTGAGCCTAGGACAGAGTGACTATGTCCGAACAATTTTAATCCACAACTAGTGAAGATTAGTGGAATTGGGTACTACTGACAACTTGTCGGCGTATGCTCCTTGGACATAGCCCTTAGTGGTGAACCAAGTAAAAAGGTGTTGTGTCTTCTCTATGCATGTGAATGTTTTCTTTCTAATCATAATCATCATACAGGTTCAACAAGTTCCTACCAACATGGGAACAAGATCCATAACTTTAAAAGAAAAAGAGTTCACCCTGATTCACCCCTCCCCTCTCAGGGTGTCCCGGGGTCCTTCAAGTGGTATCAGAGGCAGGTTAAAGGTTTCTAGTGTTGAATCTGACCTTTTTCATCATGGAAAATGCATTCAATGTCAGGGGAGTCCCTCACTTCGATGGAATCAATTTCCAGATCTGGAAGAACAGAATGAGATCTCATCTATGATCTCTTGGAAAGGAAGTTGTTTTTTCTACTGTGAAAGGAATACAAGTCACTGATCCAGCAGGCCTGGCTATGAATGAAACAGACAGGAAACTTCTTGATGCAGATGCTAAAGCACAGAATTCTCTCACTACAGCCCTTTCTGATCAGATCTACCTAAAGGTGATGAATTGTACCTTAGCAAAATCCATGTGGGATAAACTTGAGAATATTTATGAAGGAGATAGCAAAGTGAAGGAGGCGAAACTGCAAGTGTTGTACAATCGGTTTGATGATCTGAAGATGCATCCAGATGAGAATGCAGACTCTTTCTTCTATCGAATTACTGAAGTGGTTGGAGCAATTCGGGGTCTAGGCGAAGAAATAAAAGACATTGATATTGTAAAGAAAATATTTGAAAGACTTCCACCTCTGTATAATGAGAAGGTGTATGCCCTGGAAGAAAGAGATCATTCCAAACATTCTCTAGATTATATACTGAGCAGCTTGGTAGCGTATGAAATGAGAGTCAAACAAGAAGATGGTACGACTCAGGTGAGCAAGGAAATGGCATTCAAGGCCATGGATAAACTGAAAATATCAAAGGATAATAGTGGTGAAGATGACTAATAAAAAGAAATTATTTCTCTCATTGCAAAGAAGTTGCATAAGGGGAAAGGTAAATTCAAATGGAAGTTACCTCTCACATGTTTCCATTGTGGAAAAGTTAGGCACATTGCCTATTAGTGCTTAAAAATGATCAATGATGAAGATAGTGAAGATGAAAACATCAAGAAGCCTCAGAGAAGGTTCTTTAAAGAGGGAGATTTCAAATTTGGTAGGAAAACGCAAAGGAAGAGTTTTGTTTGTGAAGAGGAAGAAGATGATAATGAATTCTGTGATGAAGAAGAACCAGAATTCAAAACAGGGAACCATTATTCTATGATGGCCACTGTTGAAAAGACAGAAGATACTGATGGAGAAAAAAAACTGAGAACTTGTGTAGATTCTGAGATGCAACTTATGGATGCGGTTAGTAAGCTTAAGATTAAATATAAGAGCTGCAATAAGTGGAAATCAATTTTAGAAGAATCAACTGAATACATTGATCAACTTGAAGCTGAAATCGAATGATTGGAAGAATTTGTGAAGGTACAATCTAAAATAATTGAAAGAAATAATGATGTAGTAGATCTGAAGGTGAGAATTGAAGACCAGGCAAAGGTCATCAATGGCCTCACCTCTAGACTGGGTGAAAAATCCAAGATTGCTGAGGTTCTTGAGGAGGTATTAGTTACTCTATGGAGTAAACTGGAGACTGAATCAGTTCCAATAGAATCGAGGAAGAAAATACAGTTTGGAAGATTTTCAGATGCATAATTACTAGAAAGAGCTATGTGTGGTTCATATGGGGTTGGAAAAATCTTGAGTAATCAAAGACCCGCTTGCATGGGAAAGAGTGGAATTGGCTGTGAGGCTGAGACATCAACTTCTGGAAGTGGAAAGATCCAAAAGAAAGATAAGATGAAAGTTGAACATGTTGAAATGTTACATAGTGGGCCGAAAAAAGGAACCCTCAATCCAAACTAAAAGGAGACCTGAATATTATTCTCAAATATTCAGAAATGAAAGACATTCTTACTATTCTCCCAAAGAAGATGGTATGCAGAGAAATTCAAGTGAGAAGACATTTCCTCTCATAAAGTGTCAGTTTTGTGGCTATCTGGGCTATACCATGTATTATTGTGAAGAGGAAAGAAGCTTTCTGAATGGAGAAGATATAGAAGCTCAACAAAGAGGAACAATTTCATATCATAATTATTATAGAAGAAATAATTTCTATGGATATTGTTTTCGTTGTTCTAACTTTGGTCATAAGGCCGCTAATTGCAGGCAAAGAAGGGACATGGACACCTCATACCGAAGTTCAAGACAAGTCATGTCTCATCCTCAAGACAGTGTTACTCTTTCAAACAGGTTTTCACCTCTCAATGAAGACTTTGATTATGAAGAACCTGGGTATGCAAAAGAGATAATTGAAAGTCCATCAGTTCTATATACTCAATCTAATGTCTCATGGAAGTAAAAGAAGAATATTGAGAAATCCAACCTTGCAGAGGTGGCCCTCAAAGCTACAAAGAACAACAGTTCTTGGATTCTGGATAGCTGTTTTTCATCTCATATGAAAGGTAATGCCGGCATACTAATGAACTTCATAAATAATGTTGATGGTACAGTAAGATTTGGTAATGATGGGGCTCTGAAAATCGAAGGGAGTGGAAGTACCGAATTAGCTAATGGAGAACTAAAGAAGACTGACGTCCTTTACGTAGATGGCCTACGTCATAATCTCCTCAGTTTGAGTCAAATCTGTGACTCAGGACTTATAGTTACTTTTAATCCGAAAGGATGCACTATCAAGGGAAAGACTGGAAATTCAGTTATGAAGGGATGCAGAACAGAAGGAAACTTGTATCAGGTTGATAGTGAAGAAAATGTGTGTTACATGACTGTTGAAGAAGAAAACAATTTGTGGCATCAGAGACTGGGACACATCAATCAACAATACATGGAGAAATTATCAAAATTGATAATTGTCATGGACATTCCCAACTTGAAGCATGAGCGTGAAAAATCTTGTGATGCTTGTATTCGTGGGAAGCTGGTCTACAGTTCATATCGGCCGAAGAAGAAAAGGGCGTCTCACCTTCTTGATCTGATTCATACAGATGTTTGTGGGCCAGTAAATGTTGTTGGAACTCATGGAGAAAGGTACTTTGTCATTTTCATAGATGATTACAGTAGAATGGCATGTGTGATTGTCATTCACAGGAAACAACAAGTCCTTGACTGCATGAAAACATATCGGCGAATCGCTGAGAATGATACTGGACGAACAATCAAAGTGTTGCGATCTGACAATGGAGGAGAATACACATCCATTGAATTTGAGAATTATCTGGAGAAACATGGGATATAGCATGAGGTAGTTGCTATGAGAACTCCACAACAAAATGGAGTTGTTGAACGTAGGAATCGACAGGTGAACAACATGGCACGAACTATGCTAATTGAGAGTCGTATTCCATGACATTACTGGAAAGAGGATGTTCAAGCTGCAGTGTACATTCAGAATTGAAAAAGACTTTATATGGGTGAGACGAAGACACCATATGAATTGTGGCATGGACGGAAGCCTTCTCTAAAATACTTTCGAGTCTTTGGAAGTAAATGCTTCATCAGGAACAAAGAAGGAAATCAAGGGAAATATGACGACAATGCAGATGAAGGAATTTTCCTTGGTTACTCAATGAACAGCAAAGCCTACAAATGTTTCAGCAAGCATTTGGGAAGGATTGTGGAAAGTAGTGATGTTAAGATAATTGAAGATAAAACCACAAATGCTTCAAGGACGTCATATGCTGATGTGATAGAAAGTCAAGAAGACTGTGAACATGGAGAAAATACAAATCTAGAAATAGAGAAAGTTGTTCAAAACACTCAGCAGTCACATCATGATGTTGACTGAGATGAAGAATATGAAGAAGAAACTATGGCTGAAGAGAATCCTACTGAACCTCACAGGTGAAATCGAAGAGCTGAGATTGATCCCTCCAACATAATTCAGGACAGGAGTGCACCCACTCAAACAAGGAGGGTGAGGAATAACACGCAATCTGAATTTCTATCAGTTGAAGAGGCATCCTCATTCGATGAAGCTGCAAATGATAAATCTTGGGTGAAAGCCATGAACGATGAATTAGATCAGATTGACAAGAATCAAACATGGGATCTTGTCCAGAGACCTGAAGGTCAAAATGTGATTGGTACCAAATAGATCTTCAAAAATAAGTTTGATGAGCATGGAAGTGTCATCAGAAACAAGGCACAACTGGTATGTAAAGGATACTCCTAGATTGAAGGCATTTATGTTGAAGAAACCTTTGCTCCAGCGGCTAGACTGGAGTCAATCAGGCTTTTCCATTCCATGGCACTCCAAATAGGATATAAAGTATATCAAATGGATGTTAAGATAGAATTCTTGAATGGTGTACTCGAAGAAGAAGTCTACATTGACCAAACAATGGGCTTTGTTTTGGGTACTAATGAAACAACAGTCTGCAAACTGAAGAAAGCTATGTATGGTTTGAAGCAGGCACCATGAGCGTGGTATTCATGGCTGGATTCATATCTCAAGAAGTTGGAATTCAAAAGAGGAGGAGTTGATCACAATCTCTATGTGAATAATTCTCCAAAAGATCAATTCATGCTTCTTGTCTTAGTTGATGATATCATTTTTGGTGGCAGCAGGAAAAAATCAGTGGATGAATTTTCCAAACACATGAAATCGGAATTTGAAATGTATATGATTAGGGAGCTCAAATATTTTTTGGGGCTGCAAATGATTCAAAAGAAGGAATACACTTTCATTTCTCAGGAAAAATATGCAAGAGTGTTGCTGAAAATGTTCAATATGCAAGACTCCAAACCAATGTCAACTCCGATTGTAGTTGGAACTAAACTTGGAAAGTATGAGGAAGGGGACTCTATTAATCCCACCATGTACAGGAGGATCAGTGGAAGCCTATTGTACCTGACAGCGACAAGGCCAGATATTGTCTTTGCCACATGTCTTGCGGCCCGCTGTCAGAGTAATCCAAAAGAGGAACATAGGGCGGCAGTAAAAAGAATCATGTGGTACATTCAAGGTAAACATAACATCGGGTTATTTTTTGCTGCAGGCAGGAACATTGAATTATCCGCATTTTCTGATGCTGACTGGGCTAGTGATGTCGTAGACAGAAAGTCCACTAGTGGTGGAGCTTTCTATATTGGGCAGAAATGTGTTGGCTGGTTGAGCAAGAAATAAGAAAGTACTTCTCTTAGTACTGCTGAAGCTGAGTATATCTCTGCCACAAAGCCATGCACTCAACTACTTTGGATGAAGCAGCAACTAACAGATATTGGTGATATGGTGCAGCAACCAATGGTGATTTACTGTGATAACAAATGTTCAATTGATGTTACGAAGAATCCGGTTCAGCATTCTTGTACCAAACATATTGAAATATGGTATCATTTTATCAATGAAAAGGTCGAACAAGGCATGATTAGAATGGACCATGTTGGAACTGATGAACAAGTGGCTGATATCCTGACCAAGCCACTGTCTGCGGCTGTGTTTGAGATGCATCGGTTGAACCTCGGTGTTCAACCACCTCTTACTGCATAAGGAGGCTCCGTAAAACCCCTCTCCCCGATTATGGTAATTCTTTCTATCTGTTTATGGCTGTGATATAGGTTTATGGGGGAGATACTATCCAGGGGGAGTATGGTTTGAGCTGAACATTGATTAATTTACTGGCCTTTGGGTTTATTGTCAATGGGGGGAAAGGAAAGGAATAAATTCAGGAATTCAAGATTGTCTGTGGACATGTAATGCTTCTGTGACATGATGAGAATTCTGTGTAAGACAATTTCTTGCATCTTTTAGCATTCCAAAAGATGGGAACCCAATTCAAGCTTCCTATCTTTTTTTCTACACTGAGAATTACTCACGTAGACTTAGAGTGTTGGATGAGTTGATCCTTGCATTTTTGGTATGCATGTGGATGGTGATAAATTGAATTTATTTGGTGATTTCCAACAAACCCAAAGGGGGAGATTATTAGAACCATGGCTGTTATATGCAAGAATTGGAGTTTGGTTGGTGTTTTTTGTCAATCCTCAGTGGACGTTCTGAATGTGTGCCAACAATGTGATCATACAGTTTAAGCATACAACAGTATTGAAGGTGGCGCTGTTTCCCAGTGTTTGCCAAATTTTTGGGCCTCAAAATCAGAAAATGAAGACATGGATTGTCTGCAAAAGGAATTTCGCACAAAAAGGAAGTGGTGCGAAAAATATAAGAGGCTTGCATGCAATACTTATGTTGGGCATGGAAAATAGCGGGATGCATGAAATATTGGATCGAGTTTTTTTTGCGCAAATAGTGTTTCGAAATCAGATTGGTGAAAAATGTCAAAGGCATGAGCTGCGTGGAAAATAAGGGCTGTGCGTGAAATACTTGAGATGGGCGCGAAAAATAGCGTGGTGTGCGAAATTTCGGAGCAAAATTTTTTGCGCAAATGGTGTTTTGGATTCACACCGTCGAAAAATGGCAAAGGCATGGGTTGCAGAAAATATCTGGAGAGGTGCACGGAAAATGATACCTGCGTGAAATATTATGCGCCAAATGAGAGGTTTTCTGCACCAAAGGGGATTTTGTGTGTGGGGGTCTCAGACGCCTATAAATATGATGTGAACCACTTCTTGTGGAGAGGTTGAAGACTTAGAGATGATCTGAGGTCTGATGTGCGAAAAAGGATCACGTAAAGGGGCTTGCGCGAAATATTCGGAGTTGCGCGAAAAAGGGGATTTTTGCCAGAAATATTTTTCCGAGCAAAATGTAAATTTTGCGCGCAATAGGATGATTTTTCGTGCAAATGGTTCGTGTTGCGCGCAATTGTAAGTAAGGTTTGTCTGTATGTTTTGGTTTTTCGGTTCAGTGGTTCTGTGCGTTCTAGTGCATCTCTTCTGGACTTCAATGCAAGCATAATCTCACGCTGAGCAGAAGAAAAGGCTTCAATGCAAATCTATTGAAGAGACCTTCACGTCTATAAACTGAGTGAGACTTCACCAATGTCAGTGTGCCTAGGGGAGTCAATGGGAGTGACCCAAGGGAAGTAGTGAGCTATCCCCGAACCTTTGTAAAGGCAGTGAGCCTGGGACAGAGTGACTGTGCCCAAACAATTGTAATCCACAACTAGTGAAGATTAGTGGAATTGGGTACGACTGACAACTTGTCGGCGTATGCTCCTTGGACATAGCCCTTAGTGGTGAACCAAGTAAAAAGGTGTTGTGTCTTCTTTGTGCATGTGAATGTTTGCTTTCTAATCATAATCATCATACGGGTTTAACAAGTTCCTACCAATGTGGGAACAAGATCCATCACTTTAAAAGAAAAAGTGGTCACCCTGATTCACCCCTCCCCTCTCAGGGTGTCCCGAGGTCCTTCATAGAAAGGCATGTTGGCATGCACCAGTTCCCTTTCAAGTCTAGCCTTAATCGGTGTTTTCAGGTTTTAACCCTAGATACATCTGTGTCAGAGCCGCCTTTACCTGCTCGAATCTAGACATGGATGTATTTTCTTGATAAAACACTTACTCAGTACTCAATAAAATTCGGGAATGTTTTCTTATACTTAGTCTCATCCTTAAGGTTCACACTAAGGTGCTCTATTCTTAATCTCCGAAAATAACTAGACCATTCTTGGATTCAAACAATAGATAATCGAGCCTTTTAAATAAAACATTTCATGATTTTATGTATAATTAATCATTAGAGTACAATCCAAGGATCATTTAGTATAGTTTCATGCAAGATTAGGTACATATAACATAAAACATGGGCCTAAAAACATTTGTTTATTTTATCTCCATAATGAGATCCTAACTTCCTTTGTGCCCTTACATCTACATAGGGTACCCTGGGGAACACATGAATAATGGGATGAGATGAGAATCCCAGTAAGGTAATGAATATAAGGATACATCTTAAGCACACGAGTTAGGAGGCATGACATATTGATATCGAAAACATGGAACATGTGAAATAATATCATATAATCATGGGATCATACAAACATCGAATCATTTAAATGTGGAATAATCATAAAACATTTCTTAAGTATTTGTCAATGCTAGCTGCCAATCCTGTTTCCCATTTTAGTACCGGCCATGGCTAACCGCCAATCTCGTTTCACATCGCATCTCATGAGACAAAACCATACCCAATGCTTTGGAGCACTATCCGGGCACAACCATATCAAAATTTTCATGAATATTCTTTGGACATAAATATTCTTTCCACATATTCAATCATTAATATTCAACTATACATAAACATAAGGGTACCCATGGAAGGAATTGGGTACCAAAATCATGACATAAATCATAACCAAAGGGTGTGTCATGAAAGTGTCCATATAAGGAAAGAATTAGAAAATAAATGGACGTTCGTAGGTTAAAATAAGAATATAACATGTTATGTGGTGTCAAACAGAAGTGTCACAAAATGAGAACTGTATTTTAGAAAAATTTGTATTAAAACATTTTTGTGCATTTTTAAGGAAAATACTACAGAGATTTTCAAATAGAAAAGAGGACATTCATTTATATAAAACTAGAATTTGAACAAGAAGGTTTTCAAAATAAAAGAATGATTTTATAAATACAATTATGTCTTAAAATAGTGGATATAGTGCTCTTGAAATTGGTTAACCATTCAGGATGATCCCCTAAAATAGGTTTTCTTATAAGAAAGTTCTAAGGAGGGAATCTTTTAAAATCATGTATATCCCCGAAAGAATCTGATATAAGGGTATTGATATAAGAATCTTGATAAAATTACCAGAATTCATAATATTCACATTAAAAGATAAGATAAAACAAATTTTAATGCAATATAAGGCATCCTGAAAGAACATAGAAGGTTCGTGTAGAATTTGTTACAGTTTTATAATCTTGGTGTTGGGTGTACCCAAGATGGCTTGATGATAGAGGGAACGTGATTCTCATCACTTATACAACATGAGGATAGTATTGTGAAGGTGAAAAAACATATAAAAACATTTAATATTACCCCTAAATGGCATATCATAGATGAAAATATTAATTAATAGTGAAAAAGAGAGGATCTCATACCTTAAATCCATTGGTGTTCTCGACTTGTTATTAAAGACATGAATATACAAGTTTAGGATTATTAATTAATAAGTCCCAAACCTGTTCTATATGAAATATATTTATTATAACCCTTTTTAGTTCATTCAAAGCCTTTTTATTATTTAAAATCTTCATTTTCATTGTTCGGGCTCGTTTGTCTACTATGCTTTAAATGATCTGTTCCCTTATATTAATGTTTGGACTATATGTAAGATAACAGTGGTTGTCCAGAATTGAAGTTATATTCATTATTTAACATCCAGAAGATTGCATGGTTTTAATTTTTATTACGTTACTTATAGTGAAGTTGAATTATTTTATATATAACCTAAGTGATAACTGTTTTGTTAATTGGTGGTTTTGATTACAAAAAACATGTTTTTCATTAAAATTTAATACCATTTGTACCAAAGGATTATTGAACTAAAAATAGGATATATTACATATTTTATAATCTACTTCAACTGTAACACAAATGTATTTCTTTCCAGAATTAATGATAATAATATAAATTGATAAATTGTTGTCCTTTAATGTATAAAATTAACACATCTCAAACAGTGTTTTCATTTCAAATAAAAGGGTGGGGAAATGAGAGAAGATAATAAAATATACCTTTAGCATGAAAAAATTTCATTACATGTATGTAACTTGATTTTTCATACCATTTAGGTGAGGGGAGGTGAGCAAAGAAACAAAAATTAAAAGAACATTAAAGAAATGATGGAATTGGAAAGAGAAACTTACCTCTTGAGACTTCCTCATTTGAAAACCACTTAAGGGGAGAGCTTTTGGAATTTTGAGGAGGCTGAGACATTTTGGACGTGGGGGAGGATCTTGGGGAGTGATTTGGGCAGAATAATATCAAGGCACAAGGATTTAGAGGAGTGAAGAGAAGAGGGAATGAAGGGGGGTTATAGTGGAAGAGAGGAGGGATCTCATAATATTTTAGTCATTAATTTATTAATTTTTCACAAGAAATGAAATAGTAAGTATTGTATGACCCTGAATATTGGTTTTCTCATGTGATACCGAACCAAGTGGGATTACATCATCAGAACATCATCTATGACTCAATAAATCCATTATTTAGCATTTATTATAAATTATCGAGTTTTACTATTCATCAAAAATTCAAGTATTTCTGAAAAAATCCCAAATATTTACCCTAACCATTTTTCAATGTGTAGAATCCAAAAATGAATTTCATTTTTCAAAAATAATTTTCTTAGTATGATTATTTTATTATTTCATTAAAAAAATAATTTATTATCAAAACCAGTTTTAAAACATTCATTAACTTATTCTAAAATATAGGTATATCGTAATTAAAAATTGAATATTATTTTTATACTATCATAGGTGCAGTTATTATTCATTAGGTTATATTAATACTCATAAGGTTATGTTAATATTCATTAGGGTAGGTTACTATTAACCATAAATTATGTTTTCTTTGTCGGACTCCAAATAACTTACTGATTACAAATGTGTTTGCCAGATTTTCAAAATTCCAAACACAGAAGTGACAAAATTATGTTTAAAAGCCACTTGGAACTTAGTAATTCATTATTTTATGATTTAATGTGATATTAAGATATAATTATTAGAAGAGAATTTCTATTGAAAAACATTGGGTCGTTACATGTTGTCTTTGGAATATCTTTATTATTTATATATTGTTGATGATTCCATGAATGAAGATCAATAATTTAAAATTATTGAGATTATTGAAATTTATGATTCAATTAATAAATTAAGGTTGTATATTATATGATATTTATAGAAATATAATTTATTTCCCTATAATATATGTAAAAACACATATTTCCTTTATTTTTCAGAATAAAAAAACTGAGGATCTCTATGGAGAAGAAATATGAAATATGAATCACTTATAATAAAAATCTTATAGTTGTTTATTAAATAAAACTAAATCTACTATTGTCATCCATTAGGGAGTCACAAAAATTCATTTTTCAATAAGGACGGGATTCATGGATAACTCAACCTTATGATCTGGTTGGTGTCTAATTAGTTCTTTAGGAAATAAATCAATGTATTCATGCACATTTATCACTATTATATGGACACATTTTCCATTAGAATGATTTGTCTTACCTTTTTACATGAAGAATTTTATTAAGGAGATATATTTTTGGTGGAACTAAACACGATTCAAATTATATTGTCTCACATATAATGATAAGAGACTCCATTTCTCAAAAAAATCATAATATCCTTTAATCTACAATAATTATGATGTTCATAATTAAAAATCAAATCCATGCTATGGACTATTTCAATGTAAACCATACATATAATAATAATATTTTAAAATAGTGTATGCCAATGAATCATTATGGGAACTCACTAACATATCTTCTTGGTAGTAAAATTTTTACTAGGATTGTTGATTCATAAATTCATTCTTATAGTGATAGAGATAGATAAATATTTAATGGAGAACATGTAAGATTAAAAATAGTGTGAAATATATCATCAATAATAGTATAAGATAAATTTCAATATATAATAAATGAAATTTCACCTACATCAGATGGATCTTCAAATATATATATCAGGATTTCAAAATCATGTTCATGATCCATTATCCTTTTATGAGGAAAATTCCCAATACACTAGAGGGATTAATTTTAATACTTCTTCATCTCTTAGAATTTGAAGCATTATACATTGGTGTCCTATTTTATTCCATTGAAATAATGTTCATGATTGTTTTTCTCTCCACTACTAAAGAAAACATTAACTCCTATCAAGCTTGTTTCATGGATTATCATTAAACAATTATTTCTAGTGGAAAATTGCACACAATCTCTCGTCCATTTTATTGTTTTTCACTTTAAAGGTTCTCATTATCTCACTTCATTTATATTTTTTCCTATAAAACCTAATACTTGTGAAATTGTTGTCAATATTGGATCCACATGATACTACATCGTCATATAACAAAAAATTTCAAGAAACATATCAAACATAAAAGTATATGAATTCACCAATCAAATAAATTATGAATATTTATCATTAGATTATGTACATAATAAATAGCTGGTGTTTCTAACCCTATATTGTTTGGTTAATATTCCACAATATTCCCTCCATAAATTTTCTCTAAATTGAGTAATTTGATCTCAATTTTTTTTTATTTCACCTGAGGAATTTATTTTCTAATGAACATATCCTTGATTTTTTCCAATATAAACTAATTATTTAATTCACTTCCATTGTGTTTTGGTTCAATGAACACCAATTATAAGTGTCCCATTAAGATGATAAAAGTCCACAGTGATTATCTCTTTTTTTGGACTTTTAAAAGTAATAAATATCATATATAGGGATTTTTTCCATTTCTCAGCTAAAAATATAGTAGTCCTCCCAATTGATTATAGAGGTTTTTGTTTTATTAAATGGTCTAAAATTGATGTCCCATATTAAGATTCAATAATATTCTTCATGAAATTATGACAATTAGTCATTACCTGATCAAGATACACCAATATATTTATAATTCATTCAAATACATCTCAACTAACAATTACAACTCCATTATGCTACATATTAGGGATATATAAACATAAATTGTGTTCATTGAATTATTTTCTATTCATTTCATGAGGTTATATTTATAAACAATGAAATATACTAGATATGATGATAATATTTGGAATTTAAATTCATAATATATAACACAAAATATATTATTCCATTTAAATAAAATTTAGTATTGATATATAGATATTATCAAATTCATAAACAAAATATCATTGGGAATATACTAATATATGAAAACATTTTCAAAACATTAAGAATGGTTTATAAATATATTGTGAATAAATCAATGTATATACCCTGACATTTTCAAGCAAGGTGTCTATTCTTAACCCTGCACAGTATACACTGGAGATGATTGAGTTAATACCTAGTATTACCCTTTCATAGTTTTTACCTCAAGTTGAATATATTTAAAATACCATATAATATTAACTATATTGAGAAAATGATTCATTTTCTAGGAAGACTAAAAAATATCTACAATTCCAAAGCTTTATAATGTTATCGTATGGATGGAATTATCATCAGTTTCTTCCATACTGTTATATTCTCAAATTTTTTTTTGTAAATCTATTTCCCAAGGATTATAATAAAATTCCTTTGATAACAACTATTACACTTGGACTATTTTATCTTCAAGTAAGTGGTTATTTTAGTACATTGTCATAATATACATGTGATATCATCCCAAATGATTGAAACATTTAATATACTTGGGTGATTTTATATATATATATATATTATCACATTATATTTGATAAAATGAAATACAAATTAATTTTCTAGTGAGAAAATTATAATTTTTTTAACGATTATTTAGAAATCATTAATAAATCTATTATTGGTAATATTATGAAAGGATCAAATAATAATGGGTGATCTCGAATTCATTAAAAGAGAATGTGTACAATAAAAGCTATCATAGGATAAATTAAGTAGGAATAATATAGAATAGATAAAAATAATAAAATAGGAAATATATATAATTTATAAAACGGTTATAAGTTTATAAAAAATATAGAAACATTAATAATCACATGTATAAACAAAATGGTTCAACATTATAGAATACATAATGTTGGAAATTGTAATGTTATCCTCAAGAGCTCATGCTAAGACATTATACATAAATAGGTAAGGAATATTCCAAATAAAAAAAATAGTCTTTCTCGTGAGACATACTAATTCATTGATTGGATATAATGGTCCTCACATGTCAATTACATAGTATAATTCAATATTCAAATGAAAAAAATTAATAAAAGTTCAGTAAAAATTATTTATATAAATATATATTGAAAAAAATAACTTAAAATGTTCATATTTCTCCACAGTCAATAAATTGAGAAACATGATCATAATCAATCTAAATAAATATGGTGGATACTATTTGGAGTATATAATGATTATTTCATTAGAATTATAAACGGATTTTTACATCAATGACTATACATTTATAAAAACATTTGACACAATCATTGAAACATGAGGAAAATTTAATTTTCTATTGTAAAATATTTTTATTAAAAAACTATGAAATATTGATAAAATTATTTTCTTTTAAGTTAACATTGGAAACCTATAAATTTTTCATCAATGTAAATAATAATTAATAAAACAAGATTATTCATTAATTGGATAAAGGATAGAAAATTTAATTAAACACATTTAGAAATAAATGAATAATTCTCAATTTTGGAAAACAAAAAATGATTTCATTTAAACATTATTTTTAATTTAAAAAATTGGTAAAAACGGAATTATAAAATCATTAAATTATACATATAACATTGTTGAAAACATTTCTATGAAAATATATACATGGAAGATAAATATTTGTGATTGAATAGAATAAATAATGAAATTTCCCTCAAAAAATAATTTCAGACATTTGTAAACATAGAGAAATATAAATAATTGTAAAGAATGTAATTTAGATAAATTAATAGATATGATCAAAATAATTTTGTTTAAGATACAGATATTATATAATTCCTCCGACTATAACATAATAGTAATCAATCATTATTATGTTTGAGATTCTGAAATAAACAATTACATATTGTTCGATATTCCCCATATGTAATTGTATCCTCAAATATAATCAATTAATATATATTATAATAAAATTTAATAAGAATATAAATAAATATAATATCATTTAAGATCCACTTATAAAATTCGAGCACTATGTTATTTACAATTCCTTATTAACATCATTAAATATAATTATAAATTGCCTCACTAATCATTTAGGTTTATTTTTGTTAGTTTTGTACCTTGAATATTGAAAATGTTTCCATAATATATATATCCTTAAACATATCATAGTTATCACATTTAATAATAATAATAAATTTTATACCAATTCATATAAGGAAGTGATGAAAAATAAATTACATAAATTTTTTGAAAAGTTTGTTTATACAAATGCGTTGGTGGTGTTTCCAATTTTAAATGCATTGAAAAAAAGATTTCAATAATAATTTCATGTTATATAATCATAATTAATGTATAAATATCATGTCAATTCATTAATATATCATGATTACTATTATTTTAAATCATAAATAAAGAAGAAATCACATCGCTTCAAGGAGGAAGTTGTCCACTAGTAAGGATGAGAAATGTTAAAATATCACAAAGGATTGGTAGTTAATAGGGATGATAAGATCCTATAAATATATAAACATAATTTTACCATAATATGTTTTTTTAAAAGTAAATATTTCACATTAATAAAAAATGAACTAGGGTGATGGGAGATGACTATTATTCCTACATCGAGTTGGTTGTGGATGAGAGATACTGTAATTTCCCATCTAATATGAAATTACTATAATATCCATCCCATTATCCTAATAACATCTGAATAAAAAATTTTAAACTATTTTCTTTGTGGTTAAATGAATACAATTTATTTAAAGGACATAAAAGGTGAAATATAATTTGAGTGATTTGGTTAAGACCATTACCAATTCATTGAGAGGTATCTATGGGATTATACCTTATCCCTTCATATTATGGTATTAAGAGAAAAAACATATGATATATAACAAATTTAAGGATTACATATTTTTTACTATTTCAAAATAAATAATAAATAAGTACTGTGAATAAGGATGGAGAATATATACCATATAATTAGTGAAGGTAGGGACACACTTTGAATTATCGAAATTATTTAAATAATATAAAGACATTTTTTGTGAAACTGGAACCAAATAATATGTACATAGACATTAATATAATAGAGGTCAAAATATCTTTAAAATAATAGATTTAGAAAGTTTACTTTGATTCTTAATCCATATCTATTTGTTTAACCACCTCAGAAAACCCACTTTAGGCATCACCATTGTAATAAATTTTCACTATTTTAATTATTCATTATGGCCAAAAAATTATAGTAAATATATTACATAATAATAATAATTATAATAATTTTAAATAAGGAACCAACTTTTTATGAGTATATTTTTATATTTGAAAGTGGTTAATCTTTATATAATTGTGTAAAAATAATTGAAAAGTGTTGTTAGAAAAAATATTTCCTTAATGATAAAAATGTATTTATAGAAAAATTAATTATAATTTTTTTAGTGGAATTAAAATTATTATATTAAATTATTATATAGTTTTTTATTATAATACAAACGACTCTTAAATTGAAACTTTTATATATAACATTAGGATAGAGGGAGAAAACTAATATTTATTTGAACAAAATATTAGTTATATATTTAAAATGTTAAAAATATATTTATCACTTCAAAATTATATTTTCATATGAATTATAATAAATATTTAATTTATATTTGGTGTTGGAAAATATTTATTAGTATTCCATATTATTCATCTATCAGACTAATTTTAAAAAGTGATTATTTTCAATAAAATTAAAAAAAAAATCCTTTTTTACAAAAAAACAACTATTTTAGAAAAATCTAAAAAACTCACCACAAGATAATTTTACTTAATTATTTAAAAATTTAAATTAAATTCTTCATGTTAAAATTAAATAATTAAATAATTTATTTTCAAGTCACAATATTGAATAATTCTATGTAAATTTTCTTATTCTTTCTCTATAATGAATCTCATACTATAGTTATTGATCATGTGTCACATTCTTCCCTCCTTCAAAAATTTCATCCTTAGTATTTCTTGATTATTACATATTGATAAAATGTTCATATCTTTTCATTATAAATTCATTATGTATAAAAATTTCCTCCTCAATATTATGATTTCTCCATCATACATTTCTTAGTCGAACCATCCGATTCTGTTAAACTATTTCCATAATATTATGAATTTGTATAGGATATTAAAAAATTAAAAAATTAGGTTATAATAACATTTCTTCATAGGTTTTAATATTCTTTTTAATTTCATTTGAATTCTCAGTAATGATATATGAAATATATCTTGAACTATAGAGAGGCTATCTAGAACATGGAAATAGTTACCCACAATCGAAATTCATTCTAGAATTTCTAAAGGACTGATGTATTTAAGAAATAGTTTTCATTTCTTATTTAATATTATAAGACCCTTCTACAAATATACCATTATAAAAACATGATCTCCCATAAAATTATGAATCTATCCTTTAGTTATTTGACATATAATTTTATTTCTATGTTTAACTTCATTAATACGATTACAAAAAGTATTAAATTTAATCATTCTCTCATTACTTAGATCTTTGCCAACTAGATTCTGAACTCTAACCTCATCCAAACATGTTGATGTATTCCCCCACCTTCCAAACAATGCCTCACGTGGTTCCATTTTAATTAGTTTAATGAATCAATTATTATATGAAAATTAAAAATATGATAAATATAAGTCCCACATACCTTGAATGTCAAGGGAGAATAAAATAAAAATATATTATAAATCCTAAAAAGTTATGTAATATTGAACATCTATTTTCACATGATAGGTGATTATAAAATATAACTTTCCATCAAGAGCCTTTTGATTAATTTTCACTTATTTTTATGGAAACTATAGATAAGGATCTGATAAAATCACAATATGTGGACCCTGAATTCTCAAAAAACCTTAATATTGAGTCATTCAAGGTGACCAAGTGGTATATATTCTATGATAGGGATGAAATGTGTGGAATTAGTTTGCTGGTCTATAATAACCTATATGTTATAAATTTTTTGTAGATTATTTAGAAATAAAATGTAAAAGACCAAATTAAAACAAACCTTTTTAACATATGAATATGAATAGGTTCCATGGGTCCGTTAGAATGTGGTATTATATCCTTTTCCTATTGAAAAAAAAGAATCTAGATACATAGAATCCAATTTCTTATTTTATATTATCCCACAAGAAATTTCATTTCAAATCCAAATACATTTATGTACTACCAGTATGTATAGATAAAATGGTGCTATGAGATTTATATAAGAATGATCTTTTCATCTCAATAAATGATGGAGAACATAGATTCTTTTCAATTGTATATATACCATCTTCATAGATGATCTATTCCGAGTTCCCATCATTATCAACATTAATTTCCATTTTGAAATTGAGATCATCATGATGGGAAATTTTTATTTATCTTATTAGGATGATCTTCCTATCAATTGAAATATATTTTATGTTCCCCTTCATAAATTATTTTCATATCCCACTATTAATTATCTACTAATATAGGAGCTTTAAAAATACTCATTTCAGTTAGAACTCTAAAATATTTCTTAACAGATGCATCATTCACCTTATTTTACTTCCTTGGTTGGTATTATATAGAAAAATCATAATCCTTGAGTTGTTTTAATGATCATAACCAACTCATATTGATCTATTTCAATGATAATATTTATTTTAATCATATTATCTTTATAAATGTCACATTTTTTACCTTTGATGTATTGAATTCATACCTACAATGATAATATTACATCTACCAATTTAATATCATGGAATGGATAATTATATTATTGTGTCATTTACTACTTACTTGAGTAGAAAAAAACACCAACATTATTCATAAGGAAACATATAATTCCTTTTATTAGTTCATCACTATGTATCAAAAATCTATGCCTGCCTGATGGTTATGTAAACATCAGTGTGCTAACCAATCAGATACATTATCCTTCAAAACATTTATTAAATTATTATTTCTATATAAACATAACCACATTAAGCATAAAATTGATTAATCTTTTTTCTAATCAATTAATATTTTGAACAAATCATCGAAATTAACCTTATAATCCAAGCAAACATCATACATCATTTTTCTTCCTAACAACTAGCCATTCCATCACTGCATTTATCATTAAAAGGTCAAATGATACTCCATCATTAGAGAAAAAAATATGAAATGAAATATAATAAATCTATATATCTAATGAGATAACTTTTCTTTATAAAATATTTTCTCTAATTCTATTAAGAATAATTCAAAATTGACTCTTTTTATCCATAATAGAATTTAGATTAAATCACGACATCATCAATAAATACCAAAATAAAATAAATATGACAATACATAAATACTCTATTCATTAGATCCATTAAAAATTAGAATGTATTATTCAATACTAATGAAAATATACTGAATTCAAAATTTCAATACCTCCTATAATATATTATGTTTAGGATTTCTTCCTACATTAATTATAGTCAATGATACCCAGAAAAATGGACAATATTTAAAAATTATTTTGCTACTTTATGTTGCCCAAACAGGGCATCAATGCAGGGATGCATATAAAGTATATTTATAATAATTGACATTTCTCCATTATCAATGCACAACCTGATATACCCATTTTTTTGTTGATAAAATTATTCAGGGATCCCATATGGAAACACCAGGTTATATAAATCTATTATCACAAAACTCATGTTGTTTTTGGTATGTTCCAACAATTAAATAATATCTATCGTTTAGGGAGTCTTAGATTATTCTTTTTCATTTGGAGATACATTACTAGAAAAATCAACTTCACGCTTTTATGAGCATATAAGCAGTTCTTCAGTAAACTCAAAAACATTTCTTAAACAATATATACTTCCTCTATTTAAACTATACATTATAACCCATTGGTTTATTCTTCAATTATTATCCATTAATTTACTTAAGGAGTTAAATTATAGGTTGAGTTAGATGTGATTATAATAATGTAGTCTCACCCCAAATGATAAGGTATTATATATCTCCATAAAAATTCCCAACATCATTCTCCCAATGTTGAATTTTTATTTTATAATTTAATATGTAGTCCATACCAAGGATGTTTTTTATGTAAACCAGGTATATATTAATCAATATTAGAAATAAGTTATTTCTATGTTTTACATTGAGAAACTGAAATAAATATCCTTGTTGAAAAAAAATTCCCCCGGGAGACTTGCTCGAAAACTCTTTACTTATGGTGATCAGAAAATTTATAATTTTCTTAGAAAACATTTAATATATAAATGTGTTCTAATATCAAGAAAAAAAATAATTATTTAAATTTTTTGATACTGTTAATTTTTATTATACTATATCTTTAAGTTATTCAACTATAATTGAAATTATCGCATCATCTTAGCAAGGCTCCATTATTGATTTCAGAGGAAAATTCCCTTTTGGAGTGCAGAATTGCTACCAATAATTCCCCATATTCTAATTATTGGGGTATTTGAAAATATGTAACTTCTTCCTTGACCTTGAAATTAGGATCAAAATAAGCTTCCCTCTCCACACAGTAAGCAAACTCTCATTCCCGTTATTCACATTCCATGATGTATCTTTACATAATTATTACATGTTATAAATTCAACCCTTCCCATATTCCCCTTTACTGTATATCATTTTACAATGTTCTGAACCTCCCAATTATTATTTTTATTTTTTATAAAACACATGACAAGGATAAAACCTTCCTTGACATAATTAAACATGATATTATATCCTCATATAATGAAAATTTATGAGATTATAATAACATTAGAATGATAGAAATTTTTTATAAAAGATATGATAAATCTTACTCCGTAGATTAAATACACAATCCACAACTTCTATTAATGTCTTTGTAATGTCGGATTCATATTGAGTAACATTTTCTCTTCCTTTTTCTTTATATTAAGGAATTACATATCCATATCAGATATTTTCACATGAACAAAGTATTTTTCAAAAAATATCTAATAGAATGTATTTCTAACCATAATATTTATTTCCTCTAAATAACTAGTGATCTGGATTAATGAAATACATGTATTAGTATATTAATTAATATGATAACCCTACATGATAACATTTACTCTTTAACTACTTCCCAATTTGATGAAGATCTTCTTCATGGAATTTTTCTATTAATCAACTACTATTGTATTAGTTGTCTAATAGAATGATGGTGGTTTCTATCGCATGAAGTGGTATAACACTATTACACAATACATGGGATTAACATTTTTTTCTACATGGGTAGGGTTATTGTTTATAAACCTATTATATTATAATATTAAAGGAACAATTTTTTCAAATAAATCTCCATCTCTACTTATAGATTCATTTTCATTACTAGGAGAAAAATCCAAGCATAGTTTATGTTCATTATTAATATTTACATTCCTTCTTTTATGTAAAATTAGAAATTGAAATATACCAAATCATCGCATAAAAAATGAATTTTAAATCATATTATTAAATCTAAATTGAGTGTAAACCTAAAATAAATTGAATATTTTTGAAGAGATAATATCAAAATCATAAATATTATATCTTTGGGAATATCATGAAATAATAAAAATATTTTCATAACACTAATATTAGTTCCTAAAATGATTACAAATAAACAAATCATATATACAATGATTTTCTAGCATGTTTTGTATCCTTTGGCCCATTAATCAAGAAAAAGTAATAATTGAGTTTATAACCAATCCAGACAATTCAAAGTTGTTACTCCAAGGTGTTTCTACGAAACAATTACATCCATATTCCAGTTTCTAGAGAGGGATTCATTCTCTAAGAAAACACCACAATCTATACATTACATAAAAATTATGCAATTATCTTATACATAGATGAATTCTACGATTTTGTAATACGGTTAAATTCTCTAATAAATGTTTTAAAAAATATTTTTCCCATGATTATACAAATTATCTTTTGAAACCAACTATAACATCATAAATCTAAAAAACCAATGCTTCTGGTAACATTACTACATTTTCAAATGATAAAATATATCACATCATAAAGGACAGAATAGTTCTGTAGTCTAGGTAGGCTAGATACCTTCATGTTGGACACATTAAATTTGAATAAAATGAAAAACATATTAATATTGTAATGATTAAATTATCATATAATTGAGTATATCCCATAAATAATTCATAAATACCTTCTTGGTTACAACGAAATTAGAATACATAGAAAAACATTAGCTGAGATTCCTAGTAATGGAAATAATACAACATATTCTATAATAGGATAGATAAAGCACGAATATTATTATTGAGAAAAATAAAAAACAAATATTTAAGATAATTACTATCATTATTATATGGCTAAATCCATGAAATAAATATAAATATAAATAATCACATGCATAAAAAAATATCTTTTATAATTATAAATTACTTATTTATAGACATTATTATATTTTTCTCAAGGGAATATAACAAGACATAAAACATAAATTGGTAAAGTGTATTGCAAATACCAATTCTAGTTTATCGTATGAGACCTACTAATGACTCTAGGAGATATAATGGTATATTATTATTAGTTTCTAAGTCTAATTATTTCATCATAAGTAATAAATTAATAACAGTTAAATTCATAATCAACATAAACATTCATTTTGAAAATGTAGCTTATTTTTTTTTAGTATTTTACCAAATATATAAATAGAACAAAATGATCATAAGACACATAGAGAAGTAATGTGGATAGTATCTTTATATTATATCACCAATAAATCATGATAATCTTAAATGGATGTTGAAATTGATGAAAATAATCATTAAAATATCATTTCAGTCATTCATTAAAAACATGATAAATGTATTTTTTTATTTTTATTTCATTCTATATAAAAATATCTAGAATATTGATTAACTTATTTTCCTTGAAATTATAACTAAAACAAGTTATGGAATCCTCAAATAAATTAATTTTTATGGAATTATAAATTTTCATCCATTTAGTAAATTTCAAAATATTTATTCCTTTTAATCATTTTGGGTAAACACAAACGTACCTCATTTGGGAAAAGACTAGAAGATTCCATTAAAACATAATTTTTTAATGAAAAACATGGATAAAAATGAATGTAACCATTCTTACTAGAATTTATGAGGCATTTTTTAAGACCATTAATTAAATATAAAATAAAAATATTCCCAACTGGATAGAAAAAAAACTCAATTTTCTATAAAATTATTATTTCGAACATATAAATACATAGAAGAAAGTTAAATGAAAGGCAAATCCTAATTAATAGAAATAAATATAGGGGAATAATATTGTTTTATTTTATGATAAAAATATTATATAATTCTTTGACATAATTCATAATCATAAATAATATAGAAGAAATATGATATTGTGAAATAAGCCCTTATGTCAAGATCAACATAGCTTGTATAATCCTTAAAACAACTATTTAATAAATTTAAATTAATCAAATTACATACTACAACAATATTAAAATTCATAATATAATATATGTTCTAAATATAATATTTCAATACCATTTATTAATAATTTTTTATTAAAATTTTCATTTCTAAGAGTTAACATTTTCATTTTTCATGTGTGTTTCAATTAATTAGTTTTGGTTCTTGCATCTTGATATTCATTACATAATATATAGATCCTTAATAATTTAATATGTAATATATTTAATAATTATATTCACATTTTGTAACATTTATCTAAATTAGTGATTAAAAATGAATTACATAACTTCACAGTGACTGTAGTCTATACATATGCACAGGTGAGTTTCATGTTTCAATGGATGGAACAAAGGAAAAGTAAATAATAATTCAGTTTTATATCATAAATATGATACCATTAATATCATATATATTAATTAAAAAAAATTATTTCCATCAATTTTATTAACATTTTTGATATTATTGACATTGCTTCGTGGAGGTCGTAGTTCAAACATACACTGGAGAAAAGATATCAATTCCCAATTTATGTGAATATAAGAAAATAGATAAGATACTATAATGATAGATGAATAATTATTTGATAAATATCATATATAATCATTTAATACCTCATAAAAACTAATTATGCATGATGGAAATGGAAAATAAAAACATATCGATATGTGGATGTGGTACTTCACATGTGCACATAAGCTATACTTTCTTTTACGATTTGATGGAAATGAGGTAAAAAAATGGTTGTACCAAAATCACAAGAATATAATTGAATACTTATAACAATATATTCAATATTTTAGGAGAAATTCAATAGATTTATAGGACGTATAGGATAAAATAATCATTAATTATTTTTAGTAAAGTTAATTAATTATTATTTAAGAGACCACCTACTCCTTAAACATTATTCATTATTTGGTTTGCATAAGGAGAAAAAAATTATCTCATGAGTAAAATGGATGAAAATTAGAAGTTTTATATTTTATATTTATTATGTAAATGGGTATTTTTTTGATAAATTTAGGGAATGACTTTCCTTATATAAGTGAGTTGAGGGAGAGAGATTATATGACATGAATGATTTCAAAAATAATAATTAATTTTCTCATAAAAGTGGTTCCAAGTAAGAATGAAATATAAATTAATATAAAATTAGAAAAATAGATATTATTCCAATATCATATAAAATTATTATATCTAATTTTACCCTTTTCTATTAGATTAACCCCCGGTAATGTTATTTTATCACTAACTGTAGTGGTGAGTTTTTACTATTTTTACTATTAATTATAATAAAATATTTTTTGAAAATTAATTCAAATATTCAATATGATTATTAAAAATTAATAATAAAATTTAAAATATTTAAATTTATTATTTTTAATAATTAATTTAATTATAATTGCATAAAAATCAACATAAACTATTTCTATAAAAATGATTGTTATATGAATAAAGATGATATTACAACAAAATATAGTATAAATTTCCTGACCCAGAACCTAGTACCCCTAATTTAGTTCCTGTATAATTAAATTGAAATAATATAGAAGGAATTACATCTTAAAAGACCAAATATTTTTTTAGTATTGGTAAATAAAAAAATATATGATTCACATATTATATCAGAATACAAAAATTATAATATATTTTTTAGGGAATAATTTTATTCCCTCTAGAATATTACATCATATCAGTCATATTAAATTTCAATGAATCTTGGTGAAAAGAAGTAGGATAAGGGTGAGATGAAATTCACAATAATGGTTCAGTACAATGGATACATTCATGAAACAATAAGAATAATAAATATGGTAAGGTAAATAAATGAACACATATTCTATTTGAATAACATCACTATCACTATTAGATAATTAATAATAAATTTGGAATGTTACATAACTAAAAATACAATCCATTTATTTATGCTGATGGTATTAGATAGATAATTCATAAGGAATTTGTCATGGTAAATAATTGAACACACATTCTATGCAATCAGTGATCTGAGATTGAAATTTACGAAGAGAAAATATCACTATGAAAATCTCAGGGATATTAATAATAAATGAAAATTTTAAAATTATTATATATTGGATTTTATGTTTCTCAGGAACATGATACATTTACCATCAAGAACATTAATAAAATGTTTGATAAAATACTAAGTGAAATTTAATTTAACTATGGTTATCCAAAAGATTTCTCTCATGGCACTACTGATACATCATGGGGATTTTAATAATGGTACCCAATCCATGTAAGGCATGTATAAATAATTCCTCTTTTGTCAAAAAGTAAATTTAATTTATAATTAATTTTCTTTGTAATATAATATTTTTATTGAGTACGGAATATGAATTTCACTATATTTCCCTACAGAGAAAATAACATTCAATATTGAACATCGTATTTTTTATTGATATAAATTTTAAGAAATAAACAAATACGTGATAAATTATATAGATAATCTATGGATGTTTTATATATAATGATCACAAGAATTTAATAATTCCAGGTGATATTAATTACAATAAAAAAGAATATATGAAGTGAATGTAAACTCTATCCTAGGTCAATAATATCATAGTTCATCTCAATAAATAATAAGGATATTATGAGTACATCATATACTCAATAGAGTAATAATAGTTGGTTATTTTCATTGATGAATATAAATACTATAAATATATTATAAAAAACAATAATGATGAAAATATCCTTTTCATTTTGGACTCACTTTTTAAAACATTGAAAATTTATATAAATTTCCTTGAATATCACGTTTAATATTCTATGTATTTAATGGATATAATAGAAATAATTTTGATAAAAAATTCATTATAAATAGGAAAAGAAAGATTCAATGAAATGATAGCCATGTTAGTGGGTAATTCCATACATGTCATACATGTTAAAAATAACACTTCTGTTTCAGTGTAGTATGATTAGAAGTGTTCATTGTCTGAAAGGTGACGAGAACAATAAGTCGAACAAATTTTAGAAAAAATAAATGGATTAGATTATATAGAATAATTCATTTTAATTGTTTTAAAAATATATGAAAACATTTTAATAAAATATGGTTTTGGATGAAAATAGAATTCTGATTTGAGAGAGAAATGATGTCAAATTTTATTAATATAATTTTTCCAATTATATTAAAATAATTTTTCCAATTATATAATGTTAAAAAGAGTAGAAAATGGTACTATTTAGTGAAAATAAAATTATTATTTAAAGGAGAAAAAATTAAATGTGATTTTTTAGAAAATAATGAAATAATTTCCTTTAGTTGAAACTCAAGAGTAACCACTAAAGATTAAGATGAGACAGCGAAAGAAACCCTTACAGTGATCAAATGTTACTGTGAGAATTAATTAATCAATAAATTATGTGTATCAATCATAAACCACCATAAATAGGTTTAAATTTATTTTAATATAATAATATTATTTTTACACATAATTTTAGAATATCAACGGTAATAAAGAAGTAATAAACCACAATGAACAGAATTTTAGTTATGAAATTCATTAACTCTTTTTAATTAACAAGTCATATAAATTTGGATGAAATAAATAAAATTAAAACATACAATAAAATGAATATTGGAGTATTCATTATGTTAAAAGTGAAATTGAAAGTATATATTGTGAATAAAATAATCAAGGTGCATAATATTACAATATTCATCCATGAAATTCAATAGAGATTATATTTGTTACCCTAAGCTTTATTTTGGTTAAAAAGTCTTCAACCACTACTATTGTGGTTTTAAACCTATTATTAACTTTTAAAAAAACCGTATTAATATTTATAATATCATATATGATCCGTTTATAACATCTTATTACCTATTCATTTATAATCTATCATTATTTTTACTATTTTGGGTGTTAACTTCCATGTTATCTCATGAGGGATTTTTTAAAAAAAATAAAGTTCTTGCATATATTATACAATTATATCATATAATGAATAATAATAATTAAATATTTATAATATTTATAATTTAATTATTCATTTAAACCCAATCCTGAAATATGGTATTATGAAATAAATTGTATAATGTTCATGGAGACAACATTCAATATATACGCATGAGTTAGATTTTCACTTTTAAATGATGATTATGGAAAGAGGTGTGTATCATTTTATTCTTCCATAAATATACGAATATATTTAAGAATTATTTTTAAATATACATATATATACATCATCAATGTGGTTTGGTAATGAAAATAAAGTCGCATTGTTTCATGGTGGCGGTATTCTATATATACATGAACCATATTATATACTTTAATTTAGTGAAAAGGTAAGAAATAATGTAATAAATACTAGCAGAAAATAAAGATTAATAAATATGAAATATCGTAATTATTTAATTTATATATCATATATTGATTATCATTAACCATATTATATTTCATGTAAAACATTAGTGAAGATGAATAGTATCACTTCAATTAGTGTTAGTCTGACGTACACCCGATCAATGTTATGGTATCCCCTATGGAATGGAATATAAAATGATATATATATATATATATTATGGTTAATCTATAGGTATATTTATATTATATATATCAAAAATATAATTTAGATAGATCAACATAAAAAACTGGAAGTGGTTGTAATGGAAAAATGAGTAACATCAACTCTTGAGGAAATAGTTCACTATACACATCAATGTGGATTTCATAACCTATTTTATCAAAGTGGAGATGATTTTTGGTGAATAAATTACTATAAAAAAATCACATTATATGGAATATATTGGGTTTATTATATAATCATGGAAAAAATTAAATATTGAATGCAAATAATGAAAAAATATATAGACCATCATTGGAGAACATTATCCCATCTTTATATGTCCTCCTTTGGAATGCACCAAATATTTTCTTGGTTGTACTTATGGAAAAAAAGATTCTAGGATTATTGGATGTAATTTGGAAATTGTTTATTTGGTATCAGAAAGACCAATTTTTTTTATGGTTTGAATTAGTGTGGACATGTGGTTTCCTTCTATAAGTTCTGTGAGTGGCACCCTAGTATTATTTATTTTGAAATTTTTTATCATACCCACGTTTTTATCAGTTCAAATGCCTCTAATATTGGTTATTCCCTATCCTATCATATATAAGGAAGAAATAGGACCCTCAAATTTGGTTTTAATGGTTTCTAGGTTATTTTTACTATTATTTTCTTAGTTAAACCCCCTTGTAAATCCATTTTTACCTTAAATGTAGTAATTGTTTTTTACTATTTTTACAATACATTTTGGTGAAAAAGTAAGTTATAATTATTATAATTTAGAAATTTCTATAATTAAATATATGTAATAATTTTTTTTTAAATTGAAATAAAATAAGTGACAAGATTATTTTCAAATTAATCCCATAGAATTGATGAGAATTTGGGTTGCTGAAGTGAAAATGTTCTACAATTTACAAATTTTTAATATCTAAATTCAATATTAAAATGAAAAAATGTAATAAACGTGATAAATTGAATTTTTTTAAATTATGTTAAATTTAAACCAAGTATAAACATATTTTATAAATTAATATTGTTTAAACGAAAATGATGTTTTATATTGAAATCCAAATTTTTTAATATTCATTAAAAAAAGAAACATTTCACAACAAAATTCCAAAAATTCACCATAATATTATTTTTCTAATTATAATTTTAAAAATATAGTTTATTTTTCATATAAATTTTCAAAAAAAAATTATTATTTTTAAATTATACACCCAATGAGAGACTAAGGCATCTATTAAAAACATAGAATTTCCGAAAAAATTTCTTTTGTTTTAAATAATTTCCGTTTTATTTCAGATAAATAGATTTCTCATAATAATTTTAAACTACATATTTTAATTATATATTTAATCATATTCCTATATTGTATTTCAATATATAAGTGATAATTATCATATTAAAAAAAACTAACAGTATATTATTTTTTCGAGGAAACTCAATCTTATCTGTAATGCAAGAAATCGAAGAAACTCATTGTTACATATATCTTAAACAATCAATGAAATTAAATACATAATAAAATAAATATATAATAAATTCTTCTAGTGTTATTGTGTGTTATGAAAATTTTATTTCATGTCATATATGATGTAAAATAAAATTTTATTATTTTAGAATTTCTTAGTTTTATATTATCCCCAAATTAAATAAATTGAATCGTCACAATTTAAACATGATCTATAAAAATTTGGTTTTTCAATTTTGAAATACCATTTTTGCAAAAACCGCATCGATGAGGGGTTAATAAAATATTCTATTAATAAAAGATATAGTGATGTAAAAAGGTCGTATGGAATAACTTATAACGTGGAATCTATATAAAACAACATTAGTGAAATGTGAATATATGAACATAAAAAAAGTGTAAAAAAATTATCTTGTTTGATTGGGTTTGTTGATCTCAATAAATTTAATTTACAATGAAATGTTAATGTCTTAAACAAAGAAAATCAATGACATTTTAAAATACCATATTATTAATAGGATATTAATGTAGTAGGATAACATTTTTGTTTCAAGTTTATTTTACTAAAGTTGAGGAATTTCATTTCTATTTATGATTTCAATGAAAAATAATTACATGATACTTATTTATTTCATAATAATAACTTCATAATTTTGGTTTTTTTGATCAATTTTTAATTCATTTGTTACACTAGGAAATAAATATAAAAAATGATTTTCTTATGCATGAAGAACCAAAATTCACTTTTAACCGACCGTAAAATCCATTAAAGTGTATAATTTACTTTTATTTGTCTCTAATAATTATCTAAATCTAATATGGATACAAAAAAGGTTACAACTATATAAAATTAATCTATAAACTTAAAACGTAACACTATAAGGCCCCAACCTTAAACATTACACAATATTGAATTAAATAGATAATTCACATTTATGATCCTTTCAGGTTTAGAGTTTTAGAGAATTAATTCATAAAATTTACATTACAACATGAATATTACATGTAGTCAATTCTACTCAGTATCCATTTTTTTCATAAAATACAAACACCTGAAAAAATATTCATGTCTAGTTCCATGTTTTAAACATCATGACTTATCCTTTATCCCATATTTCACCATTATTAATCTTTATGTCATGTGGAAAACATTTCAAAAACTTGGGATGAGCATAAAAAGCTCAGTAAGGGATATAAAATAAATAATGAATACATTAACCCATCAATAAAGACAAAACAACAAAACCATACTTTTTAATCATAACATACCTCATGAAATCATATGATTTATGAACAACACAAAGAAATCATAAATCATATCAGTAAAAAACTACATAAATAACATACATACATTGTAGCTATCACAGTTACAGAGGGAGTCACATTTGGAATACCCATCACAGTATATTCCCTAAATCTTTTAGGAGAAACATTAATGTTTACCTCCGTCACATTCCCCAATGCATTGGAGAGCTATCTCGGGCTCACCTGCCTTATGTTTTTCATGGAACCCCCCATATACGTAAAAAATTCCCAATGGCCATAACATATTCATAACCCATAAAACAAATATAATGTAAAGATAACATTGCAATCACAATATATCATTTCTAAATATTGACAAAATCAAAGCCTTTATCAAACCATTTAAAATATTTAATGAATATATTTTTGAAGCAAAGTGTCCCATACCACCTTTAATCATTTGAAAGAAATTTAATTTTTATAACATTCATGACCATATGAATAAATCCTTAAAACCATTTTTAAAACATGGAAATTAATGTGAAATATTTAGAAGAACAAACCTTTAAAACATTTTAAACAATATTTTTGTAACAGAGTTTAACAAAATTAGTGATCCTAGAATAAAAATAATTGAGGAATAAAATGTAATAATAACTTCATAATATTATGATATAATATGCCAAAGGACAGTATATACCCCATATAGGAGTGAATTGGTGCATATCAACAATGAAGTCTCAATGGAAATGTAAATTGAGACGAAATCCTTTATAAAGATGGTATCCTCAGATTAAAGGTAAATCATTTAAATAATTATGTGTGAAAAATATAAATACACCCAATATAAGTTGATATTATGTGTAAAACACTCATAGTTTATTCACACATATTCATATCATGACAAAATCAAGAAGTAGATGTTTAACCCAAAAATTGAAATTGGGTTAAGAAGTTTTCTTACAGAAATTCGATAGCCTAACAACGTCACATTAAAATTCAGTAAATAAGTTTATGAGAGAGAAAGGGATATCTCATAACATGGAAAAAATTTTTACATCAATAAGGATATAAGAGAACATATCCCAACATAATAATATGTAAATCAAAAGACATAACATAAAGAAGTCTTTTAAAAATAGGAGGGTGAAAGGTTCCCTTACCAATTTGGTAACTTACGAAACATACACACCATGAAAGAATGATCACACAATGAATATTTAAATACCCATAAATTAAATTATAATACATAAATAATACAATCAAGTGCAGTACATCCACCACACCAAAGGAAATAGTGGCTAATATAGCATGAATCTCACGGGAATAAAAAGTGAGATGAAAAAAAACTATACCATGTTATAATCAATCGAGTCGTATGAGAAAAAGTTAATAACCATCAAATGAATCACAGAATAGCATGAATATAAATTTAATCATTATAATATATATCAAATAGAAGTATACAATATACCATATGAAATAAATAAGTGGTGAACAACGGAAATCTCACGGAATTAAAAGTGAGAGAAGATATCTCTTACCTCGTGTCCAACATGACTTTTATGTTCCCTGTTATTCCGGAATAATAAACATAAGTTACTTTCTATAGGATTGATAATATTTTTAATTTTTTTTATTACTTTTATATCACTTATTACCTTGCAATAAAAGTTAATTAATTATTTGAGTTCATATCAGACATTTTGTCAATGTTTGGAATTTGAGTTAAAAATGAACTTGTTATAATTACAAATTGTCCATGTGGTCAAAACTACATTGTCTACAGAATTGATATTAATGATTTTGAGATCATATATATTAAATATATCCATTATATGCATTTATTTATATTAGTACATCACATTTGGAGATAAGAAATAAAATGCATCGTTGATGGAGTTTGTAAGTCGTACGTACACATGAATGCTACCTTCATTTCTATTTAATAATTAATGGAATGAAAACACAATGATAAGTAGGTATAACATAATTATAGTATAATATCATGTGATATATATGTTATATAATTTCATTAACTCTATCTTTATACGTTCCACATATGTAAAGAATGAGTCATATGACCTTGAGGGGGTGGTAGTCCGCACTTCCTCAAATAAAATTTTTGTGTTTACACATATTGGAAGGCATAAAGTTATGTCTGTAAATAAAAATTACAGAAAAATAAAGAAAAAATATATATATCTTATATAAATATAGTTCCATCTTATTGGCCACCATAAGAGGCGTTAGGAGATAATTGAACAATCATCGCTTCGTGAGGCATTAGTTTCCCATTCACAGATACAGTATGTTCATCATCCATTAGATTGAGGTGTGTGTAATTTAGTTCGAATACTTCTCATAACAACATCTTATTATAATTAATATACTGGATTTGTTATAAAATAATGGAATAAAAAGAGTTTTTGGGGTTAGAGAAGTAAAATAAAACAAAAGAACTTAAGAGAAGACGTTACTTTTAAATCATGTAACTCCCTTTGGATTGAACCAAAATGGTTTATTGAAGTGATTTCTGACTAAATTAAGGCCTCTAAGATTAAAAGAGGGATTTTTGGAGCTTAATTTATCAGAGTTTGGACGAACCAAAAGTCTTGATAGGTGTGAGAAATTGGTTAGAAGTGAAGACTTTTTATAAGGGAGAGGAGGGGCTGTTTAGGAAAGTTTGAAAAAATTATTTTATTATAACCACCTAATTGGTTTTAAAAGGTAAAATATTAATTAATATAAATTTTAAGATGACTCATGGTGGAAATAAAATAATCCAATAAGAATTGGACAGTTTTTGGATATTATTTTAATATTTATAATCTTATTAATTTAAATCATTTATTAATGAGGTAAATATTGCATCATTATTGTGTCATAAATAATTTAATTTATTTGATGTCCAAAAATTTAAAAAAAAATACCAGGATGTATGAAATAGTCTTAGCTTTAAAAAAAATATTTATAGTCGAAACTATAACTTATATAACCCTATATAATTTTTTTACTAAAAGTTATTTTTTATGTCATTTTTGTATTTACATTAAATTATTTAATATAAAATGTCATTATTACTCCCATGTGGCTCCATGGGGTCCCAAATTCCACCCAAGGATTCCCATTTTCGGATATGTATTAACTAATAGGATTAAGACACTTGTTAGGGCTATTTATTCTTATTATAATATTATATTTTACCCTTATTTATTATTTTAACCTTTTAATCATGGTAAATAAAATACTTACTGAAATAAATATTTAAAATGTCCAAAAATAAAAGATACCCATTTACAAAATTTGGACCTAATGATTCCAAATATGAAATCCATTTTTTCAAATTCAATACCCAGAAGTGGTAGAAATTAATTTTAAATTAATTTCTGCTGTTAAAACTAATAGCGTGTTTTTAAGAAATAATAACTATCAAACGATTCACACTTGTTTATGTCCAATTTCAAAATGAAATTACATCCATTGAAAAAAAAATTATATTAAATGATAGAAATATATTCAAATTAAACTTCTAACCAAATTAAAAAAATTATATAACCATATAAATAAATTATATTAATAGGCACTTATGAATTAAAATACAGTAATTTTCACTATTCATTACAAAAATGAACCTTATTAGAAAAATACCAAAACATCATTCAAAGTAAATTTTTGTATCCCAATTCTAAAGAAGAATTTTATTTTGTCAAATAGAACATATAAAATTTAAAAAATCTATATTTAAAGAGGGTTCATCATTAAAAGACATTAAATCAACCATTTATTGAATATTAGAGTATTTATGCTTAAAATTGAATTCATTACTTATTTTAAGCGTCTAACATTAATTGAATAAATGTAAAAATATTCAAAAAACATGTATAATGATATTGTAGTTAGTTCTATTAATTCCTACCTATATAATGTCTAGGCGTTAACTACCATTTAAAATAATAATATTATATTATTAGTGTGCAACGTAAGATTTCAAAGAAACTCATTGTTGTATATCGAGTACGCCATCGAACATAACACCCCCTTTAAAGTAGAATTAATATTTAATTCAAATATATTAATAAATATGATAAATTTCATGTTCTTTATATACCTGTGATGTCACATCTTTCCCCCATTTTTGGAAATTGCGTCCTCGCAATTTTAAAATTGGGCACGAAAACATCATTGGAATCCCACATCATAAAAAGAGTGAATAAAAATATCACTTTAAAAGAATGAAAGAGAAGTCAAAAGGTCACGTAAGATAATCCATACTCGGATTCCATGTAGGAAAACGTGGATATAGAAGAGAGAAAAAACAATCATGTTCTGATAGAGAGTGATAGAGAACAAGATTAGGAGAAAGTTAACAACTAGAAAATCACAAACATATGATGTGTTAAACGTTCTTTGATTGCCCAGTAGAAAAACATAAAACAACAATGCTTTTGTTTTACATTATTTTTCATAATTTTGAGGAATTAATTTACTACATAGAATAAGAACATAATGACATATACTTACCTTCAGCTAGAGTTTCATCCTTTAATAAGTTTCTACCAAAACCATATCTTTTCTCCAAACAATGACTAATCAAAAGTACTTGGTCATATTAAAAGCACATGAATCATATTATAGAGAATCTAATAATCCAAAAAAGAAGAACTATATACTTCCCTTTTCATTATATATTAACTAAAACCAAAATGGTTAGTACGAGATCATATAATCTCCAAAAAGGATAATCCTTTATAAAAAAATTAACACTCTTCATCACCAAAATTCAACAAAAAGTACCCAATGTCCAAGAAATACCATTCAATACCTAATTGTCCATAAAATTTATCAAAATACTTCAAACTATGATTGAATCCCAAAACTCAGAAGGTTTTAATTCCATAATCTCCCATAGTAAATCATAACATTTATCACCAAATATAATCGACTACTCTTAATGTCTCATACTGAAGTGTAATTACCTTAATCACATATTATCTATGATAGGTTTGTCATTTCCATACATAACCCAAATATCCATATTTCCAAAATAAAACATAAATTCTTCCAAAAATAATATTTCAACCATTACTCCACAATTTGAATCCCATAGTTTTCCATTTTCCTTAGGTAGATAATGTTCCCCAAAAGAGAGAACGTCTTCCAAAATAACCTTAATCACTTAATCATCAAATCATTTTCCTATACTAAGGATATCCATTTGATAAAACAAAACGTCCCAAAGTTAACTTATTCTTTATCCATAAATATACTTAACATAAAAGAATAAGTCAAACTAACAAGGGACTTCACGTAGGCCAGTGGTAGACGATTCACCCTTGTCACCCTTCGGTTGTGGGTTCGATTCCTTCGGCCTTTCCAGACGTGACAAGTTTTCACCTATCCTATGGGGTTTCCTTTTTTATAAAACTCAAAAATAAACCTAACATGTTTTAACCTTAATGGGTTTACTTATACCTTTAATTTTCATCCCAAATCATTATGATCTCCACATATTAAATCTTGATGTATTATATATAATGTCATTTTTTTTTTAATTTCACCACCATATGTTAAAATGAAATGGTACCCAGAATTAATAACATCATACCTTGATCATGGCGTCCACTTGTTTTAATCGTTATATTGTTCACTTAGGTAGAAGGTCCATTCATTGAATCAATGATTTAGAGATCCTTCAAAATCATTTGATTCATTAATCCAAATACACCTTGTACAACATGAGTCATATGGGTGTTCACAGAAAAACATTTTTGTAAAATAATCATGCATGAAATATAAATTTAAACCATCTGATAAAACATGATTTCTATAAAACAATCAGAAAGAATTTTAATTAATAAACTCAATTAATGGTTATTTTAAAATCCCATATGTATGTGATGAGAGACAATATTTTAAATGAGAATATAAAGAGGTTGTTCAAGGGTCTCCTTCTTCACCACCTTTCTCAAAATCATAATATTCTTCAAAATCTTGTGATAAAGTAAAATATTCGAAAATTCCTTGAAAATATTTAACATTCTTGAAAATATGATAATATTGTGAAAATAGGATTTGTTTAAATACAAACCATGATCCACGATGTTATCAGGGTATAGTGGAGGTGTTTGATATCTCAAACAATTCCATTAAAGTGATTTTTATGTTTCAAAAAGTTTCACAATCATCCGAACATGACTTTGTAATAATTATTGCAAGAAAGTCATCAAGAAGAGATATGAATGTCATACGAGATCATCCTCCTTTCATTTGTAACATACATTCTTTGATTTTAAAAACATTTTAAATCAAGTATTTAACTGAAATAATAAACATAGGTACTAACCATGTGTTTAACGAAAACTCATAATCACTAAAGTTGTCTAAAATGACCTCTGATGCCAAATATAAGGACGCAAACTTAAACATTACATAATATTTAATTAAATGGATAATTAACATTGAGTATTGTTCCAGGTTTAGAGTTTTAGATAATTAAGTCATAAAATTTACATAACAAAGTGAATATTACAAGTAGGATGTTCTACTCACTATCCATTTTTTTCATAAAATAATAACTCTTGAAAAAAGATTCATGTCTATTTCCTTGTTTTTAGACAACATGACTTATACTTGATCCCATCATTGACCCTTATTCATCTTTAATTCCTGTGGAAAACATTTCAAAAACATGGGATGAGCATAAAAAGCTTAGTAAGAGATATAAAATAAGTAATCAACACATTATCCAATCAATAAATACAAAACAATGAAACCATAATTTTCAATCATAACATACCTCATGAAATAATTATAGTTATGAACAACACATATAAATCATAAATCATATAGGTAAATTATGGCATAAATAACATACATACATTGTAGCTATCATCTATACAGAGGGATTCATATTTGGAATACCCATCACAGTATATTCGCTAAATCTATTAGGAGAAACATTAACATTTACATCCATCACGTTACCCAAAGCATTGGAGAGGTATCTCAGGCTCACTCGACCTAAGGTTATCACAGAACCACCCATATACATAAACAATTCCCAATAGTCGTAACATATTCATAAACCATAAAACAAACATAATGGAAAGATAACATTTCAATCAATATATATCTTTTCAAAATATTGTCAAAATAAATTCTTTTATCAAATCATTTAAAATATTAAATAAAGTGATTTTTGACTCAAAGTGTTCCATACCACATTGAAGCATCTAAAATAAATTTTATTTTCAAAACATTCATGCCTATATGAATAAATCCTTAAAACCATTTTTAAAACTAGAACATTAATGTGAATGATTTAAAAGAATAAACCTTTAACACATTTAAAATGATATTTTAGTTAAAGAGTTTTTAACAAAATGAGAGATCCTAGAAAACAAATAATTGAAGAATTAAATTTATTAATAACATAAGAATATTATGAGAATAAATGTATTCATGATATAATACTCCAAAGGACAGTATATAAACCCTATAAGAGTTAGTCGTTGTATATCAACCATGATGTCTCAATGGAAATGTAAATTGAGACTAAATACCTTATAAATACGACATCCTTAGATTAAGGATAAATAATTTTTATAATTTTGTGTTAAAAATATAAATACACCCAATATAAGTGGATATTAAGTTTAAAACACTCATAGGTTCTTCACACATATTCATAGAATGACATAATCAAGAAGTAGATGTTTAACCCCAAAATTTAAACAGGGTTAAGAAGTTTTCTTATAGCAATTTTACATCCAAACAGCGTCACATTAAAATTCAGTAAATAATTTGATGATAGATAAAAGGATATCTCATCACATGGACATAATATTTACATATATATGGATATAGGAGAACATATCCCAATATAATAATATGTAAATTAAAATACATAACATAAATAATTCTTTTAAAAAGAAGAGGGTGAAAGGTTCCCTTACCGATTTGGTAACTTATTAAACATACACCCTATGAAATAAAGATCACACAATTAATATGTAAATACCCATAAATTAAATTATATTACACAAATAATACAATCAAGGGTAGTGCATCCACCACACAAAATGAAATAGTGGATAATATAGCATGAATCTCACGGGAATAAAAAGTGTGATGAAAAAAAAACCTTACCACGTTGTAATCAATTGATTCGTTTGAGAAAAAGTTAATAACCACAAAATTAATAACAGAACCCCATGAATATAAATATAATCATGATAACATATATCAAATGTATGTACAAAATACACCAAATGCAATAAATATGTAGTAAATAATTGAAATCTCACAGAATTAAAAGTGAGGTATGAAATCCCTTACCACGTGTCCAACTTGACTCCTATGTTCCCTGTTCATCCTGAATAATAAAATTATGTTAATTTATAATTGATTAATAACCTTTTTAATTTTTATCATTACTTTTATATCACTTATTACCTTGAAATAACAGTTAGTTAATTATTTAAGTTCATATCAGACATTTTGTCGAGGTCCCGAATTTGAGCTAAAAATGAACTTGTTATAATTACAACTTGTCAATGTGGTCAAAACTCCATTATCTCTATAATTGATATTAATTATTTTGAGATCATATATATCATACATATCTAGTATAAACATGTATTTATATTAGTAGATAACATTTTAAGATAAGAAATGAAATGCACCGTTAATGGAGATGGTAAGTCATACGTACGCATGAACGCAACTTTCATTTCTATTTTACATTTAATGGAATAAAAAAGTAATGATACTTTGGTATATTATAATATTATATGATATATATGTTACATAATTTTATAAACTCCATCTTTATACATTCTATGTATGCCAAGAACGATTCATATCACTTTGAGGGGGCGGTAGTCCGCACTTCCTCAAATGAAATTATCGTGTTTACACATATTTGAAGGAATAAAGTTATGTTTGTAAATAAAATTACTGAATCATAAATAAAAAAACATAATATATATCATATATAAATACAGTTCCATTTTAGTGGCCAGCATAAGAGGCGGTAGGAGATAATTGAACAATCATCGCTTTGTGAGCCGTTTGTTTTCCATTCACAAAAACAATATGTGCTTCACCAATTATATGGGGGTGTGTGTAAGTGAAGTTAGAATACTTCTCATAACAACATTCTAGTATATTTATGATATTGGTTTTGTTATAAAATAATGTAATAGAAAGAGTTTTGGGGGTTGGAGAAGTAAAATAAAACTAAAGAACTTAAGAGAAGACGTTACTTTTAAATCGGTTAACTCTCTTTGGATTGAATGAAAAGGGTTCTGTGAAGTGATTTATGCATAAATTAAGGATTCTAGGATAAATATAGGGATTGTGGGAGCTTAATTTATTAGAGTTTGGACGATCCAAAAGGCTTGAGAGGTGTGCGGAATAGGTTAGAATTGAGGGGTTTTATAATGGAGAGGTGGGGCTCTTTAGTAATGTTTGAATCAATTATTTTCGTATAACCTCATCTGTAGTTTCAAAAAGACAAATATTCGTTAATATGAAATTTAAGATGACTAATGGTTGAAATAAAATAATCCAATAATAATTGGACTAGTTTTGGATATTGTTTTAATATTTATAATCTTATTTATTTGAATCCTTTATTAATGAGGTATATGTTGCATCATTATTGTGTCATAAATAATTTAATTTATTTTCTGTCCAAAAATTATAAAAAATTATAATGTTGTACGAAATATTTTTAGATTTTTGAAAAATATTTATAGTCAAAATGATAACTTATATAACCCTATGTAAAAAATTTATTTACTAAAAGATATTTCTTTATGTCATTTTTTGTTTACTTTCAATTAATTATTATAAGATGGCATTATTAATCCCATGTGATTCCTTGGGGTCCCAAATTCGACCCAAGGATGTCCATGGTCAGATATATATCTTCCAATAGGATTAGGACACATGTTAGGGTAATTTAATATTAATATAATATAATATTTCACCATTATTTATTATTTTTACCTTTTAATCATGGAAAATAAAATATTTACTGAAGTAAATATTTAAAATGTATAAAAATAAATGAAACAAATTTACACAATTAGTACCTACTGATTGAAAATATAGAATACATTTTTTTAAAATTTAGAACACAGAAGTGGTGGAAATTAATTTAATATTAATTCCCGCTGTTAAAACTAATTGCGTGTTTTTAAGAAATAACAACTATCAAAACATTGACACTTGTTTATGTCCATTTTCAAAATTAAATTTCATCTAATGACCAAAATAATATTAAATGGTAAGGATATATTCTAATTACAATTTAAAACCAATTAAATATATAATATAACCATATAAAACAATTATATTAATAAGAAATTTTGTATTAAAATACATTACTTTTCACTATTCACTAAAAAATGAACCTTTTTAGAAAAAACAACTTCATCCAAAGTAAATTTTGGTGTCCTGGTTCAAATGAATAATTTTATTTTTTTCAAATAGAACACATAAAAGTGAAAAAATCTATATTTAAAGAGGGTTCTCCCTTAAAAGGTGGTAAATCGACTTTTTTAGTTAATATTAGAATATTTATTCTTAAAATCGAATTATTTACTTATTTTAAGCCTCTAACATTAATTAGATGAATGTAAAAAATATTCAACAAACATGTATAATCATATTTTAGTTAGTTCTATTCATTCCCACCAATAGAACAGCTAGGCGTTAACTATAATTTAAAATAATAATATTATATTATTTCTATGCAACGTAGGATTTCAAAGAAAACCATTGTTTCATATCTGGTACGCCGTTGAACATAGCACCCCCTTTAATGTAGAATTAATTTTTAATTCACTAATATTAATAAATATGAAAATTTAATTGTTCTTTATTTACCTGGGATGTTACAAACACCATTGGGTTCAGAATTAATATTTTTTTCTAGTCATTTAACTAAAAATAATGATATTGACCAAGAAATTTCATAGTTTAGGGTTAGGTGTTAAACCCTAATCATTCTTAGGCCATGGGTTTAAGCTCGGTGGCCTTACAATATGTAATGGGATTTCACCCATCATATGTGTTTTCTTTTTTTATAAACAATATAAATATAATTACAATAGCATTCACAATATAAAATATGGTAGATATCCTTCAAATAAACATAATCATTAAATAAAATTTTAACTAATAATATAAAAACAATTTAAATTTTATTCCAATGTCTAATAATAATACATGAATTTTATTACAATTTCATTGATCATTTTCTTTTAAAAAATAGTTTCCAATACATTTATGTTCATTTCTACAAAATGAAATGACATTATTCCTCATCTTCTAAACAAATGGGTATTATTTTCATAAGTTTCTCATAAAATGTACTTAATCATGTGTCATTACAACAAAAATATATATTAAATGGATGTTTAAGTCATTGAACAATTGATCATCCTTAAAATCATAACTATGATGGTATTCATAGCTCTGATGATAATGTATACTTATGTGCACAAAATCCGTTGATGTTTCATGATTCTTCTAACCGAAACATAATTACTAAAAAACTTCAATAATTTTTTTCTTGATTCTCAAAAATTAATACCCTATCCATTATATTTTAAAAATGGTCTTTCATTATTCTAGTGTTTATCTGATGGATGACGGAATTTACTAAAACCATAAATAATAGTGTGATCATAAATAATCATAGTGTAAAAAACATATAATAATTTATAGGAAGTCAAAATCAAGGCATTGTGATTCAATATATGTTCCCAAAGGATAAAACATGTTTATACGTTGTCATAACCTATTCGGATCATTCATAGTGTTTTGTAATTAAAATTACACTTTTCCTATGAATATCCCCTAGGAGTGTCAAAATAGGTTTGTAGTAAGGCTTATTGTTACTTTTAGACAACTGGGTCAAGAAAAATGTGCCCTTTTTAGAGTAATTACCCATTGGTATATCGGTGGAAGAACTACATCAACATATAGTATCCATACAAGGATTTATTTATTCAAAAACCAAAAAATCTAAATGATATCAGAACATTATTTTATTCTTCTATCCTTGTCCTCAAATTCTATAATAATGTTATGTTCCCTACTCTATGTTTTTCTAAATCTAGTTTCAATGGATTCTACTAAATACTTATGATACCACGAATTGTGACCGCAACCATAGTATCCTTGATCTGTTTCAATTTTCATTATATTATAATAAGATATAGGTAATTTCATCCTGAAGGATCAAATTATTTATTAGTCTTGGTAAAAAAGAAACATACATGAGAGTCGCATTACATTAGAATAAAAAAATTCAAAATTATTCTTTTTCTATAATAACATTATACCATATAGAATATCCCTACTTATCACTCACAGGAAACACCATAGAATCCCAGAAAAGAACCACAATAAGGGTTATCTATAAGTCAAAATGAGGGTTTATTACAGAAGAATAAATAATTGAATCAATATGATTAATCAATATATAAATGTAAATAACTGAACACATAATCAATTTAAATAATCTAAATATTATAATTATATTATTCAAAATCAGTAATGAATGTTAAATAATTGAAAAAACAGCCCATTTAAATAATGTGAATGAATTAATAGATAATTCATAACCAATATGAAAAAGGTAAATAACAGATCACACATGCCATATAATCACCAATATTGGAGTGAAATTAATCCAGAGATAATATCATTATTCAAATATCATGTATAGTAATAATAATAAATGAAATGAAGGCTATTCTTAACTACTATACATATTGCTTCGTAGAAAAATGATACCTTTACCATCAATACCATTCACAAGATAGTTTAGTACATACTAGGTGAATGACAATTTAACTAAGGCAATACACCTTATTTAAACCCTAATATTATTGATTCATTGAGAATCATTCAATAATTAGATTTGTAACCATTTCACACATTTCAAAACTATTCATTATATATATAAAAATAAGTTTTATTCATAAAAAATATACCTTATCAAAAAAATATTCATATTGAGTAAGGAATATATATATATATATTTCCAGTGGAAAATATATAACAATCCATTTAGATAACCAACAATGAAAATGATAAACATTTAAATAAATAAACATATCCATGATATGTTATTTGGATATTTAGGAGAAAGATATTATTCAATGGTCTTTGGAATGTTAATAATTAATGTGGAAATTCATGACTACAAAAATGAATAAAAGAATTGAATTTAAATACAATCTATTTTAAAAATACTCATAGGCCATCTAGATTAAAAAAAATTGGTATCAATACAAAATACACCCTTTTATGTAATAATAACGGTCCGTTATCCTTGAGTAATTTAAAAAACATAAATGTAAATTAAAAAATATCATTGAGAATTTTTCCTTTTCATTTTGAAAATTAATTTTGAAAACATAATTTTTTTAAAAAAATATTGTTCAATTATAATCAATTTTAAAATAAGAAAAATTTCATGAATATTAGGAAAATAATTTTTTTAAAAGATTCAATTGAACTAAAAATGATTATTCAATTAAATCCATCTCATGTCAGTGGGTAATTTCATACATGATATACATGTTAATTAGAATATTACACTTCCATTATGAAAAGCTTATGAAAGATCCTTCTTTGGTAAGAGTCAAGAATATTCATTTGAAAAAAAATTACAATATAGTAAATAATTAAATTAATAAATCATTTTTAAAATGATAATAAATTTTTTTAAAATATTTTCAGAAAACATGTTTTTGGATGAAGTAGATTTCTAATTGAATAGTGAAATAGTCATATTTTTTGAAAAACGTTTTATCAGTTATTTTAGGTAAAAAACTGATGACGAAATGTTATGATAACTAAAATATCATTAAATGATATATAAAAAATTTAAATGGGTTTCTTTAGAAAATTATGAAATAATATCATTCGATATAAATTCAGGATTAAACCATCTCAATTAGAATGTGATCGCAAAATAAACACATACATTGATCATAACATTGATGTGAAAATTAATAAATGAAATGATCAAATGTATCAAATATAAATAGATATAATATAATTGTGAATAAGAGTTATTATCATAAAAATTTGCTATACACATAATCTTAGAAATTTAATGATAATGAAGTAGTGATAGATCATAATGGAAAGAAATTAAGTTGTAAAATTCTTTACCACTTGGTATTTATCTAGTCTTATCCCCTACGATGTAATAATTTAAATTGAAATATCAAATACAATGAACAATTAATTTTTCATGATATTACATGTGAAATTGTTGATATATACACCATATAAAAGAAAGTGGTTGAATAACATTATAATATACCTCAATGAAATGAAATTGAAATAAAATCACATACCACATGAATCAATTTTGTTGAACTAATTTAAAATACTATATAGTGGGTTTAAACATGTTATTATCGTATAATATAAACATATTAATATTTATAATTTCTAATAAGATCCATTTATAGAAACTTTTCACCTATTTATTAATATTCTTTCATTTTTTTCAGAGTTTTAGGTAATTATAGCCTTTTTTCTCAGGCTCTTTTTGTCATGAATGATCATAATCTCGCACATGTTATATAGTTATATAAATAACATAAAAATAATACCCAAATTATTATCATTTCTATATATTAATCATTATTTTAAAACCAATATTTAAATATGGGGTTGAGAATGGAATTACCCTACAATCATAGAGACAATGGGATTTGTGTACGCATGAGTAACATATTCATTTACCACTAATATTTATAGTAGGAGATATTTTGTATTCTATTCTTACATAATGATAATAATTTCCAAAATACCAGGTAATTTATTTAATATAATATATATATATATATAACATCCTTTTGTGGAAGGGATCATGTTGTTGTTGTTTTCATTTGGATGGATTAAATTCATGATGAAAATGTAATCGATGAACCTAATGGTGGTAAGGAGGAATCGAATTGAAGGTTTAATAATGTTTAAATAGATTAATTTTTCAGGTTGTGAGCCTTAATTTTATTATCAAGCAATTAACAGGTTTGGTTGGGATTTTTGAGGTTGAAGGTGTTTTCCTGGGTGTTCTCCTTTTCCAATTATTGAGAAAGGTTTCATTGTGATACCACTGGATAAAGAAGTTATAAGACATGTTACCCATGATGATGAGACTAAGAAATATTATATTCAATAGAGTTCCAATTATCTTCAAGAGATTTATAATTTCATCATCTCTTCAAGAATGTATAGTAAATTGTGAAATGTTCCATATGATATAATTGGTAATGAAAATAGATAGTTTAACTTGACACTACTCATCTCTAATATCTAGGTTGGGGTGATAATGTCTATTTTATGTATGTTGTTTTATAAATAAAGGGAAATATGATCATAAATTTTATACTATCTCTATTTCTACCATTAAATAATGCCATTGATAGATTACTTCACCATGACCAGGAATGTGGCTATGTGGTCATATTCTATGAAATTAAAGATCCATCTCAGTCTAGATCATGGAAGCTACAAGGAGAGGATCCATGGAATCCATAATCAAGGAAACTCACATTAATACTAGGATATAGTGTATGATGAACATGATTTAGATTATTATTATGGAAGTTATCCCACTCTTCTTGATTCAGAGTTACTTTTTGGATATAGGAATGTCTCTCTGTAACACTCTATATGCCTTCTTTTATCAGGTTATCCTTTTTAGGAACATTATTTAGTGGTTAGGTTCTTTGGATTCTGGTTCTACCATTCTGTATATATGTGGTTTGGGATGAAAATAGATTCACATCATTTTGTGAAGTTGGTTGTCCACAAATACATGAACTACGTTGTCATCATTTATTTAGTGAGAAGGTATAAATGAAAATAATATATATCATCTTCACCTATTGATAAATATGTCATGAAAATAATACTTAATTCCAAAATATAATATATATTTATTTATATAATCCTTAATCTATTCCACATAATTCATTCATGGAGGATGAACACCCTCACTTTGTGAGGTAGTAGTCTGTTATACACACGAGCAATGTTACTGTATTCCCTTTAGAATTGAATGTAAAAAAGTATATATTGGATATAATGAATCCATATTAGTAATTATATTATAAATATCATATAAATACATTTTATATATCATCATAACAAACCATGGTATGTTGTATTTTAAAAAATGATGGACATCGGCTCGTGAAGCGATCGTCCCCCATACACATGAATGATGATTTTCTATCCCATTAGACGGAAGTGCGTATGATTATTGGTATTGAAATTATTATTAAAATATAACATTATATTTATGATTCTATGGTTATTATTTCATCTTGGATTTTTAATAATTGAAGGTTTTTGGGAATGAAATAAAATAAATACACTCATTGGAAATCATTAACTATTCTTAAAACATCCTCCCAAGATCCAAACCAAATACTTCTTAGGATATATTTATTAATAAAATATGTATTATTATAGTAAATGATGAAATTTGGTGTGTCATTTGGTCTATTCACCGAAAATGAAATGTTTTTTTGTGCGTGAATAATAGAAGAGTGGGGTAGCTTATTGTAAGTGTGGTTAGTGGCACTCTTGAATAATTTTGAAATAATTCAATCACAATGACATTTTTATCCTGTCAAGAACCACAAAAAAGTACCATTATCAATTATGAGAAATAAATAGGAAATATAATGATAAATTTGGTTTTGGAAAACTAGATAGCTTATTTTAATCCCTTATCTCTTAATTTTAACCAATGGTAAATCCATTTTTCCATGAACCACAGTATATAAGCTTTACTGTTTCAACTATTCATTTTTGTATTAAATTAAGATTACATTTTTAGATTTTATAAATTATTTTGATTCCAAATATGTAATCATTATCTCTAAATTATATTCACAAAAGAAAAAAAATATATATTTAAAAATATTCCTACACACACGATGAGATAAAAGGTTTTGAAGTGAAAATTTTCAAAAGATTACAAATTTTTTTTTCCAAATTCAAAATTAATAATATTCTATTGAGAAAAAATTGATTTCTAGAGATATAATTGAGCTATTTATTTTTCAAAATAATTTAAAATATTGTTTTAATTATAAATTCTTGAAAAATGGAAAATTTATTTTAAAATATAGTATCATTCAATATTGATAAAAAATGATTTTTTATAAAAATAACAAAAATGTAGTCTAATATAATTTTGGTATTAATATTATTAAAATAAATCCAATTTTTTATAACATAATGTAATAGTTTAAAAATTAAATTTAAATTATACATGCAAAGAGAGGCCAAATAATACTTTACGAGAAATACTTTTTCTAAGAAAACATTTCCTTTTCATATAAATGATCTTTATTTTATATCTAATGAATATATTAATAATAAAAATGTGTATAATAAATATATTCAAAAGTTATTTAACATTATTCAGACGTTTAATAACAATGTCTTGGTGATAAATTTCATATTAAATAACAATATTAATCATTTATTGTTTGTTCTCTGAAACTGATTCTTTCATGTAATACATGATATAAAAGAAAAAATTTATTATGTGTCTCATAAGCTATAAAATTATTTAAATTAATTCTAAAAGAAATATATTTTAATGTATATGGGGGTTTATATTCCCTTATATGATTTTTTTGTCTATCGTACTTGCTATAAAATACATTATTATTCTTATAGAATTTTAGAGTCTTATTAATATATTGATTCCATTATAATTAGTCGGATTATTTTAAATAAAATTATACCAATTTTTCATTCAATGAATACATTAATAAATGAAAATATGTATATCCATGGGTATGAGAGAATGATGAAATCATATTTTATTTAAAAAATCATTACATAAGTTTTTGTAATGTTAATCATATATTTTTATGATCAAATTTATATTTTGAAATGAATTATTTTAAATTGGAAATATTTGTTTTCATTATTAATTTTTATTATATTCTTTCATAACATTATTATATAATCATAATGACATGAAAGTGACAATTTTTTAAATCTATATATTTTCTATACTCACCAATAAATATGTTATTTTAAAATAAAATATATTAAATCTATAATATTAGATAATTTTAAAATTTTATTAAAAAAATTATTAATTTTTAACATTTAAATTTATATAATTATTTATCATTGTATTAAATAAATTTTTTGAATGAATCTATGCACATTGTTCAACTATTTTTCTATAAAGAAAATATTATAATAACTGGTGTTCAAGAGTTACAAACTATTTTAATATTAATATATAATATAATTTAAAAATTATTTAAACAACTAATGAAAAATTTGGATATAATGATTTTATCAAGGTATATGATGTGTATTATGATTTCATGGAAGAAAATGTACCAAAAAATGTTTTGAATATATTGAATTATTTAATATAAATCAAGATGAGATCCAACCCATGTATGAGATGTTGGATTAAATATTGATTAGGCATGTAGTAAATTCTACATTCATGTAAAATTTTATTACATAGAATGAGACATTATGGACTGGATATTATTAATCAAATGTAGATATAATAAAAATAGGGTCAATTATTAAAGGAAAAAAGTGACTTATTTAAAGAATTTTCACAATGGAAATGAAAAAATATACATGGAGAACAGTAAGGAAGCAGATATTACGTTCAATAGAGTTCCAATTATCTTCAAGAGATTTATAATTTTATCATCTCTTCATGAATGTCTAGTAAATTGTGAAATGTTTCATATGATATAAGTGGAAATGAAAAATGGATAGTTCAACTTGACACTACCCATCTCTGATCTCTCGGTAGGGGTGATAATGTCTATTTTAAGTATTTTGTTTTACAAATATAGGGAAATGTGATCATATATTTTTAACTCTATATAGTTGTACCAAAAAAATAATGCCATAGATAGATTACATCATCCTGACCTGGATTGTGGCTACGTGGTCAAATTTTATGAAATTATAGATCCATCTCACTCTGGATCATGAAAGCTCTAAGGAGAGGATCCATGGAATCCTAAATTAAGGAATCTCATGTTAATATTGGGATATAGTGGATAATGAACATGATTTATATTATTATTATGGTAGTGATCCCATTCATCTTGATTCAGAGTTATTTTTTTGGATATAGGAATGTCTCTTTGTAAGACTCTATATGCCTTCTTTTATCATGTTATCATTTTCTTCATCTTTAATTAATGGTTAGTTTCTTTGGATTCAGATTCTGCCATTATGTATATATGTGGTTGGGGATGAAAAGATATTCAAATCATTCTGTGAAGTTGGTTGTCCACAAATACAAGAACTACGTTATCATCTTATATTTGGTGGGAAGGTATAAATGAAAACAATATATATCGAATTCACCTAATGATAAATATGTCCTGAAAATCATAATTATTTAATGAATATAATATATATTTATTTACATTATCCTTAATTTATTCCACATAATTCATTCATGGAAGATGAATCACCATACTTTTTGAGGTAGTAGTCTATTATACACACGAGCAATGTTATTGTATTCCCTATTGAATTGAAAGTAAAAAAAGCATATATAGGATATAATGGATCCATATTAATAATTATAGTATAAATATCATATAAATTCATAGTATATTTATGTACATGGAATTTACATGTATTATTATAATTTTCTAACTTAGTTTTAATTAATTAGTTTAACCATTTTTTATATTTTTAGTTTTTTTTTTGTTTTGTATTACTTTAGATATTTTGATAATTTTTAATTAATTTATATACTTATATTAGAAATTTAGTATTTCTATTATTAATATTAATTTTATATATTATATTTAACACTATTATTATTATTAGATTCACTAATTTTAGTATTGATTATTTTATTAATTTCTATTAGTATGTATATTTTAATTTGTATTTAATTTTATTTCGTTATTTTTTTGTATTAATAAAATAGTATTTGTTATTAGTTAATTATATTTAATAGTAATATTATATTTAATTACATGTGAATTAATATATTATTATTTATGTCTTTTTTAACTTAATTAGATAATTATTTTTTTTTAATTTGAATTTATCATTTTTTCTTCTATTTTTTTAATAACCATAACTACCCACGCACCACCCCCACCCCTTTGACCCTTTCCCCTCTTCCAGGCCTCTCCCCTCCCCATTTTTCTCCCCTTCTCTCTCTAATCTCCCCCTTATTCCCTCATCCCTCCATGCCACTTTTATTCCCCGGCCAACCTCCCCCTCTCTCTAATTCCACTCCCTTTATTCCCCACGCCTCTCCCCTTCTGCCACTGGACACCGTCACCCCATCCTCTCTCCACGAACTGGTCGCCCCCACTCTCTCCCGTGGAGTGCCTCCCTCTCTCTACCTCTCACCCACCGCCTCCCCTCCCCATCCCGCCTACCCGATACCACCGACCCCCCTTCTCACCCCTCGACCACCCCTCATATTCCCCTGCACCCCCACTCTGCTCAGCCAACAGCCGCCCGACTAAACCCTCCAGATTATTACCCACCACCCAACCTAACCGGTTAGACCCTCGCTCTGCAAATCCCAGCCTCCGAACCCAAGGACGGCCTCCCATATTTCCCTCACCCCTCTCGTCCCACACCCACTGACACTATCTCCCCCTATTAGACAGGTGCAAAATAGGCCACCAACAACACAGACATCTGGCTGCTCAGCACAACATCCAACAACCACCCCTCTTCCATTTCGATAGTGCAGCAATGTTTTGGACATGTCATCGACTTTAACTTGGCTTTCGGAGATTCATGTTTCATGGCGAGAGCAAGCGCAGATCAGATCATATTTTCAGTGGCGTGGTGGTTTGATTCGGGTGTAGCGTTAGCGATTGCACATAGCGGAGCGATAATTTTTATTTGGTGATCGTTGACGGCATCGCGCAATGACCACAGCAATGACATGAGAACGGTGATATATTCTATTTATTATTTTATGTGTCATGTCATCATGATTGCAGGATAATCCTTTTTGTGTCGGAGTTGTGACGAAAGTGACAGTAATTGCATGTCTTTAATTTATCGTCATGTTTGATTTCCTTTTAAATTAATTTTTATTGGATGTTTATTTAATTAATTATATCTTCAATGAAATTAATTGTCATTTGGGCTCTGCACACATGCTTTGGTACCCATTCATGTGATACCAAATATGTAATCACGAATGGGAGTTCATCAGAGAATTTATTTATTCGAAATTTGATCAAGCACGCGAGAAAATTCGGAAAAAATTAATATAATAATTGAAAAAATTAATATTTTGTGTGTACGCTTCTTCAAACTTGTGAGAGTGATATTGAATAACTAATATCATTTGAGCGAACTCAATGCAAGTAGATACTTCTACTTTATGAGAAATGGGTCTTCATTTTTCACCAAGTGATTTAGTGCTATAATGACACGCGAAATTATTTCTCAGGACAGAGAATGAAATAATGGGTAATTTGTGTAAACATTAAAATATTTTCTAACATTGATAATGATACCAGATAGTATTTTGATTAAATTTGGAATTAGTGATAATTGAATAAATAAATATTCAAATGTGGGAATTAAATAATTGACATTTCATGCACTTGAACGGACGTCACAACTCTGACACTTCCATCTCTGCCAGTTTCTTTCATAGCTTAGTTCACTTAGATAGTTTTAGTTAATTTAAATAGTCATTATTAAAATAGTCATTTTTTTAGAACTTAGTTTTTAATCACACAATTGAAGCCCATCTGCCTAAACATTCCTCCCAAAGGACATTTCTAGTGTCTACTCACATTATCTCTGTGGTTCGACCCTGCTCGCCACTTCTACTGTAGTTTGTAGGATAACAAATATTGAAAATTTTCACATGTTTTAATACGTGTGCCAAATTTCTAGTGCCATTGCTGGGGAGAATAGTAGCATTTGGAGTTCCATTAAAAGATTTATTTAGGTCCAAAAAAATAAAAAAAAACTAAATCAAGGAAAAAAACGGTTTACTACTCTGGGAATTTTTCATTGTAGGGATTTTTAAGACACCCAGAAGTTCAAAATGATGTGGGCCGCACCACACAATTACAACCGGTACCCACCTTACATAGCCCCAACTCATGGTATGATGTATAATGATTCACCGCAAATGAGCTATCCTGGTAATCCTGTTTATATCAATGATATTTAAACAAGTCCATGCTATGATCCATGTGAGAATATTTCACCAAGATATGAAACAAGTCCTTATACATCTGTTGATCATTTTCAAATTCAATGCATTCCTGAAAATTTAGAACATGATAATTCATGTCAAAAAAACGATTCAATAATTGAGCACATGTTGCATTGTGCCATCACTATGAAAATTTGGAGGTTTGAACTTCAAGATTAATGCAATTAAAAGTTTCTTTCCTCAAAACAAGATCTAGAAAATCAATTGAAAAATTTAATAAATCAAATTTATCTTATTTCTGAACTATCTTCTTCATTACCACTTGATGATCTAATTCAAAACAATTCTTTTGAGGAGAGTGCAATAGATGATCCATTTGAACAACATCTATGTACTTAGTCGGATAATGAGACTGATCTACCTTCTTATCATAAAATTGATGAATCCCCTCCATCATAAAATAATTCTTCCAATCCAATCACATTTGAAGAATATGATAGTTGGTCTTCCACCCTATTGAACATAATGGTCCCTCAGAAAGTGTGATTTCATGTCCTTCTGTGAGTTCACAACCCAATCATCCTAAAGTGAAAAAGGACACATTCAATTTATATAAAATTGCACCAATTGAGGATGAAGAAGACATTGAACTAGGACCATTCTTTAGAATGATATATTTAGAATTGAACCAATAGACAGTAGATTGCCACACTCAAGAGGACATCACTTCAAATCATATTGAATCACCTCTTTCTGAAAATCTTTTTGGGTCCTATAGTTTTTCTAAAATGGAGACATCTGAAACATTTTTGGGGTCGGAGAATAAATCTGAATTGGTGGTAGAGAACACTCATAATTTTCTAGAAACAATGGATGAATGGGATTTCTTGGAGGATAATGAGTTCATGGTGACACATGCGCCAACAGAGAATTATGATGACGGTAGTATAGAGGAAAATTTTAAAAAAGATGTAATTCTTGACAAAATGGAGTCATCTGCTCCAATTGATCCCACACGACATGCTCCATGCATCAAGGCCAAAAACATTTCATATAAAATATCCACATCTGTGAACAATATTCTTGACCTTGACACAATCAATGAAACCATCAAGCATGAATTTATTTGGAAACTAGTAGATTTTGTTGCGCTAGTGGTTGGGTGTGAAAACGAATTGGGATACATCATTAAACAAGATACTGCATTCAAGGATGTGATGGATATAAGTTGACCACTGATGGAGCCTGGTAAAGGTATTTTTTCACATGTGTGCATTCAAAGAGGTAATCTTCTTGATCTTTCCATTGAAGACATTTTCCCAAAATTCAATTATTCAATGAATCTTTCTTCTTGCAAGGTATATTCATTCTCTTGTGATTTGGAATATTTTCATTTCATTCCACACATCCATCATTCTAACAAGATTCCATTGATATTTTTTGCATCTTTTAGGTTTAACTCTTCTTCAATGAATGGATTCCACACTTCTTACTGAAATAAAAGCAGATGCATGGTTTACCTTTCTGTTCGATCCTGGTAGAGTTTCAACAATGTCTGGATAAACGCAAAGTAAACTTAGCGCTCAATGGGAGGCAAGCCATCATTTGTATGTTTTCTTTTCACTTCATTTAATTTTATTTAATTTAGTTTTCTTTAAATTTAAAATAAAATAAAAAGGCATGCATTTCCTGTAATCTGTTTTCTCCTTGAACTGTAGTGGATTTGAATTCATGATACATATTTTTATCATCCCCATGCTTTTGATTATGTCATGAATTGTTTTATTTGATGCGAGTATGTGTGGTCACTGTGTAGGTTTTGCAGGTATACCATTTCTGGAGCTTCATCAGATACAAACAACCTCTCCGCGTCAATCTGCACATACACAGGGAAGTGTTTTACTTTTTCCAAATTTTATGCTTCCAAGAAACACCATGTAAACTAACAAAAACACAAAAAAAATAGAAAAATGAAAAAAAAACTAACATTACTGTCATTAATGAACCCACAAGAAATCTGCTATATTTTTGTCCCAACACGGTCAAGAACATACCACTTATGTCTCTCCGATGTTTGAGCACCTGATTCTTATTTGGAATTCATTGATTCTGGATCTCATGACTTAGATGATTACTGATATTATTTCATGTTTCATAAATGTTTTTCAAAAACTTGTATATTTTTAGACACTTATTTGCACTCATGATCATCTGTGTTGTACAATATTTTATTTCCATACCCATGAGGAATCTGAGCCGTTTTAAATAATCTCTTATTTATGTTTTTCTTGAAGGAATCTCAACCATGTTATGTCTTCCATAACATGCCATGTTTTTCCATCAAAGCGATATGAATTTTTGAAAGTTTCACTAAAATGATCGAGGAATCTATTTGATATTTTAGCCTCATTGACCAACTGATCCACCCAAGAATTATCACCATTGTATAGCCCTTATAATCCATGAAGAATCCATTTTAGGATAATCCCATTACCAACACCCTTCCCTTCCCATTTATTGAATTTCTGCATGATAGTTTTCAATCTAAGTGTGGGGGAGAGATTTACTCATGGAGAGGGTTCATTGAGGGGTAGTGAGTCATTTGATGTACATAGATTGACATTATCCGATCCTGATCATATGAGTTATTTTTCACAGTAGCCACATTCATTACATATATTTTGATATAGTAATATAGAATCATTTTGGTTCCATCAATGAGTACATTGGTGGTCATTACGCCTTAACCCTTGACTTTGCAGATACCTTTAAAAGTGATGATTCATTAATCCAGGAGGTAGGGAAGTTTTCTATATAACTTACCTTCATTGAGATGTTACAGCTTATACACAACTTGTGTACCATTCTTTGGGATTATTGTCTGACATTTATTTCAGGGGGTTTTTGAGTTGATACTCACCAGTTTTTCTTGACCATCTTATTTGAGTGAGTTGTAAAAAAAAGAGAGAAACAATGGATCATCATATGCTTGGGGACAAGCAGTGTTTTAATTGTGGGGGAGCGAGTTTTGAGGGAGACATTTGGATTTACATTTATCATTCATTTATTTCAAGATTCAACCCTCATTTTTGCCACAAAAAAAACTGTCACAATTTTTTTAATGTCCCACCGTCCTGCAAACTCAGAGACATTTGAACCTCTTGTAATGTCCTAGATATTGGTGCATTCTTTTGATTTTCAACAGTATAGATGTGAAATTCATGGAAAGCCTATGGTAAGCATGCATGTGTGTGAGAATTGAGTAAAACATTGATCATAAATTTTGAGACATGAGAGAGATGGCAAGGTAGGGCACATGATACATGAGTGCAAGTACTTGTTTTGGAAACAATTTGTGTGGAATAAAAATGATTATTCAAAATTGGAGTTTTAAATGAAGCATAATATTTTATGGGTAAATGAGACTGAAATTTTTTGGACTTGTAATTTTGATGTTTTGATTTATCTGTGGCCACATGTGTTTTCTTTCTGATTGTTTTTCCCATGAGTGAAAAAGTTTAGGAGTGGGGGATTTGATGTATATGGATTTTACATGTATTTTTATAATTTTCTATCATAGTTTTAATTAATTAGTTTAACCAATTTTTATATTTGTAGTTTATTTTTCTAGTTTTGTATTAGTTTAGATATTTTGATAATTTTTAGTTAATTTATATACTTATATTAGTAATTTAGTATTTTTATTAGTAATATTAATCTTATATATTATATTTAACACTAGTATTATTATTAGTTTCTCTAATTTTAGTTTAGTTTATTTTATTAATTTCTATTAATATGTATATTTTAATTTGTATTTTATTTTATTTCGTTATTTAGTTGTATTAATAAAATAGTATTTGTTATTAGTTTATTATATTTAATAGTCATATTATATTTAATTACATGTGCATCAATATATTATTATTTATCACTTTTTTTAACTTAATTAGATAATTAGTTTTTTTTTTAAAATGAATTTAACATTTTTTTTCTTCTATTTTTTTATTTACCCTAACTACCCACGCACCACCCCCACCCCATTGACCCTTTCCCCTCTTTCATGCCTCTCCCCTCTACATTTTTCCCCTTCGCTCTCCAATATCCCCCTCATTCCTTTATCCCTCCATGCCACTCCTAATAATTGGCCAACCTCTCCCTCTATCAAATCCCACTCCCTTTATTCCCCACGCCTCTCCCTTTCTACCGCTGGACCCCATCGCTACATCCTCTCTCCACAAACTGGCCGCCCCCACTCTCTCCCTTGAAGCGCCTCCATCTTCTTACCTCTCACCCACCACCTCCCCTCCCCATCCTGCCTACCCGCTACCCATGCCCCCCCCCTTCTCACCCCTCGGCCGCCCCTACTATTCCCCTGCAACCCTACTCCGCTCATCCAATAGCCGCCCGACTAAACCCTCCCAATTATTACCCGCCACCCCCCTTAAACCACTAGACCCCTGCTCTCCAAATCCTAGTCGCCTAAACCCATATGGGTCACCCCTTTTTCCCTCACCCCTCTCGGCCCACACCCACTCACCCTATCTCCCCCTATTATACAGGTGCAAAACAGGCCACCATCAACACCAACGTCCGGATGCTCAGCACAACATCCAGCGACAACACCTACTCCATTTCGAGAGTACAGTGGTGGTTCAGACATGTCATTGATGTTCTCATGGCTTCTGTAGATTCACGTCGCACGGCGAGATCAAGCACAGATGAGATCATATTTTCAGCAGCGCGGTGGTTTGATTCGGTTGTGGGGTCAGCGAATACACGGAGTGGAGCGATGATTATTATTTTGCGATCATTGAAGGCATCTCGCGGTGACCACAATAATGATACGAGCATGGTGGTATCTTCTATTTATTATTTTTTGTGTCGTGTCATCATGATGACCGGCTAATCCTTTATGTGTCGGATTTGTGACTAAAGTGACGGTAATTGCATGTCTATAATTTATCCTCATGTTTGATTTCCTTTAAAATTAATTTAAATTGGATGTTTATTTAATTAATTATATTTGTGTTGAAGTTAATTTTCATTTGGGATCTACACACATGATTTGGTAATCATTCGTGCGATACCTAATAAGTAATAACGAATGGTAGTTCATCAGAGAATTTATTTATCCGGAATTCGATCAAGCGCATGAGAGAATTCTGAATAAATAAATATATTAATTGAAAAAATTAATATTTTGTCTGTGGGATTCTTCAAACTTGTGTGAGTGATACTGAATAAGTGATCTCATGTGAGTGAACCCGACATAGGTAGATACATCGACATTGTCAGAAACAGGTCGTCGTATTTCACCAAGTGATTCAGTGCAATAATGACGCACAATTTATTCTTCAGGACAAAGAACAAAATGAAGGGTAATTTGTGGGAACATTAGAATATTGTCAAACAACAGAGAACGAGACCAGATGGTATTTTGATTAAATTTGTAATCAGTAATAATTGAATAAATAAATTTTCAAATGTGGGAATTAAGTAATTGTCATTTCATGCACTTGAACGGACGTCACAACTATGACACTTCCATCTCTTCCAGTTTCGTTCATAGATTAGTTCAGTTAGATAGTTTTAGTTAATATAAGTAGTCATTATTAAAATAGTCATTTAGGTTTTAGAACATAGTTATTAATCACACAATTGAACCTATCTTCCTGAACATTCCTCCCAAAGGACATTTTATGTGTCTACTCACATTCTCTCTATGGTTCGACCCTACTCTCCACTTCTACAGTAGATGGTAGGATAATAAATATTTAAAAAATAAATAAAGTTTTACGCTAAAAAAATATATTCATGTAAAATAATTTTTATTATATTGTTAGTATTTCATTTAAAATGAATTCTTTCCACTTATATAAATTCAATCATTAAAAATGGATTCATTATTTATAATCATATGTATAAACATTTGAAAATATTTCATTTTTTTCAATATGAATAGTATCAACAATAGATTTCATTCTACTTGGTAAGGGTATAATGGGTAAATTAATTTTAAATCATAGTGTTAAGGATTAAAAATTTCAATAAAATGTTCATTAATCAAATTGGATAAGTGGAGTTTGTAAATTTTCATTCAACTCATTAATATATTGACATATAGTGCCATATTTCTTTAGTTTTTAATTTATAATAATTAAAAAAAGTATCCACTACATATAATAATCCTTGGTACCTACCATTCCACGTGTCCACCCATCATACGTCATTGATTCGGCCCCTCCAATGTTACACATACCCTCACTACGTTATAGTCCCTTCACGCCTATTCCAGTCACAATTTCCTTCGGGTTTACCTCCCACTCACACATCGTCCCCTCTCGATCTAGGGATACATCACATCACAACTATCATCTTCCATCACATAAAAACCTGTCTCCCCCACCATCCCACTTCTAGATGCGATTTCCTTGGTTTCTACTCCCACTCGCGTTGTATCCCATGTTGACCTACGCTTGCTGAAGACCCCAGTATTTGTGTTCGACAAAATCCCAATTCCACTCTACCCCTCCATGGATTCCGGTGCAATATATCTATTCAAAAACATTGAAAACATCCTTTGAATGCACCTTCTATGATTCCATCCATTTCTGGTGCCATTTATCTCTTTTTGTGGCTTGTTATTTCCTACACATCAATGCCACATATTTAATTGACTATGTTTCCCCAACCACTAGGTTTTCACCTCCAGTCGAGATAGGGTTCCTGCATTCTCCGGTCATCATCTCCCTCCATCTTCTAATTCCCTTCTACTCCTCTTGGGCTTCCCATGTAGAATCCAGGTTTTCGCTCGAGATTACCATTACATCCATGCCGACTATCAATTTCATTCATAGACTCTACCACATGAGATTTACCTCAATCCTCTACATCAGGATCCTTTTAATATATAGAAATATTTCACCTTGTAAATTTACGCATTTACATTATTATCCAAATACATGTTTTCCTTTGCAAATTATATTCAACAATTATTGTTTGTACTTGTTTTTCATGGTCAAAATTTCTTTATCTAATGTTTATTCTATGGTTGACATAGATTTCCTCCACCACATAAATGTGTGATCAATTTTATATATGACTAGATTATTTTATTCAATACCATTTTATGTAGTTTCAATCATTCATATTCCCTATCATTCTCATTTTTTATAAATGTATTTGATTTCATGCATAGTGGACTCACTAAAGTTGGGTATGTTAAAAAAATATCCACTCAGTTTTCTACTAACTAATATAATCATGGGTACCCATGATACCACATGTCATCTCCACATTACTCCTAGGACACGTTTCATCAACATATTCATCCACAACACTCATCCCTCTCATTTCACATTTATTCACTACCTCCTGCTACTGCCACACAATTTCTCTTCTGACTCTCTTCCAACTACTAAATTCCACCTCATCTCGAACTATGCTTTCTGCAGACTACATCTTATTGCCGCACATCTACCTCTATGATCCCTATCGTCTGCCTCACCCACTTACTATTTACCTCTCTCCTATTAGGTTTCATGCTCGGTTCATTCTACACATCTATATACTCCTCTGACTCCTTAGCCACATCCTCCTCCCCAACTGGAAACACCGTCATTGGCTCCTCCACCTCTGACAACTCCACCTCCAGATCTTGACCCTTCACCTCACTATTTCTCTCCCCTATAACTATGGTAACCTTTACACCATGTACATCTTATTGTTGATTTTTCTTCAACTAGATTATCCTCCTCTATCTAACACCACTTTCCCTCTCACCAATCCCTACCCATCCATCACTTTCCTCCCCTTATCCTTTAGTTCCCGGTTAGGTTAGTATTCTCAAGACCCTACATAATGCAAGCTGTTATTTTTTAACTTAACTATCAACCGTCATGGAGGACACCCTACAACCGCTTTCCCAATATATTCATCAACTACATCACCTCTTATATTATTTGAAATTTCATTTTTGTGTTAATTCTTATATGTCAAAGATTGCATAGGATTTCCTTGTTGCAGAGATTCTCCCCATTACTAGACGCATCACAAATAAAATAATTTTGTCTTCCTTTATCCTATGTACAACATTCATTTACTAATAACCTATTCAATTGACTATATTCATAAAAATTTCCCATGAGGAGTTACAATCCATCTGCATTACTGATTCAAAAAATAGGCATCTTCTTTATTGGTTCGGCTAACATTTATTTACCACATTTTGGCTCCAAGAAGTTAAATAGCCTCTGAGCTACAATAGGTCTTCTCAGTGACATGTTCCTTTGAAATCCCTATATAAATATTTATTTGATTCTTACTTATACTCTTCTTCACATTATGATCATAGGTTTCTTATATAAGTATTTTGGTTCTTCCTATTTTTTAAATCCATTTTATATTAATTCTATGTTCCATCGTTGTTGCCCAAATTTTATTATGACGTTGTATATGCTAGTGATGGCTTTATATTTCTAAATTGTAATAGAGGATAGAGTAAAATCAAGAAAGATAAAACCAATTATGTAGAATCCTAATTAAAATTTTACTCTAATTTTTAATTTTTAGTATGTGGATGTAAAATTTTAAATGTTTTCAATACATTTCATAAGATCTCTTGAGATTAAATTTTTAAATTTTGAATGTTTTGGATGATCTTAATTTTTGTACATATTTATGGTTTCATGATTGTAATTATTTGTACATATTTATGGTCAAAACCCTCTGATTCCTCTTTGATTTTAGGTGGACACCTCATATACATTTTTTCATATCAACAACTATCCCTATGTTCACCGAAGTTGTTCAGGTGTTGACCTCCTCCATGGTACACCAAAAAAACACCTCGGTCTCATGAACGTCTTTACCGTAACTAACATAATATCTAGATGTTCTATAGATATACATCTCTTCAATAGGTATGATATCCTAATTTTGTGTAAATTTTCACCCTTCAAGTTCATTTCATTCCTAGATCCATGCGTGTTAGCCTTTTTGGGCGACATACCTTACTCTGTAGACACATTCTACAACCATTTTCCATTGTTTTCACTCTAGTAATATGTTGAATCTATTGGATTTGATATTAACTTAATAAAAATAATGTATATTTAGTTTATCTATACTCATCATTTTTTTAGTATTTTTGTTTTCTTAATATATTTTCTTAGGTCATTACAATACATATGTTTTCCCCATAAATTAATTACAACATCTATTTTAAATTTTAAGACAATATTTTTTCACCTATCTATCTACAGATCTAGATTCAATAATAGGGATGTTATTTCATCCTTTAAAGGAGTATCATTATGAAAATACGATTCTATGATAGTCTACAAATGTGTTATTAGATAATGGTTTTTGTGCTTCTCGTGGGTTGTGTGAGATTTAGTGGATGTATGGTATGATTTTTTGGTTTCTCACATTACACTATGCATGGAAATGGTCATATATTTTCAGGTTTTCATGGATTAAACATTGTTGTTTTGTTTTCATTGTTTCAGGTACTTTTAACAGGCTGTTAATTCATATCATACACGCTAGTTGTCCTGTGATGTTAGTTATCAATAATGGATTCATACTACATTGGATCTATACTAGGCTTAATGATTTAGGAAATGAATATAAAAAGATCACACCTATGTTTTAGAGTATTATCATCAACACCTTCCACTGCAAAAAAACACTTTGATCCCATATGTTAACATATTTTCTTTGTGTTTCCATTAAATTTTATTATGTATAATTTTGTTTTATTTTATTATTCATCAAAATGTCATTATAAATATCAACTATGGTTTAAATAATTGTAGAGACTCAAAATTGATTTTCTTTTACTGGAATTTTCTGGTTCTATTTAATGTTAACTATCCATTCTGGTTTTTGTCTTTAGGTTTCTGTTAACACTAGGCCAAAATTATTGCTGCATGAGCTAGATTTCCCCATTATGGAGATTTTATGGTAATGGTTATCAATTTGAAGTAGGTTTTATTTAATTTCTATAAACATTTAAATGTTTCCTCTGATGTTTAATTTATTTGTTTCATTCAAAATCTATTTCAATTCATTCCTATTTGAATTGTGTGATAAAATTTTTAATTTTTTGTAACCACCCAATTTCATAGGGGTCAAATGTTTATATCAGTGAGCCTATCAATGTCCTAGAAGTTAATTTAATGTTGAAGGATGTAATTGATACCTTTTTTGTGGCTATGAAATTTGGATTTTACCCAAGCATCAGGTCTTATAACTCTTTATTGAAGTGTCTGGCTACCGAAAATAAAATATAATTCAATAAAAATGTTTATATAGAATTAGAGATGTCTAGAACATCACTTAATGTTTAAACCTATAGTGGTATAATGAAATATTATTGTATGCAGCATCTAGGGGAGTTGAAATTGATCTTGTAAAAGATTCCATGATTTTGAAATAATTGGAAATAGTGGGATGAAACCTATTGTAGTAACAAATAATAAATATATATACGGGATTTATAATGTAGGACATACTGATATTTCATTAGATCTTTTTTGGGATCTAACTTCCTATCCACCGTTACTATTATAATGAAATTATTTAAGTTATATGTCTCAGTAGTGAACTATCCCATGCATTTATGTTTTCTAAAGAAATGAAAAATTGGGGAATAACCACAGATGTTCATTACGACAGTAGTTTTTATTTAATGTATATACATGACATCTATTCACATATTTTCGAGATGTCTACTGTAGATGTTCACATATGTTATATTTACATGTTTTCACATATGTTCTGTTCTATTTAGATAAGTTTCTAATTGATAACACAGTTTACATTAACATCATAGGAATTGTTTTGATTTTTGTGAAACATTCTATTTTTTTTAAGAAATAAATGAATCCAATTATTTTATTTCTTCTCGAGTTATAGCTAGGGATAGGCTAACCTTGGAATGTTTTCTAGGGATGTTGGTCTCTAATACAAATCATTTTAATTGGTTGGATTTTTTTATATGTTCCTATATGAAACCATAGTGAATGCAAGATATGAGAATTTTTTGGACTTCTTTATTCTTGATATAATGAGCTTCTATGGACTATTTAATATGGGTTGACAGATATTTTCTTCATCTTAAATGGTTTCTAAAAGAGGTGATCATCATTTAGATCTCATAGGGGATAGTTGTGTGTACTTATGGGAGAGTAGGATGTGAGGGAAGGTAGATCAGGGACCAAAAACATTCATATTGAAGAAATTATAATGCATGCAGATGGTAGGTCACTTTCCATGGATTGTGTAAGAACTACAGTTTCTTCACCCCCAGTTGTGGACCATGTTGATAATGCTTTCCTCCATGTATTATCTTCGTAACATGTACATAATTCGGGAATAAATTTTTCACGTCTTGCTTAAATTGTAATTTTCATGTTTCATTAGTACATACCCTAATTTTTAAACATTATAATTATTATTTTAAAATTTAATATACATAAATTATTGATGATGTATTGATGTTGAAGATTTATTACAAAGGTACAATGACATCATCCATTAGTCTTCATACTCTTTGAATTGTCTGTGTATTTATAGTCCAATTTTATTGTCTAATTCTATACCAATAATTTAAGTTATCAATATATCCAATATTTTCAAAATTAATTTATGGTTTTGATCATCCATACAATGTCATAAGGTTTAACTTAAATTAATTTTGTTTAAATACAATATCATTGAATAGAGAATCAGGGACATATTTTGAAGAATTTAAACATCTTATTTAGTCTCAATTATTAGTTTACTCTACTTTTACAAGGTAAAACATGTTATAAATGTTTATTAAAACTTATTCATGAAACTAGAGTATACAATTTCATAAATTCCACTAATAACCAAATATATTTCAAAAAAAAACTTCTATTTAACCTTAATTTATAGGATCATCATTTAAGTGAATCTTCACAAGTATTACCATTTTCAAATACAAGGTACTTCCTATCTTACTTTTTCATTATAATTTATTAGAATAAATAAATCACAATTTTCTAAAAATCATTATAAAACTGTGTTTTAGAAACATGGAAGTGCTAGATGTTTAAGAGTCAGCTGCAACACAGACAGATGATTGATTACAACAACTACAAATTTTTCATCCACTCAGGTATTAATAATTCTATATTCATTGGTTTATATTTTCATTTCATCATTGGAGTAGACATTATTAGTTTTCTCCAATTTCATTTACATTGACTGTATCAATAAAACATACTGAATTTTTTCTTATCAGTTCAAATGGGTAAAAATCATATTCATATTAACCATTGTGCATGTTCTTATAGCTTATAACAACGGATTTTTGTCCACTACAGTATTTGAAAGCTACTGTGAGGTCTTTATCTTAGGAATTTTTTTGTTTTTTGGGATGACTCACATGTGCTAAAATTTAGTATTTTTGTGTGTGCGGGTAACCAATGGATCACTTTTGGCATTGGAATCGACTAGTAAAGGACTATTCAAATGTTCTTCTTGTTATGGGTATAATGTCGGACACTGTATCTATAACCATCCATAAAAGTCCACAAAAATTATAAAAAAACCAAAACATATAAGATCCAATACATGATATCAAAATAAATCTTTTTTTTATGAAAAGTAGTTCTAATGTTGACAAAGATCATGAATTTTCCATCCAAAAGCTTCAAAAACAGATTTCAGACTTTCATGTAATGTTGACAGAATAAGATATTTTTATGGAGTCATGCAGAAAAAATGGTGGACTTTTAAAACGTTAGTGTGGTGGAAGAGGATGAAATTTATGATTAAACCAATGATTTAGAATCTAAAAAACGTGAAAAATTCACTATAAACTATTTCAAATCATTCCAATGTTTTTATTTTCCACCATTCCCCACACTTATCCACTCAGGTATTTAGATTTATATCTTCATTGTATTTTATTATCATTACATCATTGGAGTAGAAATTGTGGATTATTTTCTGGTTCATTTACAAAGATGGTATCATTAAAACAGACTGCATGTGTCCTTATATTTTAAAATTGGTATACATCATTTACAGAATTAATGATTACACATGTCACTATTTTTTATACTTATGGTTTGATGTCATTTTTTGAGGTATAAAAAATTTTTTATTTAGTTTTTTGGAGATGATATGGTCGAATGAAATGATACAAATTTTATAGACACTTCAGAAACAACAAGCAAATTCTGCTATTTGAATCCCTGTTTAAAGGAAAATATAAACAAGAAAATTTTAAAAATTTGTCTAAAATGTGATGCTGTAATGGTAAGGGAAGGGAAAATCCTTATTGAATCTGTTATGATTATTTTTTTTTCACATTTAGAGTAACAAATTTAACTATAAATTTTTTAAAGTATAAATAAAACCTATTATTCTACATATATTCCCAAATTTTATCCTTTTTTATAAATTAATCAACAGTGACCAAATTTAAATAATTATTTTTTATGATATATATTAAAGTTCTATAGAAAACCACTTTATAGTCAATCAACTTCCACAAGTGTTAAACAATTGTAGCCACAATGCATGGATCTTCTATTACGCTATTAATAATAGGGACGTCTCTCAAACTGTGTTACTACAAAGAGCATAGAACATACTATAAAAATAGTACCTACTATTACAATTTTTAACAATGTTTTTGGAAAGAAATACTTCTCGGTAGACATGTTCTTATGTGACATCAATTTGCAGACAATCTGTAATATGTTACTATCCGAATTTCAATTAGGGAGTTTCACTGATAATGTTTAGTATTTCTTAATACAAATGTCTATGGTGGAGTTTTTTTCTCTATGGTGAAAATAATGTTTCATTCATTTTGAAATATAATTTATGATACATCTTGATATTTTTTGTATCTTTTTATATCATATTTTTCCTTTTCATTCATTTTCACTCCATTCCATATATAATATATGATATATTTTCTTATATTTCATTTCTTTTCCTTATTATTGTCTCTAATGATATAATTTTAACATATTTTTAATTAATTATCATTATTAAATAGTCAAAATTTTAATATACTTTAGAAAATTACATTTGATTTATAGTGCCATGACTTTGCACGAGAAGAGTACTAGTTAATAAAAAATGTTACTCCCTTGAATTTAATATCTCTAAATGTTTTATAGAATGAAAAAATGTGTATATGTGTATCATCATGACCTGTGTTCCACAACAGGGTGCCTCAAGATATTTCACCACATGACCTAAAAATCTCCTCCCCATATGTGAGAGGGAACCAAGTAGAAGTAGGAATATAATAACGATCATGGGGAAACTATACCCTCTTATATCATATTAATACAGTAGTGGAAAATAAGTATAATAAGTGAATAATATTTAACACTAATTAGAACAGTAGAAAGATCACAAGATCACCAAAAATGGAGATACAATACAAAAAACTAAATTTTAAATAGCACAAGTTAAGAACGTGCTAAGTATCAAAATGAAAACCCATAAGAATCGATCGTGAAAACTCCCTACCGGACCCTGATCAGTGTCTAGTTCCCTCAACCACGATGATTCCCGACTCAACCAACTAACATAAGACATTTACCATTATCATTTCTTGCATCAATGAAATCAATTCAGTTTTATATCATGATGCCTATGTAGGGTAAGAGTACAACATAATAATAAACCACCAATGATGTCTAAAAATCCATTAAATGATAGTGTATTCTGTTTTATAAATAATAAATTACATGAAAAAATGAAAATAGTTGGTTGTTATTCAATTAACTGTTATTTAACTGCATAAATCCCTATGTTCCCTTGGACATCTGTATCTCAATACCATATTTGGACCAAGCTGGATTCTGAACCATTTAATATTAACACATCAAAATTCATTTATAAATGTCTTTTATTATCCATTTTATTTCATTTCAATATACATCTAGTTGTAACCATAAACCATCTCCACATTTTAGGGAATAGATATTTAGGTCCAATTCTGTGTGAGTATTTGGAATACATGTCCCTGTCTTATAAATCATGGGGTTTTGGAGCTTTAGTCCATGTACCATAAAATTTCCATGCATTCCAGGAGTCTAGAATTCCATTTGTAACACTCGGTGGGTATTTAGAATGTCATCCCTTGTCCCACACCATGTTTTCTAAGTCAATAACATATATATCATGTATCACATATATCAAAAGTATCAATTAATTAGTTCAATAATTATTTATTCATAACAGCTTCAATAGTTAATTCGTCAGCAATTTAATCATGAAAACACCTTCAATTAATTCATCAATTAATTGGTCATAAAAAATCCATAAATTAATTCACTAATTAATTATTTATATTACATTCATTTAATATTCTAACAATTAATTAAACAATTATATATCTTGATTTCATAAATAAAAACTTTTAATAATTAATTCCCCAATTGAATATCCAAAAGAAACAATTTTAGAAAACAACGATTTTCATAAATTAATTCAATAATTAAATTATAAAAACAAATAATCACAATATTCCATAAATAATTATATAATAAATTATTCATTAAAATCCATCATATTTAAATGTTTCAATAACAAATTAAATAACTATGTATCGAATCACCAAAATATCAATCTCAATAATTCTCTTAAATTAATTAAAAAATTAATTTATACCATTCACTGTCACTTAATTAATTAATTAACCGAATTAATTAATAGAATTCAGAAATTTAATTACTAAAAAACATTAGTAATTATACTATTAAATACAAATAATTAAAAACATTACAGTTGATTTGATTAATATACCACATACCTCAAATTGATGATGAGTTATCTTCAAAAAGAAATCCTCAAACATCAGTTGAGTAATGAAGTAAATTAAGATTCATATCTAAATCACTAAATAAATAATTAATAAATCAAGGTACATAAAATATAGATCTGAATCTAAAATCATAGATCGTGATATCATCAAAATATGTAGAACCACACATTTCATGAATGGGATCAGAAGGAAAAATGAATGAAAAGACAACAAGAAAAGATCCACTTATAGGAAGGTATGAAAATATTCAATATGGGCCTCAAATCATGAGGAACATAGGTCAGGATGTCTTGGAATTCGACTGGAGGGCTCCAAAATCATTAAATGGAGGATATGGTCGAATTTTGGTCAAATTGAGATTAAAATGGGGGTTGGAGATTAATAAAATCTAAATTCTAGGTTAATTAAATTCCTACCCACATTTTTCTAGGTAGGGGTACACATTTTCTTCTAAACGTGCACCTAAATAGTGTAGCTATTTTTTAGGGGTTCATGGGTACTCATAATAGGTCCCATGGTTTAAAAAACAATGATCTAACCATGAAATTCCCCATAGTCCATCATTGCATGGTTTTTTCGGTCGGGTGTATAGTTTGGGAAAACTATGTGCCAACCATAGACTTCCCTATTTCTTCATTTTTTTTAAAATTTTCACCCAAACAAACCATATGGTAAAATCCACAAAAAATAACTCAAATAAATTAAAAATAGTACTTGAAATCAACTGCGAGACAATCAAAAATTGTTCAGGATCTAAAAATCTCCCTACCATATAATAACTCAAATTTCTTTTGTATTCCCATGAATCGCTATGATACTGAGTCAAAAATACCGGGCCATCAACCCATCATATATTCATCCATTTCCCATGTTTCCACATGAGCATAACTGAGTTCAAAAAATATATGTAAATTGGTTTAATCTTTCTCAAAAATAAATTCTCACGTTGATCTAGCACATGCATCAGATAATCCTCAAAGAAAAAATCTATTAAAGCTCAAAGTCATCAACCTCGATCACATGAGAAGATTCCCTGTGATAGCTCAAAATTTGTGACACATGAAAAAATTCATTCATATCATTGTATTTATATAGAATATCCAATCGAAACACCACCATCCCGATTCTCTCCACCACCCTAAATGGTCCAATGAACATGGTTGCCAACTTCCCCTATCATTGAATCTTGTAGTGACCAGACCTACGTGGCACCTGAAAGAATACACGATCACCCTATATAAACTCTATAGGTAATCAACATCAATTATAATATGACTGATGTCTAAATTTATCATAACTATATGTCTCTAAATCATCTCAACTTGCTCTAATGTCACCTACATGAGACTTTGTCCCAACAATTAGCAGTCACCTAGCTCCATCCATCATAGAGGTGATCTTTATGGCCTACCATAACAGGACATATATAGTTTCCTCTGCATAATTTCCTTATAATATTTGTTTTAGGAAAACTCTTCAAAATTCACGGACACTTGCTTAAAATATTTCTGAAATCATGTGTATATTACATTTTGACATCCCATCTTTCTAAGGGTGGAAATCCATACACAATTTATCCTTCATACCCAGCACAGTTTTTAATTCCTTCGAGAAGTGTAATGTAAAGAATGATGTCTGGTCTAAAACTATAGTCTTTTGAAACCCATCCAGGAAGAAAATATTGTGAACATATTGTTCTCTTAGATACCCCACAGATAAATTCTCTCATATAAGTAAGAAATGTGCTACTTTCATAAAACATTCCATAAAAATTCAAATATAATCATTCATATGTGCCATCCTCTAGAGACCTAATAAACAATCATGGTCATGTCATCCCATTTAAATCCCAACATTTTAAATATTTGTAGAAAAACTATAGGATTTTGAGGATTGGCCTTCACCGGCTGACATCTGTGATATCATGTCATGAACCCTACTACCTCCTTTTTTATTTTTAGCCACTAAAAATATTGTTCATTGTCATTGTACATTTTGGTCACACATAAATGTACCTCCCACATTGAGGCATGACACTAACACATTAACTCCTCATCCATGTTTATAATAAAAAATCCATTTCGTGACATAGTTGATCTCATCCACATATATGATCCAATATAAAGGTGTGTCCCCATAATCAAGGATTTCCGACATGTAAAACCACTCTAGATCCTCATAATGTATTTCATAGATCCATCTCAAAAGTAAATACTCTACAAAAACTAATATGAGATCCATCCTCTCTTGAATATTCAAAACCAAAACATGCTTTTCAACTAGTAGAGTCATCAAAATCTATTCAGTACATGAATTCTTAAGAACCCGAGTCAGATTTTTCCTACCCAAAGTGTTATCCACACTGTTTCCTTTATCGAGCATAAATACTAGTTCAGAAACAAGTGAATACATATACTCAACCCACATTCTCATTTACAATGATTCAAATCTCATTATGAAAAGTTATTTGTTATGATCTTTTGATTAGTATACACAGTAAATTCTTTCACCAAAAGATAATTATGTAAACCCTTTAAATCATAAACCACTTATTCAAACATGAGGTTGTGCTAGGGGATGTTTTGATAATGGGACATCAAATATTTGAAAACCATATTCCATAACATGACCTCAGTAAATCAAGAATACTACATGTTTGATCCCATAAGCATGATAGTACTCCGTATAATCCTTACTCAACTCATGTAGGATCAAGATCAGTGTCAATGTCAAGTGCTTATTCAGATTCTGGAACAACTTGTAACATTCTTCTGAACATTCAAACATTATCTCCTTTTTGAAAATCACTTAAGTAGGAATTATAATCAAGAAAGTTCTGGGGAAAACCACTAAAAATAACACTGTGAACGTATAATGTTGCGGATATCAAAAGAAATCTTGGGGTTATCCCAAGATACCACTACCTGAATATTTTTTGGGTCTATTGATACACATTACTATGATATTATGTGACCCAAGAAGTGTACTAGATCAATACAAAACTAATGTGTAGATATATTTGTGTATAGTTGATTCTCTCTCTGTATTCCCGAGTAAATTTCATAATGTTGGGCTTGACCGTGATGAGACTTAGAGTACACTATGATTTCATCCACAAACACTACTAAAAATTGATAGAGGTAAAAATGTATGATCATGTTCATCAAGACATAAACAGTTCACATGTGTTCATAAATCCAAACAACATTAGAAAAAATCATGGAGGCCATACCCAGTTCTGAAAATATACTCAGTATACCGTATGCTAATAATCCTATTTGATGATACAATTATATCAAGTTTGTCATTGAGAATAAAAAAGCTCCTCCAAATTAGTCTAACTAATCATCAATATACAGAAGATGATATCTGTTTTTCACATTCATCTATTTCAACTTTTTGTAATCAACACAGAATAAAAAAGTCCCATCAATATTATTTTAAAACAATAAGGGTGAACCCCAAAGGTTACATACTTGAGAAGATAAAATCATTATCCGCCAACTCCTCCAGCTGAGTCTTGAGCCATTGTATCTCTATTGGTTTCATTATATATGGTGGAATAGAAACTTCATTACCACTAGGAATTCTCACAATAGTAAACCATGCATCTCTCTTAGTGGGTTTTACTAAAAACTGTATATTAAACATGTCATTAAACCATTAAATTATTGGTGTAAAGATATCATGTTTCATAAATAAATCATTAAAAATTTACCTATATCATGGTTTGTGAGCTCTCTGAGTTGCTGATAAATTGGCCCATCTTGGCCTACCTCGATTACCCACTCTCCATGGTGAATGTATAGTTCACCATTTGGATATGAAAAAGTTACTCTCCTATGGTACCAATCAATGTGGGCTCGGTTTGAGACTTAATAGTCCATACCCAATATTATAACAAAATATAACATGTAAATTATATAAATATCCCAATGAAAATTATTCTCCCAAATCTAAAGATAACACTACTTGCACTAAAATGTGTCTCTAGACGGTACTCCTATAGTTGTGTCTTTCGTAAACACCCTACATACAAACTCTGCCGTCATTGTCAAACCATTAAGAATTTTTACATATTTAAATGAATGAGTGGTGAGAGTATCATATATTGAACTAGATAATGTTGAATCTATGTGAATATTATCTCACAATATCGATGGTCCAACAAATTTACCTACATTTATTGGAAGAATGGAATTTAACTGCAAAGCCCCTATTCAATATGGTAAAATATAACTCCCCTGAGCTACTCTATTATACTAATACATGCAATCTCTCCCAGAATCACTAATTCTACTTCCACTACTACCTCTTCTAGTTTAACTCATGTTTCGAGATTGATATAGTGCTAATGTCCCCATTCTCACACTCTAGTTTTTTTTATATCCCCAACATCACTGACATTTTTTTGAGGTATCCTGCATAACCTCTACAATAAACCATCATTATTTTTTTTATCAAAAGTTCATTGTGGTTGAGGGAAATGTTAAAAAATGTTTCCCATGCTACCAAAATAGTAGAAAATAACTTGGGTAAGATCATGAGTAACTGATCACCCAAACTAGTCATTTATCTTCCCTCTACTCTTGTAAATGTTCTCAAAATGACACTTCCTTATCTTGGAGGTCATACCTTCAGATCTTCTAGAAGATACCACATGTCTACCACTAGGATCCTTGTATTGGTCCCTCTGTAATATGAGCGAATGACTAACCCATTATATTTTTTTAAGACAAATGATATTCAAAGCTAGATAAATGCATTGGAAATCTATGAATTGTCCAGCATAGTCCATGAAAAAAATATTCCATTGATTCATTTTCATGAACTCAGCTGCTCTATCCTATCTTATTGTGTTTCGATAAAAGTTATCTAGTAATATATCTTGAAATTTCTTCCATTCCATGTCTTATAGTATTCCATACTTTGTCTAGATGTCCCACCATAACATCGCAATCAAATGTAACATAAATACATCCCATTTTAATCTCTCCCTAGCATGTGTCCCCAGGTGATAATAAATATTATAGATAGCTAAAATCAAGAACTCATCTCCCTAATGTCGACCCTCTCTAGTAATAGTAGGGGGATGCTTTAACTGAGACTGATTCTTCAGATAAGACATACTTTTCACAACCCACCTAATGTATCATTGCATGCATTACATGAAGCGAGTGAAGTTCTTTTGGAACTGCCCCCAAGCTTCCACAAATGGAACTATTAGAGCCTCAGGTTCCACTACTATTGGAGAATATACATACATATCCTCATATCATCCTGTCAATATGCTTCACCATGGAGGCATACCTGTTTAATTAAAAACATGCACCTTTGGAAACAGTTCAGAAAATTAAGACATTTGTGTAAGAGGGAAACACAATAATACACAATAAGTCTTTCCCCACACCTCACTTCATGGTAATAAAATGATGCCCAAAATCTACCTTTATCAATCATACCAATAGGTCCCAGTTAGAAAGGGTAAACACATCCTCATTATTCACAATACCTTATACACCCATTTTCATTATATTCTTTGCATCATATATTATTTTAAATGTGACAAATACACATGCTAGGAGAAAAATTCTATTATAATAACTTAACAAAAACCCATTTCCACACCCGTAACAAAAATTATACATTTTCAATTAATCTATACTTCCTAGAATGATGAATTCATAATCAACACCCTTGGATTATCAGGCCATGAGTCAAATCTCATCAATTTTATGAAAAAAGTAATCTAATCACAAAAACAATTTTGTCACCCATTGTGAAATAATACTAAACTATATCAAAAACTAATAATAGCAATGATCCCACCTTGGTGACTAGGGTTTTCCCCCATACATGTGTTTGCAATTGCCATGCACAATCTCAATTACATTTCCTGACTCTTCCTTTTTCTATTGTCTACCTATCCCAAATTATAATACAAAAGAAGAAGAAATTAAAACCTAATTTGATATGACTTTCTAACATCCCAACAAGGCTTCCAGAACAAAGGGCCTCAATATGGATCATTGCATGACATTAGGAGAACCACCCTTTATGTTAGAGGCTACCGACCAGTAATGTGGTTATAGTTTTGATCATGGGTAGACTATATCATATTTTATAAGAGTAATACACCATCTGAGTATAAGAATAATAATTGAATAACATATAAAAATTATATGAATATTCAAAAGATCAGAATATGACAAAATATAAAGATACAATATATAAAAAATAATTATAAATATACCACGCTATGTATATGCCATGTTTCAGAAAGCCCAAAAGTAAAGTCCCTGGTGACTCATAAGAGGGTCCAGAACCACATCTAGTTCCCTCAACCTTGCTCTATCCTGAATCATCCATCTAACATTATGTCATTTCCATTAACATATTCAACAACAATGAAATTTATTTGGGTACTAATCAGGAATCATGAGTAGGATGTGAGTACAACATAGTAGCCAACCACCAATGGTGTCTAAAGCAAAAATAGAGAATAATTGTGTATGTAGCTGTATATGGAAAAACATTCAACTAATACTGTGATAAATTATCATTTATTACATTATCCTATATTTAACTGCATTAACCCCCAGTGACCAATTCCATAGTCTTAACAATGTCACATTGTCAGTTTAATATTCATTTAACAAATGGACTTTTATGGCCAATTTTATTTTAAATCATGATACCTATAATTGAAACCATAGTATAATGTTACTCTTTTATGCATAGATTGTGAGGTCAGAAACCCCATGAGTATTTGGAACATCAGTCCCTATCTCACAAATCATTGGTGTTTTGAGCACAAATCCACATCCCATACATTCAACAAACATGCCTTGAGTCTAGAATAACATGTCATTAGTCTGTGTACCAACCCCCATTTTCTCAATCAATAAAATATATCAAATGTATCTCACATATCACATGTATCACATTAATTAATTCAAAAATTAATTAATCGTGACAATATCATTAATTAATTATAATATTAATTAATCATACAAAATTATTAAATTAATTCATTAATTAATTTTTCAAAAAATACCATTAATTAATTCACCAATTAAATTATCCCATCACGTTCATTAAATATTTAAAATATTAATTAAGCAATTAATTGTTTCTATTTAATAATTACACAATATCAATAATTAATTCCTAAACTAATTATCCCAAATCATCAATTTCATAAGACAACAATTCTCGTAAATTAAATCAACAATTAATTTATATAAATGAAAAGTTTCAATGTGAAATTATTAATTCAACAAGTAATAATTCGTCAACATCCCACAACTAAATGTTTAAATAGTAAATGTAATAATTAATTATTAAATACAAAAATTCACAATCTTAATATTTCTAATTAATTGATTCTATAATTTATTTATACTATTTTTGATATCCTAATTAATTAATTGATCAATTTAATTTTTTCAATTTGTAAATAAAATTGAAAAAAAACTATATAAATTCTACAAATAAATATAGGTAATTTTAATAATGACTATTTTATTTGAATAATAGGACACCTTCATTGATTCGTTGATGTGAAATCTCCCAATAGAAATCCCCAAAATTTAGTAGAGTAATGGAGTGTAATGATATCAGAAACTAAAATATCTAAATCTAGATCAAATAGATCATAATACTTCATAGAGGAATCGAGATATACAATCTTAGTTTTAGACCTGATCAAAAAAGGTAGAACATACCCTTTATTGAATTGGAGAATAACAGAAAATGAATGAGAAAACAAAAATATTGGATTGACTTACTGGGAGGTGTGAAGATCATCGATTTGGGCTTCGAATCGATATAAATGGAGGTCAGGAAGGATTTGAATCTACTTAGAGGTCTCCAAAATTTTCATTGAGAGGATATTTTTATTTGGTATTAAAATGGGAATAAAATTGGTGTTTAAGAATAATTTAAACTAATTTTCAGGTTAATTGAATTCCCACACTTGTCTTTCTAGGTAGGGGCACATGGTTTCCCCTAACCATGCTCTTAAACTCTGAGCCTCATATTTATGGTGGAACGATTACTCCTAAGAGAATTCAACGTTATAGAAAACCCTAAAATAACCATGAAATCCCCAATGTTTATGGTTTAATTGTATTATGGGATGAGGCACACAATTTGGGAAAATCATTCACCGACCATGCACATCCCTATTTATTCAGTTTTTACATAATTTTCACTTAAACACATGCAAGATAAACCGTAAAAAAGGAACTCAAATAATGAAAAAAGTGTATCTAAAATCAAGCATGAGAAAACTCCATTAATGATTTAGATCGTATTTTATATTCAATTACAATTATTTATTATGGTAAATAATTTCTAATATTTAGAAATATAATAATTAACATAACATTTTACACAACACTATTATGTTAATTTTTCTATTAATATGAAATCAAAATAAATGATTCTGAAAATATTTAATGGAATAATATTTAAATTAATTTTAATGTTAAATTAATTTTTAGATTAATAAGAAATATTAGGTATATTTTAATGGATTATAAACAAAATCAATTTTTGTATTGGTTCCTTAAATGTCAAATTAAATGAAATGTGTCAAAAATGAAATTAATGATATTATATAAAAATTATATCTTATTATGTTATTTAAAAAAAATTAAATTAAAATTGGAAATTGATGATAATATATCATCTATATTGTTCTTCTATGGAATTTTATGAGCCTATTTTCACCATATATGTATAATTATAACCATTTAATAATGAAAAGGTCATTACCATGGTTATATTTAAATTTTTTTTAACCAAGCGGCAAACCAAAATGATAACGGTTAAAATGATATCAAAACATATCAAAATTTTATTATATTATGATATACCAACCATAGAATCTTATTATTTTTAGCGAACTTATTTTGGAAGCATTTTTCATGAGAATGGCCCAAATATATATATTTTTATATTCAACGAGTTACCCACCACTCAATTATAAATGAAGTCATGTTAATGTATTTAAATTATAGAATTAACAACATCTATGATATCAAACACCCAACATAATTCTTTTATATATTTCTTCAACACATCCTATCACTTCCCGTATTTCAAAAATACAATCCCATAATGGATTTTGGTGTTAGAAAAAATAGGGTTCTAAATGAAGAGGTATTACTATATTTAGATCAATTAAAATTTTATATATCATTTTAACAATTATTAATAATGGTATCCATTCAAAAATAATGACTTCTATATCATAATTTTTTATTGTGATTATGATGATCAAAAAACCAATATCTACCATTCAAACATATTACAGAAATTGAAAAAATTTATCGAGAGTACGTAATGCTTACTATATCTACAATGTTGTGTAATGTAATTATTTCACCACATTAGATAGTTTGTTATATTGATGGATTTAATAAATATACCTTTTATTATAATATTTTTTTAAAAAAAATATTCTTTATTATTTTTTCTTCATCCATCTAAAAATGAAAATATCAGTCATGTATATGTACAGACAATTATCTCCTTGAAGGGTGTGATTAATTTTTCTATGTCTACTATATATGGATGAATCGATATATAGATATATAATGACGAAAATAATAATTTAATATCATGTTATTAATTATGGATTTGATGGACCCATGATCAAATTACCAAGACTAGGATAGTTGAATAAAAACATGTAAGAAAAATGAAGCACATATCATTTAGAACATTGATTTTAAGAAAATATTGTCAATAAAAATTAGTGAAGATATTATAATAAAATCATCAATGATATGATATATATGTTTATGGTTATCTAATAAAATTATAATACATAATCCATTATTAGAAAAGAGTTTCAAATGTTTATGATTAAATATGTGACTTGAGGTATGATTTTTATTTTACAATCACATTGTTTATTGAGATTGTCTATGATTAAATTTTTAATGAAGATATATCATGACCTACCACTAAAAATAATCATCATTTTTATTCTTATATGGTTATTTCTAGTTATTAGATTATTTAATTAAATTTGTATATTTTTAATAACCACAGAGATTGAAAAAATGTTTTCATGGAAAACCGAATTAATTTAACTCATCGATCAAAAATTAATTTTATCCCATATCCATGATTTATAAAAATGAAATAATCAATGTTTTGAGTATTAAAATATGATTTTTATTTTTATTTTTATCAATGATTAATTTTTTACAAAAAAAAATTCCGGATCGTTCTTATGAATTTTCGAACGAGGAAAGTTTGGATGTTTTTTTTTCAAAATTATGAATGAAATTTTTTCATTTATGTCATATGGAATGAACATAATTCAAACCATCATGACCAGATAAATATGTAAATATTACATTATATGTTTCTATGGGTATTTTAGTCAATTGCTATTTTTTTTGATATTTTATGTTTTTAAAGAAATGATTTCATAGTGTAAAGAATATTTTACTCATAAAATATTCTATATCATATTTTAATGGAATTTTAAATTATGATAAGATAAATTGATGTTAGTTTTGATATAATAAGGACATGATCTATGATTACCACACTTATTATCCATACGGGTTGTTTACTATTATGATGATGGAATTTTTATGAAGCCTATTTATTATCAATAGGTATAAATTATTATGATGAAAATTTATAGGGTTTTTGATATATAATGATTCATTTATGATATTATAGTACACAAAAAAATTATTTACTATATGATAGGTGGGGAAACTTTTTTATTGAAATATAATAAATTGGAACTAGATTTATTTCTCATTAGATAAATGAGACTGTAATAGGGGGTGATACTAGTTTAGTAAGGTTCTTTCTCCACTCTGACATTATTTGTAGTAAACCATGACTATGTAATTGAATTTAAACTAATTTAAATTTGATATTCTTCAGAGTGAAATATTATCATGGAATGGGATGGGAACTCAATCTACTATGATGTTGTTGCTAGTAAACCATGATAATGGAATGGGGAGAGAACCAAATACATAATGGTAGTCTTGGCAGGGAAACATGATTACTATGAAAATTGTTTTCAATGTGTATGTGATATCTCTATGTCATACAAAAATTTAATTTGATAATAGTACATGTTACACGATTTATTTAATATTCTTATATTATGAACTACCACCCTTTATACCATGAATAATGATTATGATATATGACATACATGTTATTTTATTCAAAAGGTAATCACATGTTCCATTTCCATTATAGCCATATTATGTTTATGTAAAAAATTATATATCACTTTTCTACACATTTTTAACATCTGATCTAATATTTTCAAATGTTTCCCGTCCTTGGATATGAAATAATTTTTTTATGAATGATATTTGTAAAAAGGGTTTTAGTTCTATTGAATCGAAGAACAAATGATATAAATATTGTAAGAACAACTTTTTTATGTATCTTCATTTCCAAATGAACTATAACTATAATAATTTAGTGTATTTAATTACATTATGTAATGGATATTCATATAATATTCTTTAATATATATGTATGAAATTTTTGGGTCATTATAGATGGTAAAAAAGCATGATTTAGTTACCTTGGGAAACAATGATAAGACATCATTTCTAAAAATTATGTGGATAGTTCTATGTATAATATAAAATCATAAAGTATTGGTAATGATCTTGGATAACATAGGATAATCCTTGGGATTCATAAAATAAAAATTAGGTTTCATGAATTAAACATTATATAATTTATGTTCATGAATATGTGGTTTCCTAGAATGATTATTATTGATCATACTATTTTTTTGGTTTTAGTCGATGGATAGAACCTAAAAAACCATTTTAGTGGTGAATATGAGAATAAATTATTATTTTTCTTCTATGATAATAAAATTTAGGTTATATAGAATGAAAATTGTCTCAGATATGTATATGAAATATTATTATTCTATAAATCATATTGACAATGTAGAAGATAATATGTGGGAATAATGCTATGTTGAATCATTGATGAGAAAATCCCCCTTATATTAATTGGTCTACTAATATAATAATTACTGAGAAATGTATCACTAGAAATAAAAATATATTATTTTTTTCTCCTGTGTTCAGAAAATGAAAATGTTTTTTGGGATACTCATAATTTCAATGGAAAAGTGGATCAAGGGTTGACACATATAAAAAATGGAAAAATGAAGAAACTAATTATATATAGGGATTATTTTCAAAGACAAGTTATTAATAAGTACATTTATTATATATTATTTATGAAAATTGATAATGAATTATTTGATCTAAACCCTAATGATTATAAATCCATTAGTACCTATGATGAAAACATAACCATATATGTGAGGTACACTTCTGGTTTTAACATATTTTTTAAATGTATAATCGATTAATTATTAAATCCCATAAACAAAACTATTCAAGGGATTTTATACATATGAGAAATTAGAATATATTAATATGTCAGTCAATGTGATGTCATGGTGGATATATATTTTTATTATAAACATCTATTTTATAGTTATGATAAGTACAAATAGTATGAATTAAATGGGAATTCTAAAACCCATAAATAGAATTAGCAGGTCATTCCATTATTCTCAACGTATGGATAGAAACATGGAGGAAATATTTATAAGGTTAATGGTAGATGTTTTAAGTGTGTAAATTAATGTCATCCTGAAATTGAATAGTAATGTGATAAGAAGAAGAATATAGTTAACTATAGTGAAAAAAATACAAGAATATATTGTCTATACTTCGTTGATTTAAACGAAAGTAGTATAAGAATTATGCTAAGCAATACTCTAATTTAAATATTAATGATTATGATAAATTTCAGAAACCTCTTAATCTAATAAGTAATGGTATATCTCATGCGATCACATCATCTTATGTGGAATATGATAACAATTTCATGAAGGAATACTTACCATAAACTATATAAAAAAGAATGTCTTGCATGATTCTATATCATCCCTCTTTATTTTATCTGAATGTTATTATATGGTTATCGCAATGTATTTTCAATTTTTATATATTTAATTAGTAGTAGAACTCTAAAATGTTTTTATGATCACTTCTCAAGTGTTGGATTCTTCTCCGATATATTTCTATGGGATTGATATTCTTAAACAAATTAATCTCCCTCTTTTTGAATTGGATATTATTTTGGAAATGAAATATATTTAAATAAATAAATCCCACATAAATTTCATTTTAATGGAAGAAATTTTTAATATTTTTAACCAACCTATGATCGACTATCGATGAAAAGATAAGTACAAACATATAATATAAATTGAATGCATTTATTGTTTCTTGATATCAATTCCTAAAGGGTGTTTATTTCAAATTGTTGGGAATAATTTCGACATTAATGATATGTCTATTTTACTGGATTGTTTTTTTGTTTTAATAAAATATTTTACTGGAGTTCTACCATATCATAATGTTGAGATTTCACCATAACTCATACCTGGTGCTACATCTATTTCAAATAATCAATATTAAATGGTCCCATTTGAGTTGAATTAATTGATGAAAAAACTCTTAGAGAATCTTGATAAGATTCCATGGTCCAAATACAACATCTTTGGATGCACATATTATTTTTGTTAAAATTAATAAAGGATCAATGTGAATCATCATTTATTATCTGGTACTGAACCATATCACAATTATAAATTAGTATCATCTACCTATATTAAGGATTAATTAATTAAATTAAAAGAGGATCAATATTGTTTCACTATTTATCCTTAATATAAATACCATGATTTTTGATTAAAATGTGTGTAAATACCCAAGATAACCTTTTTTACATGTTATTGATACTCTGAATTTTCTGTGAATCTATTTGGTCTTACTGATTCCAACATTATCTTCATGGATTTAATGAATAGAGACTTTATAGATTAACATGATAAATTTTTTGTTATATTTATCAATGATTTTATTATATATTCAAGGAGTGAGGAATATCGTGGTGACCACTTAATGATTGTGCTAATAATCCAACTAAAATATAATTTTCACAAAAAATTAACCATGTATGAATTTTTTCTACATATGGTTTTCTTTATCAATAATATAATATCATGTTAGGGTATAAAATTTGATCCATCGACATTGGAAGTTATAGAATGTTGTACTAAAGAAACCATGGTAATTGAGGTCTATAGAATTATCTATTTAGTTGGATATTAAATTCACAATGGGTAGAATTATCATATCTATGAAAATGAAAAAGCTAACATGTCATGGATCTATATTTCATTAGAAATATAAATGTGATGTAAATTTAAAGGAACCAATGTGATGGTCAATCAATGGAATTATTCTTACATTACACTAAACCTGAGAAGGGATTATGATATATATATATACAAATATAATTAGGGACTAGGATGCATTATAATACAAAATTATATAAAAGTAGATTATTTTTCATGATAATTAATTGTTCATGAGAAATAATTTTCAACTCACAATTTGGAGTTAGCAATAGTAATATTTTGATTAAAAATATAGAGGAATTATCTTAATGGAGAAAGGTGTAATATAAATACCGATAAAAAAAATTAAATCTTATATTCATTTAGAGACAGATGAATACGATTATGTTAATATGGTTAGATATAATTAAACATTATGACTACTCAATACATTTACATCATAGGAAATTTAAAAATATGGATGATGCTATGAGTTCTATGGATGATTCTGGACTATCTATTGTAAGGGTTGAAAATTTATCTAATATTTATAAATTTTATTAAGAGGGATCAAAAAGTATTTGTGGAGGGGAATAAATATAATCTGAGTAAAATTAATATTCCACCATATATCCATGTGATGATTGAAGAGAAATAAATGTAAAATTAATAACTATAAATGAATCTATGAAATGTTCCAATGTTCTACCTTATTTTTGACCTAATGATATATTTTGTAAAATATGTTTGTGTTCTTTCAGAACCAAATTTGGACTATGTGATACTGAATGAGTCTCATATTTTATAATTTTTTTAATCCTTAATGTATTAATATGTTTAATAATATGGAATATTATTTTTGGAGGAATAAAATGGAGAAATATATTGAAAAGTATGTGTCTCAGTTCATGATATGTCAAAAAGCTAAGTCTTAGTGATAAAAGACTAATGTGATGTTATGAACATAACCCATACCAAAATGGAAATGGAAAAATATCACCATGGATATTTTTATTAGACACCTCAGAATGTCTAAAGATCATTATATTAGTTAGGTTTTAGATCATCTCCTTACAAATCCTGCACAACTCATTTATATTAAGGAATATTTTACTCTTAATCATATTGTAAAATATATATTAAGGAAGAGGTAATAATTCATGGGGAACTACATTATATTGTATCATATCTAGATTATAGGATTATATTGTTGTTTGAGTGAATTATTTATATGGATATGGATATAATGTTTAGTTTTATTACAAATTATCTTTCCCAGATTGATGGATTATCTGAGAGAATCATTTAATTCTGAGAGGATATAATGAGATCCTATACTATATATTTCAAATGTTGTTTATATAAAAAACATTCCATAGTCTTGATTTCTAACAAAAATAACATCCAATCATGAATTATGATATATCTTTCCAAATACCTATATAGATATATCTTTTGTAATCCAAGATGTTGGCTTGATGCTGTAGAATGGAATCTAATGTGGCATAAAATGATGTTAAAATTAAATCGAAATTCTGATCCATTTAGTTTGACATCAAGGAACCATAGTTGTAATAGAGAAGTTATGATGACTATCATTGGTGAAATATAGTTTTTTTTCTTGTGATAATTTGTTCTTATGAATTTATCTATTGATAATGATCATGATTTTCTGAAATAAGGTAAATCTAAGAGCTTTTTATATGCTCTCTTTCAATATTACTGATCAGGTTGTGATGGTTTCTTCTCATGTGGTACTCCTAATGAACATCTCCATAGTTAACAATGAGGTCAATATATCTCCCTTAATGATTTACCCAAATAATAAATCACATGAACTGAAATGAGATGACATAACACTAGAGTGTGATATTTCATATTAATAATAACCTATATAGTTCATGTATTTAAGAGATAAGGTGGTACGTAAAAAACTACTCACTTAGATATAGTTCATGAGAGGAAGTTGTAATTCAATGAAGTTACCTGTGAAAAAAATGATATAATGAAATAGACATATCCCAATTTTATTATGTCAATGTGAGATAATTTAAAAGGAATGATTTTTTTGAATAATGGTATAATTTAACAACTATATATTTTATGATATATTTCATTTAAAACAATTTTCTGATTGCTTCCAACATATGCAACTCGAGTTTAAATGAAATAGAATATAGTATTATGATGTCTGACATCCATTAAATTTCTATGATTGAATATTAATAAATAAATTTTCAAAAATAAAATTTTACACATTTATAAAATTAATTCATTGGTTAAAAATTGATTATATATTAAAATTAATATATTTTAATGTAAAATAATTTATTTAGAAAATATTTGTTATGTACTCAATGTGTTTTTATATAAACATATTAAATTAGTCACTTTTAGAGAGTGATTTTATTGAAATGAATATAATATATATTTAGTCAAATTATACAATTATATAATGTTTCTTAGACAATATTATATTAATAAATCTAGTTTTATGTTAAACACATATTTTTCTAAATAAGCTTTAGGTTGAATCAACGTGCATATTTTAAAAATGATATTATGCCTCTTAATGAAATCAAATCATAAAAAATTGATTACATAAATTTAGGGAATATAATTAAATATTTTACAAATTTCACTTTTTTCAATATTAATACTACTGATAGTAAATCTTTATCAACACTATTAAGGTAAAACAAGTAAAATACGATTAAAGCATTAAGATATTGCATTAACATTTCTATAATACTATCCTATAACCTATTTTATGTGAATATTTTCTATATTTTCAATCATGTCATTAATATATGGTGACTTTTTACTACATTTCCTTTATTCTTACTTTCATAATTTTTATAGGAAAACTATAGATACAAAATGTTCATATCAGGAATTTATTATCTCATTATTTTGTACAAAAAGATATGTAGAAGATAATTTTAGTAATAAATGTTCTTTTGGAATATAAGTTAATTTTTTATCATATAAAATTATTTATAGTTTAAGAAACATAATATTTACATTAAATTCATAAGGAACGCCAATACACTATTTATTCAATTAACGAAAATAAAATAAATGATTTAAAAAATATTAAAAGTACAAAAATTAAGTGAGTTATTTTGTAACATGAATATTCAAGTTAAATTTGGCATATTATGGATGTCTTAAATAATTTTATTTAAATTACTTGGTGTCTATAAAGTTAAATTAAATAAATTGTGTCAAAAATTGCTTTAATGGTATTTTTTGAATATAATATGTTATTAAATTAGTAACAAGAATAAAAATACTGAATAATGGAAATCTTGATATTATATGGACTAGAAATTCTTTTTTTACATTTTTCCTATTTTTAATATTTATTGTAAAATTATAACCTTATAATAATTTAGAAGCCATTATTCAAGTTAAAGATAAAATTGGATAACCAATTGAAAAATAAAAATGATAAGGTCTAGAATGAAAAAAAAAATCCAAAATAATTTTAATTTTTTAATGATATTTTGACATCATCATCATTTTACATGAAACTATTTCCATTTGAAAGCATTTGAATTAACAATGAATCAATTATATTTTAATAATTTTTTGGAATTCCAAGAGTGCCCCACTGCACACTTATAAAAGGTAAGATATTAACCTCTGTTACATAAAAATTTGGATCATTTTAGCTCATGAAATCTAAACCCCAATAACTTCCATTATTGATTCACCACATAGTAGAACTTTTGGTCTCATGAAAATAACATACTTTCAATGAAAAATTCTTAGGCCAAAAGTAGATACTTTTGGGATATTCATGACTCTTATCAAAGTATTTTCAATTTTATTTTTTCTTAAACCTATTACAAGTACAAGATATCAATTATAATATAATTAATTAAGTATATCAAATACACCGGTTTCTTTCTATGGTGATGTAATAACAATTATACAACATTTCTCCACCATATGGAAAGTGAAGACATTAATCGTTCTTACATATAACTCACCATTTTCAAATAGTGGAGTAATTCATTTTTCATCGCCAATTTATATGGATTGTTATATTAATTAATTTAATATATATATATATGTTATTATTAATTTCATTATAGATGACTTATTTTCTAAATTTCTTCTATTTCATCTATAAATAATTTGAAGCAACATACACACATACGTATGACATACTATCTGCATGAATGCTATAATTCATATTTTATATCGACCTTTTTGGGATGAACATGAATATATAAATATATTATTAATATATATGATATTAATTTAATGATTAAAAGTTCATATATTGTATAACCATGTCAATTTATAAATATCGCGACTTTTGAACAAAAACGTGCCTAAAAAGTGATGTAATTATAAAATGGAACAATGATTTTAGTAATGAATTGATAATAAAATTTTGATAATATGTTATAAAAATTATTTATTGTCATTTATATGTGATAATTGTCATGGAATAAAATAATAATATTAATATAGTTACATTTCTTTTGAGTATGAAAAAAAAATTAAGGTACGGGTTTAATGTTAGTATTTCATTCTTTATCTGGATAATTTATTATTATAATTACAATGTTGAAATATCATGATCAAACCTTCCAAAGAATACATAATTTTAATCCCAATTAAATGTTTCATTATATTACATTTTTTCATTCCTACTTCCTCTCTTCATAAACTTCTTTTAACAAAAAAATGTTTCCAAGGATAACGTAATTTATTTCTCTCTTTAGTCGAAAATATTATTACTTCCATATAAAATTTTGTAAAAATATATTCAAGAATGTTTTTAATATTAATATATGTGTTTTTAATGTAATATTTATTAATGGATGATTTTTTTTAAATGGTTTAAAATTGATCGACCTATCATTTTATAGGGATGTTCCATTTTTACTTTTTTTTAATTGAGTGATAGGTATACCTTCTTTCAACTCATACAGAATGAATTTAATTACCCACCATAATGATAACACAATTATTTAATGATTATTATAAATGTTTCCATGTTTAGTTTAAAAAATATATTTTCCTCAATATTTTTGAATTTTTGATATATTATTAATCTTATTTGAAAATTGAAAATATTATTTTCTTCTAGAAATATATCATGTGATATTTTATATTCATTTTAATTTATGATAACCTACAATAATTTTAATTATGATCTAATGGGGATATTAATCAATAATAAATTATTTAATCATTATTTTTATGGATTGTAATTATGATGATGATATTTAATGAAACTCGATTATTTTACATGGGTCCTGATGTAATGAAATATCTTAATTATTATAGCAATGTTTTCATTTCCATGTGTTATGATATAGGATGTTTTATTTCTGTCCATCTGGACCACATATTAGTGGACTTATTTTATGTAAATGGTGGGAAAATAATTATATATCCATCCAATTCATTGGGTAACATTGGATATTTTATGAGAGAAATAAGACTCAAATGGAGAGAGATCCCAGTTTCGTAGGGGTCATTGTCCACTATGATAGTCATTGGAGTAAACCAGAACTACAAAATATGGATTGAACCAAATATATTATGATAGAATTAAGTGTGAACCATTACTATGGAATTTGGTGTCAAATTATTCCTTATGAGATTCTTGGGAGAGATTCTTTCTTATGAAAGGAAGAGTGAACCCAATATATAATTATATTATTTATAAATATCTTTGAACTGAATGGAAATGCTTTTTTCTACTTGTTTTTATAGAACTTATATTTTTAGAATACCAATGTAATGTTCTAATGGTTCATATTATTTGTATCTCAATGATTCATGTATTATAAATTTCCATAGATTATTCCATGACTAATTGTTATACATTATGATATAAATGGTATGGATTCCCAATTTTATGTTCATGTTATCATACCATTTTTCTTATATTATTCATATGTTATCATTGATATATCCATTGTTTAACTTTAATAAACATCTTACCTAGCCCGTTATTATATTTCTATTCCCTGGGATATAAAAGATGATTTCTTTATGATATCTTTAATAGAGGTGCGTGTTGTTAGTAATTAATTGAGGGATATTGTAGATCTTGTATAAATATGTTTTTAAGTATCGAAGATTTTGAATATACTAGAACTATATTATATTAGAGTGTAACATTATGTTTCTTGGTGAATATTCATCTAAAAGATGTATTATCCATCGATCAATAATATGGGTCTCCATAAGAAATATTGAATTGGGATTGGATAATGGTTTGAAAATATGGATTTCTAATTAGAAGGGAAATATGAAAAGATTAACATTCATGGATCAAATATTGGATCATTAAAGGGAAAATAGTTGCAGGTGATTCACTTATAGGCATCCTTAATATGGGTATTATAAAAAGTCAAAAATATGAAATTAGTGAAGAAATGGAATGTACTTTCTAAAAATGGAATATAATATTAACAATGACATGTAGTTACACTATTATACTTTTTTCATAATGTTTGTGTCACACAATGAGTCTAGATCATGAGTCACGAAGTCTCTAAGATGTCAGGAAAACTATTAAATAAAAATATAATTTATGGATTCAATAATTGTGGCATGATTTAAATATACACAAAGTGAGGTAATTTAGATCGTAAATAAATAAAATTTGTAACGACCCAAAGTTTCATTAATGGAAAATCCCTCTTGATCCAGTTAAATGTTTCTTTATGAAAAATGTTTTTATAAGATGTCAACTTCTTTAAGTTTTACGTTAATATTTGTGACCGTTACTTTTATAGCCGTTGAACAGTGATCATCTGGGTAGTTTAAATATAAGGCTTTAATGAACCAATTTTCTACTCAGACAAAGGAAGCGATGGCCTCATCCAGTAGAATTGCCCCTTACTAAGCCCATTTGTCAGAGCTCGGAAAGGAGGTGGCGTCTTTGGGCTTTTCCCTTGACCAAGCCCAAGCTGAGCTTCATCAAGTCAAGCTCGAACGTGATCGTCTACGGGAAAAATGGAATTTGATAGAGATCACCACTCGAGCGATGTTATCCGAGCAACCCCAAGAGTCTGTCACCATCGCACACCTTACCCTTAGGTCTTATGCGGCTATTTTAAGGGGTTATGTAACAAATAAGTAGCACCATGTTCATGTACATTATTTTTGTATATAATAATGAATATAATTTCTAGTCATTTTTGATGCATTGTAATTAGTTTTTAAAGTACAAATGATGTTTTTAGTTATTATTTAATTAAGAATTATATTTTATTAAATTAAAGGATTTTTGAATTAAATAATATTTTAATAAAATATTATTATTAATATTAAATTAATTTTTATTAAATATAAATGATCTTATAACTTTATGAATGCAATTAAAATTTTTATTAAGGTTTGAAAGCCATTTCTGTCAAAACCCGTGAATTTTTATAAATGTCGGTTTTTATTTTAAAAGTGAAAATTCACATATTTAGAAAATTATTTAGATAAAATAAATATTATTTTTGGAATCAGGACGTCGAAATTATCCAACGGTGAATTTTTCATAATTTTCTGAGACAGTCAAATTTATGGGTAAAAATTAAATACCATTTAAATATATAATGTGTTTTATGACATCATAATGACCCAATAGTGATGTAATAAAATACCATAATCCCTATGTTCGGACAATATATGTTTTATCATTAAAATAATGAGGTTGTGGGTTGGTTTGACTCACTTTTCAAAACATTAATGGAGCCCTCAAGACTTATTCAACACTTTGCCTTTTTAAATTAATTTCCATGGGAGTGTGACTCACCTCCACATAAGCAACCCTAATTTTTTAATAAGTTCGGACCTTAGACTTGTAAAATATTGTTTTCCTCTTTCCTTTTCCAGAAACCATGGGCAAATACCATGGGATGGTTTGTGGTTTGGATTATTTTAATATAAGGGGTCCCAAACCTAAATAATAAAGAATTCTCTCACCTTTCCTATATAAACCCACCCAAGCTCCCACTTCCTCCTCACTCAAAGCCCTTGAAGTTCGTCCAACCTCTGCCCTACTCTCTCTAGAATCCTGTCAAGGTGCCTCAAGCTCCCAAGAAGCCTCTCTCTAGCCTTTGGAAGCACACTTCCAAGTATGGGTTTTTCTTCCTTTCTCATTTTTGTCAATTTTCTTTAAGTTGTATTGCTCTTTTAATGTCATTTATGAATGTTGGGGTATGGTTTCGCACCTCTCTCATACTTCCCTCTTATTGTTTGAATGATGGGAGACCCCTTTCTCTCTCATTAAATGCCTCCCATGTACACCCGTTACTATGCCGAAATTCTGAAAGGAACCTTTTTCTCCTCTTTTATATTCAAGCAATACTTTTGTATCATGAATCTAAATTCCATTTCTATTGTTGGGACATGTATATATATGATCTCCTTACTGTCCATTACATGTAAATATGATTAGGAACCCCTTTCTCTCTCATCAACCTTTTTTTATGAATTCTTATGTCACGCTGTTACGCTGCCGAAATCGCACCGATTTTCTAAGCCAATGTCTTTGTGTAGTGAATACCATGCCCATTTATCCATCAAGGGTATTCACCTTTATGCACATTTACTTATTGATTTTAAAGTTTCATGTATGAATTCCACATTCCTTTATCGTGGAATAAATGATTATGTTTTATGAATCCATGTTTTATGATCCATGTGGCACACTTATGCATGAAATGAAATGTTTAAGAAGGGTGCGCCCTGATAGCGCTCCAATGCATTGGGTAAAGTATAGTATCATGATACGTCATGTGCAATGAGTGTTGACTCATGCTAATTCAAGTGCAACGAGGGTTTACTCGTGCTTCAAGTGCAATGAGGGTTTACTCATGCTTCATGTGCAATGAGCCTTGGCTCATGCTAATTCAATGTTAAGTGTTGTTGCCACATTTCCATGTTATGATTATCATGATTTATCATGCCTTTATGTTCATGTCTCTCTTATGCTCTATTGATATGCCTATTTCATAACATGTATTGTACTCCTCATGTTATTCATTGTGTACTCCCTTACTGGGCTTTATAGCTCACCCTTTTCTTATGCATGTCCTCAGGTTATCCCATGCAATGCTAAGTACGAAGGAATGTAGTGGTCATGTAAAGGAAGTTTTCAATAAGGATGTTGTATTTCAAGATTAAAGTTTTTATGTAATGATCCTAAGCCCCAAATACACTAAACCTCTCGATCTTCTTTGTTGTATCAAGTGAAGTCTTATGTAATAAAGCATGTTTAAGTTGTAATAAAAAGCAGGGTTGTCATAGTTGGTATCAGAGGATAGGTTTAGTTATTTTTGGGATTAGGAAACCCTAATAAAGCCTTAGATACAAGACTAAGCATAATAAAAACATCCCTAAGTTTTGGTAAATACTAAGTAAGTGGTTTATCAAACAAATACATCCCTGTCTGGATACGAGCAGGTAGAGGCGGCTCTGGCACAGATGTATCCTAGGGGTAAAACCCGAAAACGCCGCTTTGAGATAGACTCGAACGGGAACTGGTGCACGACAACGGGCCTTGCTGCACTCTTGGTTACGACACTCCCGGGGGATATGTTTTGAAAAATTCACAATCTTAGTATGAACCCTTATTAAGGGAAAAATGCCCCTAAGAATATATGTTAGAAGGAAGATCATGAAAAGCCTGGATTTAATCCTATAGACTCATGAGTTAAAGAGATTAAAGTTTATTTATAAGTCATCAACTTTTGTCTTTGGATTACCCTTTATGTGTTACCCCTAACTTTCCTTTTATTCCAGCCAATGGACGGTAATAGGAGAACTCGGGCTAACAACCGTTGTGAAGATCAGTGTGATGATTGTACTAATGAGATGCCCAATCCGATGGGAGCGGGAATCGCGAACTTTGTCACGCTTCTCTCTCAGATAACTCAAGTTTTGAATAGAAACACTGGTCAAGAGGAACGTTCAACCCCCCCTAAGAAAGAACAAGTCGCTATTGAAAGCTTCATGAGACAAAGGCCTCATACTTTTAGTGGATCATCTGATCCCACGATCGCTGAACAATGGATCAACTCCATTGAGAAGATATTCTCCATCCTCCAATGCTCTGAAAAAGAGAAGGTTCTCCTGGCGGCTTATCGTATAGAGGGTGAAGCTGATCAATGGTGGACATTGATCAAAAATACGAAGCCTGAGGAGGAGATCGAGGCTTTGGAATGGAAGGTATTCCGGAAGATGTTTTTCGATAAATATTTTCCACGCACCCTCCGTCTTAAGATGGAAAGGGACTTCCTTTCCCTCAAGAAGAAAGATGAAGAATCTGTGGGAGCGTACGAGGCAAACTTCACAAGGCTTGCATGATACGCTTCCGGCTTTGTCGTTACCCCCGAATGCAAAGTTGACCGCTTCTTTGGTGGGCTGAAGCCTAGCTTGCGGAAAGCATTAGCGATCCGTGACTTTGACAGCTATGAGGAGATTGTCCGATGTGCCCTTAAGGTTGAAATGGAGATCGGAGAATCACAGGGGTGTCATGGGGACAAGAAGCGGAAGGTGGACTTCAATGCTGGTGGTCCGATGGATAAATCCAACGGCGCTATGAAATTCCAGCACCCCACTTGCCAAAAGTGTGGAAAGAAGCACCCTGGAAATTGCCTTAGGGGGACAAGAAAATGCTTCAAGTGTGGAAGAGAAGGGCACCTAGCTATTAACTGTCAGCAAGAAGGACCCGCGGCTGCGACGGTGGGGAGGAACGCTCCGTTCGAACCTCAACACGTTGTTCAATGCTTCAAATGCAAAGAACCGGGTCATTTTGCGAATCAGTGCCCTAATCCAAGGGTTATCGGAGGCAATCAACAACCCCCAAGACAGCAAGGAAGAGCTTTTGCCATCACTTCTGCCGAAGTGAACCCTGACAACGAAGTGGTGACAGGTACGCTAGTTATTCATTCAAGAATAGCGAACGTACTTTTTGATTCAGGTTCTACGCATTCTTTTATATCTCAAAAGTTTAGTAGAATAATCCCTGCACCACCACAAATCATGGATGTAAAGATGTCGGTGAGTACGGAAAATGGGGCAATCATTGCATCCCATGAGTATAAGTCCTCCCCTGTTATAATCTGTGGATTGAATTTCCCGGCGAACCTATTCATACTCCCTTTGGTGGAATTTGATGCAATTCTTGGCATGGATTGGCTTTCCTTATATAGAGCCAACATAAATTGTCGGGAGAGGGAAATCACACTCCATATAGAGAATCGACCACCGATTATTTACAAGTGTCAGGAGGAAGATGAATCTCCTTTAGCTCCATCATCTCAAGCATGGATATTACTGCCTTATGAGCACGCATATCTGGCTCAGATGATTGAGTCCAAGGAAGAAACCACCCTTGAAGAAATGCCTATTGTGAGGGAATTCGCTGAAGTATTTCCCGAGGAACTTCCTGGTCTTCCTCCAAGAAGATATGTTGAGTTCTCAATTGAACTTATACCTGGGGCGCTACCAATATCCAAGACTCCATATAGAATGGCTGTGGTTGAGCTTGAAGAACTGAAGAAACAACTACAGGAGAATCTGGATAAAGGGTTTATACGCCCAAGTGCATCACCATGGGGTGCACCAGTCCTCTTCGTCAAGAAGAAGGATGGGTCAATGCGGCTTTGCATCGATTATCGTGAACTTAAAAAAATCACGATAAAGAACAAGTATCCTCTCCCAAGAATCGATGACTTGTTTGGTCAGCTGTGTGGAGCACAATACTTCTCCAAGGTCGACTTGCGGTCGGGATATTATCAAGTAAGGGTGAAGAAGGAAGATATCCCCAAGACTACTTTTCGTACAAGGTACGGGCACTATGAATTCATAGTAATGCCTTTTGGACTCACCAATGCTCCAGCAATATTCATGGACTTGATGAATAGAGTCTTTAGAGATTACCTAGATAAATTTGTGGTAGTCTTTATAGATGATATTCTAATATACTCCAAAACCAAGGAGGACCATGAGGAGCATTTAAGAACTGTACTGGAGACTTTGCGCAAGGAGAAGCTCTATGCCAAGTACAGCAAGTGTGAGTTCTGGTTGAAGGAGGTCTCATTCTTGGGCCATATCATCACAAGCAATGGGATATCTGTGGACCCCTCCAAAACAGATGCAATTGAGGGATGGCCGAGGCCAACATCGGTAACTGATATCCGTAGCTTCTTGGGGTTAGCTGGATATTATCGACGATTTGTGAGAAACTTCTCACGATTGTCCAACCCTCTTACCAAGCTAACTCGAAAGGGAGTAAAGTTTGCTTGGAGTGATGAATGCGAAAAAAGCTTCAAGGAGTTGAAAAGGAGGCTTATCACTGCACCTGTGCTCACTTTACCCACAAGTGGGGAGCTTTTTGTGGTATTCAGTGATGCTTCGAAGAAGGGCTTAGGATGTGTGCTGATGCAGAATGATAAAGTGATATCCTATGCCTCAAGACAGTTGAAAATCCATGAGCAAAACTATCCAACGCATGATCTGGAGTTGGCGGTGGTGATCTTTGCCTTGAAAATCTGGTGGCATTATCTCTATGGAGAGAAATGTGAGATATATACTGACCACAAGAGTCTTAAATATATATTCACACAGAAAGAGCTTAATATGCGCCAGAGAAGATGGAGAGAGCTCATAAAGGATTATGACTGTTCAATACATTACCACCCTGGGAAGGCGAACAAGGTAGCGGATGCCCTAAGTAGAAAGGATCCAGCAATTCTATCAATGATGAGAATTGAGAAGGATCCAATCTTCTTAGACTTGATGAAGATGGACGTGGGGATCATAAAGAAGGGAACATCATCAATCCTTTCACAAATGATTGCTCAACCATCTCTTTTGGAAAGGTTAAAGGATGCTCAAAAGGATGATGCGAGAATCCAAGAAAAAGTGGAAGCTATCAAAAAGGGAAAATCCTCAGAGTTTAATGTTAATGAAGAAGGAATTGTGCGGTTTGGGAAAAGACTATGTGTCCCATCAAGTTCGGAGCTGAAGAAGGAACTTTTGGATGATGCACATAGTTCAAATTTCTCTATTCACCCAGGGAGCACAAAGATGTATCGAGATCTCCGAGAAAACTTTTGGTGGGATAATATGAAGAAGGAGATCGCCGAATATACATCAAAGTGCCTGGTGTGTCAGCAAGTGAAGGCAGAGAGGCAGAAGTCTAAGGGGATGATGCAACCATTGCCCATACCAGAATGGAAATGGGAGAACATCACCATGGACTTTGTCACCGGACTTCCAAGGACATCCAAAGCCAACAATTCAATCTGGGTTGTTGTGGATCGTCTTACAAAGACTGCACACTTCATTGCTATTCGAGAGGATTTCTCTTTGGATCAACTGGCACGGATATATATCAGGGAAGTGGTACGGTTGCATGGAGTACCACTATCTATTGTGTCTGACCGAGATCCAAGATTTACCTCTAAGTTTTGGAAGAGTCTTCAACATGCTCTGAATACTGAACTGAACTTCAGTACGGCCTATCATCCTCAAACTGATGGCCAATCCGAGCGGACTATCCAAACACTTGAGGATATGTTGAGAGCGTGCTCAATGGACTTTAAAGGAGGATGGGATCAACATCTTCCTCTAGTTGAGTTCTCTTATAATAATAGTTTCCACTCGAGCATCCAAATGGCACCATATGAAGCCCTATATGGGAAAAGGTGCAGAACACCGGCATGTTGGGATGAGGTCGGTGAACGTAAGCTGCTTGGACCAGAAATGGTCAAAGAAATGGTGGAGAAGGTGAAAACCATTCAGCAGCATATCAAGGCAGCCCAAAGTTGACAGAAGAGTTATGCAGATAATCGTCGACGAGACCTTGAGTTTAAAGTCGGAGACATGGTGTTTTTACGCATATCTCCGTGGAAGAAGGTCATGAGGTTTGGAAAGAAAGGGATGTTAAGTCCAAGGTACATAGGCCCATTCGAGATTCTTGATCGTGTTGGGGCTGTGGCCTATCGACTAGCACTTCCACCTACTATGGCCAAGGTGCATGATGTCTTCCATGTATCCCTCTTAAGGAAGTACATACCAGACCCTTCACATGTACTCTCTTCTGAGGTGGTACAATTAGAAGACGATTTTTCTTATGAGGAGCAACCAGTGAAGATCTTAGATCGTAGAGAAAAAGTTCTACGAAATAAGACAATGCCCCTCGTCAAGGTGTTGTGGAGAAACCACAAGTTTGAAAAAGCAACTTGGGAGTCGGAGAATATGATGAAGCTAAGTTACCCACATTTGTTTTAGTGTGGGAAAAGTAAAATTTCGAGGGCGAAATTTCTTAAGGGGGGAATGTTGTAACGACCCAAAGTTTCATTAATGGAAAATCCCTCTTGATCCAGTTAAATGTTTCTTTATGAAAAATGTTTTTATAAGATGTCAACTTCTTTAAGTTTTACGTTAATATTTGTGACCGTTACTTTTATAGCCGTTGAACAGTGATCATCTGGGTAGTTTAAATATAAGGCTTTAACGAACCAATTTTCTACTCAGACAAAGGAAGCGATGGCCTCATCCAGTAGAATTGCCCCTTACGAAGCCCATTTGTCGGAGCTCGGAAAGGAGGTGGCGTCTTTGGGCTTTGCCCTTGACCAAGCCCAAGCTGAGCTTCATCAAGTCAAGCTCGAACGTGATCGTCTACGGGAAAAATGGAAGTTGATAGAGATCACCACTCGAGCGATGTTATCCGAGCAACCCCAAGAGTCTGTCACCATCGCACACCTTACCCTTAGGTCTTATGCGGCTATTTTAAGGGGTTATGTAACAAATAAGTAGCACCATGTTCATGTACATTATTTTTGTATATAATAATGAATATAATTTCTAGTCATTTTTGATGCATTGTAATTAGTTTTTAAAGTACAAATGATGTTTTTAGTTATTATTTAATTAAGAATTATATTTTATTAAATTAAAGGATTTTTGAATTAAATAATATTTTAATAAAATATTATTATTAATATTAAATTAATTTTTATTAAATATAAATGATCTTATAACTTTATGAATGCAATTAAAATTTTTATTAAGGTTTGAAAGCCATTTCTGTCAAAACCCGTGAATTTTTATAAATGTCGGTTTTTATTTTAAAAGTGAAAATTCACATATTTAGAAAATTATTTAGATAAAATAAATATTATTTTTGGAATCAGGACGTCGAAATTATCCAACGGTGAATTTTTCATAATTTTCTGAGACAGTCAAATTTTTGGGTAAAAATTAAATACCATTTAAATATATAATGTGTTTTATGACATCATAATGACCCAATAGTGATGTAATAAAATACCATAATCCCTATGTTCGGCCAATATATGTTTTATCATTAAAATAATGAGGTTTTGGGTTGGTTTGACTCACTTTTCAAAACATTAATGGAGCCCTCAAGACTTATTCAACACTTTGCCTTTTTAAATTAATTTCCATGGGAGTGTGACTCACCTCCACATAAGCAACCCTAATTTTTTCATAATTTCGGACCTTAGACTTGTAAAATATTGTTTTCCTCTTTCCTTTTCCAGAAACCATGGGCAAATACCATGGGATGTTTTGTGGTTTGGATTATTTTAATATAAGGGGTCCCAAACCTAAATAATAAAGAATTCTCTCACCTTTCCTATATAAACCCACCCAAGCTCCCACTTCCTCCACACTCAAAGCCCTTGAAGTTCGTCCAACCTCTGCCCTACTCTCTCTAGAATCCTCTCAAGGTGCCTCAAGCTCCCAAGAAGCCTCTCACAAGCCTCTCTCTAGCCTTTGGAAGCACACTTCCAAGTAAGGGTTTTTCTTCCTTTCTCATTTTTGTCAATTTTCTTTAAGTTGTATTGCCCTTTTAATTTCATTTATGAATGTTGGGGTATGGTTTCGCACCTCTCTCATACTGCCCTCTTATTGTTTGAATGATGGGAGACCCCTTTCTCTCTCATTAAATTCCTCCCATGTACACCCGTTACTATGCCGAAATTCCGAAAGGAACCTTTTTCTCCTCTTTTATATTCAAGCAATACTTTTGTATCATGAATCTAAATTCCATTTCTATTGTTGGGACATGTATATATATTATCTCCTTACTGTACATTACATGTAAATATGATGAGGAACCCCTTTCTCTCTCATCAACCTTTTTTTATGAATTCTTATGTCACGCTGTTACGCTGCCGAAATCGCACCGATTTTCTAAGCCAATGTCTTTGTGTAGTGAATACCATGCCCATTTCTCCATCAAGGGTATTCACCTTTATGAACATTTACTTATTGATTGTAAAGTTTCATGTATGAATTCCACATTCCTTTATCGTGGAATAAATGATTATGTTTTATGAATCCATGTTTTATGATCCATGTGGCACACTTATGCATGAAATGAAATGTTTAAGAAGGGTGCGCCCTGATAGCGCTCCAATGCATTGGGTAAAGTATAGTATCATGATACGTCATGTGCAATGAGTGTTGACTCATGCTAATTCAAGTGCAACGAGGGTTTACTCGTGCTTCAAGTGCAATGAGGGTTTACTCATGCTTCATGTGCAATGAGCCTTGGCTCATGCTAATTCAATGTTAAGTGTTGTTGCCACATTTCCATGTTATGATTATCATGCTTTATCATGCCTTTATGTTCATGTCTCTCTTATGCTCTATTGATATTCCTATTTCCTAACATGTATTGTACTCCTCATGTTATTCATTGTGTACTCCCTTACTGGGCTTTATAGCTCACCCTTTTCTTATGCATGTCCTCAGGTTATCCCATGCAATGCTAAGTACGAAGGAATGTAGTGGTCATGTAAAGGAAGTTTTCAATAAGGATGTTGTATTTCAAGTTTAAAGTTTTTATGTAATGATCCTAAGCCCCAAAGACACTAAACCTCTCGATCTTCTTTGTTGTATCAAGTGAAGTCTTATGTAATAAAGCATGTTTAAGTTGTAATAAAAAGCAGGGTTGTCATAAAATTCAACTGGAAGTGAGAAAAAATTATAATTATCTCATTTATTCCTACGAAAAATGTGATGATAATTAACAAAAAAATAAAATCTACACTTCAAGAAAATTGATTTAATATTTTAGAGAAAAAAATAAATGAATCCAAAAATAAGATGATCCAAGAAAAAATGATGGTATACTCCTAGGTAACTTTATGGACTGATGAAAATAAAATTTTTATGTGAATAAAAAAAGATAATTAAGCTATCTGATTGATGGGAGTTTACTTGAATAAATACTAACCAAAGTTAAAAATATTCAAAGAGACTGTAATGGAAAACAAAGTGGGTAGACCTAAATAATTCCTTTTGGTTACCTAAATTATACCAAAAGTAATGATGTCATGACCAGCGGGAGAGCCATCCTATGGAGGTGGAAGAATGATAATGGATTCAGGAGAGATTTATCATTATTGGAATTATGCATAAGTAAGATTACTCTCATAATGATGATGAATAATAAGCCAAAGAAGGTTGATAATTCTCATATTTGTGATTATTTTTTAACATGTGGTGTTACCCAGATAAGAACCAGTAAGATGAATGAGAAGAAAATGGGAAAAAACTTTTTGTTTACCTTGACCAACCATATACCTCAACTTGAGAATTTCAGAGTTACTCCTCTCCCAATATGTTTAACTACAACTAATTATCATTGGATGTGGTGAATGCTTGAGGGGGATTCAAGTTCCATTGATTGATTGTGCCAAAAGAAGAAGAATATGGTTTGAAATAAAATTTATCTAATTAGTAGAGTAATAATTTTAGAGTATGTTATTATAAAAACCTAGATTTAATATATATATATATCATATATTATAATTATAACTATTTTTATATTACAATTTTTTTAATTAATGAAATAATATAATTGAATAATTTTACTATTAATAAAATTAACATGATAAGATTAAATAATTAATGAAATATTTATTATATAATAATCATTTAAAATATACAATATTTATGTTTAATTTGGAATACAATGAGATATTTATGTTTGTAATATTAATGGATAAGGGATATAAATATCCTAGCCATAGAATGTTCATCTCTCTATATTCAATGAATCATGAAATAAAAATTATTTTATAAATATTGGATGTAAAAGTAGATAAATAGTATGTGATAAGTCACAGTCTATAAAAAATATACTATTAGAGGCATGGTTAAATAAAAATTTAGATCATGCTATAAAATAAATACGTTTAATGGAAAACATTATATTAGAATAAAAAATGAAGCTTTATTGGTTCTTTGTTTCTTTTTTATCCATTGAGTATGTATTTATTATATTTATTTAAATGTTAAGTGAAACCATTTTTTATATTTATTTATAAATAATAAATTATATTTTCACTGTATATAAATACACGATCTACTTAAATTCTATTGATGGTATGAAAAAAATAATTCATCCTAAAATCAGGATTTTATATTGCATTATGACCTCAAGTTAATATTTTTTGATAATTATAATGTAAAATAACCAGCAATTGGTAAATTTATAAAAAATAAAAAAATAGTGTATAGTAGTTCATATTTCTTCTTGAGATTATATACATATATATCAAAATAATAAATAAGATTCAAATTGGTTTAATAAAATATCATTTGAAAAATTCATAATATTTTCAGTGTATATTTTACATATTTAATGTGTTATATAAAAATTTTAATTTTAATTTATTAATTGACTTCTATATTTTTGAATAATATTTTTTATATTTAATTATTAATGGTATCATGTGACCATTAAAAATAATTTAATCTACCATTATTTTGAAATTGATTTCATTTATTATTTCATTTTAAAAATATTATAAAACATGATATTTTATAACATTGTTAAATAATAAATTTTAATATAAAAGAATATTATTTTGTCAAATTTTAAATTCAATATTTACATATTTATAAAATAAAACAAAATTTTATATACCTGTTTTGATATGCTACAAATTAATTTTAAATATTTAACAAATTATATTAAATATAAATAATATTTCATAATGATTTTTGTCATTGAAAATTGATGAACTATATTTATAATCTAGATATCATATAATGTATATCCTTTATGGACAATATAAAAATTAGAAAAATTATTTTGTATTGAAAATATTTATGGATTCATTTGTTGTAAGGTCTGTTGCACAAAAATTTTATTGAATGGTATTTATTTAAAATAATAATTAACTATTTTTAGAGTAATTATTTTATAAATTATTTATATATCATTAATTGGGGTATCAAAATTACGAAAAATTGGATTTTTTTTAATTATTTCAATAGTAAAAGATAGTAAAAAAAATTCAATACAAAAACATATATTAATTATGATATCATATATATAATAGTAAAAAACATAAAACATTAGGTTCTCTAGGACTAGTTTTAGAACTTACCATTAAAGTGGATTATTAAGGGAATTAATGTGGTTCAATATGGACTACTGAAGCACATGACAAAATGAAAAATTAAAATATTCAATAATTTTTCCCATTAAATTCCCATCACAAAATTTATAAATGCCAACACCTACATCTCATTTATCCCCCAAAATGTTCAAATTTCCTTCCTAATATCTCTTTAGATGAGTCTCTCCAATATCTATCTCTTATATTTTGATGGGGTGTGGTTGATAGATGGTTGTTCTGAGGTAAGGATCTTATGTAAGGTAACAGTTTTTGTTTTTATCATTTTACCTACCTATGGAAATTATTTTGGTAATGTAATATTTTAAACATACATTAAATTTTAGGATATAAATTAACATTTTATTTAAAATCATAAATTCAATATTTATTCAATTTTATATTACCAAAACCCTTTCATATTAACCATTTCAATTGTTTTTATCAAGATGAATTATGGTTTACATTTATCTCACTGCCTTATACTATTTTAATTTCATCATTATAATCACATTTAAATTCCAATTTTATATGATTGTATTCTTATAATCCTATATATTACCATCATTTTTGTGAATATTTAATGAGATAAACATCATGCACACTCATTTTATCATTTTTCAAAAGTTGTTATTATTTTAATGTATGTGTCTTATTTCACTCCCTCTTCCATTCTAAATTAGTTTTCAATTTTATTGTCCTATTCATTTTCTATATTCATATTCAAATATTGTGTTTATATAAAAAAAATTTGAAACTATTATATCTTATGCATATTTTTCCCTATTTAACTCGTATTATGAAAAATTTATAAGTCATTGTAATTATGAAAATTCTAATAAGTGGTATGAAATTAAATATTTTTTGAACATCAATCATTCCTGTATATGACATGTATTTGTCATGTTAGTGATTCATTAATTATAATTGTGGCCTTTCATAAGAACGAGTGATGGTTATTTATTTGGTGGATCCTTTATCATGTACTTGTTTTATTAAACAATAATTTTCTAAAAGGGAACCTCTTTTATTGAAGTATACTGACCTGAAGGTATCTCCAAAAGGAAATTTTATATCCTTAATGTGTATCATACGTAGGTAGTTACACACTCTTTATTCTATAGTTTGTTTTTATATAAAATCATTGGACTCCTACTATTGTTAACACATGCTTCAACATTCTAATCACATTGATCTTCATAATATCTATAAGTACATGATAAAACAAATTTTTTGTTGTTTACTTGATAGGGGTACGTAATTAAGCATTGTGAATCCATAATTATTCATTATATTATTCAGAGAAATTAACATAGAAATCTTTTTTAATTCACTATCTATGATAAAATTTTATCTTAAATATATATCCATCCATCCCATATGATCACCATTATAGATTTACATTTATATAGTGTTGTATTTATCTGTGCTAATAAAAAATAACTGAGAAAGTTTGAAATATTATCATCACTGGCTAATAGTGATGAAAAAAATATTTTTTTATCCATTATAAAAGAAACATTGATTAAATAATAAATTTCTCCAGTTCATTTTTATCATTGATAATGATTCCCCTTTATCAATTCATTACATTGAATTGATTAATGACCTCCCTTTAATAGAGCTAAAAAGAGCTGATAAAGGGAACCATGAATAGTTTAATTTATATGTAAATAATTTTATATTTTTAAATATTATTTATACAATAATATATATTTATATATATTTATATAAATGAATTTTTTATGTAACTATAATATAATAAAAATTATTTTCAATCATATTTTAAAATTTTTATGTATGTAAAAATATAAAGTTTATAATAATTAATAAAATTGTTTAATAAAAATTATATATACTAGGAAAGGTGGGGGCAGAAGCCCCTTTATTAAAATGAAAAAACACACAACCTCTTTGGTGGGAATAGAGGGAACCCAACAGAAACGGAACACCCAGGACACAAAGACCTGATAACAAAATAACTCAAAGTCCATTACAATGGCTCAAAAGCCCATAAGAAAACCTTTTAAACTGGGTAGGAAACCCATTATATGCCCAAGGCCATAGGCAGATAGCCTTAATTATGAGTGAAAAAAAACCATTACATGGGAAACTCCCCCACCACAGAACCCTAAGACATTGTTGCAAACCGCACCGCTGTTTGTCCCGGTTGGAGTCAGTGCTCCTCCTGGAGTCCATATCCTGGTGCAGGTTCTTCCCGTATCGAGAAAACCCCATATCCAATGGATCTGAGGGCCGCCAGACCACCCAAGACACCGCCGGATGGGTCATCGATCCACACCGCCATCAACCCCATCTGAAGCCACCAAATCCACCACATTGAACCTCCATCGAGGCCCATCGTGCCATTACTGAAGCTGACGGAAGCCAGCCACCACTACCAAACCACCCACCGCTGTAGATCTCACACATTGTTTGCCTACCACCACAGCGGTGCAGACCTAGATCCCCGCCACAGATTTGGAAAAGAGACCATCAGACCTCCAAATCGACAACCGATCTACACCATCTGCTCCGACACAGATGACGTTGTCACTGACAGCAGGTGAAATCCTAGTCGCATAATGAAGTCGCCGCGTAGATAATGAGAGCTGCGCCCGAAGTCGCGACCTCTATCAAAAGATTCATAACACTTATATATATTAATTAAAAATGAATGAATAAATTTAATATATTAAAGTTATATTTAAACCACTATATAAATATATAAATGAATATATATTTATTTAAATAAATTTCATAAATAAATTAAAATATTTAAAATTGATATTAAATAATTTATAATATTAACCTATATTTTTATGTATTTCCGTACATTTGTGTGAATATGGATTTATGTGTATGTTTTTTTGTTCATGTATGTATGTGTACATATGATTTTTTTTGTGTTTTATGAATATATATATGTCCTGAGTGTTTTTTGATATGATTATATTTTTATAGTAACCTAGAAACTGCACTCTATGATCAAGTGTTAAATTCATAAACATTTGAATTTCAGCATTTATACTGATGAATGTGGACCAATTTTCACTAGTTAAAACATATGACATCAAAAAATTTGTATTTTATTACATACATAGCCATTTACCATTTATTTTCTGAATTTTATAGAATTAGTAGAATGAATTACATAAACAACTTCCATGAAATTAAATGAGAATTTACCCAATTTGACTGTTATTTTTTTATTAAACATTAGGACACCAACATCATCATTGAGAAATATCTTACAGTAATAATTCATTCAACCTAATTATTTATAAGATGGGGAATGGGAAACATATCTACCATTGAGCTCAAATGATCTGCAAAGGTGGACATAAGAAATAATAATTTAATGTCATCAATGAGCATGAGATGATTATGAGGGTATGAAGAAATAATCAGAGTGCATGAGGGAATCATAAAAGAACTAATACCAATAAATAATTGGATCAAAAAAATGAAATAATCAAAAATACAAGAGTCATTGGAAATAATAATCATGATCCATTCAATATAAATATTTATCATAAGAAAAATTATAACCCCATAACAAGTAATTAAAACAAATTTGTGGTCACTTAGAGTATCATACTCATTTCCCCTTTTAATTCTCTTTTAATTTGAATAACAATACAGATAACATCCAATATATTCATTACCTAACAAATTAGAGTTTTATCTAGTGTGATCCATCATTTAAGCTATAATGGGTTCATCCAATGATATCTGGGCCACACCATGTCATAAGATATAATGGGATTACACAATAAAATCTTGGACACAACATGTTTTTGTTCTAATGGGCATACAAATTCTATCTGGGCCCCCCCCCATGTATATGTTGCAATGGGCTTACCCAACGCTATATGGGGAACCCCATATTTATGTTCTAATGTCCAGGATCAACAACAATAATAAAGTAAATAGTGATTTAACTTCATTATAAAACATAAAGAATCAATAATTATTCTTTTATAACCAGATTAACCCATGAAAAAAATGTATTTCATGTGAATATCAATGAAACATGATTTTACCATTGAAAACAACTGAGTTCCATAATATTCCCTTTGACAAAATCTTAATCGATCCAAAAAATAATGAGGACGGTGTTAATAAAAAATAACTCTAATTAATGATATGTGGAAATAATGGATGTTGAATTGGAAAAGTGGAAATACAATTATAACATCATTAAAAAAATTATTGAGTAAAATATCATTTTCAATTTTGAAAACACATTTTAAAACATAGTACATTTTGGATATCCATTTCATTGAAAACAACCTTGGAATCTTATTTAAGTATTTTTAAATATAATTTAAAACTTTTTTGAGGAAAATATCCATTCATCTTTGAAAACAACTTTTCAAACAATTTTGAAAAAATTTGATAAAAAAATTGTTTTTGAATAAGAAGGGTTTTCGTTCAAAAATAATATTGTTTATAAAAAACATTCTTTTGAACTATTAAATAAATAAAGATTATACAATTAAGGGAAAACATGTATTATAATGTCCTAAAATTATGAAAATAAAGTTAATCATACTTCATTTGAGGCTGATCACAATATTACAACATTGTAGAATTAATAATAAAATCCTGATAATTGGGTTACAGTAACATGAAACTCTTACCACTATGGTAAAATTTTATCATAATCCCATTAAGGAACAACATTAAATGAAAAATAAAATACCCTTACTATAACAACAATATTATTTATTATAGATTAATTCATGATTTATTAGATAAATTTTCACATAATATAACAATAAAGATGGGTATTTATTGTGTCAATGGGAAATAGTTACATAACATATCATCATGAAAATGGGATACACCAACACTATTCAATACTAGATTAACTTACTTCTATAATTCAATTGCTTTTAAAACTGTGTAGGATATCCTGGGGGTATACACCCAATAGGGGTGAGATATAATTGAAAGTAAGGGAATAAACATTGCATAATGTGATACTAAATAAAATATTGGATTGTAAATGGCGAATAAGAAGATGATATAATAAAAAAATGAATAATAAGACATGATATAGCACGATAATAATCACATGAGAAATGTGCCAACAACTTAAAACACTGCATCATAAACATAGTTCAAGGATAACCTATAAGGTATCATGATGTAAAAGGTCCCATAAAATAATTAGGTTCACCTCATGTCCCAAAATTACATCCCATTAGACTAAATATTACCCAACACATTCAAATAGTATATAATTCTAGGTACACCTATCACATTCATTTCATTCTCATGATTTAGTTTTCCACATAGACAATAAAACATAGATTTATCAATCATTATATTTTATTCAATGTTCATGGATTGATGAATATATACATGTAATTATCTTATAATATATATGTGTGAGTGTGTGTGTGTTGGTGTGTGTTTGAAGTTGAAAATAAATAAGAGTAAATTGTTATGGTATCCCCTACATAATAGTTTTGGCATGGGGAAAACACGATGAACTTTTTCTGAAATAATAACATCTAATAAAAAATCATAAAATGGATTGATGATAGGAAAATGGGTCTCTAATCATTTTGGAATTAAATTTTCTGTAATAGGGACATGTAAATTAATATCCCAACATTATGTATTAGAAATAGAAGGCATGGGATAAAAAATAAACATGAATAAAGAAGAGAATGTAAGGATCCCTTTTTTGAGTGTGTGACTCCAAGTGAGTTGTTGGAACGTCTTGACAACTTGGGTAATCCTTGGGAGCACCCCAAAGATGTTTCGGTATAGTAAAGGTGTGGTAAAAGGATATTTAGTGGAGATATATTATATATTATTCGGGTTTTATAGGAAATTAGTGTGGATTTCATTATTATTTCTAAATCACATGTTTTGGACCCTATATAATTTATTAACAAAAACCAAAGAAATGAAATCATTTTTACCATGTACTCTTCCAAATTGGAGTGGAATTCATTATTTTATATGGATATGTTTTCGATATAATAAAATAATTCCCTTTCTTATGTGAAAGTGAGTTACACTACTAAATAAATGATTTTAAAACCATAAAATATTTTAATGGATTTGGATGATTCATAAATGATTTATAAAATCAATAAAATAAAAATAAAATCAGATTATATTAAAGGTAATAATATATATTTTTTCATGGATTCCCTTTATACTATTTATTACACATCTTTTGTGTCACTATGATGTCCTAATAAAGAAAGTTAATATAGATAGTACTTAATTTTTACCCAAAAAATCGACTCTCTCAAGAAATTATGAAAAATTTTCCATTGGATAATTTCAACACATTGATTCAAAAATCAATATTCATTTTGTATAATAATTTCCTAAATATTTGAATTTTCACCTTTAAATTAATTTTTGATGTATAGTATGAAATGCGAGTTTTTTCAACAAAAATAATTTTTGATCCCTAATATAAATTACATATGAATTAATAAAAAATTAAAATATATTTATTATTTTAATAAAAATATTTTATTAAAATAATAAATATTTTTGAAACCCATTAATTCATCAAAATAAATTAAATAGTATAATTTGAATATTACATTAAAATAATATTGGAGGTTTACTATATCAAATATTAATATAAGTTTTAAAGTTACAATAATATGATAAAGAATGTTCATTATTCTATATGAAATAATTTACATACTAATATTTTTAGCATCATGATACATATCTATTTAATACACCAACAAGCTCCCTAATAGTTAGGTGATCAATAATGAGGCTTTCATTTGGTGGTTCAGCGTTAATAGTTTGAGTCGTGACCTCGATGACCTTGAACATTCTCCATAAATAGTTTCAAGATTGATTACGATGTTGTATCTTATCTTGGGATTGTTATAGTTAAATTAATAGAGATTATATATCCCCCATAATATCCAATAAACATTCTTTATATGGTACGATACTAATAGTTGAGGCGGTCAATTTCTTTTGTTTGGGTCATTTCTATTTCATAATAACCAATTTTAATACTATTCCTATGATAACTGTTAAATGGATATATTATCAATTTTAATGACGCTTAGTGGTCTTTTTTATATGATATGATACTTTAAAACCAAATAAGTGCATGTTTCTTCTATAAACATATTACGTAAGAAGACATTTAATTAAATTATATGGGAAGGTTTATTTATATCCATTTAGGGCATTACAATCATCCCACCATTAAGAAATTTCACCAAACGAATTCTAATTTACCACAGTAAAATAGTGAAGGGTAACTCTATTTCATCACTTCTTCTAATTCCCATGTTTCTTCTTCAAACATTAGGATTATATGAAGCACTTTGACCTGGTGCATTGTCTTATGTAATATAAATTTATCTCTATGATATATGATCTTCACTGGATGCAATTCGTATGAGAGATCATTCTCCAAAAACACCATCTCTAGATTGAATACATTAGAGGGGTCTAGTATGTAAATTATCAAAAGGTATAAATATAATACATCAAGTACTTATGATAGGTTAGGTGGGACTACTAATCAGTATGACATCACTCAGATGTCATCAAGGATCTCAAGGGGGATAGTGTATCAGAGAATAATCTATACCTTATTCCCAAATATCATCCCCTTATTACATGTAGATATTCATAGGAATAACATGCCACTATAAACAAACTATAGGTCTCATCAACAATTGTGAGCATACATCTTCTTTTAAATCTGAGCATCCTTTATGTGCTACTGAATGGTCTTATCCATTTTCACAATTTTCAGGACCATTTATAGGATTGAAATTATTTGTTCCCCAAATTCTTCCCAACATGACGTTTTTCTGAACCACTTCCCATTAGAGGCTTCATATGGAGTAATTTTTAAACTATGGTGGAAATTGTTTTGTAAGCGAACTAAACCAAAGGAAGATGTTTGTACTTTCCACTATTGAAGTCAAATTAGGCGTGCTGTCAACATGTCCTCAAGTATCTGGATAATACACTCATATTGAAAATAATTTTAATTTTGTTAAGTCATGTTGACGTTTAACTCAGTAATTTTCATGTGTTGTAGGATCTTACAAAACTCAAAGGTGAATCTTAGGTCTCTGTCAGATACAATCAATAGTGGTGTTCCATGTAGTCTCACCCCTTCTCTAATGTATATATTTTCATGCTATTCTTTGAATAAATCCCATTGAACCTAAATAATGTGAACATTATTTAAAATACAATCCACCACAAACCATATAACATTATTCCAAATTTATGTCCCTAGAATACCATTGATAATTTCTTTCATTATATTTTCAAATATCCATGTATGTGTTACTAATTATTCCACCATACCCTTGTATTTTTTCTTTCCTTTATTTACTTTATGACATAAAAGACATATTGTTTTGTCTTCCATGATCATTTTCTTCATAATCTCCAAAAAAAAAATTCATGGAGATCTCAATACATCTTTGTGATTACTTGGTTGATGGAGAAGATTAATCTATGTCCATCATCCAAAAATTCCTTCTTTAACTCAATATTTGGTGTTTCATGTTGTTATAACACTAATATCACATACCCATCTTCATTAATAATCAACTCCGAGAGTTTCTCTTTTCTTATAGTTTCTAATTTCTTCAATATTTCCACATATTTTCTATAAGAATCCTTAATCTTTTAAAAAATGGATGGTTGATGAATTATTTTTGAATGGATTGATGATTATCCTTCCATTGTTATTCACATGTCTATCATTTTCTAATATAAGAATTCCATTTCCCTATCAAATTTAATCAATGATATAATTGATTGATCCTTTCTACATAAACAATCTACCACATTATTCTCCATGAAAGAATGGTTGTGCATTGAAGTTACATTTTCCTTATTTAGCTCTAACCATTATTATTGGTTCCTATTCAACGCATTCTATATGAATATATATTTTATACATTTTGGTCCATATATAATACATACTTATCTTCAATGAGATAATGCCTCTTTATTTTCTATGTGAATATTATTTTATCCAACTCCAGATCAAGCATTGGGATTCCTATTTTTGAAATTTTATTTTCCTTAAATAATACGATTTGACTTTATCATTCTGAATTAACAAAAAAAACCCAATCCCTTCATTAATGAATCACTAAATAACAACAACTATTCTCTACTTATGGGTTTTCTAAGAACATGTGTAAGGATGAAACTCTTTTTTCATCTCATTCAAGCTATATTCACCTTTATCATTCCCTGAAAAATACACTCCCTTCTGATTTAACTTGGATAGAAGGTTTTACAATCATGTGAAATTTATCAAAATTGATGGTAGTACCCACCTATTAAAGGAAACTATGGATATCTATCACATATACTGGCCCCAATCATCCTTCATTTTCTTATTTCTTTGAATGGGTCCATATAAATTTCATTGCATGTGATTATAAGTCCCAATAATTTGTGTTCCTTTATATAGAAGTCACATTTTTTTGTACTTTTTATAAAGCATCTCCTATCACAAGTTCTTTAGAAGAATTCTTTGATGCTCCTCGTTCTCCTCTTTATATTATGATTATACTATAATTTCATTATTAAGGACTATGAAATATTTTTCAATGTAATATCTAATGACTATATTCATCATGTTTATGAAAATTTCTAGTGCATTAGTGATCTTGAAAGGAATCCCCATGATCTCATACTTCTCATACCTCATATGAAAAAGAAGTCTTGGGAATATCTACATACTTCACTTCATCCTAGTAATGTCCTTACCATATATCAACCTTGGAGAATTATTTTTATCCACATAGATGATCGAAAAAGACATCAATCTGAGGTAGATGATACCTTTACATTATTGTGATCATTTGGAGCTGACATTAGTCAATAAAAATGTTCAATGTCTCATCTTTTCTCTTTACGGAGTGGAAGGGTAAACCCTATGGTAAAGTGTTTCGGAGAATGAACACATTATCAAGATTCACCTCTATTATTTCATTAATATCCTAATGTTCAAAAAAATAAATTCTATATAGAGTCTTTGATAGTGGTAATTCTCTAAGTATATGCTTGATTAAAAATTCAACATCTCAGTTAGGAGCATGACCAAGCAATTCCTTAAGAAACCCATCAACGTAATCTCTCAAAATGGTAATTTCTCTAAGGTTGATTTGTTCGATGGACACAATAATTTGGGGAAAAATGATTATTTATTGGGAAATAATATCCATTCTTGAGATATTGGTGAAAAACAAGACTCATCATCCTCCTAACACTTGTATGAAATTGGGGGACAACTCATAATTTGGAGACTAATTTCATTATCATGAAAATTTATGTTCGATCTATATTAGGAAATACAATACATACATAGAATTTTATCAAATTCCACCAAAGAAAGTATTACAAGGTTCACTGATTCCACTAATTAAAGTATTACAAGGTTCAATATGATGATTCTCATAAACAATTTCATAGTGGAGGAGTTATATACATGGGATGTAGTAATTTACCCATTTTCTTTTTTCTACAACAACCTTACTTCAACACTTTTTGGTGGTGTTTTGATATTTCTACTAAACATAAATGAATTAAAGGAATGCGTGGAACAAAAATTAAAAAAGTATGTTCACTATTCATGAATGAATAATAGTTGAATCTATCACCACTTATTTTTCACGATCAACCTCATTGGTTGTGAGGTAAACTTATATCTGTTTCAATCTAGAAGGTTATTGTATGTCTCCAAAAACCCTTTTATTAGTAAAATAGATTAGAAAGTTCCTAGGTTAATAGTAGTTGATTCAATGGTAAATACACTAAGGGTTGACTGGAGAATTTCTTTCCTCCATCTCAATCATTTTTTCTCCAATCGATAATCACTAGTTAAGATCCATTCTTTTATACACCTAAATAGTTTCATCATCCCCCTTAGGCAAGTTCTAGTGTGCATCTTTCCACTTATTTGAAAAGTGGGATGTCGGAATATCACTACACCATTAGATTTCTCCAGCAGACCTTTTGAATTAAACTTTATATCCTTCTCCTTATCTCAATTATAACCTTGAGATTTATTATTCACCGTTTTCACTTTCAATGAAAATCTTAAAATTTCCTCTTAGCTATCCAAGTCATATCTCCCAATGGATTTTTAGGTTGTATTTTATCCCACTAAAGAAGTAGTCAACCTAGTATTTGGGGGTAACAACAAATCCATAGGTGTATCATCTAAGGGTTTTGAAGTTTTCATTATACTCTTTGATAGTTTTTCGTCGTTTTTATTTTGGGAAAGGAAAACCCATTATATTTTATGTTGGAGTGAGTAAGGAAAATAGTTATCGAATGTTATTATTTAGAATTCCTTCTACCCGATCACTTCGATCTCTTCCTCGAGCATCGCCTTCATGATAAATGTTCACCACTTATCGTCTTCTACATCCATATAATAATCATCCAGTAGTTGTTTCTTTTGATCATAACACTTATGGATAAGGATGATATTCTCAATTTAGTTGATATGTTGTTCCACGACTAAGGTATTAGATAATCCATTGAATATCGGATGAATTTCTTGAATAAATCACTCAATTATAGAATCCTATTTATTTGGGGGATTTATTTTCTCTTTCTGATATATGTTTTTATTCAAAATCTCTTTCATTTATGAGAATAATGTCTCAAAGTATTCAATTTCCACTCCCATCAGGTTTGGAATATCATTCATGTAGTCATCATAGTTCCCATCACATTGAATGTTTACCAAATTAATCATATTGCTGCAAATCGAGAGGAACAAAATAAAAATTGGGGATGATTTTTTGAAACTATTAATCACATAAAGGGTGTTCAATTAAATAATGGTGTAATATAAAAATTTCAATTACTTCCATAATATATGATGTTCTAGTCTTGAATTTATCTTTTCCCCGATTAATTTCATAATATATATTCATATGGGTAATTTATTCATTCAATAATAGTTCATAATGTGCTTATGAATATAAAAAATCATATACAATGAGAGTTTTAAATTAGGTGTGTCAAAAGGACCATTTTCTTGCACCAGTTATCGGTCAAGTCTATCCCAATGCGGTGTTTTTGGGTTTTACCCCATTGTCAATATGTGCCATAGCCACATCCACTTGTAGTAATGAGAAAATGATGTAATTTATTGATAAAAAACATATTATATTTTTACCAAAATTTAGAGATGTTATCTTATTCTTAGTCTTGTTAATAATTCATTTAATAATATTTTACAATCCTAAAATTAAAATAAGTAAACTTTTAATTTGATACAAACTATAACATTAATAATATTAATTATATATTACTTAAAAATTTATTACGAAAAATTAAACATAATACAACCTATATGATCATGATCTACTGTTTATTTGTTAATTATGTACATATAAAAACATCTCGAACATGGGATATAACAAAATTATTGAAAACATCCTTAAAACGATTCTAAAATTCCATGGAATTTAACATTTGACGGGGTAACCAAGGTTTATACATAAGAAAGGGGTGGGTATTAAAGCCCCGTAGTGGAATAAAAATACATTATGTAAATAAATGATAAAAAATTGTATTACCAATGGGGAATAAAAGGTGTCATATTCATAATAATGAATAATAAGTTAGGATATTTCATGGTGACTATAACTTGGGAAATTTGGCAATAAATTAAAAAACATAATTGTAAACATAGGTCAAGGATAACTTCCAAGACATAAAGATGGAACAAGTACCATAAAAGAATTAGGTTTAATTCATATCCCAACATGATGTCTAATGAGACTAATATTTTCCCAATGTATTGAAGTGTTATACAATTATAGGTGAACCCGTCACTTTCATTTCATAATCTTGCTTAAGTGAAACTCATAGATCATAAAACATGGATTCATTCATCATCATTTTTTATTTCATGAACATGGAGATTGTGAATATATATAATTAGGATTTCTAATAAATATATGTTTGTACTAGTGTGAACTATTTATAGGAAATTGTTATTGTATTCACTCAACATGTACTTTGGCATTGAAAAATCACATTGAAATTTCAATATAAAAACAATGTCACATAAAATTTCATAAAATTGGTTGATGAGAGATAAAGGGATATCTAATCATTTGGGAATGAAATGGGAAGTAATATGGACATGAAAATACATAACCCAACATTATTAATTTTAAATATAATTCATATGTTGATAAAGATACTTGAATAAACAAGAGAATGTAAGGATTCTTTAAGTGTGTGTGACACCAAATGATTCTGAGGATTTTCCTATATGATTAGGGGCACTATGGGAGGTCTCATGGGAGGTGAGGGTATAGAAAGAACATTATCCAAGGATTATTATTTTAAGATAAATTTTAGATTGGGTGTTTTTATATTTGAAATTATTGGGTATTCTTTATTATTTCTCAAACATAAGATTTCAACTCTATATACTAAAATAAAAAAAGTAAAAAACCACACCACTTGGTCTCTTTAAAATGGGATTGATTTTGATTATTTTATAAATCTAGATGTTGAACAAAATAAAATAATACCCTTTTTTATGGGAAAGTGAGTCATACTTTTAATGAAATGGTTTTATAACCTTAAAATATATTAATTTATTTGGAGGATTCACAATGACTTAATAAAATTAACAAATAAGCATAAAATCACATTATTTTTAAAATAAAACACTATTTCATTGTGGATACCATTTATAGTATTTATTATATCACATTTTGGACATTATGATGACATAATACACAAATTCTAATTATACAGTGTTAAATTTTTACCAAAACAATCGACTATAACATAAAATTATGAAAAATTAACTGTAAGAAAATTTTGACGTTGTGATTTGAAAAATAATATTCATTTTATATAAATAATTTTCTAAATATGTTCATTTCCAATTTTAATGTAATAATTTACATTTATTGAGAAATGTATGTTTTCATTAATGTAATGGTTTTCAACATGTAAAAAAATTATATGATCTGTTGAATTTTATATTTTTTTAATAATACGATTCTATTATCTTTTTTTAATAAAAATCCATTAATTAATGAAAATAAATTCCATAATTTTATTTGAATATTACATAAAAATGCTATTTTTATTTTACTAAATAAAAATTATTTATATAGTATGAAAAAATGGATGAAAATATATTCAATATTCTATAATAATAATCCACATACCCAAATTTCTAGGGTATTGATAAATATTCCTTCAATACACCAAAACATACACTGAGAGTATAGTACATGATGGTGAGGCATTCATGGGGTGGTTTGGAATACATGGTTTGGGATGGGATCTTGATAAGCACGAACTTCAAACATAACAAATTTTACTCAGGATTTAATTATTAGATCTCATCAAAGGATTTTTCAAGGTAAATAAATATATATGGTATCTCTATCAGAAGATTTTATAAATGACCTTCATAGGGTTCGATCGTACAATTTGAGGTCATAAGTATCATTTTCGTTTTCAATTGGATTTGTTGAAAACCTATATTTATAAAAATCATATGATCATTTCAAAATGTTTATATAATCAATAGTAATGATTCTTAATACTCTATTAAATCTGATAGGATATAATAACACCAAAAAATTACAAGATTTTCTAAAACCATATTACATATTAATAAACTAAATTAAATCATAAAATAAATTTTATTTAGATCCATTTGGGTCACTACAAAGAGAATAAATAAATTCATGATAATAAATTTCAAGGGGGATGAATATACCCCTCATTAATGAAAATTCATTCTTAACATGATATAAGTCTCAAAGAAGGCACATTGAGAGAAAAATATTTTACCTCATTGATAACATTGAAACTGTAATCCCCATGAAAGGGAGCTCTGTAACACCCCGACCCTAGTTACCCAGATTCGGTGCATTACTTCGTAACATTGGCATGATCACAAAAGATCAAGTCTCGAAAGACTAATTAGTTTAGTAGCCTTGGAAACACTGGATACATACATAAATGTTACATTACATCGTAAAGTGAAAAACAACAATAACAAAGTCTCTATAGTCCACACTCATATCCTTTTCTGACTATCCCTACAGGTTATTCATAAAATACTTCTTCACATCCTGGAAAAATGAAAACATTGAAAGGGGTGAGCTCAGATGCTCAGTAAGGATAAATATATAGCGGAAGATTTCATAAATAAACATTAACATTTAAGGCAATGTATAACTAAAACAAAAGCCTTTTAAACTTGATCTTTAGCATAATATGGAAAAAGTAAAATGAAATAATGCCATTTACTTACTCACATGGATATTCTTCTAGTCGAATAATTACATGAAATATCAATAACCACTTTCATAATGATGGAATGCATAATGCCAGACTATCATAACCACGTAGCCAAGGCCTCGTGCCAAGTCCATAATAATATTTTGTCAAGGCCTCGTGCCAAGACACTAGTTTGCCTCCTGAGACCTACCGATGCATCGAGGAGCTATAGCGGGCTCCACCCGTCACTTATTAAGTCCAATGCATTCCTCATATGAATAGCTTTGAACACATCATATAACATAATCGTATCACATAAAACATGCATAAGGGAAACATAATATTTCTACATTTCAATCACAAGATATCAATACAACACATTGATATAACAGAAACACTTTCAAAACCATTTTCAATACCAAAATAAAAGAAAATTAAAACTTGTATTTATTTATCATTTTAAAAAAAAGTTATAGCTTGTAGAGGAAGTTGAAACTCAATTAATGGTAACAGCGGCGGAGAAGTCGTTGTTGCCGCATACGTAAGAAAACATTCTTTTTTTTTCGTTTAGTAAAAATGCTTCATATAAAAGATTCCTTTTTAATAAAAGTAAAATTCAAAGGGTTTTACACACCATATAAATGAAAGTTGTATATAAAACCAAATATGCCTCAATGAAAGAATATGGATACGAAGTCCTTACAAAGATCATTTTTAAAATAAAATAGATATATTATGTGTATTCATTATAATTACACAAAATTAAAGTACAAATACAAGATATGACATAACAATATCATGACAGAATTTGAAAGTAGGAGATTAACCCAAAGAATGGAAATTGGGTTAAGAAATTCCCTTACCTTACATCCTGTCTTGACTCGACCGTTCTTTATCCTCCTGAATAATAAACTAGAGTAAATTTATAATTTCATAAGAACCATTTTGATGTTTTTTATTCCTTTTATATCACTTATTACAATGTTATGAACATTATGTAATTATTTATGTTAATAACGGAAGATTTGTCGATCTTTGGTACTTGAGTCAAAAATAAAATTCTTATAATTACAAGTTGTTCATGTGGTGAAATATCCATTATATCCAAAATTATATTCATGATATAGATATCATATATCTCATATATATCCAGTATATACATGAATTTAAAATATTCCATAACTTTTAGAGGTATGAAATGAAATGCACCGTTCATGGAGACGGTAAGCCGTACGTACGCATGAACGCTACTTTCATTTCTATTTCGTATTTAATGAAATCATAATGATATAAAGGTATATTATAATTACAGTATAATATGATATATAATATCATTTAATCCATCCTCTATACATCCCACATATGGCATTAACGATTCAAATCACTTTGAGGGGGCGGTAGTCCGTACTTCCTAAAATGAAAATATCGCGTTTACCCATAATGGAAACAATAAAGGTATTCGATAAATGAAAAATACAGAACCATAAGTAAAACATAAACATATTATATATCATATATAAATATATTTACATATTAATTTCCTCCTTTGAAGGTGTCATATGAGTGTTGAACAATCATCGTTTCGTGAGGCAGAAATTCCCCATCCACAGAAACAGTATGTTATTTAACCATTAGATGTAGGTGTGTGTAAGTTTATCTCAAATACTTCTTATAAAGACATCCTAGTATATTATTATAATGGTGTTGTTACAAAATAAATGAATAAATAGAGTTTAGGGTATTGGATAAGCAAAATAAACAAAATAACATAAGAGATGACATTACCTTAAAATCGGGTAACTCTTTTTCTGATTTGAGCCAAAGTCTTATTTGGGAAAACTTTTGCCCAAATAGAGGCTTCTAGGAGTAATGGAGGGATTTTGGGAGAGTATTGGTGTAGAGGTTGGCTGAGCCAAATGGCTTGAAGGTGTGAATAAGGTGGTAGAGGTGGGGCCCTTTTATAAGAGGAGAGGAGGGGCACTCTAGGAAAGTAAGGAAATGTTACATTATTATGAGATACTTTTCGGATTTTAGAGGTCCCACAATTATATATTTCTAGGCTAAGGTGATAATGGTTCGAAATATACCCATCCAATAGGCTTTGGACAAGTGTATGCCTTGTATTATACATTATCTTTTCATTTTATTTAAATCATTAATTAATGAGGTAATCGCCGCATCATCATGGTGTCATAAATAATTTAATTTATTTAATTTTTAAAAATTATTAAACAAATATAATGATGTATGAAATCTTTTTAGCTTTCTAATTAATATTTATAGTCAAAAATATGACTTCTATAACCCCATTTAAAAATTGTTTTAGTAAAACAACTCATGTTTGTGACATTTTTATTTTAACATTAAATAAAAAAAATTTAATATCATTTTCCAACCAATGTGGCTCCATGGGGTCCCCAAGTTGACCCATGGATTTTAATGGTCGGCCATGACTCATCCAATAGAATTAGGACATGTGTAAAGGTATTTTCATATTTTTATAATATCATTTTTACCCTAAATGTCACTAATTACCTTTAATCGCGATTAATTAAACTTAAAAGTTACTATTCACCAAAAAATTATTTTAATCCCATTGAACCACATTTTACTTCCTAATGACAACCATGTATGTTGTATTTTTGATAATCAAATCACAGAAGTGGTAATATTTTATTTATATGAAAAAAATCAGTTATTTGACTACCACTTAGTGGTTTCACTATTCATCAAAAATTGATGTTTTTCAGAACAATGCCAAAATTTCACCCTAAGATATAATTGGTATTCCAAATTCAAAAATGGTGTCTATTTTACAAAATTCCAAACATATAAGTTGAATTAGTTAATTTTTATAATTAATTCCCACTGTCACAACAAATAGCGTGTTTTTAAGAAACAATATATATCAAAAGATTGACAATTGTTTATATCCAATTTCAAAGTGAAATTAATTATAATTACCACCATTGGATAAAATGGTAAAAATATATTCTAATTATAATTTAAAACCAATAAATATTATAATTTGTCACTACAAATTATTTTTATTAAAAAAGTTGTTTTAAGTATTTTTCACTATTCATAAAAAATTGGAAGTTCTCAGAAAAATACAAAAAATTCAACATAGGCTAATTTCGATATTCTGAATCCACAAATGAAGTCAATTTTGAAATATAAAATATATATAATTTAAAAAAGTGGGTATTACTATTCATAATGGCTATTTTGATTGGTCGCGGTGCGTTAGAATCTCGAACATGCGTATAATGCATGCAATTGCATTATTGAAAAAAAAGAGTATCGTGGAAGCTCTGGGTGTTACATTCTCCCCTCCTTCAATAAATTGCGTCCTCGCAATTTGAAATTTTTCTTTGAAAATAAACGGTTGAAAATAGAAAATACCTTTGTGGAAAACCCACATCGGAAAGAAGGCTAATAAAAATATAACTTTAAAAGAAAGAAAGATATGTACAAAGGTCACCCGAGATAGCCCATACTTGGATTATATGAAAATATAGATATGGATGAAAAACAAACCATCAAGGTCTGATGGAGAGTTGTATAAAACTAGATTAGGAGAAAGTTAACCATAAGAAAATCACAAACTTGTGATTGGTTAAACGGTCATTGAATCCCTAGTTGGAAAAGTTACCCGGCAACATTTTTGTTTTAAGTTACCTTTTATAAATTTGAGGAGTTTATTTAGGAGATTTACTAAGAACGTAAGGGAATATACATACTGTCATGTGGACTTTCATTCTTTAATAAATTTTTACCACAAACCCATCTTTCACTCTAAAAGGTAATAGAACTCAAAAATATTCTATTTATCCTAATTGTATAAGGTTCCAAATATTAACACATACCATTTAGATTAGTAAAACTATTTTGTAATAACCAGGGACTTCCTATATGCTAGTGGTAGGTAATAAAGGCCTGTCACACTATGGTTGTGGGTTCGATTCCTGTAGCTTTGTCCGACGCGACGGGTTATCCCCCGACCTGCAGGTTGTCCTTTTCCTAAAAATATAGTATCATAATATTCCAAAAGTAATCCTTATAAATGTTTTAACCTAAAAAAATACTATCCAAGGTTCAACTTAATCAATTCCAACCATTATAGTTATCCAAAATACCTCTGTCCAGACTTTCTCTAAAAGGTCTCTAAATTCCAAAATCAATTGTATCATCAGATTCCTCAAACAAGGTAAAGTTTCTCTTATTGTCACATACAAAAATATGATTACCTTCGTCATATTAAAACCTTAATGAAATGAAAAAGTACCACAGTACAATCCTTATATATATATCACATTATTCTAATAACCAGAATATAATCCATGAGTCCAAAAGCACAAATACATTAATTATTCCGCTTCAACTGTAGTAACAGCATAAGATTGTCCTTGATCCCTTGGCATTTTCTGAGGTAAGTTTCCCTGATTCTTAGGACATTCATTTTGATAATGCTCAATTTCTCTACAATTGTAGCATTCAACATTGATAGCCTCTTTCTTTCCCTTGCAATCACGCACCTGGTGACCATTTTCTCCACATTTGTAAGAAACTCTTATTCCTTTCAGGCAAGTACCGGGGTGATTCTTCCCACAATTATCGTATAATGGAAAATTCTTCTTTCCCTTTTTCCCTTTATCCGTCTCTTGTTCCACCGTTCTCTTCTTCTCTTGCTTTAATTTGTTGTCATAAGACATAGAGAATTCTTTTTCTTTCTTGATAGCACACGAGACAATATCTTCGTACGATGAGAAGGATTGTGATACTAAAGCTCGACGGAGAAATGGTTTTAACCCATCAAATAAATGATCAATCTTACTCCTTGGGTTATGTATATAATCTGCAGTATGCCTCATTAACCTTGTAAACTTGGCCTCATACTTTGCGACATTCTCATCCTCCTTTTGTCTCAGACTCAAAAATTGACTTTCCATATCTGCTCGATGGTCACGAGGATAGTATTTTTCTAGGAATAGATCTTTGAACTCCCTCCATTCCATATTTTATACTTCATCATCTTCTTTTGTGTTTTGAATCAATGACCACCATTGATCGGCATATCCAATGAGGCGGTAGACTGTCATGACAACCTTCTCCCTTTCACTACTCCCCATGGCGTGGAATATTTTCTCTAAGGAGTTTATCAAATGCGCGGCTACTAATGGATTTGTACCCCCATTAAATGTTGGCGGTTGTTACCTCATGAAGCGGTCTAACATTAATCCTCCATGTTGTGGATCAGGGTGCTCCATACGAGTAAGGTTATTATTCATAACCTGAGTGATTTGTCCCAGTATGGTAATAAGTTGATCAGCACCAGTTGTATCACCAGCTCCACAATAATTATCTTGACCAGGAGGGAAATCCCTACATAGAGTGCGTGCATTGATACAGTTTCCATTCCTTCCACTAGGTGCCATTTCTAAACAATGGCATACACTAGATTAGTTTATGAATCAATATACATAATTCCATACTTGTAAAACACTTCACACTAATTGAACTATTTATGGATATAATCCACAATCATAAAAAAGGTTTACTTTGAGAAAGTATATACTCATAACCCTTCATAGTGGTTTGTAAAGAAAATAAGAATTATCCTAAGCATATCCCCCGAGAGTGTTGTAACCAAGAGTGCAACAAGGCCCATTGTCGTGCATCAGTTCCCGTTCGAGTCTAGCTCGAAGTGGTGTTTTCGGGTTTTACCCCTAGGTACATCTGTGCTAGAGCCACCTCTACCTGCTCGTATCCAGACAGGGAAGTATTCCTCTGAAAACTCACAAAATCTCTATAATACCAAAATTCTAGGAAGTTCATCTATACTAATCCTCAAAGTCTATCTTTGGGCTATGTGATCAAATCAGAGTTTATCTAAATCTAGCTTCCAAGGTTAGTACTAAACTGCCTCCGATACCAACGGTAACGCCCCGACCCCAGTTACCCAGAGTCAGTGCATTACTTCGTAACATTGGCATGATCAGAAAAAATCATGTCTCAAAAGACCGATAAGTTTAGTAGCCCTAGAAACACTAGATACATTCATAAATGTTACATTACATCGTAAAGTGAAAAACTACCATAACAAAGTTTCCATAGTCCACACTCATATCCTCTTCTAACTATCCCTACAGGTTATTCATAAAATACTTCTTCACATCCTGGAAATATTAAAACATTGAAATGGGTGAGCTCAGATGCTCAGTAAGGATAACAATATAGCGGAAGCATTCATAAATAAACATTTACATTTAAGGCAATGTATAACTAAAACAAAAGCCTTTTTAACTTGATATTTAGCATAATATGGAAAAAGTAAAATTAAATAATGTCATTTACTTACTCACATGGATATTCTACTAGTCGAATAATCACATGAAATATCAATAACCACTTTCATAATGATGGAATGCATAATTCCAGACTATCATAACCACATAGCCAAGGCCTCGTGCCAAGTCCACAATAAGATTTTGTCAAGGCATCGTTCCAAGACACTAGTTTTTCTCATGAGACCTACCGACGCATCGATGAGCTATAGCGGTCTCCACCTGTCACTTATTAAGTCCAATGCATTCCTCAAATGAATAGGTTTAAACATATCATATAACATAATCGTATCACATAAAACATGCATAAAGGTAACATAATATTTCCAAATTTCAATCACAAGATATCAATACAACACATTTATATAATAAAAACACTTTCAAAACCATTTTCAATACCAAAATAAATGAAAATTAAAACTTGTATTTATTTTTAATTTTTTTAAAAAAGTTATAGCTTGTAGAGGAAGCCGAAACACAAATAATGGTCACGGCGGCGGATAAGTCATTGTCGCCGCATACGTAAGAAAACATTCCTTTTTTCGTTTAGTAAAAACGCTTCGTATAAAAGATTCTTTTTGAATAAAAGTAAAATTCAAAGGGGTTTATACACCGTATAAATGAAAGTTGTATATAAAACCAAATATGCCTCAATGAAAGGTGATTGAGACGAAGTCCTTACAAAGATCATTTTTAAAATAAAATAGATATATTATGTGTATTCATTATAATTACACATAAAGAAAGTACAAATACATGATATGAAATAACAATATCATGACATAATTTGAAAGTAGGAGATTAACCCAAAGAATGGAAATTGGGTTAAGAAATTCCCTTACCTTGCGTCCTGTCTTGACTCGGCCGTTATTTAACCCCCTGAATAATAAACCAGTGTTAATTTATAATTTCTTAGGAACCTTTTTCTAGTTTTTTATTCCTTTTATCTCACTTATTACCATGTTATGAACATTATGTAATTATTTAAGTTAATAACGGTAGTTTTGTCGATCTTTGGTACTTGAGTCAAAAATAAAATTCTTATAATTAAAAGTCGTTCATGTGGTGAAATATAAATTATATCAAGAATTATATTCATGATATATATATCATATATCTCATATATATCCATTATATACATGCATTTATAATATTCCATAACGTTTAGAGGTAAGAAATGAAATGCACCGTTCATGGAGACGGTAAGCCGTACGTACGCATGAACGCTACTTTCATTTCTATTTCGTATTTAATGAAATCATAATGATATAAAGGTATATTATAAATCTAGTATAATATCAGATATAATATCATTTACTTCATCCTTTATACATCCCACAAATGGCATTAACGATTCAAATCACTTTGAGGGGGCGGTAGTCCGCACTTTCTAATATGAAAATATCGTGTTTACCCATAATGGAAACAATAAAGGTATGCCATAAATGAAAAATACAGAAACTTAAGTAAAACATAAACATATTATATATCATATATAAATATAGTGACATCTTAATGGCCACCTTTGAAGGTGTCATATGAGTGTTGAACAATCATCGTTTCGTGAGGCAGAAATTCGCCATCCACAGAAACAGTATGTTCTTTAACCATTAGATGTAGGTGTGTGTAAGTGTAGCTCGAATAATTATTATAACAACATCCTAGTATATTTAGGATACATCTGTTGTTACAAAATAAATGAATAAAAAGAGTATAGGGGGTTGGATAATCAAAATAAAACAAAATAACATAAGGGAAGACATTACCTTAAAATCGGGTAACTCTTTTTTTGATTTGAGCCAAAGGTTTCCTTGGGAAGAACTCTGCCCAAATTGTGGCTTGTAGGAGTAAGGGAGGGAATTTGGGAGAGTATTTGGGCAGAGGATGGCCAAGACAAATAGCTTTAATGTGTGAATAAGGTGGTAGAGGTGGGGGCCTTTTATATGAGGAGAGGAGGGGAACTCTTGGAAAGTAAGGAAATGTTACATTATTATGAGATACTTTTCGGATTTTAGAGGTCCCACAATTATATATTTCGAGGATAAGGTGATAAGGGTTAGAAATATACCCATCAAATATGCTTTGTACAAGTGTAATCCTTGGATTTTACATTATATTTTCATTTTATTTAAATCGTTAATTAATGAGGTAATCGTTGTATCATCATGGTGTCATAAATAATTTATTTTATTTTATGTTTAAAAATTATGAATAAAATACCATTATGTAGGAAATATTTTTAGATTTCTAATGAATATTTATAGTAAAAAGTATGACTTGTATATCCCCATTTAAAAATTGTTTTAGTAAAACAACTCATGTTTGTGGCATTTTTATTTTAACATTAAATAAAAAGTTTTTAATATCATTTTCCTTCCAAAGTGACTCCATGGGGTCCCCAAGATGACCCATGGATTTTCTGGGTCATCCATGACTCATCCAATATGGGTAGGACAACTGTAAAGGTATTTTCATATTTTTATAATATCATTTTTACCTTAAATGTCACTAATTACCTTTAATCGCGATTAATTAAACTTAAAAGTTACTATTCACCAAAAATTATTTTAATCTCATTGAACCACATTTTACTTCTTAATGACAACCATGTATATCGGAATTTTGAAAATCAAATCACAGAAGTGGTAATATTTCATTTAAAGGAAAAAAATCAGTTTATTTAACTACCACTTAGTGGTTTCACTATTCATAGAAAATTGAAGTTTTTAAGAACAATGCCAAAATTTCACTATAAGCTATAATTGATATTCCAAATTCAAAAATGATGTCTATTTTATGAAATTACAAACATATAAGTTGAATTAATTAATTTTTATAATTAATTCCTGTTGTCACAACAAATAGCGTGTTTTTAAGAAACAATATATATCAAAAGATTGACAATTGTTTATGTCCAATTTCAAAGTGAAATTAATTCTAATTACGACCATTCGATAAAATTGTAAAAATATATTCTAATTATACTTTAAAACCAATCAATAGTATAATATATCACTAAAAATTATTTTTATTAGAAAAGTTTTTTTAATATTTTTCACTATTCATAAAAAATTGGAAGTTCTCAGAAAAATACCAAAAATTCAACATAGGATAATTTCGATATTCAGAATCCACAACTGAAGTCAATTTTGAAATATAAAATATAAATAATTTCAAAAAGTGGGTATTACTATTCATAATGGCTCTTTTGATTGGTCGCGGTGCGTTAGAATCTCGAACTTGCATATAATGCAAGCTATTGCATTATTGAAAAAGAAGAGTATCGTGGAAGCTCAGGGTTTTACAAGCTCCATGAATATTTAAGTAAATCCTCATAAATTTACATATATGAATCATAAAATACACTCCCATTAGTATATACTCCATAAAAAAATATGTTTTTAATGTGGAATGTATCTCACATAAATAAAATTTAGACGACGAAAACACTTACCTCAAGTCTGACATGTCACGTGTGTCATTGTATTCTAAAATAATAAACATATATAAATTATTTAATTATTTTAGAACCATTTTAAGGATTATTATTACTTTTTAATCAATTATTAACATGCTATATACCATTACATAAATGATTATGTTTACATCAAATATTTTTCCCATATTTTACATATGTGTGAAAAATGACTTTGGTAGGTCAACATTGGTCAAAGTGTTCATTATATATATTTATATACAAAATAATTATAATCAAATAATTATCATATATATACATTAATTATAATTTTCAAATAAATCATGAAACATGTTTAAGAATGATTAACTAAAGACAAGATCATGGATATAGTAAATCGTAGGTACGCACGTGTAACGTTTCCATTTTCAAAGGTATTTTCATGGAAAATTTAAGTAATATTATATAGAGATATTATTATAATTATATAATTAATATAATATAATATAATTTTATATCATATATATATATATCATTCTTATGATTTATTTATGAAAAAGGAACAATTACACCACTTTGAGGAGGCATAAGTCCACACATCAATGAATGACCCTACTACTTTTTCAATATGTTAAATGGTTATAATAGAATGAAATATTATTTTTCAAGAAAAATAATTATTTCACTAATAACCTAATGATTTCATTTATATAATGTATATTCCTTTTATTTACCCATTTTATCATCCATTAATCATATCTGTGAAAAACATTTTACATCGATTCTTAAGGCTATAGTATGTCATACACACGAGCGGAAAATTTGTATCCCCTATAGTTTGAAATGTAAAAAGTATGTACATGATATAATTGCTACAAATTTTTAATTTTTTTATATATTTAATAGTTATTATATATAAGAATTATTTCCATAATTATTCCAAACCATGAGAATTGGGAATTGAAAAATGAAAGACATCGTTTCGCGAGGTGGTAGTCTTCCGTACACCTGAATGATGTTTTCATAACTCATTTGATTGAAGTGTGTGTTTTTATAGGTAGTAACCATAAAATAATAAAATCCCATTATATTTATTATACATGGGATGTTAATTAATCATGTTTTAAGTAGAATAAATGTGGTGGAGAAATAAATAAAATAAAAATACATGTTGGTGAACATTAACTATTATTTGGGTAACTAATCTTTTTTTCACAAAAGGCCTATGTTGGTATGATTTTATCCTAGAATATGTTTTCTAATATGATAAGGTGGTATTTTTAGAAGTGAATTTTATAGGTATCATCTAATAAAATGGTATTTAAGGGTCTGAATCGAGAAGGATTGGGGATGTCTTTTATAAGTTGAATGAGTGGAATACTTTTAAATTTTTAATGAGTGAATTCCACCCACATTTTTTCATTTCAATTTATTTCAATAATTAAAAAAACTAGATAAAATAAGTAATATGATATATATATATATATATAAAATAGGTTCTTGAATGGTTTCTAGGTAATTTAGTCTCTTATGTATAAGATTAACCACTAAGTAAACTCATATTATCGTAATCATTGTAATTAATTTTAATTTCATTCACTAATATCCTTGGTAAAAAATTATTTTGACCATATAATACATTATAATTTTCATAATTCTAAAAATTAAATCTATTTTTAAAAATATAATTCATAGATGTGTAAAATTCAATTTTAATAATTATCTGATAGAAGTAGCCAGCGAGAGGGTTTTTATGAAATGTATTTTTATAAAAAGATGATTCTATATTATCTCAACGAATAAAAATAATAATTTTATGAAGATCAATTAATATTTAAGGATATATAATCAAAAAATTATTTTAAAACAAACCACCGTATGGATTATGTTAATTAATTAATAAGGTGAAATGTTTTTTATTTTAAAAATGGTTTTAGAAATATCAATTTATAAACTCCAAAAAAATAAATATTAAAAACAGAGATAGTATAGATTAAAAACAACATAAGTGGAGGGAATAAAAATAAATAATACTTATTTTAATTAAAAAATATTAGAAACATATCTATACATATAGACTCTATAACTTAATAAAATAAATCTTCTTGAAAATTTGTTTTTTCACTATAAACTCAAAAATCTTTATTTTATAAAAAATAGAAATATAACCCTAAATGTAAATTTAAATATTATATTTCAAAAATTTTAGTTAAAATTTTAGTGTAATTTTTATAAAATTTTATAAAAAAATATTTCAAAAATATGTGGGATGAAAAATGTGAAAAAATTACTTTTTGGAAAAAAATAGAAAATTTTAAGACTATAAATAGAATATTATTATTTAATGCCTAGAAAATAAAGAGGTTGAATGGTAAACTATTTATTAAATATTTATACATATATTACATTAATATAATCAAAATATTTTATTTTTAAATTTTTTTGTATAAATAACATTTAAAATAGTTCCTCTGAAATTAATTTACCATTATTTATAAATGGTTTTCAATTACATTTCAATGTAATATGTCGCAAAACAATAAATTATATATACATGTGTGAACCAAATTTTTATAATATAGTTAATCATGTTAATACCCATTGATTAATCAGCTAGGTTATAATGTTAATATATATCATGGGTCGTTTATGTTTGGTGTTATGTTTGGAATACACTATAAAACATAAAAAACACTCGGTTGCATGTTATGTAAAATAAATTATGAGTTTCTTGTAACAAAACATATTAACGAAACTTGATTTTTTTTATCATAATATAAAAATATTCTTGTGTACACTTTTTGTTTTAAACTATATTTTTCATATTTTAAAAATCATGGGGTGTAACATCCACCAATAATTAAAAATTTCTGTCTTTATAATTTTATATTTATCTTAGTAATCAACTGAATGAGATTCGAAATACTTTTTTTGTAAACCAACATCATAAAAAGGATCAATAAAATATTTTCGTAATATGATTGAAAATGACATATTAATTACATCTAAAATAAAATATAACTAGGTTTATATATATGATAACATTGGTGGGAATATATGAAAATAATAAATAATTATACTGAGTTATTGAGGTCATTGATTACAGGATATTAAATGATCGATTGAATGTTAAGGTCCATAAAACCATAAATATGTGATGATAAAAAGGGTATCAGTTTCTGAGAAATGATGACAATATGATAATTTTTTGTTTCAAGATATATTTAATATATTTGAAGAATTGATTTACCATATACACTACTAGAATATGGACATATATTTATTGTTTAGAATAATTTCATATTTTAATAAATTCTCACAAGAATGTAATATTTTTCTTAAAATAATGATTTTTCAAGAAAATGATTCACACATAAAACACTAAAATCATTGTTTAAGAACCAAATATGTATAAAATGAAATATCAAACTATTATAAATGTATTTAGACATTAAAAAAATAAAAATTAAGGATTTCACTTCGTAAGATAATTCCCAATATGTAAAAAAACCACATATGATTCAATAATATTTAAAATTCATGTATAATACCCAATGTTGAAAATACATTATTCTATAACCCTATATCATAATTATCCTAAATAAAAACTTTCTTAAAGACTGATTTATCCTCAGATATTATCTCATACCTTTAATGTTACAGGCTAAAAATTTGGATATATTTCTTAATCACGTAGTCACCAACTCACTTTTATATCATGTGGTTTTATATGACATTTATCTTGTGTTCTCAATATCTATGATAATATTAATGATAAAGGATATCAATACTGAAAATATGGTTTCTACCAAATTTAAATTCATAATTCATGTTAAAAAACGTCAATATAAATACTTTAGCCTATTTAAACGTCTCAAAAAATTTCATTAATCCGATTAAGATATCATTGCCTAAAATAGTAAAAGGGTTTTAATAATTTGTACTTATGATTATTCATATATTTATGGGCCTATAATGGTATCCATAACTATTAAGATAACTTAATATGATAATATCCTAATCTCTAATATTATCTAATATATCATCAAATACAAAATATAACATCTCAAAACCCATACTCTCTTATTTTGTGCTAAATTCATTAAATTTTCATTTTTGATATTCATACAAAATAATATCAATCAACTTTGGAAAATAAAAACATTAAGAATCAAAAATAAATATTAAATCACTAAAATAACTAAGGAATTATACATTTAGAGTTTCAAGTAATTACAAAAAACTCCTAGATAATGAAATCTGATGACATTTAATGATAATTTCTTCCATTGAACCCATATTATTGGAACATTAGTGTCAGCCTTCTAAAATCCCTTATAGAAATAATTTTATCAACCTATTTATTTATAACAGTGTTAAATGTAATCACAAGATGGGTGAGCTCAAGGGTATACATAATTAATAGTAATTAAATGTTATGAATTATCATAGTAAATGAATGATTGTATGATGAAATAATCAGAGTGCTTGTGTGAATAATAAAAGAATGCATATCTATAAATACCTATATCACATAATATGAAAACATTTTTAAGGAATAATTCATAATAATTAATAACCATGAGACATGTGATATCAATCTCTATCATAAGAAACATTATAAACCCATAACTAGAATTTAATATCCCTTATTGGTAACATAGATAATCATATTGATAAACCATTTCAAAACCATGTTAATTAGAATAATCATATGACTGACTTAGATTATAATAATTACATAATGTATTAACATGTTATAATGGAACACCAATCATTTATGTTATAATAGGATAAACAAAATCTAGTTGGGACACCCCAGGTATTATGATGTAATGGGATTACCTAGTGTAAGGACACCCCATGTTTATTATGTGATATGATTTCTGGTGGGATAGAACAATCTACAACGTCCTAGGTATAAGATGTAATAGGTTCTCCTAGTTATATCTTGGAAAAACCCATGTTTATTCTTTAATATACCCAAACTGAAGCATGAATAATTTATAAAAATATTTCAATTCATATAAAAAATAGAGAAATAATCTATATGCCTTTACATAATGATTTACCTGTTGAAAATAAATGGGTTGGATGCCAATATCATTCAAAAATTATTAATCCATCTAGAAATCAATGTAGATTATATCTGTAAAAAATATCAACAGTGGAGGATAAGTGAAAACAATGGATTTTATATTGATTAAATGAAATTACTATAAAATATCATAAAAACATTCATAAGTAAAATATCATTTTTATTCTGAAATTCATTTTTAGAACATAAATCAAATTTAAATTCATTTTCCTTGAATACAACCTAGGATCCATATAAATTTCATTTATAAAAATATTTAAAACATCTACTCGGGAAAATAACCACACATATTTAAAAAATTAACATATTGTGAAAACACTTATTAGAAAACATTATTTTAGAGAAAAAGTGTTTTCAATCGAAAAGATAAATTTTCAAAGAAAACATTTCTATCATTATGTCACATAATTGGTGGAAAATGAATTAAAAAAATGTATTCTCGTGACATAAATTGATGAGAATAAGATACTTGATAATTATTTTGAGTTGGATCATAATATATAAACATTGGAGACATAGTCACAACAAATATTTATAAATATTGATATTTTAACATTAAACTCATACCAATTTGGTAACAATTAATTGCAATTTCCATGAATTATTAACATTATATAAAATATACAATTACATTAATATAAATAAATTTTTGATTGTAAAGGTCAACAAAAATTTTAATAAACCTAACAAACTAAATATATTATATCCTACTAGAAGTCTCAAAGAAGAAAAATTCAGACAAAACTCTATTACCACATTAGTAGCATTGAATCTATAAATCCTTTGGATTATATATCCTAAAATGGGTATGTAAATGACCAAATATGTTTGTATAATTATAAAAAAATAAATTCATAGGAATTTTATTGACCAAAATACATAAAATAAATGGGGAATATGGCATGTATTTCACAAAAATAAAAGAGAGGTAAGAAAATACCCTACCTTGAGTCCGACTGGTCACATATGAATTTATCCTCCAGAAGAGTAAAAATATGTAAATTGTTTACTTTTTTGAATGAAAATTATTATTTTTAAATTATTCCCAATTATATCATACTATCTAAAATTAAATAACCGACCGCATTTACATTGAATGTTTTGACCAAATTCTCCTTATTTTTCGATAATGACTTTTATTGGTTGACTATGGTCAAAGGCCAAATTATTTAAATAACTATATAATAATATTAATGAAATAATTATCATATATATATATACTTCAATTAAAATATATGAATCAATAATTAAAATTTTTAATTACAAATTAACATATGATATTATCGTAGAGATTGTAGGTCATGTGTACACATGAGCAACGTTTCAATTTTTCAATGATCATTTTGGAGAGAAATTATGTAATTTTTAACCTTCATATATTTAAAATTTTATCACGAATACCATATTACATAGTTATTTATAATTATATATAGATATTTTTGTGATGTGGTGTTGAAAAAAATAAAATCCCATTGCATTGAAGAGGCAGTAGTCTACACATCCACGAATGACATTATCACATTTCAATGTGTAAATTAAAAATAAAAAGTATATATATATATTTTCTAGAAATATAATTATTTTTAAAATATATTAATTATTTAATTTATATAATTTATATTTCTTTTAGTTTCTCGTATTACTTTCAATGTAACACGTTAGTGAAAAATTCTTCACATCGCTTCGTGAGGTGGTATTCTTCCGTAAACACAGGCGATGATATCGTATTCTGAATGGTATTAAATGTAAAAATGTATCAAATGATATAATAAATAAATACCTATAATTTTGTTATAAATAGCAATAATATAATATAGAAATATTAGTTCTATCACTATTCTAAACCATGATATGTGGTAATGGAAAAACTAATGACATCATTCTGGGAAGTAGTAGTCATCCGTACCCATGAATAATGATTTCATAACACATTTTATGGAAGTGTGTTTTTTAGGTAATAACCTTAATATTAAAATATATATATATATATTATTTATTCTATTTTTATTATTGAATAATGGAATAATAATAATTTATGGTGGTGGATAATGATATAAAACAAAACATTTATTTATGAATATTAAATCTTTTTTCAGTAGCACTATTGGTTTGTCGCCGATTGTATTCCTTTGACAGATTTATTCCAATGGTAAGGCTTCTAGTAAGAAATAAGGGAATTAAATAAGTGATTTGGGAAGTTATTTTCCCTAAAAATGGATCTATATTAATGAATATAGGAGTAGAAAAGGAAGCCTTTTTTAGTGGGTTGAGAAGAAAACCTGTAATTTTTTAAAGAGTGAATTACACCCATGTGTTTTACAAGCCAAGTGGCTACAATAATGCACAAAAATGTATCTTTTAATAGGTTAAAGACTTAATATATAAATAAAATGGGTTCTTGAAATATTTTAAGGTCATTTATTCCCTTATTTTTAACATTTAACCACTGAGTAATCTCTTTTTAACCCTAATCGTTGTAACTAATTTGTATTCCTTTCACACGTCTATTTGGTAAAACAAATTATTTAAACCAATTAAACATTATAAGTTATTATGAATCAAAATTTGGAATAGTTTTCTTCAAATTAAATTTAAAAAAATTGTGGTAAATTTTATTTTAGTATTAATCCTCTAGACAGGATAATATTGCGACTTTTTATGAAATTCTCTTTTTTAGAAAAAGATGATTTTAAAATTACTCACTAAAAAATATAATTTTATAGAAGTTAATTAATATTTAATTATATATAATATATAAAAATATTTTACAATTTTTCCATTTTAAATTATTTTTATTATTTTAATAGGATAAACATTATGCGTTTTCAAACAGTATTTAGAAAAAGATATTTTTAAAACCAGAAACAAACATATATTAAAAACTAAAATAATGTTGACAAAAAAAAAGAAAATAATTGGAATAATCATAACTAAATAATAATTGATTTACTTAATGTAATATTCAAAACCTATTTAATCTTTTAAATTACATAATTTGTTATAAATAAATGAGTTTTTTACCAAAATCAATATTTATCAATATTCACAAAAAAATAAATATTTTATGAAAAATGTGACAATTTAACCCAATGTAAATTGTGATATTTATAATGATAACATTATTATTTTTCAGATAAATATAATTAAAGTGATATAAAATTGTTTTTAAATAATTGTACTATAAAATTGCAAAAAAAATGCATTTTTTGAATAAAAAATACATAGTTTCTGGCATAAAATTATATTTAATTTATATGATGTATGTTTCTATGCAAGAAATTTATGTATTGTTCTTTTAGAAGAAATTTAATTTTATTGTTATATTTTCAATACACAGAAGACCCAATTTAATTAAAACACTATTTAGTCATGTTTTTACAGTAAATTAATGTCTCACAATTTTATAGTTTTTTATATAATATTTATAGAATATATATCCTAAAAAAATTACACACATGTAATATATTTTATAGGTATAATATTAAAAAACATTTTTAATTATAGAATTATTTATTTTTATAAAGGCTATTATACCACCTTTAAAAGGAGATCCTATTTTAGAACCAAATATTGTCACATTCATAAATATAATATGTCACGATAAATATAAAATATGAATGTAGAACATAAAAATTAGAATAGGGATAATTTTTAGTATTTTTCAAGGATGTTTTATTTTTAAATATACTGTTAAAAGTATTTAATTTTAATTTTAAATTGCTTTTCTACCTAGTTTATTTATAATGAAAAACAATTTTTCTAAAAGGTTTAATGTCTAATTAGATTAATTCATTATCCACTATTCGAATTTAGGTAATTCTAGTCAATTTTACTTTGAAATTTGACATAAAAACTTATCAAATGTATGAATGTTTTTACTTTAAAAACAATAATTATCGTCTTATCGGATAGATTAATTTTACATTAGTTTCTGTCAATTATTTTTTTAGAATTTGATAAAAATAGATTCCAAATTTAGAATAAAAATAATTTATAATGTTTAACAAGGTCAATTTCTATACCAAAAATATTATTGAATGGGATTAAATTAATTACAAAAATTACGGGGAAATTAAGTTTAAAAAAAGGAGTAAACTGTAATACTATTGGAGTAAGTAACCTATAAAATTTTCCAAAATATGTTGGATAGATATATTCATACCCTATACTATATTTTATCTATTTTTTCAATAATTGGAGACACTTTAAACTGGATAAATGTTTTAGGAATTTCATTTTCCAAAATTTAGAAGACTATTACTCTTGCTCCAGATAAAAAGGCACTCAAGTATCCAACATTCTGAAACTTGTTGAACTACATGTAATATTCTAATATCATCCAAAATATCACTTAAAAGTCCCTCCCATCATCTTATAATCCCACCCTTAATAATAATTCCCTTTAAATAATCCTTTTGTTGAAAACCAAATGGATTTACCCTGAGAAAAGGTAACATATATCCTCTAGTTCATTTGTTTTATTTCTATTATAAACCCCATAAAATATTTTTATTCTATTCATACATAGAAAAAAATTTATTATAAATATATGAGTTTGTGTTTATGTAATTTTTTTACCAGAACTTACACACACATAAAACTAATGTGTAACAAACGTACAATTATTGTGTCCGAAAAACTACCGCCTCACCATGTGATGTTGTTCTTTTTTTTCAGATATCACGGTGGATATTATGATAAAAAATATATTTATATATGTTATATATGAAATTTATTACTTCATTATGATTATTTAAATCTTTTATAACCCATACCTTTATCGTTTACATTGTTTTAAAATATGATATCATACAGTGTAAAGTGTGCACTACCACCTCCTCAAAGTGATGTGATTCGTGCACTCAATAAACGTAACATATTGAGGAAGATTTTAATAAATTTATTTGAAATATATTAAATTAATATTTTACTGGATTTATTATATTCATGTTTATCATTTACATATCATGTTTTAAATAATAAAATGAAATGAATGTAGTGTTCATTCATATGTATGACCTTCCATCTCCTAGAAAATATCATTTCATTTATTATCTCCATATATTATGTATTATTATAAATACATATGTAATGACTTTATATTATAATTACATCATGTATTAAATTATATATATGAATAAATAATGATATATGTAATTGAAAAGAAAAACAAAAATCCTAAACATCCTTAAAAAACTAAGCAGTTTACACCCAAATAGTGAAAATAATGAAAGAAATTAAAAAAAGAAAAAAGAAATTATAAGATGAACTATATGTCAACATAAATATGAATATATTTTTAGAATAATTCAGAAACACTTTAAATACTATTCTACTTGAGGATAAAATATTACCACAAAAAAGGTAATGGAATTCGTGGCATTTCGTCAAAATAAACATTCCATTAAAAGATATTTATTATTATAAACCAACATACTTTTACATGTTTTATGTACTTCCCTTTGACTTGTCATATCATTTATATATTTATTATAATGATACTAAAATTATCATTTTACACTATTAATTGATGGAAAATTTTATTCAAAGGCAACAAAGTGGTATGAGACATTATTGAATGTTTAAAAAATATTCTCCTCAAGCATGTTTTTCATGATTATATTTGAAATCAAAATTTTAATGTTATAGTTAATATTCTATTTAAATAATAACATAAATGTAATCATTTAAATATTCATTTTCATGGATTATGGCTATTATTATTTCCTACTACATATACAATTTTTACCAATGATGTTCATTTCGAATGTTATTTGATTAACGGGGGAAATTTTTATAAATCAGTATCTTTTATTAAATATGGATATTTTATATGGAATATCTTTATTCATTAAATATATTAATTGATATAAGGAATGCATTAAACATGAAGTGACATATGGGGATGATAATTTCTATAGAACCTTAGTGAATCAATAGGTTCTCCTGAGACAATTAAGATAACCAAATCAAATAGGATTATACATATAGTTTTATACTGTATGGAGGATGGATCTAAGTGGTAGAGGTTCTCATGTTCATTAGACAAGAAATACAATAATTGAAAATTAATTTCCAAGATATTTCAGTTAACATTGTAATTATCTATGGGGGTGTTATATGATAAAATCTAGGTATGTATTTAATTTTTATATTATTATTTAATTGGAATATTTTTTACATTTTTTACCTTTCAATATTGATTATTCCTTATCTTGTTATTTGAATTAAATATATCATCAGTTTGATACATTTACATATTTTTTATTCCATATATATTTATTTTGATGGAATTTTCTATCAAATATTTACATTTCCATGTTGAATTATTCTCATTGATTCATTATTTCTTCTTATTAACATTCTAATAATGGTAATTTGAGATCACCCTTATTATCTTTCATTTCCATATGTTATGAAGTAGAGTCATGTAAATGTATTTAAAGGATGTAGTTTATTTAATTTTATTATGTTTCATGATTTTATTTTCTATTTCCCTGATGTATATTTGTATCATGTATATAATATTTCTTTCATATACTGTTAAAATATACCGCTTCATTGGTATTTTATTCCATGTAATCATACCAATATAAAAAAATAATGCACCGACTCTCATTTTTAGTGGTCGGAGAGTTATTTTTTATATTAAAGGATGTTTAGAAAAAACTGTTGGAAATATATTTAAAATACATACATTATGTAACATAACACTAATATATACATTGTGTATAATTATAAATGTGCATCCTAGAATTTTGTTAAATTTAGATATTAGGTTAGTTTTCAAATGATTGAATCTTGATCTGGATACTACAAATGGATGTGGATTTGGAATCGAGATAACTAGGAGTAACAACTCTAATAAAGTGTTCCATAACAGATTTGGTTTTACCATGTACATGATAATGAGTCATACTACACACCTAGTTTGACACTTACAAGGATACACTTATATATAGTTAACATTTTCTATATACACCATTATGAAGGATTAAAAGTAATGATATACCCAAGGAAACATTTTTCATGATTATGAGTTTATAAATTTATATGTTTTTAAGTTAATGATAATTGTAAATCCATATTAAGAATTATACAATGTTAATAATTTTATGAGATAATGTAGTATATGACATTGATAAATAATGGCACATGCAGGGAAGAATGATATCAGTACTCATTGAATATTTAGATATTTCCCGACTGAGAAATAAAATAAAGATGGTATTAGAAAATATAAAATTATTGCTATATTGGGCCCAATTAATTGAGTAATTTAAAAAACCTTTCCCTATTTGAGAAATCAGTTCACAAATAGAATTTCATATGATGGTCAATTTTATATGAAATAATTCCCCATAATTTAGTTGGAATATTAATCAAATTGTAGCTGAGGGATGGATCAAGTATAAGGAGAATATATTTACATCCTTAGAATCGAGTGAAATGGAAATTTTTATTGATAGGGTCTATTTCATCAATGATAATTATGATCAATGGTGGATCTTGATCAAAAATACCAGGGTTTATTAATAAATGAAACTCATGGAATTGTAAACCTATAATGATATTTTTTTGATAAATACTTTCAACGTGGTCAACAAAATTGAGAGGAATAAGAATATATTTCACCTAAATTATGTTAAATAAGAAGATGTTATAGATTTTGAATATATTTTTACAATTTCATATCATTATGATACATATTATTTATGACAAATGGAGTGTAATATCAACCAATTTTTTAATGTTCTTAAGAAAAATCTCCAAAGAGTATGGATTTCTTAGAAACTTTCATCATACAAAGAAATAGTATTATCTTGCATCAAAATGGAGAATGAATTTATTGAAAACCGTTATACTCAAGGGAAATGAACAGATGAATTGGAAATATCAGTATCAAGAAAAATAGAAAGCATCCATAAATAATAAAAAAATCAATTATTTATATCTTGTCAAAACTATGAAAAACACCTTGGTAAATCATTTAAGGGTTTGGAAGTTATTTTTTGTGGGGATAGAATTCACTAGGATCATGATTTCAAAAAGAAGAAATAAAACATTGGTTTCCAAGGCTTAAAATATAAGGATATAGAACACTATAAAAATTAATTCCCAGTGCATCATTGGAATCTAACAAAGAACATGAAAAGTTGTGTTAAGTAAGATTATTTGATCACTATAGTGGAGGAAGATGAAAAAATGATATTGTGTAAGTTTCCTTTATCATATTTTCAAATTTAACCAATTATTTACTTCACTCATTATCATCACATTCTTTTATATTAACCTAGTTTTCTATGAAAATAATGTAGTCCCCTTTTCATTTAATAAGATAGTTGTTAGTGAAAACTCTAAGTGGAAGTATCATTGCAAAAAAAAATGTGTCATTTTGAATACCATTATGACTCATAAATGTAAATTACATGATAACCTAGTTATCATACCTACGGTTTACATTGATATTATCCTCGATAGAGATTAGTTCGTGAAATATGATACAATAATATATTGAAATAGGGTTAAAATTACACTTTTCGAGGAATATGTTGAATCTATTATCATTATTGAAATATATTCATCTCTTAATTCTTATATACACCCACCCCCCAGTAGCTCTCTATTATAAAATTATGATTCAAGAAGAGAAAAAACCTAGTGAATAAGATGGTAATCTACAAATTGAGGATATAATAATTGGATAATAATACATTGATGCATTTATTGAGTAATTACTTAGACATCCCCTTGAGCGTAAATTTGAATTTTCCATCCATTTGATCTGTGATACAAGGACAATATCAATAACTCACAATATAATGTTCATAATGGAATTAGTGTAGTTGAATAATCAACTAGTGTATTTGGTTAGTATGGGATTTATTAGCCATAGTGTTTCACCTGGGTTAGCCCAAAACACTTTTCAATGAATAAAGATGGATCCTTGAGGTTGTCAATAGATTATAGAGAAATCAATAATATTACAATAAAAAAAATTTATCTTCTACCACAAATTGTTGACTTGTTTGATCAACATCCTGAAGCCGAATATTTTTAAAATATCTATCTTCTTTATTGGTATCACGAATTGTTATTGATGAAGGAAAAAATTCTGAAGACATTGGTGACGCTGAGGTATAGAAATTAATACAATAAGATATATCCATTTAGATGGATTAATTCAACCTTTGATTTTATGGACATAATGAAAAGAGTATTCAAGGAATGTCATGATGATTTTTTTGGGTATTATTTGATGATATTATGATGTATTATAAAATATATGAGGACCAACAAAATAACTTATAGATCATCCTTAAGAGGCTTAGAAGTTATGGTTTATATTGTAAATTTAGTGTGTATGATTTATAGATTCAAGAATTTTATTTTAATGGCCATATAGTCTCTATGGATGGAATATAAGTTGATCTTACAATGAAAAATACCGTTAGATAATCAATGACCCCAACAAACCAAAGACAAGGTATGTAGTTTCACTGCTTTTGGTGGTTACTATTTATGATTTTTTTTATAATTTTTCTTGATTATCCAAACCATTGATCAATATTACACATAACTGAGATAGGTTTGTTTGGATAAAAGAATTTGAAGTGTTCTTTTATGATCTAAATAGAGTATTAGTTAATTCTCCAATTTTGAATATTCCATCTCGGAGTGATGGGTTTGGAATATATAGTGATTCATCACAGAAGGGACTTGGTCGGGTCCTATTTAAAATTTATAAATTTATTTCTTATTCTTCAAAGGAATTGATGAAGCATGAAAAAAACTATCAAACTCTTGATATTGAGTTAGTGGATGTAATCTTCACTTAGAAAATATGGAGACATCATCTTAATAGTGAAAATGTAAAATATATAAATATTAAAAAATATTGAGATATATATTCTCTAAGAAAGTGATCAATATTTGAAAAGGTGATGGCTTGAGATGCTCAATGAATATTATTTCATAACAAATTAAGACTCATGGTAGGAAAATAATATAGCAGATTCAATGAGCAGAAAGGATCATAGAGTAATAACGAAAATGAGTATTGGTAATGATATTATGTTTATGAATATAGAATTATTATATATGAGAATTTATTAAATGGTGATTCATCAATAATTTTTTAAATGATTGAAAAATAATATTATAGAGATTAAATAATTCCCAATCTAATATTAAGGACTTTCTGAAGAAAATGAACGTTATGAATGATGGAATATTAGATTGAATTTCTTTAAGAAGATAGGGTTATATGTTGTGGAAAAAGGATATGTGTTCTATATATATGTGATATAAAAGTTAATTTTTAGATGATGCATATCACTCAAATTTATCTATGAACCATGGAATTACAAAGACGCATGCGTACTTGAAGGAAAAAATTTTGCAGGTTAAAATAAAGAAAGAAATTATTTTATATTTTTTAGATGTTTTGGTTTTAAACAGGTGTTTGTGGTGAGGAGACCCCCTTTTAGATTACTAAAACCTCTTTTTATTCATGTGTTGAAATGGGATGAAATTACTATGGACTTTGTCATGGGACTACCAAATTATCCTATAAGGATTGAAACAATGTGGTTTATTGTTGATTTCCTAACCAAATCTTCTCATTTACAAGACAAAATAGAAGTCATACCTCTTGTGTGACCCAAAATCATCTATATTAATGATGTTGTATGAATTCATGGTTCATATCTGTCAATTTTTTTCTATATATATCACCTAATTACCCATAAATTTTAGGCATATATTTAGAAGGCTCTTGACAAGGAGCTTAATTTGACAACTTCCATCATCCTAAAATTGATGCAAAGACTCAAATAAAAATTCATATAATTAAGGACATGTTGATGTCAATCTCACGCTACTTTCATGTCATGTGGGATCATTACATACCTTCAGTTCTGTTTTCCTATAATAATATATTCCATTTGACTATTCAAATGGTGTCGTATGAAGCATTACATGGAAACAAGTTTTGTGCTCAATATTTTTAGGATAAAGTTGGAGAAATGAATTTTGTAGTCCCAGAACATGATGAAGAAACAACAAAAAGGTAAATTCTTTTCATGCTCATATGCATCCAACTCAGATTATGAAAGATGGATATACCGATAATCTGAGGAAGGATTTAATTTTCCACGTAATAGATTATGTCTTCTTGAATGTGTCTGCATGGAATAGTGTTATTAGGTTAATTAGTAATGTTAAACTAAATCCTAGGAACTAAAGACCATTAAAAATTCATGAATGGGTCAATGTTAATTTTAATATTTTCCAATGATGCCAAATATGTTAGAGGCAGATGATGTGGTCCATAGATTTAAGCTAAGGAAGTAATTTCCAAACACAATTCATGTTCCCATATCTTATGAGATAGATTTGAAACATGAAATTTTATACTGTGAATAAAAAATCCTTGTTATTAATACCATAGGAATATAATTGAGGAATCAGAGGTCTCTTCTTCTATATGTACTCTCAAGAAGTCACTAAATCGAAGAAGAAAAACTGGACAAAAATGATTTTATAAAGGGGAAGTATCCACCTCTATATGAAGGTAAAAACCCCAAAATTCCCAGGAATAATTTTTTTTAGGATTTAATAATATATGACCCCTATACATTACCATATTTTCCACTTAAAATAATTTTAAATTTTTTGACATATTGGCAATTCACACAACATCCAATTTAAGAAAATCACTCTTTAGTCACGTTTTTCTCAACTAAAATATAACACTTTTATAGAGTTTATATGGTTTATTTATATTATATATATATATAAATATTATATATCACATTAAATATATTTTATTGTCATATTATAAATATGAACCCAGTTTTACGCATAAAATTCAATATTTTTATAAATGTTATTTTAAAGCTGTTTATTTGAGAACATTTTATAAATCCAATTTTTTTAAAATTATAAATATTAATTTTCAAAAAAAATTAATATTTTATTTATGAACATAAAAAATAGGTAAGGGTAAATGTTTTTTTATTTTTATCTGAAGTTTTAGTTTTTTAATGAACTATGAAAAATAAGAAATTATAATTAAAAATATTTTTTTGTTCTATTTTATTTATAATGATAAATTATATTTAAAAATGGTTTTAATGATTACAGTGAATAATTATTTATAAATTATTTTAATTTTGGTTATTATAAAATATTTTACTTTGAAATTGGATATAAAAAATTTGTAAACATTGGAATGTTTTTTCATAAAAAACTCACATTGTCGTCCAGTCTGCAAGATTAATTTTAAATAAATTTTTACCAATCCAATGTTTTTAATTAGGTAAAATGAAATAAATAATTAAAATAATGAAAATTTATAATGTAAAACAATTTCAAATTAGTTTTTGAAAAAAAATACTACTAAAAGTTTTTAAAATAAATTACAATTATTATGGTTTAAGTAAGCTTAATGAAGGACTAAACCTTAATCATAAATGCCCAAATAGTCTATAAACACGTCAAAAATCCATTATATGTCCATATTAATACCCTGTAATAATTTTTATCAAATGGTTCCATTATTAGAGACACGTTAATTGGGAAAAAATTTGGTTGAATTCCCTTTCTCAAAATATACAATAGTGTCAATCCACCTATGCTATAAAAAGAAACAAATGCCTCTGACTTCCTTACACCTGTCAAAAAACATTTCCTCAAATATGATCTTCCCAATATATCCTCCAAATTTATAACACATCAAATAATCATACCCTTGGAAACAAATCTATCCATGGAATCCTTTTGGTAAAAACAAAAAGGAGTAACTCAAAGAAGTGATACTATCTTTCCTCAAGCTCTTCCATTTTATTTCAATTCTCCATAAATAAAATTTTATTATTTATTTATTATACTAAAAAAATTATCCCCTATATATTAATTTTTTATTATGTTAGGAGTTCTTCATGCACATAGACACACTTAAATCTTATGGGTGACAAAATTATTGTTCTTGTGTACGATAAACTATCACCTCATGACGAGAAGTTATTTATTCCATTAATTCCTCTCATGGTGGACATTATGATGAATACTAGTTTTATATATGATTTTTATTATTTATTTATGATTATTTAATTATTTTATAACCCATACCTATATAATTTCTATTTTCTATAAATACAATAACATCATTTGTGTAAATGTGGACTACTGCCACCAAAAAGCGACCTGATTCGTTCATAGTATACATGGAACATATTAAGGAGTTTTTTAATATAACTATGTGAAATATAGATACATAGAATTACACTATAGTAATATTATATGTAAGTACCATTTACTAGTTTCTATTTTAATGTCACTACGAAATGAAAGTATCATTCATGTGTACGTACGAAAAATTGTCTCCATGTATAGTGCATTTCATTTCATATGTAAAAATAAAATGGATTAATATATATACATATTTACTAAATATATATTATAATTAAATCATTTTAAAACTATTTATATGAGGAAATCATTATCTATGTAATAGTAAAAACAAAAAACATGTCAAAAAATACTTAATAAACTAGGAAATTATCACCTGAAATAGTTTAAATAATGGTAGAGAGTTAACAAACAGAAGATAAGATATTACAATATGATCATATATGATACCATAAAAATTAATATGGTTATATTATATGTTAGGGACTAACTTAATACTATTATACATGAGGTTAATGGACTATTAAACAAAAGTAAAATCAATGTGATGGATTTCATTTTAATTTACATTAAAATTAAAGTTAATTGTTATTATGCACAGAAGAAATTTCATATGTTTATTATACTACCCATAGAAATTTTATATCATGAATATCTTTATTCACATTATTTTATAAGTTTAATTTATATTTTCTTCCTTCATGAAGAATATGATTCCAATGTTTGAAGGTGGTATTGTTTATATTGGAATGGTTAAAGATGATACTACTCAAGAATGTTTTTAATGATTATCATCACAATCCCCCATTCAAGGTGATTTTTTAAATTATCTTTATAAAATTACTATATGTTAATCATTTAAATATATACATTAATTAGTGAAAAATAATGTTATTTATTAAGTGTATACAAATTTCACATTTTGTTTTCATATTAATAAATATTTAATTAAATTAGGAATTAGTGAAAAGTATTTATCATTTATATGAAATGGATATTTGATACGGTATATTATCTATTTATTGAATTGATTATTCGATATGAGGAATTCCTTGGACATGAAATTAATACTGGGTAGCCAAATTTATATATCTGCTCGATGTGTTGTTAGGTTCTCATGAGACAATTTTCTTTTCCAAATTAAACATGTTTCAACATATATTTTTAAACTGTCTAGAGGATGGATCAAGATAGTATATGTTATCTTGTTAATTATATATGACTACCGATAATTAATAGTTTATAGCATATATATTTTCGTTACCATTTTTATTATCAATGAGGGTTTCATTTGATAAAATCTATGGATGCATTTCATTCTCATTTTAAAATTTAAATAGAATGTTTTTTTTATTTCCTACCATTCTATATGGATTACGTCATATCTTTATTTTTTAGTGGATTGTGTTATCTATTTCTTACCATGATATATTTATTATTCCTTATATAGTTATTCTAATGGGATTCATTTTATGTTATTTACCTTTCCAGGTATATTTATTCACATTTATACATTAGTGAATCTACTTTTATTATACATACATAGTATTTTAGCCCACACATGTTATATTTATTGTCCTCAGTTAATGAATAGGAATCCTTTGATAGAGTTTCAAGGATGTAGTTTATTTACTTTTATTATGTATCATTTTTTTGTTATCAATTTCCCTAATTTAGTATGTGTATCACGTATATAATATGTCTTTACACTATTTCTAAATGGATTGGTCCTTCAGGATATGATTCTTTATAATCAAGCCACTGTAATAAAATAATGCACAGGCTATAGGCTTCAAGGGTCAAGGAATTACAATGCCTATAAAACCAATAGTATGGATTTTAATGATTATATTGAATATATTAAATAAAAATTTCATTAATATAATCCAATAATAATGATTGGAATAATTTATTAGTAGAAAACACACATGGGTTCACTAAAAGCGTTTTTTTAATTCTTTTTTACTTTCAAAAGTGTTTTCATTTCATTTATATATAATTTTTGACCAAATAATTCATTTTATATACATGTGCAAACATAATATTTATAATTAAGAAAATCAGGACCATACCCTTCATTCCAATAACTGTTTGTAAAAGTATTATATATCATTTTGTCATTTATGATTTGGGTTGCATGTTGAATATTCTATCGAACATAAAAATAACAGGGTATTGTGCAACACAAGATAAATTAGTTGTTTCCTATTACACTAGCTATTAATGAAACGAGTTGTAGTATATATCATAAGATAAACCTGGTATTGTGTTCCATTTACTCTACAGAATATAATCTTCTTTTTTAACATCTCGAGGTGTTACTGTTTATGAATTTGAATGTTTACATGTACCTGTCTTCATGTTAATATGTAGATTTTTCTGAATTTGTATACATTTTTATGTATAAGAATATATTTTTATTCATTTATATGTTTATTTAGTATGTGTATGTTCATGTAGTATGTCTATGTATGGATATATATGTGTATGTTTTTGTATATAATTTCATGCTTGTGTATGTGTGTATACGTGTATGTATTTTTATGTACATGTATCATTATATGTGTATACAGGGGTATGTGTGAGTATTTGTATGTATGTTTATGTGCATATCAATTTGTATGTATGTTTGTATATGTATTTTTCTAAGGTGTATGTCTATGTAATAATTTAATATTATTTTTTCATTATTTATATTTCCCTTGTTTAATATTTTATTAATGTAATTCATTTTTAATATTTATTCACTTTTATTATTTCTTCATAAATATTTTGGTAATATATTTAGTTTCAATTATTATTTATAAATTTTTAAATACTTGTTTTTAATAACATTAATTTTTAGGTAATTTATATAATTGATAATTATTTATTTTAATTTTAATAAAATTGTATTAAAATTTATGTACATTGAAAATTAATTCATAAATAATTAGTACATCATTACGAATCTCTTATTGTAATATTTAATTTTTCATATTGTTTATTTTTATTTTAATACATCTAAATTTTTACAATTTGATTAATTTGTATAAGTAAAATTAGTAATTAATTTCCATAATTCATAAAAATTATTCATTTTAAAATATTAAATTGTATCCAATTTTAATACATATTAATTTATCATTATCTATTAATTTATAATATGCATTCATATTTAATATCTTTAAAATTATTCATTTTTAATATTTGTTCTTTAAATATTTCTATTATATATTCAATTTAAATATTTATTTATACATTTATTACCATTATTTAATATTTTTCATATTATAATAATAAAATAATTAAAAAAATTATTATCTATTATTTTTAATTTGGAATTTATTTGAAATTTTTTTAATTTAAACAGAATTTAAAGTATTTTTTCTTTTTTATTTTAAAATTTTTTCATTCATTTTTTTTAAATATATATAATATATTATGTATTCTCATTTAATAATTAAGTGACTTTCAAAATTAATATATTTTATTTATTTTTCATAATATTAATACATTTCTTTTCACATTTTTAAATCTATTAATATTTTTTATATAAAGAATATTGTCTATCTATTATGACATGTTTATGATTAATATATTTTTAATATTTTCAATTTTTTTCTATAAATTAATTTCTAGTATTCATTTTTATATAATTGGTTATATATTTTAAATTTAATTTTTTTGAATTTATTTTCCACATGTTTTAATCTGCAATATATGATGCTTTGATAGAAGAAATATTTAAATTAACTGATCAATCCACCACCCTTATTTTAAATGAATAGTAACCAAGACTCCCATTATCACGACATTCAATATCTCATGGAATCCGAATTCTATAGTCTCCTCCTTTGAATATTTAAAATGAATTAATACCTAAATAAAAATTATTTTGTTTCATACATTATTTTAATCAATCTATCCTCATTTTCATGATTTTGTTGGTCTTATCACTTTTTTATTATTGTAATTATGATTGTTTGACTCTATTTTCATGATCTTCAGTAATAATACTTTCTTCATCTGTTATGATCAATGTTTTTCATATTGTCTTCATGGTTTATGGTTCTTACAATTTTCACATTTTTAGTTTTTTACATTACGATAAATAATATTAATTATATTAATAGAAATATTTCATATTCAACAAATTTTTTAAAATGTACAATATCATTTTCGGATTAATATATTTATCACATTAACATAATATTTATTATATTGGACTCCACATATTATAAACATGAAATCAATATGAAAACATAATGTATTACATTTTGATTAAATAAATATATGGTAATGATAAAATCAATATTACAATATATAAGTTTGGGATATTGTTGTTTTTTATTATAATTATGGAATCATTTATATAAGATGTATATCATTTTTTTATCTACACTATTTGATAATTAAAATGAAATTGATTGGATAAAAATATCATCATCCTTGGGGAAATGGATTAAGGATTGTTTGTAACAGTACAAATTCTAACATCCTAACGTAAAATAATCATGTCCTATTAATAATTTCTAGTAACCTCATGCACATATCCCCACGTGTAATAGGCTATCGGCTAGCATCAAGGGTCTATGTCTGATTGTGGGAAGACTATATGCTCTGTATCAAGTGATCAAATATAATAATAATTAATAATGACAAATTATTTATACATAATCAGAGGAAACATCTAGAAATTAAATTAATGGTATACATTTCATATAAGAAAGAGAGACTCCCAAAGTGAAAATATTATCATGTATACAATTTTGTTGAAAAATATATGTACATAGACCACGGGCCCCTCCTGAGTCTGTCCAAGTCCAATACTACCTTTGTGCTCTTTTGTTCAGTTAACCACCATAGGGCCGTTTCTTTCACTATATCATTAGTCAAAAAATATACATTCCGACTGAAATACCCTAGTTGAGTGTGAGTAAAATACTATATAAGACACTAGGTATGTGTCATCAACCATGTATTTCTATATATATATGTTTAATCTATTATCATTATAATTGAATAATGAGTATAAAAACACAACCCAAAACTGAGTGGTTTCGCACTAACCAAGCCATACGGAAATCCCAGATCATACTTTTTTGGCTCAATGCTAGAAAGATAATCATAGAATATCTCAAGGAGCGTGAACCAGCCTCAGCTCAAAATCCATCTCTGACTAAACCAGCACATGGTGCTCAAATCCATATATAAGTGTCATAATGTTCAAGGTAAAGTGATACACTATGAATCTGTCTCTCTAATAATTTAGTAGTTACCAACCCTTTCCATGTATGCCTTTCTAATTTTGTCTTGTATACATGCATCCTGAGGATATCTATCCAGTAATAATATCATTTCAATTGGGTAATTTTAAACAATAAAATCAGGTACTACAATCGATGTGGATACCATGTAATTAGTTTCACTTGGCAAATCCAAGATGCCTAGGGTGCATCTACAATAGGTCACCATTGCTACCATATACCACCACCTTGTACAAAGTTATTTTTTCATCATCTTCCCAAAATATAACACTCCCCTAATAAAGGATAAATATTTCTAGATGGTCCATATATCTCAAATAACACTAACAGGAACCAAGCCATGGCCACATACATACATGATGATCAAACAAGAAGTCAACACATAATATATCATCATAACATCATGATATTACACTCAGACATAGAAAATTCTACAATAATATCACACTTGGAATCCTAACATGTCTTATGGGCTATACGCACCCACATGCGATCACTATTAAGAAAATTATCAAGTAGTCCAACACGTAAAAAAAATATCAAATCAATTATAATTCATATCGCAATAGGTTTGTAATGTCCGTCCTCATTATTTTCATAGTTAATGATGAGGTTTATAAAGGTTCCCATTACCAAAACTATGTTCCCAACAAATTAGAAGGTGATCAACCACCAAAGACTCATTGAACCATCCATGTTTCGACATTATTTAGAGTTATATCTATCATCATTAATTAAAAATATTATATTAAATATGAAAAAAATACATAACTACCTTCAAATTAAATTTGAATTAAAAATTATACTACTCTAGATAAACCTAAAGACACCAATTGTGCATCCATCTGACAAGTATCACCTGATATATCTCAGAAATAATTTCAAAATAAATAATAATCAAATGATAAAAAATGAGAGATAGAGGAATGAGGAGATGAATATAGGCATGAGAAGGAGTTCTGTTACCCCAAAGAACTGCTCACTAAATAGTTCACCTATGGCCTTATTATATAAAAAAATTTCTCTTTTATTTAATAATATTTTATAACAGTACTGTATTTAATATTTTTTTCTCTCACTTACTCAAAACCATGTGCCTCATAGAATAAAAAATAAAATATTAATTTAAATAATTTTCCACCTCATAAATCCATTTAATAATTCCTTGCATATAAATTAATGTTCATCTATATATATATATATTGATTAAATGTATATGTATATACATATGTGCATATAAATATATATATCTGAAAACACACACACACATACACATACATATATATATAACTAAAATATATATACACTATATATATATTTACACATCTGTATATACACATAATCACTCATATATGTTTTTATATACCTATATTTTTATCTCATAGATATATACACATTTTAATTTTCAACATAAAAAATTATTGTTTTCGGAATAATAATAATAACAATAACAACCACAATAAAAATAACAACAATAATAACAATATTATTTTTATTAAAATTAAATATCTCACTTCAATTCCACCATTATAATTTTATATGCAACAACCCATAAAAACTAAATAGATAATAATGTTATGATAATCAAAATATTGAATTTATAACGGGAAAGTAATAAAATCTGTATTGTAATCTAACCTCTCAATAATTCAACTAGTGATAATAATCTCACATCCATTAAGTGAAATCAAAACAATTTTATTACTCATGTTGTTTCCATTTGTTTTAACATAAATAATATTAATAAGAGTGGGATTATTGTTACCTTTCTATTTTATATAGCTGAACACATGATGCACACAAATCTTATGTTGCAGCTTGGGTAAAAACCATATTCCAGACCAAATAGTTGTCTCATATATTCTATATGACAGAACTTGTGGGAGAAATTAAATTACTTTAGGAAATATATAATTAAAAATGTTCCATACGTTTATCATCACATGTGATGTTCCTAACTGGCCAATAAAAAATTGTTGTCTCACGTAAGGTAAACCCCTCATTGGAGGCCTAATGGTGGGCTCAAATTTCTCTATCAAGACACAATTTTGGGGGTATTTTATTTTTTATAGAAAAATCATGAATGAATAAAAAAATATATTAATAAAATTATTCTATCTTTCCTAGGGCACCATGGGACTGGGAATCTCACACAAACATAGAAATCACATGGAAAATATTCCTTAGAATATTTCAATGTATTTTAAGGAATAAAATATGTTGTTTTTATTGATATTTTTTATATTTTTCTCGAAACAAAATAAAAAATATTTTACCAAGATGGATTTACCATCATAAAATATTGAGGATTTTATAATATTCCACCTATATCTACTTCTCATCCACATGATGTAACACTAGTGGTATTGATCAAATAACATTTTCCATTGAGTTCAAACTTCAGACTCTCAACCTCCAATCTTTGAAATAGGATAAACATTGAGAATATAAACAAAAAATTTCCTGAATAAGGGATCATAAAAGTTTCATTTATGTGTCTACCCATATCCCATGTTATAAACCATCTAATACTTACCCTGGTCATTGTCCTTATAAACTAGTTGTTGTCATCATATATATACATAAAAATATAATAGAATTCTCAATCCAATTATTTAACATCAATATAAGATATATAAAAAAGAATCATTCACAGATATATCATAAAATTAATGAAACTATCAAGAAGAGATAACAGAAATCAAGACATTGAATTATAAACTAACATTTAGTACAAAGACAAGTCAATACATGTAATGTAAAACATCAAGAATATTTATTATGCTAAACACATATGAAATATCTTAAATCAAATACCAACATTAGTTGCATCACTTAAGGTTAATTAAATCAATTATGATGGAAAAAGAATTCAACTATTTGAAAACCTAAAATACTACTATAAAGTGCATGCCAAACACTTTCATAACACCCTTACTGGAGTCCCAACAATCATAACTCTTATCTAACATTTCTCGAACAAATAAAAGGGGAAAATATTAGTGAGACCAATTCCTCTAATACTATATTGTAACATCCCAAACTGAACAACCAGGATCGAGCTTGAATTCCACCTGACCTCATGCATGCATCCCCATGTAAAATATGCCTTCGAATAGTAGAGAGGTTTAATTTCTGATAGTGAAGTGATTATACAATTTTTATCCTCTCATTGATCTTGATAATATATTTCAATAACAAATTATAAATATATAATCATAGTACACATAAAAAATGAAATAATTGGAATATATATCATATAATAATGACTGCATTCCAAAGTGACAAGCATATCTAGTGTACAAAGAAGTATAATAAAAAGGTGGGGTCCTCTGTAGTCTATATTGTCACACTACAAGCATTTCTATATTTTCTCAACTTACCACCACAATTCCCTTTCAAACCACTAGATCTATAATCATGAAATATATATGCTTGCTGAAATTATTGAGTAGGGTTTGAGTAAAAGACAAATGTAAGACACCCCCAATGCCTCTCAACAATGTGTTTTGAATTGTAAAATTGTAGACCATGATAATAATAACTTCATAATGAGCATTAAAATAGACACTAAAACCGATTATAAGTTTAATAAACAATACTCTAACAATCCCACATCTTTACAATGATTAGAACCAATCTATAAAGATAATCTAAGAATTTCTCAAAGAGCATGGTCCAGCCTCAACTCAAAACCCATCTCTAAAAAGACTAGAACATGGAACATGGAATTGGTCTCTGAGTGTCAGTAAGAGTGTGGACCTATATTAGATTCATAATCCATATCTTGTACACATTAGTAGTAAAAAATCATTCCCATTTAGGGCATCCTCATAGTGTCATGTTCATATAAAACTATATGTCTATAATACATCATGAGGTCCATTCCACTCAGGTTTACTGAATGATAAAATCAAGTACAACAATCAAACATGATACCATGTAATACATGGAACTTGGTAAATTAATTATACATCGAATTCATCTACAACACATCACTATGGCTACCACATACACCAACTATGTACCCATGTCCTTCTTCACTGTGATCACAAAACATTTTACACCCATTTTAAGAGATAAATATGTCACTATGGTCCAGTTTTCTTAAATACCAATAAAAACCACCTAATAGAGGTAAAATAAATTCAAGGAGATAAAAAGTAGATATAAGATAATATAACATCATAACATTATTCTATAATAATCAAGCATGTGAATGGATACACAAATTTTACTCTAGGAATCATAATGGCTCTCATGGGATACACACACACCCCCACAAGAATTCACAATCCAAGAACATTATTGAAAATTCCAACATAGAAGTAAAATATGAAAACATGTGTATATGAGATTACAAATGAGGTAAGTAACTTCTTAATTAATGTTTTTCCAAGTCAACATTGAGGATTACAATATCTATCATCACTGAAACCATAATCGCACCCAACTAAAAGATTGTTACCTACCAACAACTCTCTGAACCATACCCTTATAAAAATTATATAGAGTTATTATGATTATTTATAAATAAATATATTTAATTAAATATGAAAAAATTATATTAATAACTTTTAAAAAAATATCGATAAAAATTATAATTATCAATATGAACCCAAAAGCAAATATGGGGCCTCAATCTAACTAGAAACACAAATGATATCAATGAAATATTTTCAGATGAAATAATAAACAAAAAATAATTAAAATATTAAATTTATAGGGTCACTATTGAGTAATATAGATGTGATATGGATTTGATTTAAAACCAAAGCATTATGCACTATATGGTTCACCTATAGAGGTATTAGAATGAGTGGTCACAACAAGGTGCTCTGTTGACAATGGCATAGGTGGTAGGGGGAATTCTTGATGGAAGGTTGATGAAAATATCTTGTGATATCTACTAGGTTTGAGTATAGTATTTTGGTGACAAAAATTGTATAATATTTAAGGATATCCAAGGAATCAATGATGAGAAGATGATTGCATGCTCAGATGATCTCTTGATATGGATGGGTCAGGCATATAGGTGATTGAGAAGAAATACTGGTTTAATGCGACTAACATTCGGAATCAATGCATGAAGAGGTAAGGACATGCGATGAAGGAGGTCTAAATGATTTTATTTATATAATAGACTCATTTAGAGGCATGGTCTAGTGTTATAGGAGCGGTGGAGTGAACCAGGTGACCAGAGATGACCTTAGGTGGACAAAATCTGGAAAACTCTCCATAGAGGGTTTCGGTGAGAGACACGACTGGTGATGTAGGAAGACGTTTCACTGGGATTTAAATCCATGTAATGGTAATTATATTATTTTTCCATCATGCCATGTATTAAATAAAAATATGATTTTATGGTAGGACATCCACTTATGGGGGCTATGGCCTGCCTTTCACGCATGTGTGTGTGGTGTATGTCTCTTTGAATGTAAATGTACCTCCAAAAACAAAATATATATATATATATATAACCCATATATATAAACAATATATATATATATATATAAATTAATATAAATATATACACATGTATATGTTTCTATATAGATTTATATTTATCTCATATATACACATATTTAAATTTTCCATGAATAGAAAATTTATTTTTCAAATAATAATAATAACAACAACCAAATTATTTATTATTATTATTATTAAATATCTTACTTTAATTCAACCTATATCATTTTTAATTTTTCACCCGTTAAAAATAAAATTGATAATAAATTTATATTAACTACACAACTGAAATTGGGAGGGACAAGTAATAATATTACAATTTTTAGCTAACCTCCCAATAATTCATCCATAGTGAAACATATCTCATCTAGTAATTGAATTCAACGTTATTTAGTTACTCATGTAATTTTTATATTTTCCCTCCTAAATAACAATAATAATATAATTATTATAACACTTATAAGTAATGTATCCAAACATCTAATACATGCAATTATTATGTCTCACAATGGGTAAAATATGTATTATAGACCCTATAGTGGTCCCATGTATCTCATATAATTCTCTATTAGATAGATATTATATAATTTTTAGAAGAATATAAATAGAAATATTAAATAATTTATCATCACGTTTGATGTTTCTAAAAACCCACCGCACACAATGGTTCTCTCGTGTGTAGGGTTAACCCCGTATCTCAAACATAACAAGTGTCTCAGATTTACTATATGTTGTACCATTTGGGAGATATTTTATTTTCATTGGAAAAACTAGGCTCATATATTATAATATTTTTTATATTTTTTATCCATCTACACTAAGTCTCTCTGGTCCTTGGAGTGTAACACTAACTCATTAAATAATTCTGAAAATATTCAATAGATTAGTCAAAAATATTTCAATGGAAAAAATATAGGGTTATTTTTATTTAATTTTTTACATTTCAAAAAAAACACAAATAAATAACTAAAAAATGGATTCACTATCCTAAAAAATAGAGGATGTTATAAGAACCTACCATCTACCTTTTCATAGTTGATAGTTCATGGAACAATAAAATTAGTAAACATATCCTACCATAAATTAATTGATTTGTGTTTCTTTTTATGAACATATTTATTTATAGTGGTTAATAAAAATATATACATTCATCAAAACAATTCATGGTGGAATACATGATTTTATAATCTTCGATATCCTAGACATTAAAATATCTATATGATGTATGAAATAATATTGTCAAATATAACAATTAAATGTCACATTTACATCACCACAAATAATATTATCCAGAAAAAGATGTCCAATGACCCTATAATTATACATTTTCAAAATTAATTCACTATGATTCACAGATATGTTTTAATTTTTTTAATTGGGGAAAATGGATGAAATTTCAATTTTAAAATGTAAAACGAATATAATAAGTTATTTCCACACAAATATACTTATTTTTATGGATGGAAAAGTAAAGAAGAATGTCGGTGTTTATGGTTCATTGTTATATTCATAAATGATTTAAGTATATATGTATATATATATTTATATTTATAAATTGATACAAAAACTAAAACATTGAAATGTTCTAAAATATCAAATAACTATGTCCAAAAATAATCCTAGAGAATGTTGTAAAATTGTTTTAATAAAATATATGGATTGAAAATCTATGTGAAGTTGTTATAAATTATCAAAGTAGGTGTTGTATTGTATCATATACGAATAATTTAAAAATACCATAATGTATTGACATATTACAAGAAAAACATTATTATGAATTATTTAATTAACGATTTTATATGAATGGGTTTGTTAAATTAATTTTGGATAATTAACTAAATGAAAAAATATCATAGTTAATCATGTTATACACAAGACATTTCAATATAAAATATATTAGATATAAACATGAAATCATGAAATTTTTTTATAATTATTTTTTCCTTAAGGATAACTGTAATGAAATATAATTATTATATTGGATTTTTTTGAAGAGAACTAACTAGAGAGGGTGATCTCAATTTTAATAGATTATGTTATTATCTCCCCTGATAAATATATTTTAAAATTAGAATAATTTGGTAAATGGGAGTTATTATAATAAAAAAATTATAATAACTTAATTTCAAATAATTCTTGGTATTTTTATTTGAAAACATGTTGTTGACCCAATGAAAATTTATATCATATATTATTTCAAAATCATTGTGTGTGTGTGTGTGATTAATATCATTTTAAGATGTTTTCTTCATACATTTTGTATAGTGTTTTTTTTAATTAGGAATATTAAAAAATCCATTCGAATGGATATGAACAAAAAAATGATGGATTAAAATCATATGAAATATGAGTATGAGTTTAGGGTCAAATAGTTCATCATGTTTAAAAAAAGTCATATAACCCTTCTGAAATCCATTGTCTTTGATTTGGATTTTCTATTAAATACTAATTAATCTAGATTAGGTGGTGGAAAATTGTTCTTTCATTGCATAATACAATGATATAAATTTTGGATTATACACAACACATAATATAATGTAGCTACTCATTAGGATAACATTGTCTTTTTGGGATCATTTAATAATATTTCATCTGTGAGTGATAATGAATAGCATATATATGATCTTATTATATGTGTAAAATATGGTGGAGATCATATTAAATAAATAATAATTAAAGTTGATAATGGTTGTTTATATTATCTAAAGATATTATAGAACTTATAGAGATTACTAAATAAATTATTTTATACTAGTTTTAAAAAATATACAACAATTTCCTCAATAATGAAGATAAATAATATAAAAATACGTAATGGATGGAGTTACACCTAAATAGTTAAACAATTTAATCTATTAAATGATATGTTACTAGAAGATAAATAACTTCACTGATGAACATATGATGCTAAAAATGATATGTTTAATGAGTGTGATCTCTAAAAGAATACAATCTTATCCAAATGATTGTATATTTTTTACAAGGGCCATGAATCATACAAACAATTCCCAATGTGTGGATCATCTTGATATAGGGAAGATGAATAATTTCCATCAAATGTTTTAAGGTGTATAATTCTTTTGAATGTTAATAGTATACATAGGTCACATCCATAAGGTTATATTGTTGAGGAGGGTGTTAATTTTTTAATAGACTATCTAACTAATATGTTGAGTATCGATCAACCGAAATATCATCATAATGGTGAGTTGTGGGGGAATCAATTTCTTGAAAAAATGTTTTCAAAATTAACATTATAGAATGGTAGAAAACTCACCTTTATGGTGTGCCTAAAATTTTAGATGTTTCATAATATTTCAAACCCTATAATGCATTTATTAGGTTTTTGATTCCATCTAGGCCTATTCAATTTAAGAACAACTTTCATGGCTACACAGGGGAATAATATTGGTTTTAATATCTTATAATGGATTGAAATTAATGGTCATACATTCTATAAAAATGTACATGATAAATTTTGTGACATCAATGTTTTTTGAGTCACTCATATGAAAAATATTTACATCTACATGAAAAAATTGTCAAAAATCTAGTTTACATGGTTACAATAATACAACAGATGTGATAAACAACACTACCTATTGTCAGAGAGAAAAAATCACAGATTAAAGATGCCTTTCTCAATGCTATAAACATGCTGAAAAAGGAATCTATATCATAACTTTGTTTTTTAACTAGCAATGGTCTTCATCCCTCTTGTGAGACCCAAATCTAAATAGCACATGTGAGATAATGTATTTATATATGATTTTACTGCATGTTAAGCTCAGAGTCCTGCTATTGGAATGAGACCCTATATACACATAGCATATAGATATATGGGTATGTTCATTGGCCCACATAGGCCTTGGCCCACGGTATGCTGCCAGCGAGCCCTAACCCCTCTCACACATAAGGTCGATTCCAAATTGACCCATCCAACTTATTTCAGAGATTACACTACATGGCTCATGTTCCATGCCCCATTTTTTTAATATAAGCCATTACAAATATTCAAGTATTAAAAATAATAAACAAATTATAATATAGATCCTATCAAACAAATAAAAATTAAATGTGAATAAATTACAAAAAATTTATAAAAATATATTAAATACATATTTATTAATATATATATATATATATATTTTAATATGATATATTTAATATAGTTATATTAAAATAATAATCTTATATAATTAAACAATTAGAAATTATAAAAAAGTAAATTAAAAAAGTAATTCAAATTTTATAAATTAAATTATTATTAATAAAAACGATTAAATTAAATATATATATATTGTAAATATTAATAAATTTTAATTAATAAAAAAAAGAATACATTAAAAAATTATAAAAAATTTATTATCAGAAAATTTATTAAAAATATTAATAAATTTAATATATACAAATAATTTAATTGTGAGTGGTGATAATGAAATATATTATATATAGAGTTATCAAAAGGATAAAATTTCATGAATAAAATATATAAATGTCTCATTCATTTTTAATGGTTTTATATATTATAATTAATATAAAATTATTTATATAATAAATTTTTATTATACATTAAATAATCCATTTATTTAGTGAGGGATGGTTTTCACTTACGAATTAATAATAATTAACATATTGAGTAATTATATTGAGTAATGGATATTTAATTGAATATCATTATATTTTTAAATTTAACATATAACAAACACATGTTACATTGACTAAACACATACATATATTTATTTAATGTAGTGTTATATACAACAGACATTGTTATATTTTTATGTAATTAGTGAACTCTTATACAAAAACATATACACAAATTATCTATGTAACTTCTTCAAATTTTATTATTCATTCTATAATTTCATTTATTAACATGACGTAATTAATATATTATATTATTTATAGGTAAATTAAAATTATTTATTTTTAATTGTATTATAGATACTATTATTTATTTATTTCCAATATTTTTTAATTATTATTTTTATAATTCAATCAATTTCTAATATTTATATCTATATACTATGTTTTAATATTATTAATTTTCATTATTTTTAATTTAAAAATATATCCATATAGTTTTGATAATTCATTTAATTAGGAAACCATTTATATTTTTTCATTATTTTTAAAGTGTGGACAATTTAAATTATTCAATTCCACTCAATTTCAGAATGTACGAATTTATGATAGTATATTCATTAATGATGTTAAAATAATGTTCTTTAAAAAATATTTATAAAAAAATATATTTATAAATTTATATTAATTATATTTTTACAATTATATATTTATAATTATAAATAAAAATATATTATTTTTTTAAAGTATTTATATAATTATAAATAAATAACTATATATTTATGAAATTATAAAATTAAATAAATAATATTAATTAAAGATTATATTTAATGTACATATATTTATATAAATATTTATTTATTAAATATATAAACATATATTAATTATATAAACACATATAATGTTATAATTATATTTATAATTATAAAATTATAATAAAATTATTTAAATAGTGAATATGTTTTCTATTTTTCTATTTTCAATAAACAGTGGGCAGAATGTCCTGTTACTAAATGACATAAAAATAAATAAATATAAACTGGGATTTAACATAGAAGCACATACCCCATTAATGAAAATAATCAAAGTCCATGTTTTTCTCAAATCCTAGTCCATATCAATTGCTCCTCATCCTGTATTGCATTCTAATTATTTTTTCAACCTCCACAACCTCAACCTCATGGATAACGGTCTCTCATCTATGTTGTCACATGCTCCAAGATTCTTTGAATTTAAGTTCTCTCAATGTCCATTTTTTCATTATTTGATTGAGATTCCACCATCTCAGAATGTCTAGTGGCTAAGGTGCCTTCATTTTCATTGATTATCGAGAACACCAATTCACCTAAATGATCCAATGAAATTTTCATAGTGGATACGAATGTACCATGATCATCACCCTCTTAAACAATTTTAGAATTATGAACACCAAATATATTGTGGGTAGAGACAAGTAAATTGCTTAGTATTTCATGTGTACCTTTCACATCATTGGGTGAGGGATCACATGAAATTTCAATAAAGATGTAATTGACCGGCTTAACAAAAGAGTACATGAATGTAAATATATCTTCGGAGGGGGAACCACTGTGTAAAATTAAATATTATAATAAGTTACAATAATGGTAGTCCAAACAGGCTGAGAAGTAGAAGGATTATACTTTTTAAAAAGAACCAATTGGAAGCGATTTTCATCCATTAACATAAATAATGATGATTTTTCTCTGATAGAAGGCCATATATGCTACCAAACATCTATTAGAATATATAGTTAAAATGTTTTTCTTTGTGAATAACTATGTCGGTAGTTTTTCGAAAGGAATGAGTGGAGAAATCCAAATAGAAAGTGTTGCTACCTTCACTACATTCCAATTCTAACCACTTTAAATAGGATCATTCACCCTAGAATCATCCAGATACATACTTGGTTGATTAGAGGAAACCAAAACCATTTTCAAATGACCCCTCTCATTGTACTTAACTATATCATGTTCTTAAAACATTTCCCTATTCACCTCATTGTGGAATGAAACTTCAACATCAGACGGGTCATTAATATCATAATCATGAGAGAAATATTTATGTAATATTGGAATGACATACTCCTGAATAGTAATGTCATTCAATGACATTATGTTTGGAGGATAAGAGGTAAACTCCACGACATTATCAGAATATGTGGAGGAGATCATTATAGACTCTATACCACTGTAAAATGATGGATAAACTCTTCTTGGAAAATCACTATTATTTTTAATCATCCTAGTTGATTAAAGAAGTGAAAATTGATTCAATTCAATAGAATTCCCCCTATCTAAACCAGTATATCCATCTAAATAGAATAATGTTGTTACTAATGATATCTATGTTGTGTAACAAATTGGAAAAGGCTTGGGGATCCACAACCAAACATAGTCCTCCACAAAATTTCCTGAATTAATTCATGTTACGGTTACTACATACCATTATTCACATCAATAATAGTGGACTTTTCAATCTAACTCTTCCTTTTACATTCACATTCCACATTACGACAAGTTGAATAGAAGGCACATGTCTCAACACTATTTATATTTAATAAATCATGTACAATAATCTTTCTATCCCAATGGAACCATGGAATCTTCTCATATTAAATGTCCAACACGAACTCATCAAAATAACTTGAGAGAATTATTTTATCAGCCCTGGTGGAACCCATGTTGATTGGAAACAAAAAACATTTGTAATTCCCATGAGGGTTAAAGTGGATCTCTTTTTCAAATTTAATAGGTTCTCTAATTTCAAGTGAAAAGTCATAAAGAATCTATGGATTCAAAAATAACTAATTTAGGCTAAATATTTTGAACCACAATTGAATAGAGAAGTTATATACCTCCATTGGGTTGAAATTATTATCCCATTCTCAAATGTGCATGATGTTGGTTAGGAGGGAGATCGATTGATCACCCCACGATTACAACTTCAGACCTTCAATGTGAATTAAGAAATTAAAAAATCATCAAACTGTTAAGACACATATCTAATGGTAAGAACCTGACACCAGTAATAGCTACACAACAAGGCTATAAATTTTCCATGGGTTGGATCCCTTTAGAAAATGTTTTCTCATAATAATCGATTTCTTACATAATTTCTGGCATTATAAGACCACCTCTGAATCATCCTTGATGTGGGAAATGTTCCCCTATCAACGCATCATGCCAACCGTAGTGTATTTATAGAGAGGTATGAAAATACAATTTACTGAAAGGGATGGAGAAATAGTTTATTTGAATTCACCTTGAGCAGAACTGTGACCCTTCAATCCAAACATGTCATACATATGTGAGTCAAAATTCCCCTCATCGTGAAATTAATATGCTACTAAAGGTCCAGACCGAATTTTCAATAAGAGAGGATACATAGAATTGAGTATCAAAATTCAAAGAGATAAAGTCATTTTCTAACTTCATCCTTCATCTCTATTAAATTTTTAATCATATATTAAAGTTACATATTATTAATATATTTATAAATATATTTATAATTATAAATAAATAATTATAAAAATATATTTAAATATACTAATTTAAAAATAAATTTATAAATGTACATTTAATATATTTATAAAATTCTATATTTTAAATAATAAATATATATTTATAATTATTTAAAAATTAGTTTATATAAATATAAATAAATAAACAATTAATTATATATTTATATAATTGTAAATTTAATATAAATAAATTTAGATATTGAATATATTGAATATATTTATAAATGTAATTATACTTATTAATTGTATATATATATATATAACAATTAAAATATATATTATGATACAAATACGTTTATTATTATTTAAAAAACTTATAAATATATATTTTGTTAATAAAAATTATAAATCTTTATCACCACTTCTTTAAGATGATAAAAATATATATTTATATATTGTAAAAAATTATTGATATGGAGATATTTTATGAGAACGTATTATTTTAGAAATGAAAAATCCCATTTTTATCATCAATTTTTTTGAGGTAGTAATAAAACTAACCTTTGTATTGTAAAAATTATGTTAACCATACAAATTTTCATTGAGATTCTCATGCGCTCATGGATGTCTAGTTCCACCACAGCTCAACCCTAAACATCTCCCAAAAGAATCAAATTCAACATCTAATCTATGTTATTTTTTCTCCTCCAATCATATTGCTTGTTTTTTTAAGTTCAACATTGAGAGATTGTGCGAAGTTATCTTTGCTCAGTGGTATCATGGTTCAATGTTTAGAGGATTTAGTCATTATCAATAATTGTATCTTCCATCCTTCTTCTATTTTCTCCACCCTAAATTCTTAATGCTATCTTATTAATCATAGTTTGTTTCAGGAAGTATATTTTTAATATCTACTAATACGTTGTCTAGGTTCTATTTGAGATGACTCTATCATCATTTTTAGGAACATTATTCATCTATGAATGTTCATTGTATGTGATTCCTTGTTTCCCTTTCTATATAATGTACCATGGAAGCTTGAATTTTTTATTAAAACCATTTTCATGAATTATGTGTGTTTTATGATTACTTGTTAGGGTTAGATAAAAACACATAAGAATAAAAATTTTAATTTTTTTAAAACAGTGGTATTCAGGTTTTACAGTGAAATGGAATTTTAATTAGGTTTTATTTTTTATATATCTAATTAAATTACTGAAAAATTTCTATTATAGATTTTGAATATCTCAAATGGGTTTAGTATGATTTTTGATTTAGTAAATGAATTGTTTTAAGGTTGGTGTGTGATTAAATTATATAGTTTCGATACATAAAAATCCAATACATTTTTATTGATTGTTTTCCATCTCATGGTATCTATAATTTATAGCTTTGACCATCCATGTGATTTTTTATGATTCTTCAAATTGGTTTTAATTGAATCAAACATTATATTATTTTAAATTTAATTTTTGGAAATCAAATTCAATTTCAAAAAAGCTTTAAATAAAAGTGAAGTTTAAATGTTTATTCTAAATAAATGTTCTAAGGTTTCGTTTGATAAAATAAAAATGTAGTTTTAAATTATTTCATTTTAAAAATGTTTTTAAATATAGAATTATCAATGATTTTATTTTCTATTTTATTTAAACATTTTATGTATATATCAAAATTAGATGATATACTTGTATAGTTATTCTGAAAATTGATTCTTTACATATTACATGATACTGGAATTATTTATTAAATGATTCATAGAATTAAATGATATGTTTTAATTAAATATTTAATGTTGGTTGTTTCTTGAGTTAAATTTTAAGCTTTCTAATTTAATTTAATCACTGTAATTTTTATTGAATAAAGTCTTCTTTATATATAATAAACTATTTATTAATTTCATAAATATATAACATTTTATCTATTGGGATATTTGAATTAGTATTAAAGTGTTTATAAATAATATATATGGTTCCATTTCATGTTTGGGATGTTTTATTCAAAATAAAAAGGATTTATGGATTTAAAATATGAAAATTTCATTGTTTCGTTTGTTTCAATGCTTTTATTAGAAATAACTATGTTTCCTTTTTTTTACATAGTTTAGTTTTTAACTATTTTTTATGTTTTCAAAACATATTTATATGTGAAACACATGTTATGTGATAACTGGTGACCCATTTCCCCCCTTGACCATCTGGTTTTGTTATTAATTTTCCAAAATGGTTTGAATAGAGGTTATTAAATCAATGTTATTTGTCCTTCATCTACCTAATTGATTCTCTTCCCATTATCTCTTGTCTTGATTGATTATATGTTCATTGTATCCCTCTCCTTTACATTCATTACCACAAAATCATCATTAATTCTCACTCTTATTACATGTAGTTATTTACTATGAAAAAAAACACCTTCATAATATTTTGTATGGTGGTTTCTGTAAATTTTAAGTATATAGAGATTTTTTTGTAAAAAAATCTTAATTGGATCCATGTACCAAGAACCCCTGATTTTCCAATGATCCAGCAAATCAATCTTTCCTTGATCCATTGATTGTTCACTCTCTCCCTCAATTTCACTTTTATTTTCAATATTATGGGGATTATTATTATATTAATATGTTATTAATTATTATATTTTGGTTATTTTTATTTTTATAATTCACCTTCAATTAGTTTTTAATGAAAAATAATATTCATGTTTTTTATATTTAAATGGAGTTATTTTTAACACAAAGGCTATGTACATAATAATAATATTATTTTGATCAATTGTGTATCCCTAGGATCTGGTTGAGTGTCCCTGAAAATTAAACTTTTTATAATGATTTTTAATATAAATTATTATTTTGATTTTTTGGAAATTTAATAGTGTTTTTTATATTTTTGGATATATGAAATATAGAAATGATTTTTTACTCTACTATTTCTAAAATAGGGGTCTATTAGTGGGACATTGTAAATATTTACTTATTAATATTCATGAAATAAATGTTCTTGAATAATCTATATAAAAATAAATTAATATGGAAGACAACATCAATTCTATCATCAGTAACAATTTCTTCCATTGTAATCATGAAATTACAAGCTCCCTCACCATGGTTCAATATATAGTGATTTTAGGACCATCAATGTTCTATTGAAATATATTTTATCCCAAAATTTTAAATCCAGGTATTAATTAAACGGCATGAAATAATAATAATTTTCAAAGAAGTGTTCCATATAATAATAAAAAAAATTCTTATATATTTTTTTAATATAGATCTCTAAGTGATCAGTTGAGAAATAAATTCATTTTATTAACATTATTAATAAGGTATATTATTATTGTACTTTACAGAATTATTTTAAATCCATTGATTTATGATTTAAGGTGTATCAGAACATGGAAAATTGGAAAGAAAATGAGTGTAAACATTTGTGTGAGAATAATCTACCTATCATTGGATAGATATCATAACAAATGGAATGAATAGTCAAGGGATTACTAATAAATGTTAGTGGTCAAATGATTGGATTGATTTCAATAGATCACTTCTTTTTCTATATCCTTGAATTTATCATATGTGATGTTTTTTCACTAAAAATAGACGGTGACATGAAATTTATCTCTCCTATAATGTTACACTAACACTATTAAAGAATCACTACCGAGCCCACCACAATCAAACTGAAAAAATAATTAAATAATATCTATATGTCCCAAGCCTTAAAAAATAATTTTTTTGAATTAATTCCATAATTTTAAATGCTTACACATTGAGGTTGTTTTATGGTTTTGATTTTATGTAACTGAGCCATAATTAATAATTAAAAATAAAAATATTAAAATGTAGACACTTCTACACACTTCCCATTTTAATCAAATAAAAAACTTTTAAAATAAAACATATATTATTTTCAGGTTTAATCGTCATTATTTTTTCATTGATACCATTCATGTATTAATAATCTCTTAAATCCTTTGAGAAATAATATAAAACATTGGATCATAGTAAAATGATTATTAAGGGAATCAAAAATAAGGAAAACAACTAGTATTGTGAAGACATGATAACATATTTTTACATTATCATAATGTAACACTATTCACCCTTAAGAAGTAATTAATGAATTCCTTTGAATGTAAGATCATTGAATACATAATTTCATCCAATTATTTCCATTAAAATCATATAAATATTATATAATAGATGACATTAACATAAGATATAATTATACATAATTGTAATAACCATGTGGTCGAATTCCAAACATGTCACTCTTACAAAACGTTATAACAATATGGTGGACATCTATACCCAATTCATTGGAGGTTATAATGTAACCCCCCATCAATGGGTTATAATGGATCCAATATTTCCTATTTTATCATATAACTACCCATAAAATTTCCAAGTACCATTATATAATCATAACCCATAAAATATTTTAATTTGTGGCATCTCACTCATATAATTACTTTTGCAACAAAAAGAAATAATATAAATATATTTTAATAATAATTTAATTTTCAAAACCATTTTCAATAACAAAATTCCTAAAATAAGGGAAAATAGAATTTTATTCCTTTAAAAAATGACGTCCTGTAGATGCATCCAAGAAGTAACCTATCATCACGGCAGTGTATAAGTCGTAGTCACCGCATACGTTAAAAACATTCATTTTACTGTTTTTAATGAAATTTAAAATCCAAATAGAGTAAATATAAAAAGATTATTTTTTAAAAACCATTTAATGATATTAAAAATCAATAGGTCCATTTTTAATCCTTATAATTGAATGTGGATTATAACATCAAAATATGCTTCAAGGAAAGGAGATTGAGACGAAGTCCATTACCTCTAGTATAATTCATCAAATATGATCATTATCAACATAAATAGTAAAATTACAATAATTATTTACTTTATTGAAAACATTTCTCATGTTTATTATTAATTTTATATCACTTATTACCTATTAATAACAATTACTTAATTTATTAGGTACACATTGGATGTTTTGATGATATTTGTTACATGAGTCAGAATTTAACTGGTAGGATATCTATTGCCAAAATTGGTCATTATTAAATAATCTCTACAATAATAAACAAGAATTTATAATGAATTTTATAAAAAAATAATAATCTTTTAAATACATCATTAAATATAGTAATGAAAAATTAACTACAATACAATCATTGAGATGGTAAACCATACGTACGCATTAGTAATGATTCTATTTTTAAATGATCATTATGGGAAAAAGGTAATTATAATTTAACCATTAAAAATTCATTATGTAATTAATATTATATTAAAATTTTAAATATACATTTTTGTATCATTAATATGAAGTGGTGATGAAAAAATAATCACATCACTTTATTGAGGTGATAGTTCAAAACTACGAATGAAAGTTGTTATTATTTTTATGTGAAAGAAATGAACGAATTTGATTGATATATTATTACCTTATAATGAAAAATATTTCATTTATATAATATGTAAATAATTATTCCATAATTATTTCTAAACTATAGAGACGGTGATGGAAACTGAATATAGAGGTCTGTGGAGGTGAAAGTTCACATACACGCACGAATGATTAATTTTTTTCCAATTTGATGGAAGTGTAGACAGATTTAGGTGATGATATTAATATAATAACATCAATTTGTATTTTTTATACTTTATTTATTATTTCATCATGGTTGATGTATAATTTTATTAAGTATAAAAATGAATAAAATAGTAACATTTAAATAAAAATTATACCTCTTCTTCGGGTATTCTACTTTGATTAACACCTTAACACATCAAAGGCTTGTTTTCTGGCTAACATATGGCATCTATAATGTGGTGAAGAATTATAGGAATCTATTTACTCATATATTTACTAATGAATATTAGTTTCTATGTTTGAATAATTGATATGAATTAGTGCCCTTTTAATGAGTGCGGAGGGGAACTCTTCGAATTCCTCAATGTATTAAATTAATATAAATTATCTATCTAATCAAAATGTTAATAAATTGAGTTATGTTTAATATAAGATGCATATGGATCTAACTTAACTCATCAAATGTAAGTTACATAGGTTTTTATTATTTTTTATCCTTATCTATTTGTTTTAACCCTAATTTTACATATTTAACTCTTACTTTATTATCATTTAATTTACACTTTGAGGGTCCATATAATTACAATAATATTAAAAAATTCTATTAAACAATACATTTATGAAATTTTATGACTTCTACTAATTATTTATCTGTTGTTTATATTTTTATAAAATTTTTATAATTTCATAAAATATTACTTATTTTCAAATATCAATAATGCCAATTTAAAAAAAATTTACTTACACTTTTGAAAATTTTATAACAACATAAATTCAATTAAAAATTTAACAAATTATTAATATTTAAAATTATCCAAAAAATCATCGATGAACTTAATTGTATAAAATTCTAATTATTTTAATATTTTTCATATAACTTAAAAGATTCTTCAATTAATTAAACAATTATTGCATATTCATCATGTAAAATGTTTAGGTAATTACATTATCACTAAATATTATAAATAAATTATCATGAGTTAGATATAAAAAATTATTTCTAAATAATATTTATTTTCCAACATATCTAATATATTACAACTTATTAATAATATTTTACTTTTTAAAAACCAAAGTGTGAAAAACTAGACATTTCATTACAAATAGTAACAAAATTGACATACTCAAACCCATGTGGATTAAAAATGTTATAATCTCAGACGAATGATGATTTGGGTTGATAAATAGATATAAAATTAAATTAAGAAATATTTTGGGGAAATTTTATATTATTTAGAATATTATTTTCTACCATTAATTACACAATTTTCCTTAATCTGTGGTAATAAAAAAAAATCAATAATTTACTATCCATATTATCCCTAAATGAAAAGGAAGAATTTATTAAATTCTAACCTTTTGATTCCAAATATTAAATCAGGTTTTTAAAATTTAAAATGCATAAGTGGCAAATAATTATTTGAAGATAATCTTTGTCACGTATCGATAAAATGTTTTTTAATGTAAAAGTGATCATATGAACAGAATTATTTTCTGACAAATTTCCATGAAAATTTTATTTTTATGACCTAAATTTGATTAGATTATAAAAATATTATTTAATTATAATTTAAAAACAATTAAAATATAATTTAACTATATTAATAAATTAGATGAATTTTTTTTTTGAAATAACCATTCATACTATTCATTATTCATCAATATATATAAGTTTTCATTAATATACAAATAATTCACCCTGTGTATATATTGATATTTTCCACTACAAAATGAAGTTTAATTTTCTATATTAATGTTATAATTTCTTTTAAAATTAGATTTAAAATGGGTTCTATATCAAAAGGTGGTGTAACTACCTTTTAAAAATATTAGAGCTAGTTATGCTTAAAATTTGATTTATTATTTTTGTAAGCCTATGGAATTTATTAGATTCATGTAAATACATTTATTAAAAATATGAAAACATAACATAGTTAGTACAATTCACTCTCATCGATATAATGACTAGGTGATAACTACCACAAAAAATAATATTATTAACAATATTTTATTTTTTTGGTATAACTTGTTCTTGGGTACAATTTACGATTTACGAGAAACTCATTATTGTTTTTTAAGTAAACTTTATGAAATTCAATACATATTAAGGAAAAATTACTATCTAATTAATAACTATTAATCAATATTAACACCTCTTATTCTATTATTACATAGGATGTTACAACCGTCCCCCATTTTGGAAATTGTGTCCTCGGAATTTTATCCATTTATCAAATACACAGGTTTTCATTTACATCATATAATTTTTATATTCCCATGTTTCCTCTACAAAAATATGTTTTTCAATAAAATCATAACATGAAAAATCAAAATATTCAAAATCACCATTTTTCTAAAGTCAAGAACCTAAATTGGTGGTTCCTCGGTAAAAAGACTTACTACCATTTGATCTACTTCGAGGATCAAAATATGATATGGATTTGGAATATATATTATTAACATTAAAATAGTTAAAATTGTGTAAATGGTATAAAATCCGAGGTAAATGCACTCAGTTGTCAAGAAAACTAAAATTCTGATAAATTTCATAGTTTCTAATTAATAGTGGATTCAGCATCCTATTCATACCACAACAAATCTCACTTTTCCATGGTGAAGAATTGAAAAAGATATTATAACCAACCTCGTATAAAATATCCTTCTTCAGGATATCTATAAAACTATTCAACTTGCTCTAAGCTATCCCCATGTGTCTTTGAATCATCTGAACATTCTCTAGCCTCTCCTCTAGCATCTCTAGTCCCATCAACATCCTTTCCTCAACTTTATCATAAAAATACTATGTCCGGCAACACATTCAATATAATACATCAAATTTTGCCATTTGTATACAAGAAATAAACCAAATTTTATAAGAAAACTAAACCAATTTAATATTATAATCCCAAAATCCCAGAAAATCTATTGATGAGGCACATTTCATATCCTTCATATTCTAAATTTTTAATAATGACTATCCATCTAATTGAGGATGAAAATAAGTACTGAAAGTTAATTTAATACTTAATGACTTTTAATGGCCTTTCTAAAAGTTATAAGTGAAAATGAGATCACTATCACATAAAATTGAGAGTGGAACTAAATTTAACTAAAATATTATATTTTAATACAACATATAATGTGGATCTAGATATAAAGTGTCTCAATTAAAAGAAAATGATAAGATTTAGTTATTTGTTCAAAATTAACCAAGATCACATTCCTAACTCATGAATTATTATGTAATTCCACTATGAAATCCATGGATATATTATCCCATTTCCACTCATGCACTCGAAATGGATGGAGCTTTCCCTTCAGTAACTATCATTCTACATTAATATTCTGAAAATTCAAACACATCATAGTTAAGTAAGCAATATTTCTTTTCATTCCACCCCACCACTAATATTCCTGAAGGTCTCTGTACATCTTAGTGCATCATATATGAGCTAAAAATAGAGAACTATGAGCTTTAATCAATTAATATTTCATCTACTGTGAATCATAAGGCACACATAATCTCATCCCAAACATTATAAAATAGTATATATCAATTTGAAATTCTATAAAATTACCAAATTTAACCAACTATATCATTTTCTCCAACTCATGGTCTTCCTTCCATGCTAGTATCAATTCATCTGATAGAATTGATAACATTAAAACCAGAAAAAAAAAGATTATAGCATCCTATAAAAAAACATCCAAGAAAAAATTCAACATATCATTATCCAAAGGGTCAAATTATTAATGAAACTTGGTCAATTTTGAATTAATTTTTTGACTCAAATCATTATCCATATTATTTTATTTTCCATCGTTGTTATTAATCATGTAATCATAATCCTATATTTATTCCGTCCATATCTTTTTTCTCATGTAAAATTATTTATGTGTGAATATATACATCAATATATTGTGATCAGTATATATTTTAGACACTATACGAAACAAATAATGCCTCAAAATTTTAAATATAAAAGCAACAACACAAATTAAAAGCATGTGTAGGGTAATTTAGCCAATGAGGATTCAAATTACGTGACGTCTAAGCAATTACATGATAATTCTACATTAGAAAAAAACCAATTTCATTCAATAAATCATTGTTGTGGGTATTAATCTCACTATTCTAGATGGTAGGTCCTAAACTGGATCATCAATCAACCATCTTTTGAGTTCCTAAAAGAAATCATCACATTATCTTTTCTAGATGAACTTAACAGCCTTACATTTTTACATCGTTAATGGGATGGAAAACATAGAAATGTTTTCAACAAACCATCAGCAATAACCTATTAATCCATGAAAGCATTGAAGGTCTACGAAATTATTAGGTCTTGTACATTATTCAAAGAAATAAATTTTAAAAGATCCGATGGTTATACCATCATTAGAGACAATATTCCCATGGATTGAAATTTATTACAACCTAAATTCACTCTTACTAAAGATTACATAAATCTTATTTTCTATTATGGTTTCAAAAGTAATTCTTATGTACCATTCAAGTTCCTTCTAGTTTTTAGAACATACCAAAAATATCATCTATAAGCATGTTATCAAACATATCTAAAAACATAAGAAAGACTCCATTAATAAGATTCATAATTATAACAGGTTTATTACATAACTCAAAACGAATTAATTACAAAATCATAATGCCCATATATATTCTGAAATATTGTCTTTGGAATGTCATCCCCATTCACCTTCAACAGGTGGTACCCGACCCTCAAATAAATCTTTAAAAAATACTAAGCTCACTGGATCTATTAAAAAAATAATCCATATGAGAAAAATGATATTTTATATTAATAGTGATGTTATTCAAGGATCTATTATCAATACAACATATCGTGGAACCATCTCTCTATTTCATAAATAAAATTTGAGCACCCCATTATGATGTGTTGGGTAAAATGAAGTCTTTATCAAGAAATTCTTATAAATGGTTTTCTAATTCCATTGGTTCTACATGGGCCATTTGATGAGGGGGTTTACAAGTATGATTATCATAAAGAACCAAATAAATAGTAAATTCAACATACCAATTAGGATAAACACCATGAAATTCATTAGGAAAAAATAAATTCATTCACAACTGAGATTTTACTAATCAGAACTGCTTATATCATTCCACCAATATGAGTTAGATAAATGTCACTTCCATCTTTAATTAATATATTAGATTAATGGTATGATATTAAAAGCATGAAATTATTGAATAAAACATTCTTGATTTTTAATGTATTTTACCATGATAAACTGAAAACTAATCCATACCCAAAATGATATCAAAATCCAATAAGGGATGTTCATTAATATTTTCTGAAATGACCATCCCACCAATGAAAATAACATGATTTATTGAATTATTGGTTTCTATGATACTTAGACATAGAGTTTTTACCAACTGTTCATTATCAACATCTGGATGTGATATGTCCAATTTACTTGTAATGCTGTCAGAAATCAATGAATTTGAATATCCTGAGTCAAATAGTATATTAGAATATTTTGAAAATATAACATCAACTGTAGTAGTAGAAAATGATTTTCCACACCCTTTTTCATTCATTCAAGATAGTTTACACCTAGGGTATTCAATATAGGACACACATTATCAAAATTCCCAAACTTAATGAAAATAAAACACCGTACTCTTTCCTTTTAATTTATTGCATGAAAATCTCCCATGAATTCATAAGAAATATGACCTATATTACAATGTAAAAATTGAATCTAATTCATTGAAAAACAACCACAATGATTTTTTACCACACCTCTCTAAAAATGGAAATTTAGATTACATATCTCTGGAATTCATTGAGGAATTCATTCCCATTGCTTTCCAACTGGACCTATTCTACTGATTTATCCATGGAAAACAATAAAATCAAAAAAAAATTCCATTTCTACATGACTGACACATTTAACAAGTTTCATATATATATAGAACACATTGGATGAAAATTATATTTTATATTTTGGATGTAATCCTGGTTTAAAAAGATTTCTCTTACTATCATGATCCCAAGTAAAATATGGGATATACCACGATTAAGTGGTATAATTTTTATCATATGTAGCCACCAAATATTCCTCATTTTGTCTCATTTCAAATAATAATTTTAAATACTAAGTCAAACATGCATAGTAAAATATTTTTCAATGAAGATATTATTAAATTCCCCCCATTCCATGGCCCCAATCTCTTCACTTCCTCTAATATTTTTACCCAATGACCAACAATGGGCGGCTTGAACATACAAACAATATATTATAAGAGTTACCTTTTTGTGCTCTGAAAAAACCAAGACATCATTTATAATGTATAGTCATTTAATTCATCCTTCAGTAATCATGGGGTCAAATGGTTCTTTGAATGATGAGTCATTATGTATTATAAAATTATCCAATATCATCATGTGGCTATATAGTAGATCAGGATGCTATCTTGAATGGACACCACCATTATTTATCACCTTAGTCAATTGGTCCATCACTACAACAAACTGATATTTTCTATTTCTAACTTTTTGAAGATGTTGACGTATAATTATAGTTTATTATGGGTTTATTCCCACTAATTCATCCTTTTATCCTAAGTGGAAAACTATTCTGAACAAGCATTGTTTAGAATAAGAAACATGGTAATCTTCAAATTCAATAACATTTTAACATGAACATTAAGTAAATGATTTTGTTGGTAATTTGTTAATATTACCATAACCTTTAATGTTATCTAAACAAACCTCTAATACTAACTATAAATTCCTAGCCTTAAAACATTACATAATCCTGATTTATGTAAATAATTTTACTTTCATAATATTTGAGGATATTTTCATGATTATAGTAGTATAAAATATGGCCATAGTTCATACATAATAACTGAAATATTATAAGGTAGACACTTCAAATCACTATCTATTTTTCCGGAAAAAAAAATATTTTAAAATAACATGCTTTATTTTCATGTTGAATCATCACAATTTCTCCATTTATCATATTCATGTTGTTATTTATCCTTCAAAACTATGAAAATATATTTAAAAATGATTTAAGAATGATGATATTAGTTGGACAGACATAAGGAAGGAAAAATATTAATCTTCTAAAAATATGAAAACCTATGTATGCTTTATCATAATATAGAACATTGTTCCCTTAAGAAGTAGTAAATATATTCTATTGAACGTAATATCATTGAATAACTGTTTTTAGGAAAAATATTATCATAAAACCCATTTAAATCTTATATGAAACATAAAGGAAACTAGGGACATAATTATATATAAATTAAATTATCATGCGATCAACTTCTATAAATCACACTCTTACAAAATGTAATTACAATGTGGTCGACATCCATATCCAATTAATTGGCTGTTATAACGTATCCACCCATCCTTGATTTATCTTGGAACCACCTATCCTAGGTTTTTCATGGAGTCACCCATAAAATGAAAATTTCCCATTATATAATTGTAACACATAAAAGATTTCAATATTCATCATTTTAAATAAAAAATATCATTTTCAATCGTAAGAATTCATTTCAAGACATTGAAATAATCATCCCATTTTCAAAAAAAAATTATGTTTAAAGATACCCTAAAAAATTAAAATGTGTTTTCATTCCAAATTAAAAACATGACGTCCTGTAGTGGAATCTAGTTAGAAAATAATTATCACAACGATGTAGAAGTCATTGTCACTATATACATTAAAAACATTCCTTTTGAGATTTTTAAAGATAGTCCAATGATCTATATAATAATCATAAAAATATTACTTCTATAAAACCATTGTATGAAATTAAAATTCAAAGGGGTTTCTTATACACCTCATAAATTAAGTTGGTGTATAACATCACAATATGCCTCATTGATTGGAGACTGGGATGAAGTCCCTTACCTGAAGTCTAATTCATCACTTATATTCTTTATAATCCTAAATAATTAACAAAGGACAATAATTTACTTATTTGAGAAAAAAATACATGATTATTATTCAATTTATATCACTTATTTACATTTTATGAAAAATAATTAATTATTTAAGTTCACTTTAGATATTTTGTTGATTTTGGGCACATGATTCAAAATGAATTTGGTATGACATCAATATAAAAAATAGGTAATTATTATATAATCTATAGAATAATATTCCTGACATAATATTCACTTTTATACTTTAATGTCTCATTTTACTTAGTTCATTAAATATGGATATGAAAAATGATCTATATTAGAGTCAAGGGGATAGTAAGACATATGTACGCATGAGTACCATTTCCGTTTTTAAATGATCATTATGGAAAGAAAGTTATTATTATTTTAGATTTAAATTATTAGCATAATATAATTAATATCATATTAAATTTTTAAATATATTTATATGTATCATACAGGTGATATGTTGAAAAAATATGAATCACATCGCTTCGTGGAGGTGATAGTTTACAAACACGCTAGAATGACATTTAATCTTTTATATGAATAGAAATTAAGTATTAAACTGATATATTATTCTATTAAAATGATAAATATGACATCAATATCATATATAAACAATAATTATATAATTATAAAAATTATTGATTGACTGAGATGTAAAAAAAACCTATCGGTTCGTGGACTTGATAGTTCAAATGTACACATGAACAATTACTTCTTTTCCCATTTGATGAAAGTAGAAAATGATTTAGTTGATAACATTAACATAATAACATCAACGTATATTTTGTATAATAAAGTAATTATTAAATCATGTTAAACTAATATTAAATGGATGTAGAAGATGAAATAAAGTAGGAATGCATAAAAAATGATACATCTTCTTCGGGCGATCTTCTTTGTTAGAACTATAATTAATTTTAAGGGGGGTTATCTGACTAAATTAATTCCAATTGAATTTTTGTTTGGATTATAGGAATGTATTTATAAAATTATTGGCCTTGAAAATATAGATTTTATGTGTGAGGAAATTATGATATGTAGTTCACTTTTATAATAGAGTGGATGGGAACTCTTAGAATTACTCATAGTATTAAATTAATATGAAATACCTTTATATTATAATTAAATCAAAATTGAGTTATTTTCAATATCGGATATGTATGGTTTGAAATAAGATCATTAAATAAAAATTATATAGGATTTTATTATTGTTTAATGCATAGCTTTCATTTTCAACCCTTATTTTTTTTTATTTTAACTCTTATTCTGTTATCGTGTAATTTATACTTTGAGAGATAAAACTAAAATAACATTTCAAAAGACCAGTAAACGCATCATTTATGAAATAAGATGACTTACCCAAATTATTTTACTAATTTTAGATTTTCATAAATTTTATATCATTTAATAAAATATTTTTTTTAAAAATATCAATAATGTCACTGTTGACACTATTCATTACTTGCCAATTTAGAAATATCAAAACAGTGACATTCATTACAAAAAACTCTTTTATTTCATTAATAATATGTAAATTTAATCAATAAAATTTTATTTTCCCTTAATTATATAACATTAATTAAATAAGATTATAAATATTTTAATATTTTAAATATAATTAATTTGATTCTCCCATTAATTAAGCAATTACTACATTATCATTGTGTCACCATTTTAGATAAATATATTATCACTAAATATAATAAATAAATTACCACGATGTAGATAAGTATTTTATACATCCAAATAATATTTATACAAGAACATATACCTTATATAACCCCATATTAAATGTATTTTACCCTTTTAAATCAAAATTATTATATACATACATTTTTAAAAATATAAGAATATAAACATCATACTAACAACCAAGCGGTATAAAATGTTTATAATCCAGGCACACGAATTATTCTGTTCATTTTTTTTAAAAAATTTAATTATGATAATGTTCTATCTGACATTATATTATTTATAATATTATATTTACTTTCAATTATCTGATTTACCCTTAATTGTGGTAAGAAAAAATTGCTTAAGTCACAATTTGTATTGTCCAAAAAATAAAAGGTACATATTTGTTATATTTCTCCCTTATTATTCAAATAATTGAATCTAATTTTCTATATTAAAAACATTTATGTTTCTAAGCATAATTTAAAATTAATCTCGTAGATGTATATTTAAAAAGAGTTTTCAAGGTAAATATGTTGAAAATTTCACAATGTTTTTATATGCAGTTTTAAAGTGAAATGTATTCCGATGAAGTCAAATGGATTACATTATAAAAAATGATTTATTTATATTTTAAAAAAAATTCAAACAAATATTACTATATAAATAATTGGATAATTTTTTTTGAAGTACTATTTATTATTATTAATTATTATCCGAAATATGAATGTTCAAACAACTATAAGAAAAAATACACTAGTGTAAATGAGGGTATTTATATATTAAAAATGAAGATTATGTTTTTATATTAAAATTATAAAAGTGTCAATAATTAGATTTAAAATGGATTCAATATCAATGGAGGAAAAATACCATTGATCTGTTTATGCTAAAAACTATATTTATTATTATTTTAAGCCTATAATATTTATATAATGAATGTAAAACCACTTAATAAAAAGTGTAAAAATATTATAGTTAGATCTATTAGATCCCTCTGATACCATGGTCAGGTGATAAAAATTACATAAATAAATATTATTAGTAATATTTTATGTATAAATTTGTATTGCGTGCAACATAAGTTTTCATAGAAACCCATTATTTCATGTCAGATATTGTATCATATGTGAAATCCCCTTAAAGGTAATATCAATATCTAATTCATAAATACTAATAATTATGAATATTTCTTATTCTATAATTACTAAGTGTGTTACATTGACTCTTCCAACATATTTTACTCCCATATAACATGTTCATGTAATTTTTATTCAAGAATCATTTTTCCGAAAAAGTATGAAGAACATCTAATTTTTCATGGGAAGGTATTTCTTCTAAAATTCAGTTCTCAAAAAAATTAATTTTATTATTCATGCTGTAATTGGAACATTTATTTCAATGATGAAACTATAATCACTTTCTGAACATGATTGGGTGTAAGACCATATAGTTATGCCTTCTCAAAATCACACTAATCAATTATTCCCTTGCAAGGATCAGAATTCAACTATTGATTTTTGAACATTATGAAAAAAATAAAAATTGTTTTTCTTACTTCAATAACTCCCATACCTAATAAATTTAGATTTATGGATAAAACATTCATCCTCAATGGATTCTCCTCCTGAACAGTTATTATTTCAATTTTTTTATTGAAACTCATCACCATCTTTTTAGGACATGCACCTATGATTCATGAACCCCTCTGATTAAAATTCTATCCATAAGAAGTATTGGTAATCATTATGAATAATTTTATCAGATATAAAATTTCATAAATAGAGTAATTATTTTCATAAATTCAATTTATTATTCAAAAAAATAATAATGAAATTATATGATATAATCAGATATTGGGTTCCCCTTATTTGAAAAATCTAATCATTTCTCAATTTATTATTAAATCTCTTGTGCACTTATAATTTTTTTCAACAAAATGAATATTTTATAAACTTAATATTATGGATACGTATTGAAAAAGGATGCACTCTAATCCTATAAAATAAGGTATGGATATAGAGTGAAATAGTTCATCATAATTGCAATAGATCATGAATTTTTCCCTTCTCAAATCCCTTTTCGATTCTTAGGTTGTTTTAATTCAAGAAAACTTAGTCCTATAGTGTGCGAATAACATTATAGTTTTCACAGAATAGGTCAAAAATATAAATGTTGGACTAAATTGTATGATAATTTAATGCACACACAGATAGGTATGATATTGTGGTAAGGATAATTTTATAAGAATACTAGTGTAATTAATGATGGAGATGTTATGTAAGATATGAGAATTATATTTTTTAATGAAATTAATGATTTTAAATAGATGATTTAGATGTTAAAAATTTGTGTTATGAGAATAATTTATACTAGTTTCAATAAACTCACAACATTGATAGCTATAAAAAAGCAATATAATCTGAAAGATAAAAGTGTATGGAGTTACACTGTCTTCATAGAACTACCTGGTCTATTAAATGTTATACTACTCAAATAAAATGAACGTTCTCCTCAAATATATAATTATAAATGAATTCTATGTTCAATTTTCTTAATATCTAAAAGAACGAAAATGTGTATGAATGATTTCGTTTGCTTTACAAGGCCTATGAATCATGCATAAAATTCCCTATGTTTGGCATTATTCTTTACAAGATTGAATTATCAATTCTATTGAATGATATATTATAAATTCCTTTCATTCATCTATTTATATGACTACATAGATATCATGAATCCATAAGACAATAGTAAAGTAAAATAGATACAATAATTAAATATGGGAAACTATGTCATCCGACAAAACCTCTTCAAATGACAAATATTGATTATTATTATCATGAATTTTGAAATTAGTTGAGAAGAATTCATCTTTCATTACATATACAATGACTAAATCATTTTAATGTAAAGAGTAGTACTCATAGTACATGGATGGTCATGTTGGTAAATTTTAACTTGTTTCCATTTTTTTATATGAAGTACTAATACATTGTGTTGTCTCTCCTTATATCTATACTTAAGAAAACATGTGATGATATTGATGTAAATTTGGATCCATTTATCAATGATATCAAATTGAAGTGGGATACATTTTTTATAATATATATTTCTCAAAAATGAAAACAAATCAAATTTTGGGTCATGTAGTATGGGATGATAAATGAATTTCCGGATTATGGAAAATTTTCAGGCTATAACATTAAAGGGATGTTGGGTTCCTAGTTTGTGATGAATTCGTAGAATCAATTCAATTGAAAAATTCCCTTAAGTCTATGATTTTTGAAATCAGATACTTTTTCCTCAATGAAAAAATTACCATTATTGGATGATAGAATTTTATGGGAATGATGAACAATGTACAACACTGTCTCCACTAATGGGTAATCTACTATTCGATAAATTAAAATATATACATTATTTTTTTGGGAATCAATTTTCAAAAATACTTATCAAATCATGTTAGAAAAATAGATTAATTAGAGTAAAATTACTAAAGAAGAATTGTTTTTATGTCATACATTTTCATGATTTCATTCATCTGTAAGTAAATTTATTTTATAGTGATATTGTCATGTTACTAAATATCCCTGGGAAAAAATATTAAATCAATACTAGGTGAAAACTAATTTACATGGTGATAAGGGGCGAGTTGGAATTAGTTAACGGTAAATGGTGGACTATTCTTCCTCCAATTTCTTATAAACTATCAAAAATAGAAATTTTTCAATTTTTCATTTTACATAACTATGTAAATGGCCTCGTGGGGTATTCATCAAATATCAACAATTTAATGTCAATGAATGATATGTTGTTACTTGCACTAAAATAAAAGATCTAAATTTTTTTAAAAAAAATATTCCCATTACTATATTTTTCATTTTGACTAAAAATTTTTGACATAAAAAAACCAAAAAAAAAATCTTTTTCAAATCTATATGTAGTAAATATATAAACCCAATAAATATTCCAACCATGTCTGATGAGGTTGAAAATATATTACATGAATTATAGTTGTACTTACCAACATAATTCATTAATATAATTGTTCACCTGATCGTTCACTTGGATAGAGAGGTTCGATTATGTGGTTATATCCATTTTAGACGGGCATACCCCATTGATTGATATCTGATATTTTTTAATGGGTGAATCAAGAATCATTTGATCCAAAAGGATGTATGCTATAGTTATATATTTTTGAAGAAGATTTCAATTTTTAACTAATTAAAAATAATATATTGATAGTTTTTGTCTCCCAAAGTCACATTATAGCGGATGCTTTATAGGAAAAGGGATTTTCAGAAGATATTTTTTTATAATTACCATCATTGAGGATAAGCAATCTCACATTGAAATTTTACAAAATACTTAATATTTGTATCTATGTATTGAATCCCACAATGAAATTATTATAGATATGAATCCATCAAGTGGTGAAGGATGGATGTACAATAAATATAATCAACCATATATAGTATATAAATACATAGCCTTAAAATTTACATAATGTAGTAAATTACATTAGAATTAAATTTAGTACAATCCCAAAGATCATTTTAGTGTGCAGTTTTATAGAATTCAGATATAATTTTTACATTTAAACCCATAATAATACGAAGAAATTAATACTAAAAAATATCTATTTATTCAATAATAAAAAAAATATTAATAAAATGTGACATATTTTCATGAAAAACATTCATAACATTCTTCTTAGATACTAATTTTCTAATAATAATTCTTAATCCCTATAAAAAATTTTAAAACTTGGGAAAAACAAAAAAAATATTAGTAAGGGACAATATGTAATGAAATATTTTATTACATGAATATATAAAATCAAACAATATCATTTCAGAAAGGTATATTTCTTACCCAAAAATATTCATATATTTAACATGAGAAACCATGAAATTTCCATGAAACATAAAAACATAATTTAAACCATATATGTAATATGGGGAATTACATACTTATGATTCAAACCAATGAATCTACCATATGATTTTCATAAATCACATATATCATAAAATGTAACCCTCACTGCTATCTTATGATGAAATCCTCACAGCTTCCTTAGGATGTAACCATCACAATTAAATATGGAATAACCATTTTGGTAAAATTACAACATAAACATACCCAATAAATTTTATGGAGATATAGGTCCTATAATTCATTATAAAAATCTTTCAATGACCATAAAATAATCTAAAAACATGAATACATTCATAATAAAAACAATTCCTTAAAGAAAATAACATATTTTAAAATAACAGTACATACATGCAGTGAAGAAAATTATTTAATGATAACCATTAAATCCAATAAATAAGACATTAAAACAATAATTCATCATGAAATTATGAATATTAACCCATTCCTTATATGTTAAAAAACATTCCCTTTGTATTCTGAAAAAATTGAAATGAAATAAATATATTTTAAAAAATGTTTGTTAGCTTACGTTCGTATTCCATAAAACTTGTTAAAACCTCATATATAATAGATTAAAGAGTGTTATTAAGTAATTAATGAATTTTATTCACAATTATTATACCTTATATATTCTTTTTATAACAGTTTAACAACCATTTAGGGATAATATTTTGTAATTTCTCTATTGGGTGCATTTATTTCGTTGCATCCATGGGTAGTTCATTATGAATTTTCTTGTTGAAAGGAAAAAAGTACATCTAAAGTAGAATAAAATGGTATTAATATATTTCAAGAAATTTAAATGATGACATATTTTGTTTTTTTTCTTATATGAGGATGATTAATTATATAAAACATTCAAAAAATGATTTAATTTATATTGGTGGGTTTTATAACCATCACAAACTTATACGATTTTATTTTATATATTGTTTATATATTGGTTCTAGAACATTATGTATCTAATAAAATGTAAAATAAAATATAATATAACCATAATAATGGTTTTATTAAAAAAATTCATGGAGTTAAAGGTAAAGGAAAGCACATTGTCCCTGGTGATGATAAATCGACACATCATGAGTGATGTTTTCTTTTCTTATAATAATAGGATAAGAGGAGAGATTTGAAGATGTATATTACATTAAAATAATTACATTAATCATCCTTTAAGACACTATATTTATCATGTCATTATGATTATTGTAGATGAAGAGATACTAAATAAAATAAAAGTAAAGAAAATAAAATAAAATAAAATGAAAGAGGATTTTACCTCTTGAATTATTCTCCTTGATAACCTCCTTAAAATACTTTGTATTGTACTTTTGGTGAGACCAGTAGGTATTTGATGTCAGGAAGAGGTTTGGGAAGTTAATTTGGAAGAAATTAAAAAATATAAAAGTCTTTGGTGTGGGACGAATACATGTTTTATTGGGTGGTATTTATAGTGGAGGAGAGGGGGTGTTTTTACATTATTTTATTCATTTGCTTATTGTTTAGGATCAAGAGTATGAATAATTTTACATGATAGATATATATATTAATGGGAGAATGATAGTTAGATATTATGGGCTTACATCATCTATTTATCATTTAAGACTCAATAATTCATGTTTTTGTTAAATATTTTAAATTGCAGTATTTCACTATTCACAAAAAATTCAACTATTTTAGAAAAATCCGAAAATTTCACCTTAACCGTATTTAAATGTGTAAAATTAAGATACTAATTCTTTTTAACATAATTACATAAATTATAAATTTGTAAATTTTATTTAAAATCATCATTTATTCCAAAAATGTAAATATAATAATTATAACTCTTTTTTATATCACATTGAATAATAAATTAATAACACATAAAATTATCTTATAATCATAAGAAAACCACATATAAATTTATGAAAATATTTTATTATGTATAATTTTATTTAAAATAAATATATTAGTTGTATAATTGTATATAAAAATTTTTGTGTGACAAATATATCGACACATAATTTGTTGTTATCAAAAAATTTATTTACATATTCCATGATATATATATAACATTTTTTTCACTTATAAGATACATAAATTTTATTTAAAAATTCATTTAAGATGTTACTATTTTATTTGTATTGAGTTTTTAAGTTATGTAAATACCAATTATTTCATTATTCATTAATAATCAATTTAACTATTTATTTCAATAATGAATAAATATATTTTCTTAGTACCTATGTTGTTTCATTCTCTAGAACCCTTTAGAAATTGTTTCATCTCACTTTTTAAACAGGTATTAAACATTTATGGATACAGTTACCTCATAGAATATATTGACTCCCATGTTGCTTCTTTAACCATAAGATTTTTTAAATAAATAATACATGGTGAATTACCTTATTTTGAAATACTTTATCTATATGATAATGAATCTATAAAGGTTTTTCTTCCTAGAAAAGTTTCTCTTCAATGTGGAAAAATTTTGAGTGAAAAACATGAGATGATCCTAGAACATACTTACTCAATACTGAAATATTAAAATATTTTTTTCATCATAGAAAGTCAGATGAAAGTCTCCTTAATACGCAACTGGTTCAACTATTTTAGTATTTCATAAAGTCCAATGAATCAAAGTAATATATTTTCATTCAATCCAAAACACATAACTCAATTACAAGGTGAAATTTAATGGAAAATATGATCACCTACCTTGAATGAAACGTCTTTACTCTTATTATCTGCACAATTTTTCTTCCTTTTATGAGCTATCCTCATTTATTTCTAGATAAACTTCACTTTCTTTCCTACAAGCACTATTAATTCATCCCATTAACTTAGCTACATCCATATCTTTATTTCCCTATTTGATATTCTTGATTGAGTAGGGATTATAGATTTTTTCTAGGATTTTCCATGTAAATTTTCTCATGTTCATCATGTGTTCCACATATCTATACTAAAGAAGTGTATATCTAAAACATTACATGTTTTAAAATCAATGGTTATACCACTAGATCGTGACATTTCCTAAGATGAAAATGTGGTAGAAGTCTTGGATTAGACAGATAATTTACAATGACATAAGCCTACTTGCTTTGCTAAAGTACTATTAAGGAATCCAAAATTCAAAAAAGCAATATAAGAAGCTAAGTATTTGATGATACCGATATATAATCATTTTATTATTTAATAGTGACTTAATTTAAATGGGTAAACTCTTTTAATATTATATAATTTTACACTATATAATTTTATGATACATCACTCTTCAAATAAATTTAGTTTTCTTGATTGCATGTGTTACCAAAAAACTAAATTATAAATGAACCATAACATTTTATACCTTTATAACCTATCCATTAAATTATAAACATGTTCAGAAGTATCTATATATTAAATATATAGGTTTAATTTTTTGACACATAAGTCCTAAAATTTTTGTAATTTCATTATAGGTTTTAGAAATATATATTTCCCTAAATAATTATTTTAATTCCTTTTTGGGATAAAAAAATAAATAATTTCTTCAAATTTTAATATTTTTAAAGAAAAAATAAACTTCATTTTTTAACTATGCATTTCAAAATTAGATATTGTTGACTTTTTTTGACATTTTTTTGAAAAAAATATTTTTTTGATGAGTAGCCAAAAATATTGATTTTATTTAAAATTGTGTTTTTGATAAATGAATTTAAAAAAGTAAATTTATATTTAAAATGTTTTTTAAAAATAATTATTTAATTTTATTATATATAATCTAATTAAGGTTGTTATAATTAATATTATATTGCATTTTTATTTAAAAAAAGTTTATGCAAAAGAAAACATTATTTAATGAATATTTCTTTTTTTATCATTTGGCCAGTTTATTTTCTAATCAAATTTCATAATTTTTATGAATATCATTTTTATAAGATCGATTATATATTTTAAATTATAATTTACAAATATTTTAATGAGTACCCTTTCATTTTTTTTCACAATTAATAGTAAAAATAAAAAAATGTTGTTAATATTATTAAGGTTTAAATGAGTATACTAAGGGTTAAATTAGTATATAAGTGTATGAATGCTCATTTAAATTATATAAATGATATATTACGGAGATATCTATATGTAATACTATCTCATATTTTAATACATATCCATTTGGATTCATTTTTTTGGAAATTAGTTTTTTATAATTTAATCCTGTAAAAAAAATTCAACTGTGAACTATCCCCTTATTATAAAAGAACTCACCTCATTTTTCCTCATTATGGAACATTGATCTATGTATTTAAATAATAACAAAACTATTATATTTTAATTTAACATATCCCAAAATTATAGGTTTTAATATTCTTAATGTTTATTCCAAGGTTCCTTACGAAGGGATGTTAGGGAGGCTTAATGAAAATGATGTAATCATCCAAGATGAACACTTAAAATTTAATTCTTCTTCTAAATCATATAAATTTGTTGTATTTATCATTAAATATTTATTTTATTATTAATAATATATTTATTTTTTATTATTACTATAGAACCACCATTATTCACCATTTTTCTATCATTTGGGATGTAAATATATTTCTCTTGCGTATGTGTGTATTACCACCACCTCAAAGAAAAACAATTCAGATTCCAAGACCATATTAAATGTATTTAAATAATGATAATTTAAAAGTTAATGTATGATAAATATGACATAATTGTGATTATTTTAACTATAATATAATATCTATATTCTTACATTCCCATCCGTTGGGAAATTATATCATCCCTTGTCTCTGTATGTGGACCACTGCCACCATGAAGTGATGTGATTAATTTTCCATTATATATATACATTTATTGTAATAGGAATTGATTTTATGATAATATATTATATATGGGATATATTTTTGATTCAGTAAACTGTAATTATTATTTTCCTTTCTTCCATTCCATCTATCGAAATGTGTAAAAGGCATTCATGTGTACGCACAACAAATGATCCCCATCAAATGTGTAAAAAAAATTCCTATCTAAAAATTATATATATATATATATAAAGAATAAATAAATTATATATATATTTATTTACATATTGGTGGTGTTAGAACCCTGATTCCAGTACATGTACCTAAACGACTAAACCAAAATTCTCATGAAATACGAAATATTTAACACAAAAAAACAATGATTTTAATAAGGGATTATATATAAATAGTTGGTAGAATATTATAAGTGGATTATATATGATATTATAAATATGAAAGTGAATAATTTATAGAGTAATATAAATTTAAATTTATTTTAAAAGAGTCAAATCGATTCTTAATCCAATCAAACTTGAGTAAAAAATTGTTATAAAATCCCATTGTTTTTCAGAATTATGTTTGATTTTGTTTTTGATGATAAAATTTTAGGATCTAAATATCAATGAACTCATTAATATTAACCTATACATGTTATTTATATAGATTACATGTTTTCCATTATTTTTACTCAATTTATGTACTCAAGGGACCAAATGAATAGTATAATGGAAACAAGAAATTTTTTCTCTATTCGGTTGAAAATATTTCTTTTTCCATATCAATACATTCAAAAACTATTTTTTAGAATGATTTTAATATAACCCCATGATTATTTATATATTATTTAACCCATGTTTTATTATTTTATAATTTTTTTATTTGAATTCATATTTTAAATTTCAAAAGGATGTATTTTTGAATTGTAAAAGAAAATAAAAATTGAATAATTTTTTAGGTGCATGGATTAAATAGAATTTCCTTATATCCAAACATCAATTATCTGATGATTCCTTTTCATGTATCAATGGATTTATTCATTTAAATGGTTGCCTTAAATATTTGAGATATTATATTATAATACGTAATTTATTTCAATTTGAAACAGTTATTTTCATCAAAAAATGTTTTATTGATCATTTATATGAATTTGTAATCTATGATAACATCCATTGATATTACTTATGATTTATTTAGGATATGATAGGATGATAAAATCCATATTGTTTATTTATTTTAATTATTATTATTTAATAATTATTCTATGAATCCCATTTCATTTTCTTGGGTAAATTATTATATGATGAAGCCTTTATGAAACTCATTTCATTTACACACATTATGATATGTTGAAATAATGAAACATAATTAATTTCTGTGGTATAATCAATGATGAATGTGTCATGTTTTTTTGGAACACATATGTATGATTTTCAATATATTTTTTGTGGACCCAAAATTATATAGTACTCCAATGCATTTTGTAAATATAGATATCTCATAAGATAATAAGTACAGAAATAAAGAGTGAATCATGTTTAGTAAGTGATTGTATCAACAATGATAGTATTTGGAGTGATCATTGAATTAGGATATAAGAGAATATGGAGTGAACTAAATCCATTATTATAGTAATGGTAGGTATTCCTATCTAAGGAAATAATTTTCTATGATTTCTTATATAAAAAAACATACGTATTATATCAATGTTATGCCCTAATATATCAATTTACATGATTCCATTATGAATAATATCTTATTAACATCCATTATTTATTCCTTAAAACTGATTTATGTTGTATGATATTATGGGTATGTCATTCAAATATTTATCCCATAGTCTCATTTAAATATTCCAATGTTATGTTTATCTCTCTAGTTTACCAATAGTAATCATCTGAGCTCACCCATTCTTATGATTCCTCTCCCCATATCAGGAATAATGTTTTTATTATGATAATACTATAAAGGGTGATTATTATGAAGAACATAGTGGGAGATGAAATAGAAATCTTATGAACTCTTTTCATAGTTATCCATGTATCTATAGAAAATAAACCTATACGATTATGGAACTGATCAGAATGTTTTGTATTAAATATTTATATAATACGTTTTAAAATTATTGTATTAATATATGTGTTTCTATATGAGTTATGTTGTTGATAAAGATTAAAATTCTTTGGATATCTAAAAGATCATTGTTGATCATTATTTCATTATTTAATTTTTTTTGTTTAATTATTGATGAATATTTTAATATATGTACTGTGTACATGGAACATTTAATTTATTTAGTTTTCATGAATTATTTATTATCTTTTAGTTGATTATTTTATATATACATTCATAGTTTTCTATGGTATTTTTGTTTATGAGTTGGGTTACAAATATTTTTTATATATTCATGTTGACGGTAAATAAACCTATGATAATACTATACACCCACTGATCTAATTACCTACCTTGGGTTATTTGGGGATAGAGTTTTGACCAAGTGATGTTCTAGTTTAATTTATGTGCATCAGTGGCATGTTAGAAAATCTTAAAAATACAAGCATATATTTTTGAGTTCTCTATGATTCTATATGTTTGAGGAATGTAATTATATGAAAATCAAAAATTAATATATAAAAATGTATAATAATCATAATGAGGGGAAAGTGTTATTTTTATAAGTAATGTATGGGAATTTTCAATATTTAGGGTTTATATCCAATTAATATGATTTATTTTTTATATAATATTTTAACTATCAATAGTGTATATAGAATGTTATTGTCAATCCCAGGATTCATGGACAATAATATACGGTACATGGAATTTATGTTTAGTTGTGTGAAACTAATTTAATGATATTAAAAGTACTATTTCAATATATAAAGTAATATTGGAAATGTGACATGTTAATAAATGTAAATAGTATATATTAACTATTTTTATTAATAGTTATTAGTGATGGATAAATTAATTATAAAAAATTAATAAAATGACTACATATACATGTATAATTGTATTTTTGTTGTTATCTATGTATTTGGATCAAATTAATTTCATTTCATCATATGTTAATTATTTATTATTGTGTTATTATTTCCCAAGGATCTCAGAGACAATGTTTTATTACAAATTCATAAATAAATTATATTGTATATTATAGAAATTAATAAATTAACAAAAATAATTAAAATTTTCCATAACTTGTATGTTTTAAATTGTATATGATGTATGATGATGATATAATTTTATTTAAAAAAATATTCATATTGATTAGACATAAAACAAATTACTATAGGTGTTATTATATTATTTCAGAAACTATGCATACATTAATATGATTTATTTTTAAAAAGAAATAGTTATATTTTTTTGGCAATTGTTATTTTAAATTGATTAGAATGTGTTAATTAAATCAGACAGTATATTTTTAGAAAACATTAAAATGAAAATATTTTTTTAAAAACATGAAAATATTGTTTTTATTAGTTTATTCTATATATTCTAATTAAATTTGAAACTCTTCCTAATATGACTTTTATTATTTTTTTATTAAAACTAATATAAAAAATATAAATATAAATAATTCAATTTATTTTATTCTATTATAAAATAAATTAGAAAATTGAAATAAAATGAAATTTTTATTTAATAACATTATAAAAGTGAAATAATATATAAAATATTATGTTACCCCATGTTATCTTTAAAGCATCACTTTTACGAATGTAATCTGTGTCCTATAATATTAAAAGAGATGTTCTTGTAACACTATATTTGAATAAATTATTTTTCTGGTCTTTTGTCTATATTGAAATGAAAAACATGTACTCTGATATATTTTTTGATGATGTTATCATTATAGTAATTAGTATACGTGGTATGAAGAAAGGTTTTCAAATATTTCATTATGTACTATATAAAATTCATATTAGCATTATCATCATTGATGAAATAATATTTACTGACTTTATAGAAATGATAGTGGTTATTTTTTAATAATGTATTTTGAAAAATAAATTTATTTTTATTATCTTCTATTACGATAATTAAATAATGTACTATGATAAATATAGACATGATTTTATCCTGATATTGATTAGAAAGTAGGTTTTTAAATTCTTTTCCGAAATGATTATATTTCAACTATGTATATTTCAATTTTTATAACAGCCATTGATAATAAACCCTATATTAAATTTAGTTTGATTTATATGAAATTTATTTGTACACTTTCTAAAAAAAGTATGTTTTATCTATAAAACATGTTGATATAAAATCTTAGATGCATGAATTGGCTATTCTTATATATAAAAATATTGTTACATTTTTAATATAGTTATTCAATCACTAATATAATAAATACCAAAAAATAGTATGGAACCATTGGTATAGTTCCCCAAACCGTTGGTATAGCCTATACCAACGGTTGGGGCAGCCTTTAGATGATTTGGCGTGGGGATAGACCTATCCCAACGGTTTGGGAGAAATGTTTGGAAAGACATATCCCAACGGTTTGGAAACCCTTGGTATAGACCTATACCAATAGATTTCAAACCATTAGGTTAGGTCTTTACCAATGATTTCCCCCAAACTGTTGGGTTAGGTCAATCCCCAAAACAAATCACCCAACAGCCTCCCAATCCATTTTTATAGGTTAATTAAAAAAAGTTATAACGGAGGTTTGAACCCACAAGCTGTGGGAAATATATCAAAGCCATTACCACTATCCTACAATTACCTTTGAGAATATATTTGGATAGATATATAAATATATATTTATATTTAATTTATATATTGATTTATTTGATGATATTTGACAAAAGAATTCATAAAAAATAAGGGTACATATCCTAACAGTTCTAAAAAGCCATTGCGATAGGGGTGTCCCAATGTTTTTCAAAACTGTTGATATAGGTACCCACCCTTTCCCAATAGTTTAGCCAAACCATTGGGAAATGTGGTATCAATGTATACCCTTTCCAAAAGGTTTGGCCAAACTATTGGGAAAAGTGGTCTAAATGTGGGATTTTCCCAATGGTTTGGTGAACAGTTGGGAAGGGGCATGGATTTCCGAATTTTTTTTCCAAACTGTTGGGTAATGTGGTTTCAATGTTGGATTTCCCCAATGGTTTGGAAAAACCATTGGGAAATCCATTCCATTTCCAAACATTTTGGAAATGTGATCTAATAGTTGGCTTTTACCAACGGTTTAGAAAAACAGTTGGGAAAGACATACCCTTTCCCAACGGTTTGGCCAAATATTTGGGAAATCTATACCCTTTCCCAATTATTTGTCAAAACCATTGGTAAAAGTGGTATAAAAGTTTTATTTATTCAATAGTTTGGAAAAACTGCTAGGAAATCCATACCCTTTCCCAATAGATTGGCCAAACCATTGGGAAAAGTGGTCTCAAAGTGGGCGTTTACCAACTATTTAGAAAAACCTTTGGGAAAAGGGACCTATACAAATGGTTTTTACAAAATGTTGGTATAGAATAATTAGTCTATGTTGAATTTCTAGTTGTGAATATATTATTACTACATGATTTATCTTCATGATATAAATATTAACTATTCTATAATAACTAGAAGTCAAAGATTTTTATTTAATATATATTTAAAATTTAAATTTGTATTAATAAATATAATATGGATCACATTGATATATTAATAATAACACGTTCTAATAATATTAAAGGCCACCTCTTAGAATATAATGATACATTAATTTTATTATTTGTGATAAATTAATTTATGATCATATTGTGTAATTCATTAAAATACTCTAAATGTGATTCATCTTCACTATACAAGATGTAATAAAATAAACATAAAAAATTAATTATATTATTTAATATTTAAGGTTTTTATGTATTTTTGTGGATTGATTTTATTTATAGGTAAGTTGACCATGTTCATGTGTTTTAGGAAAGATATATAAGAATAAGAATTTAGTGGGGCCTATGGATTTGGTGCTACTATATTCAAAGATTTATTCAAAATGGATTTTATAGATAAGGGTCCATGATAGGGTATTATGTTTATTTTTATTGTTATTTCACATGATTCATGTGATATGTACTATTCCTAACTTATAAGTATGTAATGTTATAACTATTTTCATTTAAAAAGATATGATCTCTATGACATGGTTACATTAGATGATGTCTTCAAAAAAATATTTGGTACGAGTTGAGGGAATGTTGTACAAAGTGATCCATCCTTGAAAAAGTCACTAATTGATATAAAATATTTGGATTATTTTATGAGTAAATTAGGGTATGAGAAAATTCATAGATCACAAGACTAGATAGTTGATTAATTGGAATTTTGATGGACAGTTATACCAATTTTATTTAAAGTAAATCTAGATAAACTAAGAGTATGACAATATGTAATTAGAATACATGGGGTTTTTACATGGTAGTATATTCATTGTGCATAACATATTATGATATATACATATGATAGAGATGCATTAGTCATAATAGATGTTCTTCACAACATAATTTTGAATGATATTTTCAAAGAGAGTTTGGGGAGAGTAAACACATATTCTACAATAGAATGTTAAGAGTCATCAGAATAATGATGATAGGTGGAAAATTAACACAAAATATGGGAAATCATCATAATGAGATAAGATATTTTATAAAAAATACTATTATAAATTAAGTGGGTACTAAGAGGAAGTACTATTGAGTTGTAAATGTGATTGATAGTTTTTTGGAATAAACAAAAAAAATTAATTTTTTTTAATATGAGTGTTAAAAAATAATTTCCAAATCCATATAACAAATAAATGCTGAAAAAATAAGAATATAATAGAAAAACATACATTTTTTTATGAAATCCCTAAATATTACAAGAGGTTTAAGAATTTTAACTAATTTTGGGATCATAATTATTACTAGATGAAGCTAAATAAAATTTCAACTACAAAATGAGTTTATAAAACAATATAGATATACTATATCATATATTTCAATAGTACCTAGATCCATAAAATGGTCCACTATACTATGATACAACAATTCAATGTGGACAATAATGTTATAGTAAGCTATTTTGACTGGGGATGTTAATGGTTTCTTAATAACTATGTATATAACATTACCCAATCTAATTAAATCAGGTTTAGATAGCTTCAAAATGGGTTATAATCAAATTATGGAATCCAAATTATTATTAATTGGGTAATCAGGTAGGGTTTTTGTACTACTGATATGTTACCCTATACTCGAATCTTTTTATATAAATTATTATTATTAAATTTTAATTATAAAATATAAAAAAATTAAAAATATGTATATTTGGGTAAGTATATCATTTTGGAATTACCAAGTCCTATAATTACAAGTGACAAAATTTTTATGTAAACCAATATTTTTTAGGTTTTTAAATTCTATACACCATATTTTTCATGTCACTACGATCATCACCCCCTATAAACCCAATCCCTATCTCAGGCTACCAAATATATATTATAGTAAATAACTCACTCTATATCATTAATTGATGAACTTATACATGTTTCATGAGATTCCATAAATTATATTCCACTCATTAATTTTTATTTTTATTTCAATTTGGATAAATTCTCTGAGAAGGTCCTCTCAATAATCCTATTATTTCTAATATTATATTACATTAGATATGTAATTTCACCCTTTAATTTCTCCTTTACATAAAATATTTTTTATGAATGGGTTGGAATAAAATGATTTTCGTGTTAATATAATAATTGTGTTTAAATATATCAAATATTAATAGGTTAGGGTGATAATTTTTAAAATAAAATATGTCATAAAATGTTTTTTGTTTTTACATAACCAGTTATGATTGGGTTCATGTACGTATATAATTTAAAGGATTCCACCAATTGTTTCCATATAATTGATTAATATATCCATATCTAAAATAGTTTATATACTATCAATAATGTTAGATATTTAAATAGAAATATTCACTGATATATTTTAAAAATTACTATGAGATTCTATTATATTTCCAAACACCATTTGGAAAAATAATATATATTATTCAAAAAATTATAATGGATTTGGTTTCAAAAAAATGATAAATGTGATAGTAATGTGACTGTATTTTAATAATTTATTCTTTATTATAGTGGATCTGAAGAATATATACAATGTATGATATTCAGAATATTGGGTGACATTCATGTATAATTGAGATTATAATTATGATTTAAATTTTTCTCTACTATTTTCTAAAAGAAGTGGATTCCACCCTCTTTTCTTGGATATTTATTGATATTTCTTGATGGTGAGAAGCACTACAAGTTTTCTCAATGAATTATTCATTTTCATTAAGATGGTTTCTAATGATCATAACAACTAAAATTGAATATGAAGTCATAATATAGTAATATAACATAATAATAGAAATGTGAAAATGTAGTGACTTCATGTAATGTAGGTATTTATTCTGATAGTAATTCTTTATTAGATCATCTAATTGAATTTATATAGTGGTCGACATTCTAACTGATTAGTTTGTTCATATTATTAGTTATTATTATCATATGTAATGGGATGGTTGGCACATATTTAGAATATTAGTGTGAAAATGATGTTTCAACACTATCTAAACTATACTATAACAATTTTACTATTTAATGAATTTTTTAAATAATATAATTTTTATAATTTTCTAATGATGAGCTTTTGTTGTGGAAATTTACTGTGTATTTCCATAGATAATCCACAATAAGATAATTAGTTTTTAAAAAATAGATCCTTGTAGGGTTTTAATGTAAATAAAATTGTTGAGACAATATTTTTTCACATGGGAATAAAATATTATGGAGTGTATGCCCATGTATCAAATATGTGATGTGCCACATAAATGATCAACTAAAATTCCTTATGTTGCATGTGTACACCTATCCAATACTCTAGAAAAGTCATTTAGGGCCCCTCATGGAACTAAAGTACTATAGACCCCTGCATGTGGTACTTATTATGGGTACATGTGCTTGGTACCTTTGAGAGACAAATAATTCGACCAAGGTACCATATTTTCCTATAAATATGTATATGGGCCTAATAATTTAGAAGACTGTAAATTAGGAAGAATCATATAGGATCTGGTATAGCAACCCCAACACCAATGTCCAAAGCAAGGCATCAATTATCTATCCCTAACCCCATAGAATATGGAATTATTTGGGGTAGTTGGATCAGTGTCCCTCTAGGGACTGAAAAATAAGACACCTATGCGGGGGCTGCTTTTCCCCTATCTGATAAGAACTAGCATGCATGTCACATCCATAACCTAGGACCTACGAGATATCATTTCAAGGGAACCTGATGATACCCTTGGTACCAAGAGCAAGGCCTATACCAAGTGTATATTCATAGGTGATCCCTCACTCATGGCACATCCAGCATGCACAGGCTGACCCTACATCATGATGTACTTCTAGTTAAACCTATGTCTGATATAAAGAACCTCTATCATTCGAAGACATGACCAGTGCAAGACACCTTAAAATCCACATTTCAATACACAAATGGAATGACTCTCTATTAACTAGATCTTTGTTTTTTGGGAGACTAAATAAAATCATCCATTGAATCCCTTGGATATGAAATACCACAGAAAAAAGAAACACCATCAGGTATCCCATTCAAGTATTCATTATATCAGTTAGAGATGGAATACACATGTCCCACTTGACATGAAGGGTACTTTGGGTTGATGAAGTTATGAATCTCATCATCCATGAGGACCTTGGCCCTGGCGGGGGTTGGGCAGGGAGTCATGTACATAGATTTATCTGATATGAGGGTTACAATCACATCCTTCACTTTTCATCTTTAAGACCAAGGTCTTCTTGTTTTAGGTAGGTTGAGATAGGATTAAACATTATTTCCACTTCATAGATAGTTACTTATTCACCTATACTCTCTAGTATCCAAGGCTAGTTAATCCCTCCAATAGTAATCCTGCAGTCCGTCTTAGAGGATATCTCTAGCTTCATTATTTTCTTCATTATCTACACCCATGGGTTGTATCAATACTAGTAATTAGATATGCATATACTGGGTACAATGAAGGGAGGATATATGAAGTCCATTTCCCACATTAATTTCTTCTCCATTTGGTAATAGTCCTCATCTATCTGTGGATAATATAGATTATTAGGATTTAGGGATCAACAACATCCTCTTCTTTATAACACCAAATTTGACTCACATGGGATTAAAGGTTTCTGTGATCATGACATCTAAATGATACAAGTACGATGTTATTACAATATATGTTAAATCTTAAACCATTATGGAATCCTACCTATGTTTAATCCCCAACCAAACCATCAATTACCCTTTGAGTCGGGACTTACATTTTGGCCCCAACTATCAGGGCATCCTCCAATTGAGTGTAACCCCAGAAATCATTCAACAATATTCAGAGGGGACATTTTCCAAATGAATAAAGTCATTGTGACTCCAATTCATTATGAGCCCCATTCACACTCATTATCCATGAAATCCTTTTATACGGTGTAAGCCTCTAAATAATTCATTAAACCTCTCAAAGGACCAAATTCCCCTACAAAACAAACCTTATTAGGGCCTCCGTATGTGTGGTCCCTCACAACCAAACTATGTGTGCTTCAATTCCAGACTAAATTCGATATATAGGAAGCCTACTTGAGGTTTAAATCCTAATTCTATTTGGTTCATACTCCTAGTAGGGTCATGTCTATTTTGGGAGACCACACCTCTTGCATGTCCCATATTGTGAAATCATAACCCAGGTGCCACATTCTGGTGCCTCAAGTAGGTTGTTCAATTGACCTCATGTGTACCTTCTCGTACACCATAGGGTATGGACAAATAGTGAGTTTATAATATATAACATGGGTAGACTATAAGAACTTTATAACAGAATCATCCCAATATAAATAAATAAAAATATCCAAATGACATAACCAATACCAATAATAATACCATAACCATTATAGATAAATATCACCAGATAAATTAAAACAGGAAAACTACATCCAAACATTATCTGAAGATATTTCATTCAATATATGTGTCTTGTGTCAATATGAAAAATCCATGATAAAGACACTTTATGAACTCCCTAGAAGGTCCAATATCATGAAGGGTTCCCTCATCCATGCTTCATACTAAGTCAACCACCTATAATAGGGCTCTTTCACTTGACATGAACTACAAATATTATGTCAATTTAGTTATTGATCAGTTAGTTGATGTAGTGCGTGAGTAAAACCCATAAGGATACCTGGAACATTTTTTAAAAACAATAACTTGTATATAATAGTTTTTTAGTTGTATAAATATTAAAATACTTGTGATAAATTAGAAATTTTACACATTAAATTATTCGTTATTGAACCACATAAATTTATGGGTTTATGATGTCACCTAAACCATCAATACCTACGTCAACCAATGCTATATTTAGAACCATATAACATAGGAAAAAATCTCATTATATAATGGGATTACGCGATACATTTTATTCAATTTCATATTGTGACTACTTGGAACCATAGTACAATGAAAAACGTTTGTGACTAGAATCCTATGTCTAGAAACCTGTGCATATTTTAAGAATCACTACTTGTACCACACCTAATTTATCAATAAACATCATATAGATTTTTAAGAACCATTATGTTTCCTAGACTCGTTTATCAATCAATCAAATATAGGAATTTAGATCATATGTCCTCCTCCCACACTCGTTTATCAATCAACTACAAATATCATGTACCTCCTAATCATCTTAGATACCATAGTTATGAAGATTAATAATCATTAAAATTCTTACCAAAAATTATCATCTTGGTTTACCATTTAAATTTATTAATCAGTCATTTTTAATTTATTTATTTAACATGGGTACTATTATTAATTCACTATTAAACATTTATCAACATTTAATCATATAAACTATTAATATTTCAAGGATTATCCAGCTATATCATACTTCCCATAATCTATCAATTCCTAACACATTATTACAAAAAAATCATAATAAAAAATAATTGACCATTTACACAATCCTATTAATTGACCAAATTCATAATCCCAATAAATAATTAACCAAAAAATTAATTTCATTGATGAATGGTTTTCCAAAAAATGACAATTGAAATTACATAATTACATAATGAAACTATAATTCAATAATATGGGAATTGTAATTCAGAACACCTACCTCATTGCCATTGGCAGAGTCTATCCAAATATAAAACCCCTAATTCGAAGCTAAACAACATAGATCTCAATGATGTGATAGATCTATAACCCAAAATTATAAGAGGTGTATATCCATCTATCAGATCTTTGATTCATCCAGAATGGAGTTCTAGGAGCCTGAGAATCTATCTAAGATATCCAAAAAATGAATGACAATTTTCTCTTTGATTTATGAAAAATCATGGAAAATACAAGGGGTTTGTGAATTTTAAAATAATTTTTGGTTAATTAATAACCATGCTCACGATTTTCTAGAATGGGAACACAATTTTCCGAACGATGTTTCCTAAAAGTGTAACTCTTTTGAGGGGGTACAAATTTACTAATAAGAGGGTGTACAGTTTGAAAAACATTTCACCGACTATGAAAATCACCTCTCTTGGGGTATTCATAGTTTTTTGGGTGTAGGAACGCGGTTTGGGGAAACTGTGCACAACCTTGTAATACCACTTTTCCTAGATAATTCACCAAATTCACCCAAAAGAACCCCTAGGTAAAACCCAACAATGATATTCACAAATAATGGTAAAAATGTTCCAAAAAAAGTATATGAAATGTACAGAAATGTATTTGATCTTACAATATCCCAACCATATAATAGCGCATCCACAATCTATACACCCATGCATCTCTATGATTTTGAGGTAATAAGATCAGGCCACTTGGCCGAAAAATATGCTTCCCTCTCCCAATTTTATAATTGAAAATGGCCATATTTCCACAATAGAATAATTATCATCATGTTCTTTTCTAGTAACACTTTATCACTTTTATCTATAACACATTTCAGAATATCCTCAAAGGATACAATTTTATTGAACTCCACATCATCAATATCGATCATATGAGATAGTTTGGGGTGGTACCACTGATGATTTGAAACATTAAAAACTTTATTCATAGTACTATATATCTGTGGAATATCCAATCATTTTAACATTAGTATGATTGCCTCTTTTATCTCAAGAGGTATGAATGATTAGGTGCCAAAATTCCCAACATCTGATTTTTATGATAACTCAGTGTAGGTGACACCCAAATGAATACATTATCATACACTATAATCTCGAGGTGTATTTGATGTTTATTAGTATAAATTTATTCATACTATCTGGTATATACATACATTTCTATATCAATTTAACCAATCTGTGTCACTCAAAGGACATGGTCCCAACAACTCTGACTCACCTTTCTCCATCCCACATAGATGTGATTTTCATATACTATCATAAAGATCCTCATACAGTGACTTATTAATAGTATATTAATAACTATTTTATAGGAAAAATAAATGAGAACCATGTTATTATACTAATACATACCAAATTCAGGAACACTTGCTAAGAGAATATCCTCACATACCAGAATAGTATAATCTGACGATGAATATATTAATGGGTGGAAATCCTTACCTCGAAAAGTATATGTATCAATAAACATTGGAAATCAATTCAATAAGGAATTGGTTAAATGTGAGTAAAGGTATAAAACAATAAATTTTTGAAACCCATGCATACAGATGAGTAAAGGTATAAAACAATAAATTTTTGAAACCCAAGCATACAGAATGTCTGTTGAACATACATGTCACCTAACTAGTTGACTAAGAATGACTCCTGTGTATGAAAGGAAATCTATTCATTCGACAAATGATCCAAAATCACCCAAACATAGTCATTCATTTGAATAATAATTTGGGAGATCCACCCTAAAATTCATGGTATCATTATTCCAATTCCACTCGAGAATGGAAGTCATATAATGTAAACCACTAGGTCAATGATTCACATCCTTCACCCATTGAATGGCGTATCATCATGTTACAAACCCAATAATATCATTTTTCATTTTAGTCCCCCATTAATATTGACATTGGTCACACTGCATTTTGGTCAAACTGAAATAGGCCAATAACTTTGAGACATGAAATTCATACATTTTATCCTCTTATATAAAAATAGGAAAAACAACATGGCCCCAAGAATTGATAATCTCTTCCTCATCTATAGTCTAATCGGAATATGTCTCCCCCCATTCAGGACATTCAATCATTGATAGACAATCTGGATCCTCCAAATATCTCTCTCTAACATGGCCCATAAATTTTTACTCCTATAATTCGGATATGAGGGTCACCTACTCATATTCCTATGGATCAATAACATGAATCTCATCTAGAAAAACCACCATCTTCCCCTCATAACTACACTCCTAAAAATTTTGAGTTTGATTTTTCCAACTCAATAATTCATAAACACTATTTACCTTCACAAGGGTATATTATATCTCAAAATAAAATAACTTCATATGCTCAACCATTATCAACTACTATTCATTAAATTATCCTTATTAAATGTTTTACTTTTAATATCACATTTTGAGTATACAGAATAAACATTTTTCTAATAGATAATTTCACAAACGCACCAATTTTTAAACCACCGTAGTTAACTCAATGTCATGTATAGGGTAATTTCCCTTCATATGGCCTCAATATCCATGACCCAAGTAAGCAGGACAATATTCTTAAATCAATAATACTCCATTTTCCACTAATGATGCTTCATGAAACACCTTCAACTCCTCCCCTATCTCTGGTAGAATCAAGATCAGTTTGGAATTCAAATTCTTCATTAACACCTAGAAATCATTCTCCCATGCTACAAAACAATAAAACATAACTCCCTCCATGGTCATTCTTAAATATAGTTCTTCCATGTTGTTAAATTCATGGGTGAACCTATGATAATATACTATTAAACCCTAAAAGCTATGAATGTCAATTATATTATTAGGATACTCCTATGAAGCAACTCATTGCACCTTCTCTAAGCCCACTAACACACATTCTTAATTGATGATGGGACCCATGAAATGTACTTCATCAATCTGAAATAAGAAACTAGAAATTTTAGCATATAATTGATTCTATTTTATTATACTCATAATGATGTTATTATGTTGGGAATGAATTTCATGTGTGTTGGATTACATCAAGATGTCCACAATAAAAATAACCACAAAAAATCTATGTATGTATGTAAGATTCAGTTCATCTAAGTCATAAACATAGCATGACTATTCATTAATCCAAACAACATCATAGAGAACTCTTAAAAGGCATAACTTCTTCTAAATGATTTATATGATATATCATAAGGTCTAAATATTAACTGATGATAAACTTGTCTCATTTCAGTTCTAGAGAACAGACATGGTCCACTACTATAAAAAAATATATCATTATTACATTGAAAATAATAATAGTTATTTACTTTCATCTAGTTTTATATATAGTAATCAACACATAAGTTCTATATTTTTTCATAATTATTAAGAAAATGGATAAACAGACCCATGGTGCCATTATTAGATGGATAAATCCATTATCCCTCAAATTTTACAACTATGTCTTAAATTATGGAATCTTTTTATTATCAATATTTATAGTAGAATAGATACTAGCTCATCCCCAGGCAAGAGCACAATTGTAAATTACACATCCCAATCTGGTGGAATCCCAGAGAAGTCTTCTAAAACACATCAAGGAACCATTATACTATTGGTAGATTGCTATCTTGCATCACTCTACCAACATCCATGATTATTAATGATTAATGGGTGGTGTGCTCCCCCATTTTGCTGATGAATAGGCATTGCATGACCCTCTTGATTTCCTACACTCCATGATGAACATAATAGTCACTCATTAGGTTATGTAATGGTCACTCTCATGTGGTAACAATATATGTGGGATCAGTATGATACTAACTACTACATGCCTAAAATCATGTTGAATATTGACATATAAAGTATATAAATATCTCATGAGAAACTATACTCCCTAACCTCGAGTGACACCCCTTGCATAAATAGATGTATCTAAATTGTCCACCCATTACTGTATCGATAATCATAACCCCACTCAAGAAATCTACATTAAAACTCAATAAATTAATGATTTTTTAGATATAATGTAATGTGGGGTACCACTATCAAATGAGGCAATAAAATGTGTAGAAGCTGTAAGTATAATAACTCAAACTGTTGATGTTCAAGTCATTCTATCCACTAGTTTTTTTTGAGCTCCAAAAAAATATCATGTTTCTCTTACCTATGATACAGTCTTAGTCCCCTGAGCTGAACCAGTCTTTGGATATATGTCATCTTTCCCCTAAGCACCACTTTTACTACCTCAACCAACAAAGCTACCCAAAATCAAACTACCAGAATAGTATGGGGTTGAAGTCCCGCGTCAAGAATTTTTATTTTGCGTAGCCCCTATATCATTAATAAACATCTATGGGATCTTAGAGAACATCAATAGAATTACCATAATACTATAAGATCGGAACTCTACCAATGGTCGGGGGGCCTACAGATGAAGGTTTCCTAACTTTATATATTGGTGGAAGAGAACTCCAGTAGTTTCTTGAGTGACTGGTCCTTCCCCAAGCCACTCTACATTCCACATCTATTGTAATCATTGTCATAGAGAGAAATACTAATATCATAAGATGTACCACCTAGTCATCTTGTCGAAACCACTAGTCCTTCATGGGTAGCCTACTTCACCTCCCCTTAGATATGATATCCTGATTCACCACCTTGAAAAACATATTCATATTAAAGATATTAGAGATGGTATTAATCTCATTTTTAAGCCCATACTGAAACTATTATCCAAAGTCTATTCATCTCTTATAAATATTGGGAAAAAGAACTAAATATTTTTTAATTGATCGGTATAGTTGAAAAAAAAACATAATCACTTTGGAAATACTCATAAATTCATCTTCCCTATCATTCCTAAGTCTCTCAGGGTAAAAGTGCTCTAATAACATCTCCAAAATGAACATACAGTCTGTATTCCCAAGTCGTTCATCTTGAGTTAGGATGTCCAACCAATGCTTAATTTGGACACCTAACATAAAAGTATCAAGTTTTTCTATATTCTTAATAGGATTTTCTGTGTTTTTAATAACCATATAGATAAAATCATTCAAAAAACTCAGTTTCCTCAAGTTGACCTTCTTTGATGAATATCTAATAGTGTTGCAACTAGAACTCTGGTGTCAAGTCTGAAAAATTCCATGAAACCCTCCCTAGGACTCTTTTGATAAACTACATTAAGAGAGAAAATTTCTCTTCAACATACTCTCTGACATCCTCACCCAGATCTATCAGAGCCTCTGGTTCCACCAATGGAGGAACATTTCCACCAATGTCCTCCTACGATTTTATAAAAAATGTATGATCATGGAGTCTTATTACTACAATGAAAATAACTATGATGAACCATATAAGCACATTATCTCATTAATTCGGTTTCACATGAATCCATAACAATTCATCCACCATACCCACCATGTTTTCAAAATAGAGGTGATATCAATATGCTCAACCATCCCTCAAATGGGATATCTCTCTCTTATGGTAAAACATTTTCATATTACAAGTTTCTTATTAGACACCCATATACCTATTTTATTTATCACATTTATCATCATTATCAATTTTAAATTTCATATTAGGAATCCTTTCATTAAAATTAAAAAATTATACCAAATCATTATCATTTAAACATGTTACCCAAAACATGTTTTTCTGGTGCATACCAAAAATTATGCATTTCACAATTAATCTTTACTTCATAAAATGAATCATATATTATTATATTATTTTCCATACATTGTTATGAATAATAATCATATGAAACCATAATACAAACGAAAAAGTGCATCACTAGAGGTGAAATAACATTCAATCGTGATATAAAACATCTATAAAATCAATCCCACACTAGGAAATTGTGTTTTACCACGTAAATGGGTTATGTAATCCCATTAATGAGGTTATGACCAAGAAACCACTCATCCTAGAATCTTTTATTACATTCCCAAATACTATTAAAAATAAATGGAATGCAAACCACCTCTTATACGACTCTGTGATGTCCCAACCTAGGTACCATATACCGGTTCCCAAAGATATTTTGTCACATGTCCTTAATCATTCCTCCTCATACACCAAAGGATTCTAACTAGAAGTAAGGATCTATATTATAACATATGGAAACTATATCCTCTTTATCAAAGAAACAAAATAGATAAAATAAATAAAATTTTTCCAAATGACATAACTAATAACTATAATAATATAGTAACTAATACAGAACATTATCACTTGATTAAACAAAAAACGAAAACTACATAAACACTAAAGTAGTAGGTAAGACATTCCATATATGTTTCATTTCTAAATATGCATAAAACAAAAATAAATAATCACTCAGTACTCCCAATTGGTTTCTAATATTTTGTCTGTATCCCTTATCCATGCTCCATCACAACCCAATAATCTATCATATGTCTGTTACCGATGTCCAGACCTAAAATCATGATGTCTATTCGTATACAGATTATTTAGTCAAATTATGATTTAATTAAAATTCATTATGTTACTTCCAATATAATCGAAAGAAATATCTAGTGTATAACAGTGTATGTAGTTGTATAAAGAGTAAAATATAGGTGGAAAAAAATAGTTTACCTATTGAATCAATCTTTATTGACCCCATAAATCCTCCTGTTAACGATGACACCAAAACAATAAACACATTCATTATTCCATGTAAGATTCTTAACCATATCACTTAGGGAATCATAATTAATTATAAAATGGGATTCCACAATCCACATAATTCAATTTCATGTCATGGATACTTGGAACCATAGTCTTATACCAATATATTGGTCCTAGAATACCATGTATAGAACCCCATTAGTATATAGAGCATCAATCCCTATCCCTCACCTTATTTATAAATCAATCAAAACAGGAATTTAGAGAGTGATTTCATGCTTCACACTCATTTATCAATCAATCAAATATGGGTATTTAGAGGATCATTCCATGTTCCCAATTATTTTATCGATCAATCACATGTATAACATATATCATAAACATCATAGGTGTGACATTTATCCCGAGTAATCTTCATTATCCTTCATACAAAAAATTCTCATCAAGGCGTAAATTTTAAATTTATTAAATAGTTAAGGTTCATCACATTAATTCACATGGAATAATATGCATAATTTACTAATAATACCTAATTTCCTAAAGGACATATTTTTTTACTTTATTATGGATAATCCCCCTTTTAAGGGTTCAATGGGAACCTATACATGACCCATAGGCCCAAGGCACAATGCCCGACTGACTCGTAATACATGGCGAGAAGCCCGAGAAACATACCAAGCCCATTACATGACTCATAGGCCCAAAACACTAGAACTACCCCTCCCCAACTTCTGCATAATTGATCACCAAGCTCCCCACCTTGCATTACTAGTCAGCTAGCCATTCCCCGTACAAAGCTGCATGGTGCTTGGTCCCGATGGCGGCTGCTATACCATCTCATTCTTCCAATCTGGTTTGCTCTACTTCATGTGGCTTCAACTCTTGTTGCTATGATCCTCTTATGGGGAATGTTTTTTGTGGATTGGGATACTCCATCTTCTTCATTACTCGAAGGCCCTATGGCCCAAAGATCTTATGGCCTGAAGGACATCGATGACCTGAAGGCCCTTGAGACCCGTAGGCCCAAACCGATCGACCAAAGGCCAAATCGGGAGAATCGTTCATGCTGCTACAGTGCAAAATAGTAAATATTATATTACTTATATAGTACTATTATAGTAACACAGAAATTCGCCTCCACCCGATTTTGAACCTGGGTCTCATGGATGCCAAGCAGGAGCCCTTACCACTCGGGTACGGGCTCATTGGCTACCAATAAACATTTATCAACACTTATACGTATATATAATTTACCCTAGAAGGGTTAAGAAACTAGAACGTTATTAACATTATCAATAAACTCATAAATGAAATTATTCAACCAATTTCATAATCACAATTAATTCAAAAAAACATATACCAATTAATTGATAAATTTCATAATTCCATTAATTAATTAACCAATTATTTAATTCTATTGATGTCTCAATTTCCAAATATGGAAATTGAAATTCCAAAATTAAATACGTGAAATAATAATTCAAAACTATGATAATTGATAGTTATTCCACCAAACTCCAGTTGGTTGATGGAAATTATCCGAATTTTAATGCCCCAATATGAAGTGTATCAACCTAGATCACAATGGCATGGGGGATCTAGAGCCCAAAACCGAATGATGTGCAGGTCCATCAGTACGATATTAAATTTTTCATGAATAGATTTCTACAATCCCTGGAATATATTTGGGGGCTCCAAAAAATGATGGAACCATGTCAGGTATGAGATAAGGATAATTAGTATAAATACCATGGGATTTTGGAGTTTTAGAATAATTTATAATGGTATTAAAAATTGTGGGAATTGTTTCCTACAAGGAATGAACTATTTTAAAAATCGTGAACCTCTTATGAGGGGGTGTATGGTTACTCCAAATAGAGAACAAAGTATGAACAATCTTGTGCCAGCCAAGAAAATCACCTATATTGGGGATTTTATGAATTTATGTCAGTAGGTGCACGGTTTTCCAAAATCATGTGCCAACCATTCATAACCCCTTTTTTCTTAAAAAATTATCTAAATTCATGTGAAACATCCCTAATGTATAACTCAACATATATAATAAAAATGATAAAAGGGTAACTGAAATAAATCACTAGATATCTCAATAAATGGTTGGGTCATTACAATTTCGTACCATTGGAAAAAGTTTCACACCATGTATTGGATAGGAACCTTTCGTCGAGACATCCTTCCCTCATGACGTTATAGTACACAACTTTTTCTTTTTCACATGACATAAAAATGTACAATGGGTCCCATGAAGTGGTATAATACTGTGTGGATTTGATTTCATACAAAAGGATACATAAAAATACCCTATAAAGGACCAGATCCCATTATGAAAATAACTCCAATCTCTGGAGATGATGATACACTCAAGATCACACCACTATATAAATCAAAACTATTATTGTAATAACAGATGAAAATAGAATATAAAAATCATTCACAGAAGTGTAACATTGATTAGGAACCATGGATTGAACCATATATCTCCCTTGATGAAACACTCTGTATGTATAAATATTCAAAATCCTTGTATTCTTATAAGTGATTCTTAATTCAATGGTGCCCCACATTATACTTGAGAATTAATAGAGAAATCATGGACATATCATAAATCAATAAGTGATCCCCATAGCGTGGAAAAATTACCCCCAAAAGGGTGTCCTAATCCTAACATCCCATCTTATCGACCAATATGAGTTCTTACATATCATTGGACATGTTTTCAAAAGAGTGAATTCCATTATATAGAACGTCTAGAAGTCATCATTGATATGAGATCCATTTTGTGTTTTTTGTTCCCTGATAAAACATTATTCAAAACTATCTAAAAAGGACCTAGTTATATGTATATGATGTGAAGGTCATTCCAGTAACACCAAAAAACATCATTCCAACCAACATGAAATTTGGGTATAAAACAAAAATGGTTAGCATGACATGAATTATTAACCAGGATGATTGTGTTACCAACCAATTAGGGATCATTTCTCTCAAAATGAATGATTCACAAAAAATGAAATCAATTGTTCTCATGCTTATATATTGATAAAATGATTTGATGGACTTTTATTCATTGTGTTTGTGGACTATATTACAGTCACTTCGTAAAATATCTCCCTTCAATTAATATGGCATCACACAAACTCTCATAGATGTTTACACCTACTACCATTAATGATGGGTCCTCATCTATGTAGAGGATGCCATCACCAATCCTGCATCATCAGTAATGGGTCTCAAATGCACCAGTCTGATAGTACAACAAAAATGGGACCATCTCATCCAAATAGGTTTCCTGAAGGACCCTCTATCTTACAATGTTCCATTATTCATCCACTCATTGATGACCAATATTCCAAAAGGAGATGAAATTGATTGAACTCTCCAATGGTATCAGGAGCATATCCCCTGAAAACAAATCACCCCTATCATAAAAAGATAGACCAAGAGTCTAATGATGGACACACCCAGAAGACATATGCTTCCTTTCAATGGGGTGCTGATGGTAATCCAAACCACCAACACCTTGTTGTTGTGAACCCTCAGAATTATGTGGGTGATATCCTTGGGAGTCTATATGAGGTCATCCAGAACCAGGAACATAATACTACATATCACGGGTTGTGACCAACAAATAAAGAACAAGGATACATTGATATCGCTTCTTTGGTAACCAGCTACCAAATTTGGTAGAATGTTGAAAGAAGGCACAAACACCTACCCACATTAATCTTTCAAGACAAAAGCCTAATCTGGATTCTTTCACATAATACTTCCAACAAAATTCATCTGAAAATGATGGGAAGGCACAAATGCCTACCCACAACAAGAATGAAAATATGTCAAATTTAGTGACAATCAATGTGAAAAAACAAACACCAAACCACTTAAAAAAATCCTACATGAATATTCATCTATATGAATCCATAGAAGCATGTCATCCAAATTATTCTAGAAACTAAGAGCACAAACACACTCCTTCATGCACTTATCAATATAACTATTTTTAACGTATAGAAACATCCCGAGAATTCATCCAGAAAGTACTAGTGACAAAGAGGGGGAAGACCCAAATCCCTACCCCTGAAACCGGAGTACTGTTGGTATCCAACCTTTAGAAATTGAGGACATGAGTAGGATCACACACTTTCTTTATCCACATAATGGGGATATATCATCATTATATCTACTAAAGTCACCATGAACATCCTAAAAATATTGTAGGGGAAAGTATAAATTTCTCCCCACATCATACAATAATACCAAGATATCATAACGATTATAATAGTTGAAGAGGGGATCATACACAACTATATCCCTTAAAATAGTGTCACTCATTAACATATCACTCTGGAGTAGACATTTACCTCTGGTTCTATCCTGGAGAATCATGGGTCAAATTCCACTATGATATAAGGTCAATAAGATATGTTCTATAACCACTTTAAAACAAAATTTAATTGGCCAATTCAAATTTCCTCTCGGTGGTAGGCACAAAACCCTAAAAAAAATCAAGGAACTTGTCATGAAATTTGTGGAGTGACATTGGAGAATTTCAAACAAGCTTCCAAACTTAAGAACCAAATTCCTTAGAAACTGTTTCCAATAACTCATAATAATGAATCCAAATTGTAACTTCACTATTGATGGTAGGAAACTAAAGAGACAATATATAGTCATTCTCAAATTAATGCTAGATTATTAAAGATATTATACATTTCTCTAGGGAATATCACTATCCTACACTCTCATTACCTTATTATAGGTATAAAAATAGTAATTCCCAAGGTCCTCCAAAGACACGTCCCCATGAAGGCTTTCTTCATTTTCATAATCTAACATGTCTCAAGATCCCATCTCTTTATGAGAGTTATGACATCCCTACTCATTCCTAGAAGAACAAATATCAAGAATTTCACCTCCTTTTTTTCATCAACCATAAAGGTTATCCTCATGGTATATGATGTAGAAATTATAATTTCATTCATACATCATACCATAATGGTAGCTCCCTTAATAATGGCATTAGATGTAAAATTTATTTCAATATTACTATTTCACATTGTTAACATTTACATATCATTGGAGAAATAATGGTTACAAATTCATACTTCCATGAGGAACTTATGAAAATAAGAACACTATTTTCCAATTTATTTTCATTGAAAAGTGTAATCCATTCTAATGTAGAAGATATACCATTAAGACTATCCATATTTTAACCTCCCTTTGACCACCTTTGTTCTAATGTGATAGTGTAATTCCATACCAAAATAGTGTTCTATGATAATGTAGTAGGGAACCATCAACATTGGTTAGGAATGTTTGAAGGAACTCTAGAAAAAGCAAAAAATGCATTTAATTTGAGGAGAAAATTGGATAAACATGACATACCAATGATATTCTGATCATTATACAAATAGTAGTTTGGCATTATATAAGTGTTGTTAGATGGTTTTGTCTCTAAAATCTGATAAACATGTGAAACACTATTTATTATTTTGAGAAATGTTATTACCTTATGATGAATTTGTATGTCATGTCAATGTAATTGAATGGGTCAACCCAAAAATTGACTTAGCAACTATCAAAGATGATTGATAACCACACTTATGGAAACAACCAGGAGTTCTTTAATGCACATGTCATGTGACACTTTATGAGGAATGGATCAATTGATACTAGAAGCCCATATAGTGTGCATATAAGAAGATGGGATGAACACATAGCGTTATATTTCACTGTTCTATCTAATCAGAAAAGTATACAGTAGATGAAATAGTGAAATATGATAGATTTACATCAACTTCAAGAAAAGAAGAATTTGTCCATAGGAGGAAGTGTTCTCAATAGAAACATTCTTCTATTTATTCTCACAGATATGAGAAAAAAATGGAAGAATCAATTGAAATATATTTTCATCGAGAATATGAAAATATAAATCATGTATACCAATTAATCTATTTCAATCTCTAAATATAAAAAATGTTACAGATGTTTTAGATTCTTTATTGTGTAGGTTGTTGAAATACAAACTAAATAATTCACCTCAAAATCATAAGAAATGACTCTATAAAATCAATAAGGCTGTCTTTGTAGCATTATCTATAAAAATCATGGTGAAAACGTACCCTAAAGTGATTGGTGATTTTTCAATAGAACATTCGATGTTTGAATATTGATATTGAAAGGTTATGGAATTGGGTAGTTAATAGACATAATCCACAGTGGTATGATCATTTTTTGCCACAATTTCCTCCATCCAAGTGGAATTCTGTCTTCTTGTGATTGTGGGGAACACTGTAGAATGAATCATCTAAGTTCAACCCATAACGTGACCCATTATTCTTATTTGGAACACACACACACTAACAAATGTTTTAGTGATTACCCTAGGATTATCCAATGTTTAATATATACCAGGGAACCAATGAAGGTGAATACAATACCTCATGGATGGTGAATATGAAGGAATCATCATAAAGTGATTGATAAAGTTCCTAAATTGCATTATAAATGTGTGAATTTCATTAAAAACGTCTCCACTGACCATAAAGAAAACAAGGACAACATGATGGAGTTGTAGGAGGAATATTTTTTCATAATGAAGTCCACAAAAAAATGATTGAATGAGGTATTTGAACCCAAAACCAGTGTCTTTCTCTAAATTTAGGAATCCTCTAAACCACCACATTATTAACTTTTCAAAATGAATCAAACAAAGAAATGGGTAAAGGTAATAATGTGCCTCACCATCCATATAAATCAGTTCAACCCCTTACACTTATGGAAGGCTTTTTTCAGAATGAGGAGTACATTAAGGAATAGATATGACTCAATGAAAAACTTCTCTGAGGAAACATTCATATAATATTTTTTCTCCAAAAATATCCTCAACTCACACACCTAACTAGCATACCTCATCCAAGAGGGTTTTTCACGTCAACTAAATTGGATTCGTAACATCCTCTCAACATGTGGTATTGAACAACACATCAAGTTAGATCTCACAATATTAGAGAAGGAGTTCCCTCTAATGTGTGAAAAAATAAAACTAGTCTAGACACATCCTTACAAAGTTGCCCCTATAGGTTACCCATGGTATAAACCATCTTGGTTTCTACAGTTGAACATGCATGTTTCTTCCCTTATTCCAGCTCCTACATTTCCACAAATTCCTTGAAGTCTCATTAATATTATTATGTTTCTAACTACTTTATTAGAATCTTGGGATAGAAACAAGTTCTGTAACATCCATAAAATAAACCTTACCCCAAATGGGTTGATCCAGACGTTCCCCCACTTATCATATGGAACAATAAATTTTTAATTTTCATTGTCTTAGTGGATCTACAACATTATTTGGAAAATTTCTTGTCCTGTAGTGATCCTATTATTGGAAACCTTGCATAATAAGAAGTAGTGAATCATTGGTTCTTAGTGAAAACACTTCAGGTTCCTACCTTTTTATGGTTCACCATATTAACATTATAATCAATTAAAATATATGAAGATCCCAATAAAAACATTAAATTCCAATTTAGGTCACTATTGTTGAAGAAAATTGTCCCCACACAATCAAACCTAAGAAACAGGATAATGATAGGGTCATGGATTTCATCGCTTGATGGTAAAGGTTAACATACTACATAAGACAACATATTCATCATGAATATTTTTTGGTCCATCTATGTAGAAAATCATAAAGATGAATTGTGCACACCACTCATCCCTATGAAATATACAGGAGGGTTTTAGGATCTTGTCGAAAGTGATTAGAGAATACATGAGCGCAACACACTAACCATGGATACTTCTCTATAAATTCCATCATATAAATGAAATATGATCTCGAAAGAAGAGGACACCACTATTACACTTATGTTGTACCCTGTAAATGCTTCAGCTCCAAAGCCTGAACCATATTGTGCTAACCCCCCTTTTGAGCATCCACATCAATGCATGACTCTTTGGGAGGATAAAATGAATAAATGGTTAAAACCATTAAGGATAAGAAGTAAAATCGTTTATTCTTTCTAATATGACCATGTTCCTATTTTCACCATCTTGAAATTGGAGATTAACATTATCATGTTTCCAAATCCCAAGAATCATAACCTATATGATGTCAAATATCCCACAAACTATGTAACCATATACCCAGGGTTTGGCCACACCATCAATGAATGGTTTTTTTTCAAAAAAAATACTTTAGAAGATGGTGTACTCGGTGAATGTGATGTCAGGAAAGACACCAATGGAAGTAGCATGTGTATTTACCACAGATCTGAATGAGGAGAATGAATGGAATGAAATTAAAAACATAGTTATATAGTATTTTAGTAATTTTATGGTTAGAAATATTATTAAGCGAACTCATTCCCTCCTCTAGGCACATTTGAAACAACATACTATGCCCCGAACAGTTACGCTATGGTTCAACTGAATGCATCCTCACCATAGCCCAATGAAGTCTAGTATTCCAACGAAATGGAATTTTAGAAAGAGAATAAAATATGGGGTAACAAAATTTTATAATTTCTGATGTTGAATTTGATCTTATTTATCATTATTGATACATTCCTAGAAGTGGAGGAACTGCCCCTCCAAATGGTACAATAAGAGTTGACCTGTTAGTTGGAATATTTATTAGATGAGGAGTAGATCTTTGGATCCTCTAATTTTATACATTTCTTTGCTCTATTTTCGAATGGAGAGTGTGACTATGAAAAAATATTCACAAAATTATACTGGGTAATTAGGTAAATATTTGTCCAGTGTCGAGGATATATGGGAATATGCAGTTATTCTTGGAGCCACTACTCTAGAAACTCCCTGGTCAAATAGTATGCGTGACCAAAACATATGGGAGAGCTCCCAAAGAAGATTAGTAGAAGTAATAATGTTACCCCACACATTCTAAGATTTTCATTTAACTTTTAATTATAGAATATTTAATAGAGGGGGAACCATTGCCTAATCATCATTAGAATGCTGGTAGATTGAGTCTAACTATTCCATCAAGGGAAGAAGAACATTAAACTCCTATAACAAGGGATGATCTTCCAACAGAATGTACTTCAGTTCTTGATGTGACTGAAAAGGGAATACCCATACTAGGATGCGTTGTCATTTAGACTAGATTAATGACATATTCAAACCATTAGCCCTAGTGTCATACATGCTTTCATTCCTGGATGGTATGAGTTTATCAAAATATCTATAATAAGCACTCATAAAGGCACTATATATCAATTGTGAATTTTTTGTCGAAGTTACTACTAGTGATGTAAATTGTGCAAAGATATCACCTGGATAATTCAAAATGATCATCTCTATCCTTGAAAAGGAAAAATATGCCATTATATAAGAGCACATTCAACTTTTGAATGGATTTTGAGTGACTAATGACATTGATATCATATGATAATTCATTAAAAATGGATGATTGGTAAAACTCATTCTGATATGAGTGATTCAACAACTGCTATAATGAGTCCTACATATCCCCATCATCTCTAATTGTATAACGTTGTAATAAGTCTGAGAAAAATACTTTTTTTAAAATGAATCTTTGAACATAGTTCAGGGATATTTTGCCTGAATCATGATTCCTATTTGTTTAGGAAGATAAAATGTTTAATGTGTCACTAGGAGGGAATTTTTCTCATCATCTAGCTGATATTCCCTCATCATATCACCAATTTTTCAAATATTATAGTAATTTTTAAATTGGGACATAACAAGGTTTTATGTACCCTTTTCACTCATGTGACCACAATAAACCAATGCTCAATTTTATTAGAGGAAAAATATCCCATAAATAAAAAAAATTATTGAATAAATTCCATGAATATTCTAGAGATCACTTTTGATAATCCATTTATGAATCTTAACACATAATATGTGATCTCCATCAATCAGATTGAAGAGGTGGGTCCAAATTATGGTACATATTAAGAAATATACATGATGTCAGACATTACATGTAATCCTTTCAATGGCATATAATTCATTATCAATCCCCATAGTTATGGATGATTATGTGAAAATGTCCATATTCCACCTTCACATGTTTAAAGAGGCAATGCATTGTCAATTGGGTCAGATGTAGCTTCCTCGCTTTCATAATGTTGAAGTATTAACTCCTCCCCAATCTATAATAAATTTTCATCATAAAATACCACTAATAAAAATAATGAATATGTGGAAGGGGATGAGTATGAGAAAGAAGAGGAGGACGAAGAAATCGTTGATACACCCCATCATATGTGGAAGTGTTGTCTAGTCCTATATAAGGAGTCAGAGAAATAAATATTGGTACATATAAAGATCCATGACTCTCTTTGATCAGTGTGGACATGACTTCAAAAAAACAAGAGGTATATACTTATATATAGAATAAAAATTTGAACATTTTCTCATGGAGTGACATTGAGATATGTGAATTCAGTCTTGATCTTTTCACTCTTCACATAAGATTTTCTGAAAACCAATGCGAACATAATCATCTAGCTATAAGGACACACAAAACTCACACATCTAATATTGAAGCATAATTGGAAAATATTTCCATGTATAAATTTATATAGAAAGTTCAACATCCAATATTAGTATCCAACATCATCCTAGTAATGAATTAGAATGAGGAAATCTATGTTTGAATTGACATCACCGATGTCAACCAGAACTATCTAAAATAGGATTTATGAATTTCAATCATAGAGATAATAGTATATGAAATGACTGGTTATCATGAACTATCCATCAGGGATTCATATATATGGTTCAACCAAATTTGGATGGCCCCACCAGAAGAAGAATCCACTACATTGAGGGAACCTCATGGTGTATTTTTCTATCGAAAAATTCCCTTTTTCTTGAAGAATTTTATTGAAACAAACAAATGTGTGTTCATTACATATTCAAAACATTCTAGGAGATATTTATTGAAATCTACATTATTGATCTAGTGCTTATTTCATGAGTGTTTTCTAACAACCTTGTTATTATTGAGACAATATTCGACAATCTTCAACAATATATCTTCAAGATGAGCCCCTTGAAATATGATTTCAGTGTAACCTCGAGAAAATTTATCATCTTTTTTGTATTCCATCGCAATAAAAGAATTTATAATAAGAAGTAAAAGTGTATCCTTAGTATTTTATCATCACCAAGAATAAAATATTTTAGGGTTTATATGGAATGATTTCCTACACTTAGTGTTTTATAACCAACAACAATAGAATGAATTTTCTCTTTCAACATGTTGATAAATAAAGGGGTAGCATATCATTGGAACAATGAATATCAAGAAACATTTGAAAACCTCAAAGAGTATATATCGATACCTCCAATTATAATGCCACCCATTGAAGGAAATCAATGATTTCTATAAGTGACTTCCCTTAAGAAATCAATAGGCATTTTAATTGCATAAAATAATGTTCTTGTGAATGAAAACAACCTTTATTATAATATTCAAACCATGATCGACATTGGGAATCATTATTCAGATATTGAGAAGAGATGTTTTGAGTTAATATTCACGGTTCTGAAACTGAGGAACTACCTATTTCATTATTATGACAATTATAACTCTCACAAAGAACCAATCAAATATATATTCATCCCTTTTGGGTTGACAATAATTTGGGCCTTTTTGGAGGTTATGCTTCACCAATATAAAATAATTTTAATTCCCCATAAGTTATTTAAAGTATGATGTTTGATTGATATTATCATAGAACACCCATATTCAGAAATAATGCTGTTATATAATGAGTTGAAAGATGAATAGATTTATTTTGTTCAAGATATCCCCCTGGTATGGGAAAAAAATTTGAATGTGCGTACATGATCCCAAAAAGGGAGAGAATGAAGGACCCTAAGGTCAACCATGTTGTGATGAGAGTCATTATCATATCCCTAGAAATGCAGTCCTACCTTTCTCTTTCCTATTGGCTAAAGTGTGAACAAACAATGAAGAAAAATAGACAACTCTAATTTATGATCTAGATCTAGAACTTTAGGTAAAATTATATCACATTAACATAAATAGTGATTTTAAGTGGTCATAAAATAGGACAATGGTGATTATTCTTTCAAAAAGGATGTGATAATACCTCTATTAGACTACGTACATGGGTTACTAGTAAAATTACCCTCAGATCCAACATTGAAACATGTCCCATGATCATAAAATTTCAATGAAATTCATTACTGAGTGTAGAATTTTTTTGGAATATCCAGACCAATATGAATAAATCATCAAAATCATGCGACATAATTTGTTGTGATCTTTTTATCATGTTAGAATTGAATAAATAGATGAGTTCAATCCATTCCCTGAACTAAAAGTTCCCTGGACTAGTAGAATGATACCCATGGTGGACTACCATCAAAACAGGGTTATCTAGTAAAAAAATCTTGAAAAGATAAAACCAAATGATGGGAAAGTAAATTTAATCTATAATGGACCAAAACAATAAAAAGTAATTTGTAAATGAGGATTTTATGGGTTCCTCCTTCATTTCATTGATGGATGAGATATATTTTCTATAATAAAATAAGAACATACAGGAGACTGTGTTGCCCACCATTTAGGGTTCCATCATTCCAATTAAATTTGAAGGTTGGATACATCTGGCCTTCACTTTTACAATGTTGCACATAACTCATGAAGGACTACCATTCCTTCCATGTTCATACCCTGTTCATACATAAACCCTCATATTTTTTACTTACAAACAAGTACTCCTAGACATTTTCCATAAGGTGAATGTATTTTATGTGGACATATCTACTAGATATAACATTCAAGTTAAAATACATTATAACTAATACTAAATTTATCTACAAATCAAATGAGGTGACACCATTCAAAGAATACGTGGCCAAAATCATCACCATCTTCATTAATGTTATCATATAGATTGAATTATACAACAATGATGTATAATTTCACTTATTTCTTCTATGATTGGTTGAAAAATATGTACCGAAAGTATAATATCAAATCCAACCAGTCATTCCGCTATCATGGTGTAGCTAATGGACATATTGAGGCCTTAAATAAGATCAAATCAAAAATACTCCTGATTATTGTGTATAAAGAAAAAAAATCTTGTCCTAAAATGATATTTCATTCCTTTGGGGACAACTAAACTACCACCAGTACCACCATACGTTTATCCCCATATTCATATGTATATGGACCAGAAGTATTCCTTCCCATTGAGGTCCAAATATTATCACTACAAGTTTCCATCAATGATCATTAATCATGGGAGTAAAGGTCCCATAAAATAATACATGTATTGGATCAACATGATGGGAACTTATTGTATTTCTTACATCACATAAGGTTATATCAAAATCAGATAGCACGAGATTTTAATATTAAAGGTATGCTTGCATTTGTTCACCCATGGAGAATTGGTAATAGTTATTAAGACAATAATGATACTCCAGAAGAGGCCTCTAATGATTGATCCAAAGTAGAAATGACATTCTTCCATACATAATATCCATTTTAATAGAGATAATTCATTGATCTTGATGTGTATATAAATCATTAAGTCCATAAACAATGTATGTTTTCATAAAGAGAACCTCAGGTGAAAAAAGAGTGACATGTCTCTACTGCACAACATTAAACTACGAAGTCAATATTTTTAAACAAGATCATCAAAATCATGAAATATATTTCAAATCATGATTTGATAAACTGAATGACCCCATCATCCTTTCTATTTTATGTTAAACAATAAATTATTATGATATTGTATGTCTACCTTTAAATGGAAAACTATGTGATTAGGGTCATATGACCACAAACTAAATATAATCTTAGTCCAAAAAATAAGTAATTAAACTATATATCCCAACATCCTAGTCAAATGATGTCAAACTATACAATTACATCCATTCCATATGATGTAAAACTTCTGGGTTCAATACATTTTTTCGTGATGCAAAACTATGTAACATTTCAATCCATTTTTGAGTGGATCACAATCTTTAGGGATGGTACCCTACCAATCCATTTCCATGAACTAAATATTGCCTTATTATTTACATTATAGGATATATCATTACACATGGATCAAGAATCTCGAGTCCTTCCATGGAAAGTTGTGACCCCTCACTATTTACGATTAATTACTACCTGAGTATAACTTCATGAAATATGTATATCATGATTCTTATTATATATGAGATATATAGTAAATACTATATCCAACATCCTGGTCCACCTGAATAAAAATCTAAATTCCCATGTCCTTCACATGTATCACATTTGTATGGCTGAAAAAACATTTTCCACTCCATGTTTCTCACACTAAAAAAAGGTCATGTTTGATTAGGAGTTTTGTTAACAATATTTCCCTATATAAGTAATGTATATCAATTCACATCAATATTATCATGGATATGGTCAATTTAATGTAAAAGGCACACCAGATGTCATTATCACATAGCATTAAACTACACAACTTCTTAAAGAACTACAAATAGATTGACTCTCATTCCCATTAGATATATAGTGATTTTCAGATCCTAAATCCAGGTCTGACCATAATACAAGAAATTTCCCCACTCTCTAATGTGTGATTCAGATCTACACAAGAAGATCAAATATAGGAAGTAACCACAGGTGGGAGCGAATATTAAAAAAAATCCCATTTCCCCACAATTTGAATTCGATAATTATAAGGAATCTATTATAGAACTACGTGTGGATTGATAATTTCTCTAAAAATATATGTATTTTCTCTTGGTTATATACACTATATTATCCTCAATATTCCATATTTATTTTTTGTCACCTTCATCCTTATCTTACTATGTTGAATTTTATGGACGATGTCTTTGTTGCATGGATTTAAACTCTATATTTAATCTAGAAATACATGTATCATGATTACCATTCCTATGAGATACATAGTAATCCCGAGACCTCATTTCATTGTCTTAAAATTGGGGTAAATAAAAATACTACCTCCTATATACAAACAAGGATCTATGCATGAAATCCTTTTTTGGGTTCCTACATTAAGGGGTCCATCGATGAAATAGAGATGTACCTCCTACAAATGAGTCATATCTATGAAAGGGACTCTACATTGTATATCTATTAATAGTCCTATTTATTCCATTATTCTCAAAAATATTAATTCTACACATCATTAACCTAATCATGGAAACTTTTAATCTAAATAATGTTTTTCTAGCTACCCAAAATATAATTTCTGATATCTTAGAACTCCTTTTTTCTCACAATTCATTAACATGAACCAGATGGATTTTCCGAAGTTTACCACCACGAGGGACTATCATCTAGAGGCTTCCACTTTTTAACTACATCATAACATGTCTTATTTTACTTTTCATAATGTATCCCACTAATTGGGCTTGTTGGCCTATGAAAAATTCATACCATGGAGAAGCATCATCTATCATTATAATCCCTGAGGACGTTATGCCAGAAACCTCTAATAAACCACAACCCATAGTGATACCTCGTATGTGTGTCCCATGTCATTTCTCCAAATCCAAGAAACCCATATGTCATGGTCTAAAATATCTTCCCCCATATTTGATATATGTGAAACAACCTTGGTCTTGGTGGCCACATATTACCCATTGTTTCAATGAAACTATAATCATTGTTGTGTGAACTTATACTATAGGGATAATATTTCATGAACACTATTGAGACTGGTATAGGAAACATATTCCTCATCTTTGGGTAATTTTGACATGAAATGATCCTTCCATGTTTATGAAATTTCCTTTCATATACTAAAATCAATGTCTAGTGAATTATAAATCTACATAAGAATCCCCTATCCATATATAATCGAATTTTGTAATTCATAATAACTTTTTTTCATAATTATAGAGTTTTATTCAATGTTTGTATTTTTTTATGGTTACCACATGAAGTGACTTTCAGCTAAAGGATACCACCTCTTGACTATCTAGTAACCTAGCCTAGTTGAATTTTCATATATTCATCCCCAAAATGGGTTTTCCAACCACTATAACATTATTCCTCGGGAGATACCATCTCTCTCTCCTTAATCACTTTCCCCTATATCATGGTTTACATCTTGAGTCCCCCATATTAAGTATTACAACATTTCTTCTTTATAAATAAAAATGATGGAACATTCTTGGATTAATTATCTTGAAATGGAGAATCATTAAAATTTGAATCATAGCTAAAGGAGCATAAATTTTAACCTCAAAAGTCCTTTCATGTATGAAATAATATGAAATAAAATAACTTCTTGGTCACAATATGCTAAACTATACCACAATTTCCTCATTGTAAGGCGTTAATGTTCATGTCCATGTCCTATTATCAAAACAATAAATTGTATAATGCTTTGTACCTCTGTTATAAAGTGAGCTTCCCCTATACATCAGTCACATAATCCAATAAACCCCCCTTCACACAACCCAAATTCATATTGGTGAAATTTAAAATTAATGGAAAATTCTAATACAGTTGCAATCTTCAATCCTAGAAACCTTCTATTCTGAAAACCACCCATTATGGTTATGATCAATCTAGATATTGACAAAATTACTGACCTTTATGTGTATAATGTAATAATTAATGATGATATCTTTTTTTGACATTGAAATAACATTCCCCATTTTAATTTTAAAAATTTAAACCACTAAAAGGGAAATATTCCGGAGGATTCCACTATATGACTATATATTAATACACTGTAATTGGCTTTTAAAAATGTCTTTCACAAAAAGGTTATCAACCAATGGTATATCTGTCCTCTAGATAGACATACTCCCTTAAAAACATCCATGAACATTTTAGGGTGGAAACCAATTTGGGATCATGGTCAATGACCATTCCCCACGTACATGAATCCCTTCATGTTTTATATTTGGAAATCGTAAACTAATTTGTCAAAATTCCTCATTGTGTGTCTGCTGAATGTTAGTGTATTTTTGGGTAACATGAAATGTTTGGGTCATCATTTGAAAAAACATTGTCAATGTAGTTTGACCAAAAACTCTAGTTGTATTATTATAACTTGAATGACTTCAAAATTCCAAATAAATAGACACACTACTCACCAGGGTGAAATCATGCAAGTGGAACCATAGATAAATGTTGTGTCTGATATCACTTGACCGAGGGTATTCATTTATTAGGTATGCATAATGAAATGAAGAGATAAAATGATAAAACATTGTAGGTTAAAAACACACAATGTGTGGCCTATGTACATTCCATATCTCATCCATTAAGACTTATTCATAGTATATTTAGCTAAATGTTAGGGAGATGACACAGATAACAATGTTTATATATTTTTCCATATAACCATAGAAAAATTCATACAATTCTAGCTAGGCCCCATGGTTTAGTAAAAATTAATTTCACTCCCTTACCAATATTATTGTAATTATAATGTGATAATGATTAATTAAATGAGACATTTTCTAGTGTTGAGTTTTTATTACAATGAGGATATGAATAATAGAACAAGTGATTGGAAAAAATATACATTCCATTTATGTTCTAAAACATAGATGGATATCCACATTATAAGGCCTCTCTTACATATTTTATTTGTGTTCCATGACATATGCCTTCAGATGTGGAATTGTGGTCGAATTATTTCCCATGTCTTATCAGAACTGAGCTTGATTTGTTTCTATGCATTCTCCGACATGAGGAATTTTCAATATACAAAGAAACAATAACCTCACATTATGTCGAGGTACTCTTCATGGAATGATATATTAGGAAAATCTCATCACATATGGAATTTAGTTCATCTTGAATGTGTATTATTTTTAAATATTTGACATCTAGATGGATCTTATTCTCCTCCAACATGTTCGCATAATTCTACACCTCCATGGGAAACACAACCCATAGAACTTCAAATTTGCCTTCTAAATGTGCATTGGCCTACTAGGAACTTCACTCATATTCACATTTTTGTATGATTTCTTTTATAGAATGTGAAATCATGAGGTAATCAACCCTTTCATACCATAGAGTGGAAAAATGTCATATATCGGTGAAGTAATGATAGAAGATCATCGAGAGAAATTCTTAATGACCTATGTTTTGAGCTGTTGTAACATTATAAGGGAATTTTAATATTATCAATTAATAGACATTCCATTATTTAAACTATGAATTAAAACATAATTTTGGTTGTTAGGATACATCAATGTGTTTTTTAGTTGTGTGACTCCCTTAGATGTACCATGTTTGATCCATTTAGTTTTGTTACTACCTTGGTAAAAAAATTCAGGTTTGGAATGTCAGAAGGGGGTGAACAGTTTATCTAATATCACACAGCCCCCTTCACTAAATAGTGAAGCCTATTTTAGAAGAGCAGCACATGTCGTACAAGTTGCACACGTTTTACCCAAACTATTTTCCTCATCTAGATTGTTACATCTACATAGGTTGTAACCTCATTATATTCATTGAACTATTAGAAAACTGTTAGGGCATCCATGTCAAAAAACAATGTGCGGTGGGTTTCAATGGTAGTGGGAACCAGATGGTTGGTGCACGGTTTAGACAAACCATGTGGCCTAGTTTTTATCATGGAAATGACCAAAATAAACATAATGAGATTTAACTATTTCTTTCTTTATTCATATCCTTCCTCTAGAGGGAGATCCCTATCTCATGAATAATAGATTCCACCAATGCCTAACCTAGGATTCAATGGATCTCCTCCAAATGTTTCCTAATTTGAGTGTCTTCGATCTCCAAGAATCCTCCTCGGTAACATATTCATTCATGTTGAACCATTATTCCTTTAATCTCCTTTCAATTGAGTTATCAAGGATCTAGATCATTTCCCCTATTTTTAGGGTTGATGTACATTTAGTAGATTCCCTCCAAAGCAGACCTTGATGATGGAATAGTGAAGATTCCTAGAAATAAGGTTGGTAATCTAGGTATTTTTACTTAAATTTATATAGAATCATAAAATTTTCCATTTTTTTACACGTCAACCATTTCCATGAATTTGCATAAAAAATTATTTCTTCAATATAAACTAGTATAAGTAAATTTATAAATACCATTTGGTTGTTTTTGTGCATTTAGTGGATTTCAACCATGATCAAGAACACCCTATTGGTGTGAAGAATCATTTTTACCATTTATAATAAATTATTAAATGCTCAAAATGCTTTCAAAGTGTTCATCTTAGATTGATAATTGAATTTCCCCTTGTGACTTTTTTCAATTGATAAGTGTACCTCATATGTTCCATGTTGAATCCATTGTGATGTTTTCCATGTATTTTTTGTTTTTCTAAAATACACATTGATCTGATTTGTTTACAATTGAATTTTATGTTTAATTATTGTCAATTAATTTTTTGATGAACAATAATATGTTTTCTAATAAGAAAACAACTCAGTTGAGCTATAATCTATTATAAAATTTTAATATTGTAATTAGTGTTTCTCATCTTTCTTGGATTTATGGAATATGACATTCTAAAGCCAATTTTTCATTACTGTTTTGGAATTATCAGAACATACTCTATATTGAAATATTGAAATGGAGTTCCAATGAATTAATATAAGTTTATATATCTATACATGTGATTCTTTTTCATTTCCTTCACCTTAGTATTAGATTGATACAATGGGTTATAAGATAAGGAACTCTTGGAAAGACTCTTGTGTCTTATATTGACTGGATATTTTTTCAAAACACATATTGGGTTATATCAGCTATTCCTGAGATGGGGTCTCTATATGTTATCTTTTTTCCTCCATACAAGTGAAAATAGTTTTCTAGGGGAGACCCCATGGACGGGCTCCCTGACACGATTGGTTGTACCTTGACATGAGTGATACTTGGGACCCTACGTGTGATACTATGTATAGACATGGATCTCTATTAAACATTAAATATATTCATAGAATTCCAGAGTTACACATGAGACCTTATACTTGGGTCACCATGGATTATCATTTTATAATTGGACTTAAACAAATACCCTTGAGCGATACTTGTAACGACATTAAACATTTTGAAGAAAATGATAATGGTGACTCCCCATAATATGTTATCAGGTTTAAAGTTAATTTTAATGCGGTCAAATAAATTCAGAATAAGAAATGATCAATGGTTTAGACAATGTATGGACATGTCCTCTATTACAATGAAAAACATTGGGGACAGTCCATCATCTTATACATTGCCTCTAACTTTACTATTTTAGGATTAACTGGAAAGAATTATTTTTCTATCCCTAAGAAAAATCATGTAGATCTTCAAGGTGTCCTTCAGGAACTAGAGATGGTTTGTATTTATTTATGTAGTTTTACAGATGCATCATATTCTCTACACACTACTTTACATTATATTTATAGACTTGTTTCATTTAGATACAATGTGTGTGGTTACCCAGTGGAATTTATATCTAACATCTTTTTTGGGATTATATTGCACTAGGGACCATGGTAGAAATTATATTCATAGGACCATGGATTCATTATTGTTGTTTTTTTCAAGTAACTTTTAGTTAAGAGAACATGGTTGAGCTGGAGCACGAAATGCTCAGGGAGATTGCTCGTGGGGCATTTCTTTCATTTCTATGTTTTGTATTTTAATGTATCATATTACGTATTATACGTCTACTATTTAAAATTATGTATCATCATCATTAAATTAATGAATCTATATAATATTGGAATTGACCATCATTTTTATTCGTTTTATATTATTCTTCTTTTACTCTTTCATTTTTTTATTATTAACTCAATTGTTTTCTGTTAATTATTATCTAATAAATTGTTGTTCTACTCTAATCACAATGGTATTGTCTCCCCACTATCACCTACTTAGACACTCGCTATTAGTCTTCATCCAACATTATATAGGGAGGCACACTTGAGGCCATGTGGAGACCATTCTAGCTAGTAGTTTAATTTTCAGTCAGGAAGAGATGTTATAAAGTTGTGGGAGGGCTTGTTTTTCCGTTGTAATATTTATTTAGGATGGTCGATATGAGACCAGTAAAGTGTTGAAACATGGTAATTATTTATTCATAGGACTGATCATCCCATTGATAGGGTAAATTCCATGTGTCTAGATATAGGATTTTTTATCATGTCGCACATTGTTATAGTTTATGTGATTTCACCTTAAGTGAATATTTTTCATTACACTAACTTTTGATTTATGGAATTTATGATATATTAACTATATCTTGGTATAGAATCAATGAATAATTTCAAGAATCCTAATAGGCTCATAGATATTCACATTTCATGTGTATTCCATGACACATAAATTCATTGTAGGATGCCTATTGAATTTGATATTTTTCCTTGAGTGATATTCCATGCTTCTATTTCATGTAGCATGAATTCATATATTACATGATTAGGTCATTATATGCCATTATTAATATTAATGTAGCATTATTATCTATTTTTAGAGCCTATGATAACTTTCTAGTTTTTTATTTGATAAATAATTTGTTTCATGGGATAAATATATTTGATGTGATTAAACGGGGACCCGTTTTCAGTTATAAGGTGTATGTGCTCCATATACTTTGGAAATGTTAACCCGTATAGTCCATGAAAATTTTGAGTATTGTATTTAAATATATATATATAGAAACTATTTAAAATGGAAATTTTTTAAACTATAAAATTTTAAAGTGAATTGGTAATTGTTAAATAGAAGCTAATCCATGGGTTATAAAGTGTTTGGGAAGTAGATTGGTTGGGGAAACGACAACCCATATAATTAGATAATTTTATTTCATAGTGTTATATTTTTAAATGGTTATAAATAAAAATATTTTAAATTTATTTTGTAATGAAATTGATTGATTCCTCTATAATTGCTTGTTTCAAAATTCTTAAACTTACAACTGCACTACAGTAGGGCAGTTAGAGAATGTTTCTTATATGGAACAAAATCTAAAGGTGTATTGAAACATTAATTACTTTTAAACTACTTTTGTTTTGAATATTTATGAACCCATGTGTGTTAAATGGGATCCTCATAAGTTGCCTTATCTATTCCTACTATGTCTTCCTAAAAACGAATTTAATTCAAAAACATCGTAATTATGAGGGGATGGTAATATATTTTTACAGAATAAATAGTGATATTGATATAACAATCTGTTTTGCTACATGGAATTAATTGAAAAAGTTACCACGGACTTTTTTTGGATAATTGGTACTTGATTTTATGTTTTAAATATTTTAAATTTTAAAAAATTTATTTAAATCTATGTAATGACTTGAAAATGGAGACTTATGCATGGTATTTCGCTTAAAACATGCGCAATGGTAGTTTAAACATCCTTTAAGTTTCCTTATAATGAAGACACAAATAGTTTCTATAGTCCATTGTGTGTTTCCTTTTATTAATTGCCTAAATAATTTGTGTAATTCTAGTGACATCCTGGTTGGTGTGACCTCGCAATATAGTTGACACTTTTTCTTTTTAAGGCTCTATTCCATGTTAGGTAACACCTTTATAGCTTAAATTCGTTGTTAAATGCTATGTGTTTTTCCAGGTACGGTATAAATATGTTGAAATTGTCTCTAGTAGGAATATTATCTTCTATATGATACCCTTTTTTGGATGGGTGATCTTTTTTAACCCTATTAATGGGAGACAACATCGATTAATGACTGGTTTAGGATGGTTAGAAATACCATGGGCACGGTTGGCTGCCTCATAGGTATTGTGATGATTTTTTCTTTTTCTTGGGGGCCTCAAGGGGTCATCAATATATTTTACAGTCCCATGGTATATATTTCATTTGAGCCAGCATTCTATACGGGCTGTCTAATATTTGAATAAAAATGGATAACAAGCATATGGATAGTATCAATGATGGTCCATTTATTTCTGTATTCCAAGGGTTATATGCATTGATTTACATGGTACCTATTGAGATTAATAATGATGTAAAAAATTGTTGAGTTTGGGGAGATCATTTAGAAGTGTGTAGATGAGTACATAATTGGGTTATCTCTATAATAGGGTGATCTTTGAGATAATTGATAATGATTTTCCAAATGTTCTTGATGACATTCCAAGTGGATCAAGTGTTTTTACTTTTCGCTCTAATTGATCATTTTTTCTTTTTCAAAATGATATGATGTACATGTGTGGGCCAAAAAGTATCATCACATTTGGGTATATAGTGATTCTAATCAATACTCTTATGGGTGTTGTGTCTATCTCTCATTTGGATTACTAGGACACTGTTAAGGTGGTGAGCATCACATCAGATCTAGTGAATACATGCCCTTCCAAGTAGAAGTAATGAAACCATTGAAACCCATTTATAAATGGTAGGCCTTCCTTGAATACCCTTGAGTCCTATAGTTTTTTAGTCATTCTGGTTCTTACTCAGCAACACGATATTGATGTGGTGGGATGTGTTTGAATCCACTTGAAAAATCCTAGTTTTTATGGACATTGGTGATTAAATTTAGTGGTCGTGGGATGTATCTGGTGGAGTAAGCATCATTGTTTGGTTATTGATAATTTATAGGTTGGTGAATCCAAGAATCAATAAAAGTAATTTAATTAGTAGTGGTTCATTTGGTCTACTTGGTAATCATTATGTCCTCATAGTGTACTTCTCTTTAAGGGATGAGCATGTCTTTTATCTTGACATCATCCCTAATTCACTAAGAGAGTGTCTGTATTACGCCCCCATAATGTTTTATTGTCCCTTAGGCTCGATAATTAATACATATTGGAGCTTCATGTGGGATTCATGGGATTTTTCAAGGCATGGATAGTCCTCAGTTATTCATGGGTACCCATGAAGGAATGCCATAGATAGACTCTTGGCCACCAGTTGTTTTTATTTTTCTTGACCAGTAGGGGGATTTCTCATTGGGCTCAGTCAATGATATGATATAGATATATTTTCATTTTATCAAAGTGTCTTTTTGGACATGGAGTACGTATTAACTTGTATTAGTTCCTTGGACTCATGTTCATTGATTCTGAGGTTACCTTGGACTTGTTGTTGTGCTCATAGGTTTTGGTTTAAGTGTTAAGAATATAGTGGGTTGGATCTGGGTTAACCCCTTGATTTTGTGGTGGAATGATAGTTTAAATGATCATGTGATGATTTATTCAGGGGAAATTACAAGAATTTAGGTTTATCCATCTTTTAATGTACTACATGTAAATGCATGAGGCCTTGGAAGAGTGAATTGAGGTTCTATTCGTAAACTCATCCCCCATCTATGAAGGACATTATCGAGATATGTTGGTAAGAGTTGATCGAATTATTTCATTCTGGTTTGATGTAACATTCAAAGGGAACATTTTAAATAATGTTGTTAGGTTAACGTGGGCATGGTATAAGGGTCAGCAATGTCTTCCAAGAATTCTTCTGTGACCCTTTTTAGTTTGGTTTATTAGGATTAGATTGTTTTATTACAGTCAAGTCTCTTTTATTGCCTCAGATGTAATAACATATTACCTTTTAGTTAAATCACACAAGGACTTTAGATAGAACCCTTATATTTATTCTTTATTTTTCAATTCCAATAGTTTTATGTTACATGGTTTAGAATTATATTTTAATTGCAGAAATACCAATCTTGGGGAGCCCCTTTGCCTAGATTATTACCAAGATAATGACATGATCATGTATTTGTCTAAATGTTATTGGGTAAGCAACTTCCTATTGTTTTATTTGAAAAAATATCATAAACTAACGTTTTTATGGATTATGTGCCACATGTTTAATAAATTCACTAATATATATTGTGAATTTGGAAACATAATGTGACAATTTGAATGAGACTTCACAACCATTGTATGTTGAGTGTCTTTTATTTATTCCCCCAACAAATCACAGGGATGAGAAGTAATAATGTGGGGAGGATGTAATGAATCCTTCTTTGATACTTGGTAAAACTCTACGGGAATTGGTTTTTTGGAATTCAAGGGATATACTATTATCTTAATAGATCATCAAAACATAATTACTTGAGTTGGAACACTTCAATTTATTGATTTTAGAGAGGGGTAAATGGAAAATAGTTCCCCCATGTGACATATTGAAACTAATATAAAAATACCATATACCAAGGATATGTAGCGCTATTGGCTAGTTTGTCATTGGGATAGGTCTATACAAATGGTTTTGGGAAAACCGTAGTTATAGGTAATTCAAAAAAATACTCGACTTGGATTTGATCCCGGAACCTCCAATTTATAATCCATTGACCATACCAATAACCTAACATTACTTTTTTGAACATAATTTCATATATATATATATATATATATTCATATGTATTTTATCTTTTGATTTATTTAATGTTATTTGAAAAAAGATTCCATAAAAAATTTGTCTACCTATACCAATGGCTCTGAAAACCATTAGTATAGATGTATACTAATGGTTTTGAGAATAGTTGGTATAGGTTCATTTAATTTTTCAGCTATACTAATGGTACTATCCAAAATATTGGTATAGGGTTGCCCAATAACAATGTTTTGGACAAAACACTTAGCACAGGGTTACAATAATAGACATATACCAACAGTTTTGTCCAAAACCATTTGTATAGGACCATATAAGTTACATATACCAATTTTATGGGATAAAATGTTGTTATTGGTCCCGATTAGTGACCTATACCAATGGTTATGGCCAAACTATTTGAATAGGTACATATAAGTGACAGATAACAACGATTTTGGCCAAACCGTTGTTATAAGACAAAATTACTGACCTATACCATTGGTTTGGCCAAAACCATTCGTATATTTCATATTTCATGTAATGTGAATTTTTTGGAGTGTTGGGATCTGAAATTACATGTTTAGAAGATATGCATAGGGAACACTATTTGTTTTAAACCATGCGACCCCAGTAGCAATCCGTGTGGACAATTTTGGAGGAGCAGCATGTGTCACATGAGCCACATAGGGTTTACCAAAACCATGTTACTTTTTTTACCATCAGTGAAACATAGTAACCTCACACTATCCATCCCACGTTTCACACATGATTAAAGAAACCATTCAAAACAAACCTTATGAGGTGGGCTTCTAAGGCAGTGAGAGTGGCTCAGTTGGCGGTCGGTTTGTCCAAACACTGTGTCCAAACCAAGAAACCCTATTTGTAAGGGTGAAATGACCAAAATTCACTTAATAATATTTAAATCATTATTTATTATACCTTCATTATCTTTTACTGAGTGAGCCCTCTCCTCCTCTGTTGTGGCTTCCTCCAACACCCAACTTAGGCTCTAATGGATCTCTTATGTATTTTTCCCAATTAAATCACTATTATTCTCTATGAATTGACATGTGTATGAACTCTATTCATTTTGTATCATTATTCATTTAATCTCTTCTTTTTTGAGTTATTGAGGTGCAAGATAATTTTCCCTATATTCATCGAAGATGTCCATTTCATAGATTTCATCCAAATCAAATTGGATAATAACACGACGTTCGATGTGTAAATCATTATAGACATAACGTAAGTGGTTTAGGAATATTTTCCAAATTTTCTATTTATTATTAAATGTTTTTATTTTGTTGCACATTGGAATTTTCCATGGACTACCTTAAATATTGTTTCCATTAATCTAAATTTTTATATGAACCTTTACATACATCCATTTTTTGTTTTTGTGCTTTTATTGGATGTCAACATCGATCACAAACACTCTATCGATGTGAAAGCCCTTTCCCATTTATAATAAATTATTCAAATAATGGATTTCCCTTTATGAATTTCTATTTGATTGATAATGGATTTTATACTTCTAGAATTTTGTTCAATTCATATGGGAACCTCTTATGTTTTATTTTTAAACCATGTGATGATTTTCTATGTTTGGTAGTTTTTACAAAAAATGAAAATATAAGGGAACTTAGTTATGACTCTATAATTTGATAATTTAGTATTATCAAATAATGGTTTGATAAATATTGACATGTTCTATATCAAATCCCCATGATGGAGGTGCATTGTATTTTAAAAAAACAAATTAGTTATTAGTGTTTCAGATCTTTCTTTTATTTATGGCATCAGAGTAAGCTATAACTTTTGGTCATTATAGCTATGGAATTCTTAGTATATAGACATTAATGACGTTATAAAATGGAATAACCCCTATTCCATATTTGTATATATATCTATACATGTGTTTCTTGATCATCTTTTTCACCTTAGCGCCAGAGTGATACAAGTTATTCTGAATTAAGGACCTCTTAGAAATAATTTCATTCCTTAGAATGATTTATTAGTGTTTTTTAAACACATTAGGGGTGAAATAAGCTATTCCTGAGATATGATAGCCATGTGTTGTCATTTCTACCTACATACGAGGGACACCAGTTCCCTATGGGAGACCCTATGGATGGGTTTGATGGTATGTTTGGTTGTACCATTCCATGAGTGAGTCTCATTACCCTACGTGCGATACATTTTATGGAATTGGAGATATGTTAGAATTTTTATTTTTTTACACCATGTCATAGTGACGTCTGGGACTTCAAACTTGGGTCACATTGGATAAAATTTTGGCATTGGACTTATAATGAGCCACATGAGAAATATTTTGAAATTATTTCAGGACAATCTCTAATGGGATATGTATGACTCCCCATAAACCGTTGATAGGAATAAAATGTAATTAAAGTGTATTTAAATGTTACAAAAATACGAAATGATTACATGATTAGAATACATTGGGATCTGTCCCATAAGATAGTGAACACACTTGAGAATAGTCCATAATTGTTTATGTTACCCGTCACTTTATCATTGCTGGATTATTTGTCCAGATGTATCTTTTAACCTATGATGCGTAGTAGGAAGACCCTCTAGGTGTCCTTTAGGAACCATATTTTTCTGGTATTTGTTTCTTTATTTTTACTATTTATTTATATTTCATAAAAACTACATTACTTTAAATTCAATAATTGGTTTTAGTTCTACAAATTGTGGGTGGTAACCTACTAGGATTTATATCTCACACACTACTTGGGCCACCATTTCACTTTGGTACCCATTTAGACCTTATATTTTCAGGCCCATGGATACTTTTGGTGTTTTTTTCTTATACCATGGAGTTTGGATAACATCACCTAGTTAGATCTTAGAATGCTCGTGGAAACCTCTTATGGGGCTTTTATTTCTTTAGATAGTTTTACTATACGGTATCATATTGACTATTGTATGAATACTTTTTATGATATTAATCATCATTAGGACATTACTTCTTCTATGGAATAAATTCATTGGACATATTATATGTTAAATTTATATTTTTCTTAACATGTTTGGTCATTCATTTATTAGTGCTTCTAAAGTTGACTGTTATTTACTATTTGATAATATATTGTGTGACTATGATCATTAGGATATAGTATCCCCATGACTACCTCATTATACCCACCCTTCTAGCTAGAATCCTCTGGCATATGCGGATGTATGCTTGAGGCCATGTGGTGATCAGTCCCGCAACCGATTTAATTGTCAGTCGAAATGAGACATTACATCACATTCAAAAATATCTTCCAGATGTCTCACCACATGACACAGTGTGTAGTGAGAAGAGAATCACATGACTCCATGTCTAACTCAATGTTTCTCATGGAGGGAGAGATGTATTCTTGGATTAGTTCACTCAATGATTCACATTGTAAATAACCATCCAATACAACATCATGTCAGCCTACCTATGTTGACTGGACTAGTTTAGAATCCCCTACATCATCCATAGACACTGATGTTGATGATGTTGAATAGCATGTGAAAACCCTTTCAATCATTATGAAGCTATCAAATAGAAAATGTTGTGAAGGAATAAACGTCAATAATTATACTCCAAAATTTTTTGGTCAACTTTTGGGATTAATGTCTCCCCAGTAACCCCATCTAAAACATTATAGGAAGAAAACTCCTAATAATGAATATTGCCCCTAAGTATTATCATATTCTGGTATAATGGTTATTAAGAATCTCCCAAATCGATAATCTCAGCCTTCACACTTGCAAAAATAAGATATATATGGAATGGGATGCCTTGACCCCAAAATGCATTAGCAACATTCTCTTTGGACAAAACTTTATAGGTTGAACTCTGATGTGGGAAATAAAATTAAAATTATTTGAATGTATTTTAAATATGATAGAAACAGATAATTCACGTCCATCCATTAATCAATTAACTCCCCTAACTCATCTTGGATGGTGGGAATATTAATTATTTTTAACATATCCTCAAGGTTAATTAGTTCATAAACTAATTTATTATAAAATCATTCAAATATCGTAGAATCCCTAAAAATATGGGTATCATAGACATAGGGCTTCAAACAAAAATTGGCTCCCCCACCAAATATCTCTGCAAAATTTTTAACTGGAACACCATATTTGAACAATATTTTATAAGGAACAGAATCAACACCTTAATTAGACCATCTGGGATCCCATTCAACAACATCTGGAGTGTGAAAATGGACAAAGTTGGTTGTCAATGGGTTCTCCAGTGTAAGTGTAAGATTTGAAATATCACATTGAATAATGTCAACAATCATCTCATGAAAACATATGTGACACATCTGACATTACCAAGCCCCTCTCCCATTTCTACAATAATGGTGGAAATTATGGTTGTATCCAATGACACTTTATATTTCATGGTGTTGGATTCAATGGCATGATTTTGTGCCTCCTCCATGATGTTCCCCTCGATTGTTGCGGGACTAGTGTGATATCCCTTAATGGAAAATGTGATGTAGATTTTGTAAAAGGAAATAATAGAAAAATTAGTACATTGAGTGCATCATTAGATCAAATGAAATTGAATAGAATTACTGCAGTGTAATCATCATGACATATTTTTCTCTATTTTTCTCTTCCTATCACGATATGACAAAGAGACCATAAAAATATTCAAGGTAGTAGATTGTTGAGGTGTTTGTTGAGGATACCCTTCCACTATTTTTTCCACCCTAACTCTCTACCACAGGGACAGTTCTAGGGATCTAGGAGACTCAACTAATACCAAAATGCAGGGTCCACATGAACCCATATTTCAGTGACTCTAGAACCTTCTCTACATATTAATTTTCTTCTCTTCTAGAAATTGAAATAGATCCAAAAAAATAATGATGGTGGTTGAATGAGAAATAATATATTAGAGTAGAGAGAAATACATCATTAGGGTTGATATAGTCTTCCCATTAATCTTTAGTGTGACTAGATACCCCTTTAAATTTTCCCCAGTTGAACATGCTAGATACTATATTTGTGGCTGGGATATGATATTTAGTTACATATATCAATATTTCTTGCTCTAAAATGTGATGTCCCAAATTTTTTGAATTTGTATCTAGGCAGATTACATAGGGTTCTTGGATATATCCCAACTTTGTGATGCATATTCCATCCTAGAGAAATATCCATATATCTCTGATATTGGGACTTATTCCATTCCAATCCAACATCATCAAGAGTCACACAGATTCTATAGAATATGCATCTTACTGTGAAGAAGACATGAAATAGTATGACTTTGAATCATTTTCAAGAATCTCTAGTATCATAAAGGACTACGTGACAAGACCCCATTCCTCATTCCAGTGATGACCAGAACACCACCTTCGCATAGAAGATGTGGTTTTCATTGCATTGGCCTATTCTATGGCCATTTACCGAGATCTATATAATTATTTTAGAGCATCATCATTATCATATTTGGAATGAAACTTCGATCAAATCATATCATGGTTAGATAATTTTTTATATTTGACTATAGGGACACTTTTAGTTAACATTCTTTTAGGTTATGAATAAATTAAAGAACTTATATAATAAAAATACAACAGGATCCATGCACCTGATAGAGGATGCTTAAATGGAATTTGGGGAACCTCTATGACGATCATGATATTGAATTTATTGTCCACCGCTAAATATTTATCATGCCAAAAATATGTGTGGCAGAATAAATATGATTTTTGAAAACACATGAACTAACGAGAGAATAAATATGGAGAATATAATTCACATATGATATTGCTATTAATACATGGCACCAATGCACAATCTCAGGATGAAATCTTGTACTCCCATTGATCATTATTAGACTTTACATTATCATTGAATGTTCCAGTCAGTAGATAACCATATATGAATAAGTTAAACACTCTAAATATGTTCAATATGTTCAATACATCATCAAGATTCAGTGTAAGATGATGGATTTGAGAAACCTCCATATGAAAAAGTATAAATTAGACTTGATGGACATTGACTCCCCTTATCACTGTGTATGAAAAAATTTGTGATTCAATCCAGCCCCATATCACATGAAATGTCCACAAAACCCTAAAATTGGGACTTCCTGATATCTTCATGCTTTAAAAACCACAAGATAATTATTAGGATTTGGGAATCCAATGATATATGTCTACCTTATACTTGGTTGGGTGAAATAATAGATGTCTCCGGTCTCACACAATTGTTTGATTCTAAATCCAGTAATAAGTATATACATGACCACATAGCGAGGAATCCCATTATATGGGTCTTCATAAAAAACTCATAATTGAGATTGTAAATTTAATTGGTATACATTACCATCCCCAATGTATGCCAGAATATTCTGATACTACCATGACATTCTACAATGTGGAATCCTGTAGAAAACTAGTAGGTGGGACCTTATTTTTTTTTCTTGAGAAAATCATTCACCCATGATTTATGACAAATATATCCCTTTAGGATATGAACATTTTCATATACATTCCATGAAACATTAAAAATCTTCTGGGATAAATGTAGTTCACTTTCAGCATCATCCCAAAATGTATTTTATTAGATAACTATTCATACATATCCTTTGAATATGGGATTCTAAAATAATATAGAAATATAATATGCTAATGATAACATCACCCTATAGATGATAGAATTTTCTATAACATAATAATCTCATAAATTCAAGGATAATATCTAAGTTCTTGTAAAAATATGTCTTAACCATCCATGTGGCCTTATAAATAATGACGTATTGAAGCTCATTCTTGAACAATTTACCAGTCTAGGACACCCAAAACAACCACATCTATTCAGGCTTGAATAAAATCTAAAGATGAATTCCTAGTCTTCCTTTAAACCATATGACTGGTCTATCAGTGAAGAATTGAAGGTTGAATCATTATAGTGAGGCTTCAATTCCAGGGTATTGGTCCTTATATCAGTGGTACAATGGTGATGATACATGAATCATGAAGTGATAACTTATCCTACATTTATGTAGAAACACTTGGAAGGGTTTTTGGAGATATAAAAATTTAAATATTCTAAAGACCAAGAAATTGTGAAGTTACAATGAGCCTTCAGGATAAGAGTATCCCTAAAAAATTCATGATTTTATAGTGGTGTAATTTCACGTCACAGATATTCACACTGAAACTACTTTATGTGCTTCTCCAAATATAGGTGAGTGGATTCACACATATCATAGTAAACGATCCCAACATCATTCATCATCTCTACGAAACGTGCATCAGATTTTACATGATAATCAATCAAGGTTTCCATTGAAGATATTTATGAAGATATAATTGTTTTTATTAACATAAAAAAAATTAGAAAGTTAACGAATTTTTTAAATGGAAGTCCTCTCACATATGGACCCCAACAATGTTCCTAATATATGCCCCTAGATTAAGTTCTTAATACATGTTACTTAACTAGATTCCTCACACAAGCTCCTCAAAAAGGTCATCTCATGTAGGGAAGTAACTTAAGTTATTGTAGCATATACATGTGTGAGAAATGCATTTAGCAAAAAAAACCCAAGTGAAACAAATAAATTATAAGGATATCTATGATTAGAACAAATTCAATGAACACGTAAGGAAAAAATCAACAAGGGTTCAATTTAATTTATAGACACCACTAGCGTTCGGCCCTAGCATTGAACCGACAAATCGGATCAACACCATTGACATACATGGAATCCATGGATGGATAACCTATGAACCTCTAGAATATTTTCCTCCCTCTAGCTCAAGAATAAAACATATTCACCTAATCATATCCAATACTGGGGTTGGATTTTGTTAAAGATACATTTTTTCACACATGCTGACATGATTATGAAGAGTATCCCAAGTATGAATGTGTATAATATTACCCTTAATGTTCATAGGAACACTCCTAATGTCGCATGCCTTCACCCAGCCTATGCTCTAGAAGAGAAGATATAGGCCCCACATGTGGAACTGAAGGACCATAGACCCCTTTCTGGGGTACCTACACGAGGTACCTATGCCCGGTAACTAAGTTCGAAAAATCCTTCATCTAGGGCCTCATAATTTTCAATAAATATAATCATAGGGTTCATTATTTGGAATAAGGAAAAATTATATGAATCCTACAAGATTTTTCCTTGCATCCTCTTCACCCAGGTCCTCACGATTCTCACTGAAAGCTCTCCAAAACCTAAGAGAATTGAGAATTATGAGTGGGGTCAAAGACACTCTAGGATCTGAAACAAAACTCAATAAAGTGGGGACCCCATTCCCAATAGGTGATAGTTAGTCATGTGACTTCCCCTTTCATAACCACATACCATTACGAGATCCTTCCAAGGGCACTGGTGGAGGCCCTTGGTTCCTATAGCGAGGACATTAACAGGGGTTGTTTCACAGTTGATCCATTTCCCAAGGCACCACTAACTTGCGTAGGCCGACCACCCTATGAAAAGTACTTCAAGATACACTAAGGTCCTATGAGAATCTCCTCTTACTCGCAATCCATGATCTTTGTGCGAAACATTCCATAAAATCTTTTATGAAACCCATGGATGTTATCCCATTAATTTGGATCGCCCATCATTGGTTAAAAAAATAGAATCCTCCATTGAATCCACCATACTTGAAAACCCATTGAAACATACACATCGACATATATCCCATTCAGGTATTCATTCCCTTGGTAAATTATTTCCCATAGTTTTCCAACCTAATTTGAAGGGTCCCTAGTTGAATTCATATATGAATCTCATTAGTCATGGGTAATAAGACCCTATGGGTGAAGTCTATGACCTATATGTCTCAGATACAAGGGATAGTTTCATGTGCTTCTTTTAGTATCTCTAATAATTGGGACCTCCAGCTCCGAGAAAGAATGGATTGGACAACACCTTGTTTTCCATTTGATGGATAGTGATTTATCCTTCTATCATCCCCAAGAACCAGGAGAAGGGATTCTCTCCTATATTATCACATAATCTCCTTTGGTGTACCTCTATATATTTACTACTATGTCCTTCTATGTACCCATGGTCTATATTGAGATGGTCATTCTGATGTGAATATATTGGTTACAATGAAGGGAGGAGATGGGAATTCCATACACCAATATATTTCCATCTCGCATTGGAACCCAACATCATCCACTAGAGGACAAAGAAGGATATGTTGTTTAATTGATCAACCACTTCCATTTATTTTTTATATTAGTTATTAATCAAGTTGGCTTAGATTTTCGTTGTGATCATGAAATCATCATGACCACAATACCATTCCCCTCTTAAATAGGTGTAATCCTCAACCATTAGGGTATCCTCCATAGGTGTAATCCCAAAAAACCCTAAAAATAATTATGTTGGTACATTAATCAAGGACCCAACCATCAGGGAATCGTATTATATCGTTTATGTCCTGAAATAATTCCCCGATAATCGAATGGGAAATATTAAAAAAATCATGGCAATGGGATTACTATTTGGTATACTCCCCTATAGTAGTCATTCTCTACAGAATCCTCTTATATGGTGTAATCCTAAAAATCCTTCTATATTCCTCTAAAAGTAACAAAAACTCTACTATAGGTACCATCAAATCCCCTCCATAAGAGAGGGTCCTCACAACTGAACTATGTGGGTTTTAGTTCCTTAATAAATGGAACACATAAGAAGCCTCCATCAGGTCTAAACACAACACCCCCAATAATCCATTATTCTTTCTAGGACACATTAATTGTACTTTGTTGTTTAACCTTGGAGACCAAGACTCTTCCTACTATCTTGGGATGATTTGGCATAAGTCCCACACTAATATTTTTATAGGAACCTTTTCCATATATGTCTATTTTATAGGATATTAAACTGCCTGGTTCGGTCCTTGTCACGTGCCCTTAAATGCTATGATGCGTCCTATTATGTGGCAATTAACTAATTGTGTTTGGATTCACCACACAAGTATACATAAGAGGCCCCTCTTATGGGTCTGGTCCCATTATAAAAAAACCCCCTTATCTTTGGATGATGATACAATTTAATGTTCCCAATGTGTGGCTCAAAAATGAACTTCATAATAATAATGGAAAAAATAACTAATCAATTCATAAAATTATACCATTGATAGAGATATCATATAAATATATATATATATCTCCATCGATGAAGAGCCTCATATACATAAATATTCTAAATTGAAAACTGGTTAATAAATAATTATTAATTGAATGGTGACCCATGTCATAACTTGGAATTAATTAAAGAATCATAAAGATATCATAAATCTATAAGTGATTCATAATGTAGGAAAAAATTCTGCCCAGAATGGTGTGATGATCCAAACTACCCGTCCAATTAACCAGTGTGTGTTCTTCAGTATTGTTGGCCATGATTCCTAATGATATAATGCCTTTGGTACATAGTTCCATGGGTCACTATAGATTCAAGATCCATTGGGTGATTCATGATCTACAAACAAACACTATTGGAAACCTACTATAGAGGACATGGGTATATCGTTCTATTGTAAATGTTGTTCCACCAACACTAAGAAATTCTATTATTACCCCATTTGACAATCAAGGATGAAACAAAAGGTGACATTATTTAGTGTAAAGACACTTACTTCTGAGTTTTTGGAATTAACTTTTTCATGATAATTTGGGATAGTTTTTAGTGTTCAAAATAAAAAATATGTATTTTGGGGAATGAAATATTTTCTACGTAAGTTATATATTTTAATGTAATTTAGTGGATAAAATAGTATTATAATGGGAATATAATGGGATTATACTATTTTTTTGGTTATTTGATGCAATAATATAACAACAATAGATTACAATAGAATAATTGGTGTTGGGATCATAGTTCAGTTTCCTAACCCACTATTAAGTTACGTCAGTTTAATTATATTTCTTCATTGAATGAATGATCAAAATATATATCTTTGAAAATTGTTTAAGGGAATTGATTTATAAGAATAACAAGAAATGATTTTTTTTTCAACCTTAACATCTCTTATCCGGGTGAATAAACAAAATATTTTATGGGGATTTTCTAAAGTTAATTTCATTCATCTTGTTGCAGTAGACTAAAATGTTTATTTTTTACATATACATCATGAATGAAGTACATTATTAGTGTCCATAACTTTTTCACCACTTTTTTTAAATTTTTACATTTTTTTAGTACCAGATTAATATTGTAACAGTCATAGAGAATAGAAAAATAAGCTTTGGTTCTTATAAAATTATAAAAATTGAGGGGTAATATACCTTTTCTACATTACAAATTATATACCAAAATGTTTAAATTTATGAAAATATTTGGAGTAATAATCTACTAAACAAATTGATTTATTTATTTTAAAATTAAATATATATTTTTTTTCATAGGAGTTAAATTAAATTTATTTAAATAGTAATATGATTCTTGTAATAAAATTTCATTATTCTATACCACCAAAATATATGTAAACTAATAAAAATGTGTAATTTTTTACACAAAAAAATTGAAATTTATATAGTAATTTCAATTCATGGTTTATTTTATATTTAAATTTTAAATGAATTATATTAATAAATATATAAATTATATATATTTTCATTATTTGGGTAGTATCTTGTATTTCAAATTTTACGTCATGTAAGATATTTGATGCATATATTTTAAATTCACAACTCCTGTAATTTATTTCTTATAACCATTATGTTATTCATTTTGTTTATGGAATAAAAGTGCATTGAATTTATTTAAAATCAATGACTTTCAAAGTATAATTAGGATCAAGACAAGAAATATTATTTTATATGTTATTTATTTTAGTTATGCCTACTTGAATGCCTATTTGTTTAACTTGCTTTAAGATAGTTTATTTGAGGGATCCTATTTTTGGCCAGATAATTATATTTTTATTCAGGTGTTATTTTATTATTATTATTTCAATATCATTAGGACGATTATGGAGAGTAATCAATCATTATTAAATTAAAAAATACATGATTGGACCGTCAGAGGTGACTGTTCAATGATAATGAGGAAACATCAGGAGAAATTATTTATATTATTCACTCAGGTAAAGTGATAATAAAACATATTTTTTGAATTTTTTTATATCCATAGGAAAATGTATATTATATATTATATTTTTAATCAATATGAAAAGAAAATAGAGTTAATTTATTTTTTTATATTAATAGAAGATGTATTCTTAAGAATCCCCTTGGTTAAAACAACTATGATTTCTATATATTGATCAATCCCAACATAAATGATATAAAATGATAACATGAGAATTATTTTATTTCCCTAATTTAATTCTCATGCATTAGGATGAGACTTATATTTTTTTTATTGAATATTTGATTCAATATTGATTTTAAGGGAATTTTACTGATTTTGGTAATTATATCTATGAAATAAAGAATTAGTTGATCCCCAAATGATTTTTTAGTAACCCACTATATCTAAAATATGTTATTTTTTTAAAAGTTTCATCGGAATTTAAATCATAAGAGGTGTTTGGGAATGTTTTAACCAATTTTTCATGGTTACCTTCAATGTAAAGATCTAAAACATATATAAATAAATGTCCTTTTTTCATAGATAAGTGTGTAAAGTAATTTTATAATGATAATATAAACTAACCCTACTATGTATATAATAACGAACATAATACTTTTCTAACATTTTCATTGGTATATCAATTCATCATATTTAATATTAATAATATATTTATATTCAATGCATTAAAATTCATTTTTTTTAAATAGTTTTCTTACATATTAAGAACTTATATATGAAACTAATCATTATAAATGATATATGATATATATAATAAAGTTATTTTCATGTTTAAATTCATCAATTTTAAATTAATCTTATGAATAATTTCACTAATTTATCTAAAACAATTGATTTTTAAGGTGAATTTTGAAAAACACTATTTTTTAAAATAAATTATAATTTTATATATTTTAATAAGATACCCTTGAATTGGATATATATATATATATTTATTTATATTTATTATATATGAAATAATTTTATTCATTTTAAATATAATTTTCTATAAAAAAAATTAGGCACAATGTGATTAACATTACAAAACAGAAGAAACATTTTATATATAATAAAAAAAAGTTTTTTGTAATTTAATTCATTTAAACATTATTTTATAAAAATATTGTTCATTGTGATTTTAAAGAAACAAATTTTTTTTATAATAATACAATTTATGTCAATAATGTAAAAAATAATAATAATCATATATAAAAAATAAATTTGTTGATAAACATTAACTTTTTCTATGAAACAACATTTACGCATTACCTTTTGTAAGACAATGATTAATTTATATAAAAACATAAAATTTTATTTTATAGTATTATTTATATATTATATATATTAAATTTAATATTATTAAATAATATCAATATTAATGTTTTAACATAATATTAGTTACTCATGGAGAATTTGGGGTTACAATGGTAATGGTAATTTAGTGTAAACGTGGTTTAACATTGTTAAAAATGATAAAAATATGTGAAAAAACATGTATTTTACTAAACAGATGAGGGTTTATGGACCTTATATCTTTCCCCACATAATTATTTTTTTAATATTTTCAATTGATTAAGGGAATTAAATGATTGATTATTAATGATATTTAATAACCCAGTCTCTTTACGTGTATAAGAGATGTAAAAACCACCCATTTCTATAATAATTACTAATATTCGGGAAATAAAAATGTCATCCCTAGTCTCTCATTAACTGCATACCAATTATATTCCATCCTTTCTCTCAATAAAGACCATTCTAGGGAGCCATAAGAAGTTGTCCAAGGTAGAACATCAATTGGAGAGGTGATACTCCCTAACCATCTTTTTTCTTTTTTTGTCTTCTACACTCCTCTAAACCCAAATATATACAAATGTATGATATAAAACCCAATTCTTATTATTATGTAGTAATATTATAATAATGTAATATCTAATATATACCTTCATAAAATATAATTTAGTAAAAATAAAAATTTCATCATGCATGTGTATGGACTACAAGAACCATGATTGGTGTGTTAACATTTTCGTGACAACCATTAACAGTAGGTAAAAAAATAAATAACATGATATTAATTAGAATATTATATTTAATAAATTATTATTATTTTATTTCATACCCCAACCATTCCATAGAAAATGATTGTTTCGTCTATGTGTACATGCAGACTACCATTTCTACGAAAAGACAAGTTTTATTTTAAATAAACACCTAAGAAGGATGAATGTGAAATGATTTTTTTTGTAAAAAATATATTTTTAAACCAATAATTTTACATAACATTATTATCGTTCATTTTATATGTCATATTAACAATAATATGTCATGTTAACATTATACCCTTAAATAACATAAAAAATACTTTCATAATTATGATCTATATTGGGATAACCCTTGAAACTATAAAATAATTTATCTAATGGAATAATATAGGAAATAATCATCCAAAATTTTTGAGAACATGAATTTATTTTACAATACCATTTACCATGGTTATTAAAATGATTTTTTTGAATAAATGATTCTAGAAACCCCACGTATATGATATAATTAGAAACTATTTTAAAAATAAATTAAAATAATAATATATTGACCAAATAAAATTAAATAAATACGAATAATGTTATTTATTATATATTTATGGAATATAATTTAGTTATTTATGATATTATGTTCTTATACAGATTGAACTCATACATGACGTAAGAGATCTTCAATATAACTGTCCTTACTAGTTAGTTTCACTACCTATTTCTATTTCTCTATTTTTATAATATTATTATCATGAAAATATATTATTTTTTATATATTAACTAATCTATATATCTACTAAAATATAATTTTCATTTCGTTATCTATACATGTTTTAGTTCCCCAGGAAATTTTTACTTTTAGGTAAACCTGATTTAAGGGAACTTTTCTATTTTCAGAATCATGTCAAGAATAACCCCCATAAAATGGTTTTAAATAATTTATATATTCATAAATAAATAATTATTTTATATATAACTATATTTATTTAATACTGTTTTATGGATAAAAATATGTGCATTCCTTATTCAAATAAATCCTTTTGTTACTTCATAATGTTTCACCCAAGTGGTTGATTTTTTATTCATTATTCTCCTAAACCGTTCTTATAAATTATCAATATAAGAACTCTATGTTAAAAAAATTCCTTTTTAATTAATAATTTCAATAAAAAAATTATTTCTCTTATCTTAGGAGATCTATGAGTTTTATTCTTCAGGTATTCCATGAATTTATAAATATGAAGCACACATTCATCTCATGGTTATTTTCATTATTATGATTTTTGTATGGTTTATACTATTTAAATGGAACACATATGTATTATTTTCATTATATTATGGGGTGGAATGGAATTACATGTCCATTGAATTCTTCTCATGAATCATTTTATATAATGAAACGTTATGAAAGATAATTGGTAGTGGAACAAATCCATTATATGACTTTATCAACTCGGTTTAAGAGAATGGGGAGTTAGCCTATCCAACTATGAGACTTTGTCCACTTTGTGGTGATATTTTTAGGTGTAACCCTGAAAATATTTTTATGAATCCATTTATTATGTTTGTTTCACATATTCTATGATTAAATTATAATATAATTTCATTTATTTATCCATATATTCCCTGGTTATTATTATACTATTTATGATGTCCTGATATTCATCCAAACACTAATTATTATAATTATTACCAAGTAAATTCCCTTACTATGCTTTCAAGATAACCATTTTTCTAATGTATTTTACCTGTGGAATCATATGGAATATTGAATAACAATTTATTTCAGGAGAACTATATGGTGTTTTAAATAATGATGATATATTTATGTGTTTAATCTTCTAATGAAACTAGACCTATTTATCCAAATTTTATAATTTTTTCAAAATTATTTATAAAATTTGGAAATAAAATCATGTTTAAGGATTATATCACTATATTTGGAAAAAGATGAAGGAAATTTAATTTTTTTATATTAGGATAAATGATAACTCATGAAACCCCTAGAGTATAATCCTATTTATATAATAATATCCAAAAAACACTGGAACGATTCGAGTAATTTTATTTCCTATAAATTGTATCCATATCAATATTTTGGAATGTGGATTCAACTCTAATATACATTCAACTTGATGTAATCACGAAAAATAGGATTTCTTGAGTGTTGACATGATCATCACATACATTCCTGATCTAGGGGACTAGGATTGAACACGTGGATAGATACTACAAAGGGAAATGACTTCAGAAAATCATAATATCATTAAATTTCATTTTGATGGATTTGAACATTGTTTTATGTAACATTATTAGGTAGGAGAAACTAAAAGGTAAATTAAAAGAAATAAAGTAAATTAAAAAATAATGATTAATGTATCATTTTATTCACATATTATATGAGTTCATCCTTCTATGTTTAATCTTGACCTTTCTCAATTTTACTAATCAATTTTATCTCCTACCAGAATATCCTTTTTTAGAAATTAGTAGCACATATAAGGGTTAATATTAATGAAATGTGCATTTAGAAATTTGATTACATCCTAATTAAAATCATAACATGAGGGGATAAAGAGTTTAAAACCTATTGGTAGTACTGAAAAAACTTACACATGTTATGAATAATAAATTAAATCACTTAAGACAACCTTCAAGGGAGAAAAGTTCATATATGTATGTTATTCATTAGTGGCCTCCAATTCTTAGTTAATCATATTTTCACAAAAAATTTAACAATAAACTAGCACTATTTGGAAGATTTTTCATATCCTTAAATATTATGAGAAAAATATAGTCATTTTGGTTTCTTAATATCATATGAGAGAAGTTGGAAATGGTGGAAACTGCCCAAGTATAGAAACCCCTTGGAAAACATAGAGTATATATTGTGATAATTTGAAGAGGATTTTTTCCATGACCTCCCAACAAGGGTGAACATAAAAATGTATTTTTTCTATAAATATTCTATTTTTTATAGAAACAATATTTAGTAAAAGGTTAATTGGTCAATCTATATGTTTTTTTGATTAGAAATAGTCATAGTAATAGTAACCAAATTAAATGGACTTATCATGAAACCTTTGTTTGTTAGGGTTTATTTTGGGATAACATTTGATATTATATAATTAATATTTTTAATGAATATCATAGTGAATAAACATATAAATTTTTGAGAACATGAACTTATTTCTAAATAATTTTTACCATGTTCATTGTATTAAAATTTGTTAGGATGAAATGATGTAAAAAATCCCCAGTAACTATTCTAAGAAGAAACTATTTTACATATAAATGAATATAATAATATATTTACCATGGAAAACTAAATATATTTGAAAATGATAGGTTTTATATTTTTAATTAATATAATTTAGTTATTTCTGATATTATGTGAACATACATATCGAATTCCCAAATGAGGTAAGGGATCTTCTATATAACTCTCCATAAATTTTGATTGCGTTGTCTCATTATTTTTCTCTACTTTATATAATCTTCATATCATCGAAATGTTGATTCAAAAGTTCTCTTTTTACTTTTATGTCTTGTTTTGGAAATCACAAATGCATATGCTGATGGTACAGACTATGCGGATCATACTGACTATACTAATCGTACTAACTATGCTGATCGTATTGACTATGTAGATCGTTCTAACTATACTGATCATACTGACTATATTGATCGTACTGATTATGATGATCGTACTGACTATGCTGATCGTACTGAATTTGCTGATCGTTCTGACTATGCTAATCATACTGACTATACTGATCGTTCTAACTATGCTTATCGTACTGACTATGCATATCGTACTGAATTTGCTTATCATACTGACTCTGTCAATCGTACTGACTCTGTCGATCAAACTGACTCTATCACTCATACTGACTCTGTCAATTGTACCGACTCTGTCAATCGTACGGACTGTGTCAATCATACTGAATCTGTCAATTGTACCGACTCTGTCAATCGTACAGACTCTTTCAATCATACCGACATTTGTGCATCATACTCACTTAGTATCATATCAATACATTACACTAATTATTACTAATAGTACACATATTTTACTTCTATCACTATCTTGTTTTTATCTTTTATCAACACATGTCAAATGTACTCATGTTTATCATCTTCATATATCAATTTTTTAACCAAACTGATGTCGTGGAGTTAGTTATAAACTAATCAAAATGATGTCATGTTTTCTGTTTCAATATGACCGTTATAATGCTAGGTGTCCAAGTCCCTCTGAGTTTTCTAGATAAATATGACCATTGGAGGAAATATGACCCTTGGAACCTGAGGCCTATAAATAGGAGGACATTTGATGTTGAGAAACACAACAGAGAGACATTGATCATTCTATGCTTCTATCATGTTCTAGAGAGAGAGGATGTGACTTCTCTCCTGCTTCGTGCAAAAACCTTGAAACTAAAAAACGTGAACGACTCATTCTTAGTTTTTTTTATTTCAATAAGTGATTTGTATTTCTTTGTGCAACTAATTAGGTGGTGAAAATTGAGGGCGCCGAGGATAGGTAGACGGTGCTACCGATCATCGTATCAAGGGATTTCAAGTGATTGAAAGATAGAGGTTCTGATTACCTGCATAATTGAGGGCTTTTGGGGATATCAAGATAGACGTACCTATCATCGTATCGAGGGCTTACCAAGGTGGTGGTAAGACAGACCTCCTATCCTATGTTAAAGGATAACCCTTTTATTTGTGATAAAATAATTGTAATACTTTTACATTTCTGATGCTGTTTGTTTTAGAAATGGAATTGTATTGTTTCTTTTCTTCATTTCATATTCATTTGTAATTGTTTCAATTACAATCATACTGTTACATATTGTATCAATTGATTCTATAATCATTATGGTATAATCATTCACTATTGTATTACTCTGATTATTGTATTCATCTTGAATATAATTGCTTTACATTTCTTATAGTATTACATCATATCATACTTTTATATTCAATAAAATTGTGGTTGTTTGTTTTTGTTGTGAATTGTATTAGTTTAAGATCATTTAAACTAATTTCTAAAATGTTTAATCAAAATGTTTTTAAACATACAATTCCCCCCCTCTTATGTTGCTCCATCTATTATAAATATACATCTACATATTTGATCTAAAAATTGGTATTAGAGGAAGGTTTCCACTGATTTGTATTACTAGATATATTTCATTCAAATTTATGATTCGACTATTTACTACACTAACATGTGGAGTGGAAAGATTTTGTTTTATTAGATGGTAGGAAGGAAAATTTGGTCAAATGACAATCTAAATCCAACTAGACCACCATTCCTTGACGAAAATGATTATAAGTACTGGAGAGATGGAATGAAGACATTTTTTATCAATACTGGTGTAGAAAATTTTATTATGCATACTGGAGGCTACAAAATTCGTGACAAAGAAGTCAGTACTTTCACCATCCAAGAGAATCAAGAATATCAACTGAATTACAAGGTATGTAATACTTTGCTATGTTCTATGACCAAGAATATATAAATCCAGATGTCTTCTTGTGAAGCAGCCAAATGTATTTGGAAGAAATTGGAATTTACACATTTTGGTACATCCAAGGTTATAGAAACAAGATGAGCAATGCTTCGAGCAGATTATCATGGATTTATTTTTTCCTTATGGAGAGCCAGTATGTAAAGTTCAACAAATATTTATGACAATTGTCAACAGTTTACAATCGATGGGAGAAAAAGGTTTTGATGATGAAGCTCTTTTTGACAAAATTATTGATATTATGCCGAAATAATAGGAGTCAAAAAGGGCAGCCATTGATGAAAACAGAAAAGATTCTTAGATTACTCTTGATGAACTTTCTGGAACTCGTCTACAGCACGAGATAAGAATGAAGAGATATGTTGATTTCAATAAGAAGAAAAATGTTAATGGAAGTATAGCATTTACTACTACATCTAATGCTAAAACACCTGAAAGGATAACAAGATCCAAAGCTAAGAAATTTATCATGTCATAATCAAGTGATAGTAATCACTCGGATAATGAGTTATCCAATCATTCATGGAGGATGAACAAGACTATGGGAATTAAAGACTTCCAATACAGATTCAAAAAGAAAGATAGGAAGGATAAGAAAGATTTACAGGTAACATGTTATGAATCCAAGAAAGTAGGTCATATAAGACATGATTTTCCTTTACTAAAGGGATAAGACATAAAGAAGAAACATTCTGAAAGAAATAAGAAAATTTATTAAAAGACAAAGCAAAATAATGTCTTGAAGGAAAATGATACTTGTAGTGCAAGTGGAAGGGATTCATCAGATAGTTCTTCAGAATATGAATCCTCGGGACAAAGAAATATTGGACTTATAGCCAGATTACCAACTGATGATCATTGTCTCATGGATAAGGTACACAATGGTGAAGCTATTACAAATTTTTCTTTTAATGCGAATTATACTGATGATACATATTATGAATCTTTATATGAATATTAATCATCAAAATATTATATATTACCTTCATTTGAATAAGTATCTAGGTTTTCTAAATTACTTGAGAATGAAAATTATAAACTCAAGAAAATTCTTGATAAAGTAAATTTTAGAATTTCATTATTAACTAAAGAAGTATCAAATCTATCTAATGATCTTGATATTAAAACTTTTGATTTTGAAAATATTTTAAAACCCCTTGATAAAGTCAATTTTGAAAAGGATAAACTTTATAAGGATCTAGAAAATGTAATTTCTAAGAAAAATGTTTTTGAGCCTTACTCTAGTTCAAAATCAAGCATTTTGGAGGATAAAAACGTAGTTTTTAAACTATAGTCATAAATTTTTTCCTTGAAAAAATGTTTGTCAAACTTTACTCATGGAAAAGAAAACTTTGAAAAAATGTATTCTCAAATTCGACCGTTGAGAAAACATTTTGGTATTGGTTATACTCATTCTGAAATCAATTTTAGTAATCACTATTTTGTTCCACAAAGTACACCTTTTTATACTAAGTGTCAATATGGCGGACACTGAAAAAGAGACTATTCTCTTAATAGAACTCAGTCTTTAGGATTTCCTAAATCTCATCTTGCAAAAAAAATGTGGATTCCAAATATTTCTTTATCTAACCCTTCTAGATCCAAACAAGTTTGGATTATGAAAAACTAATTGTTTGTTTTTCAGGAAAAACAAATTGTTTCCCTTTATGTATTTTAAAAATTTTCTATTGATTTTTTTACTCTTTAGGTTAGTTATATTACATTTATGATTACCATTTTGACTATTGGTTATTGGTTTAATAATTTGTCATCTAGTTTACCTGAGTATCGTATTCAGTTGTTTTCCATCGGCACATCAACCTATGGTAACAACTTTGTTTTCTATCGGCATGTCACCCTATGGTAACAGGATTGTTTTCCATCGGCACATCACCCTATGGTAACAAGTTTGTTTTCCATCCGCACGTCAACCTATGGTAAACCATCCATATAAAGAATTAATAATTTATTAATACAACACATGCCAATTTGACAAACAATAATGGTTTTTTGAAATTAATGAATAAAATTATCATAAAATTATCATTAAATGTATTTTAGAGGAAAATACTCTATTCAGTTTGAAAAAAATTGTCAAACCATTTTCATTGAAAATCACTTTTAAAAATATTATTTAAAAAGATCCTCATAAAATTTCCTAGGATAATTCAATGATATGATGGTTATTTTGGTTTTTAGTTCTTTCCATTTCAAAAAGTGCATTCCGTTTTTTATGGTAAAAAGGACATAAATGTGACTTGTATGAAAAAAGGAATATTCTATAAAAAATAATTTAAAAAAATATGTAAAAATGAGATAAAAAATCCATTTGAAATGGTTAATGAATAATAATGATTTTTTTTAAAAAAATTGTTTTTATATCAAAATAGATATATGATTTCTGAGAGAAATGATGTCAGATTATATTAAAATATTTCAAAATTATTTTAAGAAACAATGAGTGGAAAATGATAATATCAATATAAAAATATCAGGAAAATCCATAGAAAAATAAAATTAATTGGTTTATCAAAAATGATAATATAATTTAATTTAATAGAAATACCATATTAAATAATCTCAAATATAATGAGATTGTGAGATAATTCATAAAAATGATAATAATATTGAAGTAGGAATTAATCAAATAATATATTATTTTTATCAACAATATGTCCACATTATGAATTGTAAAAAATAGTTAGTCAAATTTCATTAAACACATAATAATAGTATATCGATGATAGTGATGATATGAGATAAACCATTAAAAATAATATAAGTTAGGAAATTTTAATATTACTTGGTAACATTGAGCTCAAATCCACATAGATAAAATACATCAAATTTGAATATAAAATAACATGATAATTAATTAATTAATTATATTACATCTCAAAGGGGGTAGTATATACACTATATAAAATTAATTAGGTTCATAACATTACAATATGCCTAAATGAATTGAAATTGACACGCGATGAGCCCGTAAGGGGCGCTGCTGCTAGGGTTTTGCTCCACCGCAACCTCAATCTGCCTCGGTTGGGCTCAGCTATCTTCCTCAACGTTCCCTTGGTGTGACTGTGGCTGCAGTTTCTCTTCTGTAGAGGCGTCGACGGCCTCTTTGACTTGGCCATCATGGCCTTTCTCTTCGGTGTTGGCCTACTCCTGCCTAACATCATCTTTCCGATAGGGCTTCTCCTGACAGAACGAAGCTAGTTCCATGGCTGAGTTATTGTTTTCGCGACATAGGGTTGCAACATCGTCCGTTGTGGGTTCGTTAGGTAGTCAGTTGTGGTCTCCAAGGATTTTTTGGATGGCGGTGACGAGATATAAGATCTGGTTTGTGATGGGGTCATTTTCCAGCATTCTATGGTGTTCGGGTTGCTGATGATTTGGTATCACTTCTTGTTTCTTATTATGTGCCTTCACTTGATTTGGGATGTGTCTCTTTGGTGGGGTTTCTATATTTTTTGGTATATTTCGGTTGTGGGGTAAGGATTTGGTTGGTCGCTTTGGTTGGAATGCTATGCCTTTTGGATCGGGTTCTGCTATGAAATTGTTACTCACGATTGATTCTGGATTTTGGGTTGGCTGATATCTCTGTATTTGACGCTCGTAGTCGATTTCAAATGGTTTGGGTCTTGAAATTCTTGTTTGTTGGGTTGTTCTGCGGGGTGATAGAGGATAGCAGGACCTGGAATTGTTGTGGGATGTTTGGCCTATTGAAATTTGGATCGATGATTGTTCTTTTGAGGTAGGAAAATCAATCGTATGTCCTATCTTGGTGTTTTTTACAATTTGATGAATTCTTGGAAATGGTGGAGTGGCTGGATGAACATGTTGAATCAGTGAAATGGAATTTTAGCATTGTGAAATTTTGGGTATCTGTTGGTTCGAGGTTGTGGGTTGATGCATCTGTTTAACAAGGGGTTACTCCAGATGGGGTTTTGAGCAGCGGTTTTCTTCTGGTTTTTGCATCGGATTTGAATTTTTGAGAGGGTATGGCTTTTCCATCAGTACTAGGCCCGTGAATTCATACACGAGACATCTTGCTGGTAGTGAGGAGTAGGAGGAAGCTTTTTTATCGTCTTTGATGATGGGTTGGGGCTCTTCTGTGATGGTGTGGTTTTTTTATCTTAAAACATTTGTTCCATGGTGATATGTTGTTTATGTCGTGATGTCTGGTTTCTCACTTTTTCCTCAAAAGTGTTTTAACAATAAAAAAAATTAATTTTCTGTCCAATGAAATTGACACAAAATACTATTACTCGTACTTTCCTTTTGGTCATACATTATTTAACCTCTTGTATAATGTTGTTAAATATGTTATTAAATTATATTAGAAAAATATTAATATGTATTATATCTTATTTTCTTATTTTTTAACAAATTTTATTTTTTTCGTTAATAATATTTCATTATCTTCATTGTTTTTGTGTTAATTCCCATGATTTTTACTATATTTCAACAGAGCATTTTTTGTTCCTATTACAAATATCACGATTTAAACATCTATATTATTTATTCCATTGTATAAATATCATATATATTTTATATATATGTATTTATTTTAATCCAAAAAATGTGATAATAGTAAATGAAATACACAATTGATGGATATGGTAGGATGCATGTTCACATGAACCATGTTTTCATTTTTTTTGTAGTGTTGAAAGAATAAAAATTATATCATATATATATATATATATTAGTATACTATAATTATTATTTATTATATATAAATTTTTTTAAATTAAACCCATCTTTAATATATTTTATGTAAATCCTGAATGAATCACATCGCTTCGCGAGGCGGTAGTTCGCCATACACATGAGTGATGTTATTTTATTCCCACAAAATGGATGGAATGATGATATGTGATATGAAATAATTATATCAGAATAATAATATTATAAATTTAAAATTTATCATATATAAATACTATTTCCATCATTATTCTTATTATTGAGATTAGGTAATGGAAAAATGAACGACATCATTCCACGAGGCGATAGTCTGATGTAAAAACAAATAATCATTCTATAACCCATTAGCTAGAAGAATGTGAGTTTTCAGGATATAAAATTAACATAATAAAATATATTTATTTATAATACACTATTATTATTATATAATAATGATATAATAAAAATATATTAGGTGGAAATGAAAATTAAATAAAAACGCTTTTAGAACAAAATTACCACATCTTTTTGTATCCTTTTTAGGTTTGATTAAAACCCATCAAATGATTATTATAAAATCAATATAAGGGTTCTAGTATTTTATGTTGGAAGTGATTTGTGACCTTCTTTATTGAGATAATGTGGTTTTAATGTGTTATGAAAAGGGGATATGTGTTTCCATTTTATAATCGGGTTGATTGGAACTCTAGTAATATTTTGAATGTTTGAATTCCACTCATATTTTTCAGGTAATATGGATATAATAATTCTCAATTATTCATAAAGGAATGTTAACGTTCAAAATATTTCCACCCAATTTTTATTATAATGTTATCTATGTCTTATGGACTCATAAGTTTATATTTTAGTCCATTAGGAAACAAATTTTTCTCTTAATCAGTGTAATTAATATAAAATATTTTCATAATAAAGACTAATAAAACATTATGTTTTCATCATTATATATTATAAATTTTCTTATTTCCAAATATTAAATCCAGTTTTTAAAATTCAATCCACATGAGTGTAAAAAATTAAATTAATATTTTTCATGCAGATGGGTTGATATGGCAGTTTTTAGAGGAAACATTTTAAAAAGATTACTGAGATTTCATATTGAAATTAAAAATAAAAAATAATTCATATGACCTAAATTGGATAATTAAGTTTATAATGGAATTATTTTTACATTAAAAAAATTAAAAATATTATTTTACAATAATAATTATTTATATTAAAAGTCAATTTTTCTATAAAATTCAATATTTTTTTCAGAAGTCATCAAAAAATAAAACATCTCAGAAAAATTCCAATAATTAAGACAAAGATAATTTTTATATTAAACATTAAAAAATAATGTTTATTTTTCAATAAAAAATTTATAAATGTGCCAAAATTTAATTTTGAAACCATTTTTCCATTAAAAAGCCTCACAACTACCTTTATAAAAATATACATTCTTATGCATTAAATTTGGTTTTTTCTTATCATATTTCTATCAAATATATTGTAAGAATATAATTTTTTTGAATGAATACATATTATATAAATTTTATTGTTATCATTCTCTATTATTATAATATTTAATAAATCATGATTGAAAATATTTGGGAATAAAAAGTATTCTTTTATAAAATCATTTCCCTAATATAAATTTTTTTTTCCATTCCAAACCAATTAGAAATCAATAAATTCAACAATATATTTTTATAAGTTCGTTAATCCTATTCATAAAATCAAATTTAATAGCTAAGAGATAAATTTCATTTTAAATAATATTGTTAATAGTATTTGTTAAAACTCAATCTTACGTGTAATGAAAACTGTCGATTAAAGTCATTGCTATGTATAATTCAAGATAACTCAGTGTTGTGTTCATTTAAAGATAAATCATAGATTAAAAATATTAAAAATATTGAATATATTATAAGGTATCTGGATGTTATATTTCTTTATACACATTTTTTAGGTCATGCGTGCTATCAGTTATGGTATTCATATTATAAGTGTTAAGGTGCTACAATGAGAAACATTCCCTCTCTAGAATTCTAGAGGAGAGATAAGAACATTTTTCATTTTTATGAAATGTGAAAGGAATTATCATCTCCTATTTTTATATTGTGTATATTAAAAATACCAAGTAAGGGTTTCCTATCCACCTACATCCTACATGAAATAAATAAATAGGTAATGACACATTATGAGAAAAAATATACATCATAAACATAATTTATATTTTATCAAATACATCTAATATATTATCAATATATTATAATATATACCAAAGTCATTAACTCGGCCCATAATTCCATCTAATAATAAATTTACCTTGAATATTGAAATATTTTTCATTCATATAAAATTATTTTATGTATTCACTGAATATGATGAAAATACCTCAAATAAATCAAGCGAACACAATTATTCTATAATATGGAAAAATGCATTTATTTATATCTTGATTATAAATTAGTTTGTCAAATATTAGACGCTATGGTGGGGACTCCACTTTCCAATTTTTGTATTCCCAATAATAGGACAAACTCTTCAATACATTATTAGGTGTGGCCATCTAGTGCCTTATCAAGATAGTAGTGAATATCATTCACAGACCAAGAGCAGTGTCTATGAACCCATCATCGACACTAGGGAGAAAATTAATATATAGATAGATAAATAAAATTCTATAAACATGAAGTATATTATAAAATCAATATTTCATTCAATATATCATAACGAAGGATTCCAAAATGGTTCATCATACATTCTTTATTATTATTTATTGATATATCTAAAAACACATACCGTAGAATTCATTGAACAATGATTTATGAAGTTATTGCCGTCATAATCAACTAGGTTTGAGATATCATTTCCACAACTCATAAGAGACTAATTATTTCTTCATTATTTAATCAATTTATTGCACAAATGACAAACCCTACACAAGATACTCCAATGTGGATTCAATTTCATGATTATTGCATTACATCATGGTATGTGATTAGTTGGAACACATCTATAACTATATCTTTTCATGTTACAATACAAATGTTTCAATATAGTAACATCCTACGATTCATGAATCATATGGTGTTCCTATTGGTGGACTTATCCTCATGATAACACCAACTAGAGATAACCAAGTGAGATCTTAATGATAAGAAGTATCAACTCTTATGATCCCCCACACATAATAACCACACATCTATTATGTCCAGTTATAATTCTGTATTCATACCATAGGAAATTTGTTTATGATTTTTGTCATACTAAATCGAGGTTCTCATTATAGACAACAAAATTCTATATTCATTTAATATAATAAATAATATAATAAAATTTTCATTTAAATAGTGGAAAAAAATAATCAACACTATAATATTAAATGTACACCATGTATTTATATATGAATACAAGTTTTGGGTAATTGGATTGAACTCCTTATGAGACCCCAAAACCTACAAGATATTACCATATGTGAACTTCATGAGATGAAATATTTATACTTATTAGTATCAAAAACCTAATATTGAGACATCAACTATGTCAATGGAATCTACTATTACAACATTACCAATATCACTAGATCTAAATTTGTATCATTTTAGCCCTCATATGATAAGATCACGATTCCACAGAGTTATATAATTAGACACGGGTCATGCCACATCTCTATTGCATGACTATTTACCTATCTTTTAATTTACCTCTTTATGTATGAATTCTTTAGTGATGATATCTATCTCTATATCCTTCATTTTCAAGGGATAAACATTAAATCATATATAGTACTAATAATATAATTATAATAATGATAAAATATTACTTACTATGTGCGATTCCATGATTTGGAACACATCATTGCAAAATTTTCTCTTCTTATATTTATTGATCAATAGATGAAATGTTCTCAGTTTTTGTATATATGTATACCACTAGATTGAATGATCATGGAGTGGTAATTATCTCATCATAATCATGATATCAAATATTAATGATCTATTAAAATTCTATTTTCCCCTTGTAACTGATATCCCTTCATCTCTATATACCTGGTACGTACCTTTTAAACATTATCTGGTATAATTAGAAAGTTATGACTACTTCCCTTTCAATTCACCTAGATATAATTTATAATTTTCATTCGTATTTTTTATTTTTGAAATATAATTTATTTTACATATTATGACATATGATATTTATCCAACACAAAATTGTATAAAATTCATGTTTCCATATTAATCTCCACCAATGTTCTGTAATTTTCTTGTAGGGGTGATTTATTCCATATAAAATTGGTAAAAATTCTCCCTCGAGTTTTCCAACATGTATTTTTCAATAAAATGTTAGTATGTATACTATTGACATGGAATATGAAATTGTTTATATTGAAAAAACGTTATGTTAAAATTTTTTAGAAATGTTTTTTTATTCGTTGATAACTAAAATTTTTTCATATAAGAATATTGTTATTATCATGGAAAGGGATCCATCTATATCGTATATAGCACATCATAAATAAAATAAAATGAGGAATAATTTTTTTTACTGAACCTTATCCTTTCTCAAAATTAGAAAAAGATATCAGTTTCTAAGTGAAGAATTCCTTTTGTTACTAAAGAGTTTTAAAAAAAATTGTGATATGAGGATTTATATTTTTTTCATGATTTTTTATACAAATCAGGTGAGGATTATCTATCATGATGTTATCAAAAATTATAAAAACTATCATGATAAAATCCTTTGACGAAATGGAATAGAGGATTGATGAAATTCAAAATTTTAGTGAAGAATTCCATTATAATGGGAATACCATCGTAATGGGAATTCCATCATAATGGGAATTTCACCACAATGGGAATTCCCAATTTAAAAGGATTCACTCATACATAGATAGCTAGAAAAAATAAATCATAATGAGACTAAGAGAAAAAAACAATCATATTGATCTGATGAGGAACCATATATCATAATGAGATGAGAAAGAAATAGAAATCATAATGAGCTGGTAAGGAAATACAATTCAAATTCACTAATACAGATATGGAATTAAAAATCATTAAATGTGAAAAATAAATTGTTATCATTGAGAATGGAACATAATTCTAAATGATCGTAGAAAGAAATAGATTCGTAATGAGATGATAAAGAAATCGATTCATAGTGAGCTGATTACGAAGATGAATCAAAATGAAAACATTTAATGTTTTAAGAGTATTTGAATAGGTAAAAAATAAAAATTAATTTTTTGTAATCCTCATAGATATATAATATTTATTAATGAAATCAATTTTTATGTTTATGTATGATATTTTATCAAATGTTTTTGAAATTTGAGGAAGTGGGGAATGTTTTTGAGTTTCACACTTTTTTTTACACCGAAAAACAACTTCTCAGATCATTCGTTAATTATCAATTTTTCACACAAGAGGAAATAGTAGAGCAACATTAAAATCAATTGAGAGTCATTTACGGAAAGAGATCCCATGATGATGATCAAACTGTTGAATTTTTTTTACCAGATTGTGGATGATAATTTTTATAAGATTATATTGAGTCAATCTGAAAAAATAATTCGATCCAAACCCATCGTATTGAGAAAATCAGATCCAACCAAATCGGACTGAGGATTCAGAGTGAGAAATTTTGGTGCAATTCCAACAAAGCCCTTATACTTTTGTTTGGATGATTTTTTAAAGAAAACATTTTACAATAATGGGAGATAGTATAATCATTAATTTCAGGAGATAGAAGGGTTCCAATAGGATTTGTCACTAGTAGTATTTATTTATTTATAATAGTTGATTTTTATAGACCCACTAGTGTGGATATTTCTTTTATGTAGCTTTCCACACTAAAGCTAAACATTTTAAATATAGTACTATTTAATTTAGTTCCTAATTTTTCCGGCATGAGTATTTATTAAATGATGTCAAAGAAATAAATCTTAACAGGTTGTAGGTGTTATGTTTTTGAAAAAATTTAAAATCATAAATAGTAAAAAATTGATTCAACCCCCCCCCTCTTAGTTGTTATTCGAATATTTGGAACATCAATTGGTTTTAGAATAGGTATTACTTGTGGAATAATTATCACGGATAATATTATTTCCTTTAACAATAGTGTAATTTCAAAATTTTATGGAGAAAAATATTAATGATGGAAAAATAGGATGATTTTATATCTCATATCTCTAGTCTTATTTCTTATTGATGGATCTACTATTGGTTTTACCCATATTGTGGGTGATGTAGATATAATGTTTATTGGTAAGAGAAATATATAATTTAATGGACGGATAAAAATTTAATCCTTATGTTCTTATTATATAATTTCTATCAAAAGGTTATGGGTATCAATATATAAAAAATTTTGTGCGGGAAAACTGGAAAGTGTGTTTGATGGGAATACTATAATAAAGGAAATAAAGATATAAATATAGCGTAGTAATTATTAAAATATCATAATGAGTAATGCGGAAACAATTCATTAATACTTGACTATAGTAAATTAAAAAGTTTTCACTATAGAGGATTTGAATATGTGTTTTATGATTCGAAAATTGTGAGTAAAATTATGGGAATAATTCTAAAAAAATAGGATTTAAAAATATAGATTTTAGATGACATGGATGATTTAAATATTGATGAATTTCATAACATTATGGATTATTTGGAAATTTGTAAATATCTAATGATTAAAAACAAGATGAATGATGAAATGGGTTTTCATACTATGAGAATGATGAAAATCGAAGATGTTGAAGAAACTGACCCTAGTGAGTACATAGATAAAGAGGATGATGATTTGAATGAAAAAAAATATTGTCTCTTACATCCGAGATATATCAAAGAAGATGAAGAATGTATATTTGTAAACTTTGTCTCAAATGTTTTGAGTGTGGTGGAAATAGAAACATTGTTATTAAATTCCCTAAGTATAATGTTGGAGAATATTGAAATTATTCTAATGAAAATAATTTATGTAAAAAGTGTTATAAAAATGATAAAGAAGAAATGTAATCTAAAAAATAAATGTAAAAGTTTACTATAAACAAAATAGGTATACTGGTTAAGAGAGATGAGTTAGTCTCAACTGAAAATAATTCTTCTGATGATGATAGTTCAAAAAAATGCATAACATTCATTTTAGTCGTTGAGAAAACCAATGATTCCTCATACAGTGATGAAATCATTGATGAATATTATAGAGAATTTCAAATCTGAAAAGAAAGTGCTTTTTTTATTTAGGGGAAATAATCTCTCAAGAATGAAATAATAACAATAAAGAAATATTTTTAAGATAGTGTTGACAGAAGATAGTATTTCATTTAATAGGATGATGAATACATTTAAAATATCGTATGTCATAAAATAAGAATCGATGAACATGGAAAGATAATTAAATATTTAAGTAATAATATAGAAGAAAATGAAGAAGAAGATAACATGTTTCTATCAAAACTACTTATGTACAACAATTAACTTAAAGAATGTGAATAAAATCATAAAAAATTATTTAGAAATAAAATCTAAGATTTTTAATGTTACTCAGAAGGCTCAATATGAGGATTGGGTGAAATAATATTTTATAATAAATAATATTTCATTTTAATTTTTTAACATATTAGGTTTCAGAAAATATATTCGGAATGCATAGGTGGAGAAAAAATGTGAGAAACCTATCAAATTTAAAATATAGTAAACCTCAGTAAAACGGATATATGGTCCATGTTCGGAGTATGTTAATGTTGAAATATGTTAAAAAGTTCAACAAGTAATCTTAAAAGAAATAACATTCTTGAATATAAAATAAATATTTGGTGGATATTTCTAGTGATGTGAAATATATGGGAATATATTTTATAATATTTGACACATCATATCTCACCCTGAAAGAAGGTTTTAGGGAAGAAGAAGAAATAGTCAAATTATTATTAGTAATATTCCTAACATATAAAATTTTGAAAATTTGAATCCCTAATATGATAAAAACATTCCAAAAAAAAGTCAATTTGATTTCCTTGAAGATGTTTGTGGAAGATTTGATCAGGATATTCATTATGCCGAAAGATATATGACACTCTTTTCAGAAAGGAAAGATAACTATGAAATTTTATAAAAGAATTTATATTCAATCTACCAGTCCTCTTCAGCTTATTCATTCCAATTAATGTGGGTTGATGATATATCCATAAACAAAAGGATTTTTATATATTATCACTTTTATTAATGACCTCACTTAGATGAAACACACAATTTTATGAATCACATGTCAAAAGCCATTGAAATGCTCACAATCATTAGAAATTATGTTTATAATGAAACAATGGATTCCATTAACAAGTTGAGAAAATATTATGGTACCAAATTCACAAACAATACAATTGAATCTTATCTGAGAAATAATGGCATCAAACATCAATATAGTTTACTCTATACTCCAAAATAAAAATGAGTATCATAAAGAAGGAATATATGACTGGTGGAAATGGTAAAAAGTACATTATAAGAATAAAAAATTTAAACAACTATTAAAGAGAATCGATTAATATTGTTCTATATGTTTAAGATAGATGCTTGTTAAGACTAAAAACTATAATTACTCAATATAAAATTTGGTATAACAAGAAAAACTTCATTGAAATACAGAAAACACTGTCTAATTCCATGTTTCCAAAAAATAAAATGTCGGTATTTTGGAATATTTAATGAGAATGATGAAGAAGAAAATTTTATGGGTTAGTCAATAAATGGTAGAAGTTAAAAATGATAGAAAAAAAATCTTTTACAAAAGTTAGTAGACACCTATGAAATGAAGGTAATTGAAAAAAATATATCATAAATTTTTTTAATGGGAATGCTAAGGAGGATAAACTATAGAATTGTAATAATAGTGAATGTAGTTCATAACATCATTATGATGATCAAGAAGAATCACGTGGTGATGAAATTTTAACTAGCAATGAAACTATGAAATTTCCAACCTTACAAAAACATATCGAATCCAAAAATATTATGGGAAATTCGAATCATCTAGTGCAGACAAGAATAAATTTGAGATTAGATTATCATATTTTACATATCTCGTATGTAGAACTAGAATCAGTTTTACAATCAATTAAAGAATCATATTGGGTGGTAGTTTTGGATGAATATTGGGATCATATTGAGAAGAATGAAACATGTTTACTTGTTTCCTGGGAAACAAATAAAAATATTATCGGAAACAAATGGGTTTTTAGAAATATTTTTAATGAACATGGATATGTTTTATGAAATAATGTCAGGATGTTTGTAATGTATATTAATATGTGGAATGTGTGGATTTTGATGAAACGTTTTCCCTAGTTTCAAGATTAGAATCTATTGAATATTTCATTCAATTACCAAATATCGAAATTACAATGATTATCAGATGGATGTAAATTCATATTTATTAAATGGAGAGATGAGGGTTGAAGTTAAAAATGAAAAACATTATGGGTTTCTACATGATGTGGATGAAAACAAATATTTTAAATTACATAAATTGTATTCTGGTGTGAAATGAGCTCTACATGCTTGGTATTCTAATCTCTTAAATTTTTTGAGAATGTTGAACTTTTCTGAAGGAAAAATTTATAGAAAAATATATGTGAGTGATGTTTATTCTAGAAATATAAGGGACATTGTCTATGTGGATAATATAATTTTAGATTGGTATGATGAAATTTTTTTGGAGAATTTTTAATTGAAATAGTAAATAATTTTAAAATATCAATGTTAGGAGAATAAACATTCTTCATGGATTACAAGATTAATAAAAAATAAAATTTTTATATATAAAAATGTATGTCAAGAAATTTTTAAGAAATTTGGAGTGGTTGAATCCAAATATGTTTTTACTCTTATTTTAGTGGGGATGACGGTGAGTAAAGATGATTTTAGAAGAAGTGTGGATCAAATAGTATTTCAAAAGCAAATTGGAAGTCATTTTCACATCAGACCCTCATGACCTAGTGTTGTCTATTTTGTGACATTGTGTGTCGGGTATCAAAATAATCCTAAAAAATGAAATATGTTGGAGACATAGTGTATTCTGAGATCTGTCAAAGTAACAACATTGAAAGGGTTTTCATACAAATAAAATAGTGAGATGTGGTTTCATGGTTATACTAAGGTAGATTAGGCAGTAGATTGTAATGACAGAAAATGAACCTCATAAGTCACATTGTTTTTGGGTGAATGTTGTGTGAGTTATTATATTAAGAAACATTGTTCCATAATTATGAGTACATTTGAATCCAAATATCTTGCATCTACTAAATATTATACAGAAATGTGGTGGATGAAAGTTCAACTATATGATTTGAATTTAAATGTTTCAAAATAACTGAATATCATATATAATAATTAGAGTGAAATTGAACTTTCTAATAATCATTTCCATTATTAATGATCAAAACATAATTACATAATTTTTCACATTTTAAAACTGAATGTTACCACAACAGATATTTTTCTGGAATAAATTTCAACAAAATAACATATTGCTAATATCATTATAGAAGAAATTCTGAAATAATGGTTTGTGGAATTGAGGTTGAGACGTCTTGTTCATCCTCCACCTATGTCATAATAAAACTCATAATAATCCCCCTATGATTTCAATTATATTGACAAAGGGGGAGAGAAAATAAAAAACATTTTACTTGTACGAAGTTTTTTCTTATCATTGTTAAAATAATTTGATGTTGTGGTTATCATAAAATGGGACAGAATAAGAAATGTGAGAGAAAAAGAAAATGTATGGGGAGTTATATTTACACGGCCATAAAATATTCATGTCACCGAAGGATGGAATTCCTTAAAAAACAATACTTTTACCACTATTGTGGGTCTAAGACACTTTTTGTTGAGAATTGATATGTTCTGATAAAAGTAGAAAAATATAAGGGGTTTACAAATATTTGGTTGTGAAAAAAATCCGAGAATGAGAAAATTTGTTAATAGGGGTTTTCAACAAATCGAATTTGGTATATTGAAGAACCTTTGTCGTAAAATTATTTTAAAAGGGTTTTTTTAAACAAACCTTTTTGAGAATTATTTTTTATCCTATAATATGATTTATATTCTTGGTATTTAGATACTCAGATATTGAATAATCAGAGGAATAAATTGTGGTTTTATCTATGTTTTCCTTTATTATAATTAGAAAAAGGAAATAGGTAATAATTAAAGAATTCATTTTACTGGGGAAGAGTTTAGAACAAAAATTGTGAAGTGGAGAGTTATAAATCATTCAAACATTATAAACCATATCTAATGATTATTTTTAGATCACGAATATCTCACAAATCAAGAAAACATTCATGATATAATACTTTAATGAAATGGTGTAGAAGTTTAACAAAATTCAAAACAATAATGTGGAGAATTTTATTGTAATGGGAATTCTATCATAATGGGAATTCAATCATCATTAGAATTCCATATTTATGAGAATTTCATTGTTTTATGGATTCCCTCATATTGGGTTGAATATAAAACAACAATAGTAATGTGATTAAGTGGAAACATAAATTGGAATGAGGTGAAGAGTAAATAGAAATTGTAATGAGATTAGGAAATAAAAATTGTCGTGAGATGAGAAGGAAATTAAATTTTTAATTACTGGTAAGGATAAAAAATTCACAATCATTGGGAAGAGAATATAATTTGTCATCACTAAGAGGGAAAAAAGATATGAAATTAGTTCAAAAGGAAACAAATTTGTAAATGGAAAATAAGGAAATAGATTCAAATGATCTTATTATGAATACGACTCAAAAATAAAAATTCCAAAAGTTCAATAGTGATTTGAAGAGTTAAAACATGAAACTCAATTATTCATAAATCAGTGAGAAATATAACAAGTATTGAAGAAGTTGATGTTGAAGTTTAAATGTGAGAGATTTTCAGAGTTTTTCAATTTTTTGGATTCAAGGAATGATTTCTAGTTTCTCAATTTTTTTCTGTTTCCAATATAAATATATTCTCAAATTAATTATTCACAATCAATTTTTCAGAAAATAAGAGAAGGATGAGCACTGAAAAAATGATGTTAAAGACATTTCTTGATAGTTATCCCATGAGGAGGATCATGTAGTTAAATGTTTGTTTACCAGATTGAGAAAGATTGTATTGATTCAATCGAACTGAGAAAGATCATATTGAGAATCGGACCAGATTTTGAGTTTTTAAGATTGATAATGAGTTAATAAAATTGAGATCATATTGAGAAAATCATATCAAAACTCATCAGATTGAGAATATCAGATCCATCCAAATCGGACTGATTATTTGGACTGAGAAACTACTGAATAGTTTCAACAATGTCTTTATTATTAATTTTTAGTAATTCATTTTATAATAAAACATTATAAACTAACATGAGTCCGTATAATATTACCTATAAAGAGATAGAACGTTTCTAATGAGATTTAGAAGATTTTTTATTAACTTTATAATAATAGGGTATTTATATAGAACCACGAGAGTGGATTTCTATAATAATAGTCAGAATTTGGACTGAAGACTAACCTTTTATATATTTTGCGCTTTAATTTAATTCATAATTTTTCAATCATGAGTATTTTCTAAAACATGATATGTAAATAAATATTAATAGGGTTTAGGGGTTCTGTTTCTAAATGTTTTGAAACTCATAAAAAGATAATGACTGATTCACCCCCCCCCCCTCTTTGTTGTCATTCAATCTTTTGGACGAACCTATATACCTCAACAGATGGCATTCATGAGAACATATGTTTATATTTAATTTATACTTCCGAGAGATACAATAATTATAGTTTTAACCAACTGTAATACAAATTACTATTTTCTATATGTTACCAAAAATAATTTAATTAGAATACCATTTTTCTCCCACTATACTATTGTAGACACATGGAATCAATACATTCCAAATGAATATTCTATTACTTTGTTACAGAAATCAATCCAAATTTGTATTTTACTAACTACCACATCTTATAATTATTATATGGTGTAACCGTTTTTTAGGGTTGTGTCATATAGTATCCTTCAATGATTGTTCTTTTTTCTAACCAATGATAACTAAACGGATCATAGAACATATATATGATACGTAAAAATATTAAGAATTTATGAATAAAGACCTAGTATTAACAATCAATCCAATATGGATCCATGTTGGCACTATCCATGTAATATCTCATGGGAATACCAACCTAAATATTTATAATATTAATCTCTTAAACATTTATAATATTGCATAAACCGCACTAAACCTTCATATTCCTTGAACGACTAGAAATTGAGTCTTATGAAGTGTACTTACCACTAGCTTAACTGTGAAATAGTTCATGCTCCATAGCTGAAAAAATTATATATTATTTTTAACATTTCATTATACATAAAGGTTTCATTGTCCAAAACTATGTACATAATTTTACTAATAATAACTACGGTCATTTGACTATATATTTTCAAAAAATAAATGGGGTATATCTATGAGGACTACATTGTTTTCCATGAAAAAATCATATCTTTCCAACCTTAGTTATATAATTCTTACAATTATATTCATCAGTTATTTCTAAATATTCATATATGATCGAATAATTTATTGAGTATTAGACACCAAAATAAACATTTATTCCACTATGGGAATAATGTCTTGTTGTTTCCAAAGGAAACAAGAGATATATTTTCTAGTTGTAATTAATAAAACGTCAATTAGAATAATTTAACATGGACATTAGAACTTATGTAATTATAATAACTAACATTGGAACCACTATTTCTCTGCTACTTGGAGAGCACACCTAACATATTTGAACTTTTCACTACATACATGGCTAATGTATTCTCATAATCATTTCTGATTGGAATACATAATTTTATAACCAATTGGTAAAAAAGAACCATTACTTAAAATTGATGAGCATACCTGATGAAGAATCCACTACATAGTTATGAAAATTAGTTCCTTACTTTTAACACCCCCATTGATTTATTTAATAATATTTGAAGTAAATAACCAAATTTTAATACATATTTTCATTGAAGGAATGTTAGTGTTTTCCCTAGACTTCACACTGGTCATTTTCCATTTTCCATGTCTCTAAACATCATCTCTGTTCGAGAAAAAAAACATTCTTTCATTAAATTCATAATTTCATGGAGAATTATTACCTAAATGGTAATGTATCATTTTTCTCTATAATTTTTGTTTTCTAATATTAAATTAAACTATAGTTGTGTAATTAAAAGGATATGATAAAGGGGTGAATTGAATTATCATGATCTATTATTTAATTAACTCATATCACGTGTATTGATCACCAATTTATATCTTGCTTAACATTCCCATTGCAAGAATCTTGAAGATGAGCCAATATGTAAATCATATATATCATGATGTTGTAATGACAACTCACATCATACATTGATGATAACATTGTGACATAACAATCATATGTGTCATAAAAGAGTATCATATATGACTTTTCTCTCCATCATTTCCTAAGTTGGATCAACAGATATTGGGTATTCCAACTCCATTAAAATTTGATGTCATAATACATTTCAAAAGTTCTTGTATTACACTTTTGGAAAGCATCCCAATTGGTACATTTTAATTTTCCAAACGATATACCAGTGTACATTTGGTATTTTATTCCATTTTCATAAAAAACATGATATTTAAGGATAGTACTTTTATATTGATTAGAGATTTAAACGTTACAGATTAATTTAATTTATTTATTTAATTTTGGAAACTATTATATCAAACATAAGAAACTTTCCATAATCGAATTGAAATAAGTTATCTCTTTACTATTATGGTAGAATTTTTTATTTAAACCACTCAACATAGTCTATGATATATTCATAATCAACTACTATGATATTTTGAGGTAGGATCTTGTCTGGATAAAAACATTAAGCAATGACCCCTTGATCAGTTGTGTGTTTCCTTTTCATTGAAAATTAATAAAAAATTACCAACTTAATTCATGCTTATAATGATGAAAAAATATAGCTATGGAGATATGTTTTATTTCATTTTTAGTTAATTCAACACAAAAATGCCATAATAACTCTCCAAAAGTAGGAGCCGCTTTCAATAATGGCTGAAGAGAACCCCAAACCCCAGGTTGTTTTTTGAAATTATAACAATAAAATGTGTTTGCAATGTAATATTTACTAATTGTTTTTATATCTCTAAATGAATTTAAAAAAATTATATTAAATATGGTCATACTATGTTTTTGTTTTCACAAATGAACATTCATTAATAGAATACATTCATTTTTTTCTTTGACAATTTTTTTTATTATTTTATGTGTTTCTCGCTATGATGAAAATTCATAATATAATAAAAACTGCATAATGGAAATTCAATTACCCTACTGGTCTTGATCATTTAATATTAGTTGATCTATTTTAACATAATGGAACAACTATTAACAAGAGGTATCACACCTGATTTGGATCTTTACTCATGGTTTATCTCATCCCCAATCTATTGTTTTCACATACCTTTTATATTTTTCATTTACTTGACATGATCCACAACATACAACGCCATCACTAAATAAAAAATGTATTGCCATGCTGGTGGGGGTGTTTCGGGAAGAGAAATGTGGATGCAGAAGAATAATAATGGAATTGTAGTCATTTATACATATATAAGTGAAGAATATGATGCAAAAATCATCTATAAAGTAATAATTAATATAGAAATCACACATACCTCTAAAAAATTTTAAATAACAATTGAACAGAATGGTCATTGCTTAAGGATAGTTTACATGAAACTGAAAAAAATAAAAAAAATATAATACATTTATTTAAATGATTATTTAAATGAATTAAATAAATAATTTAAATTCAAATAAATTCTTGGTCATACCCATAATTAATATAATTTGTTATTTAAAAAAATAAATTAATTATTTAATTTCATTTAAAAATATTAAATTTTTATAAAAATAAACATTTATTATTTTAATCACAAAAATAAATAATTAATATATTCTTTATAATAAAATTTCTTGTCTCCAAACACCCCATGTTCGGACAACGTAGTTCGAGAAGACCCAAGGTATGCATGTTCAAGGCTGCCAACACCCTGTGCAGGGCTAATATATGCAAGGAAACCCCATATTATCAATTTACAAGTCTGGAAGACCCAACCAAGATCATCTCTATAGTGACCAAGGTTTATTATATATGGATGCTATATCTTTTTAGATGATTATTCAATATAATATTCAAACACATGACTAATGATTGTAATTGTTTAGTGCCTTTGGAATCATTAAAACATAATCTTCTAAAATGGTGAAATATATTCAACATATCCCAAAAAATAAAAACCATTTAGTAATATTTACTAGAATATAATACATAAAACCTTTATTTATAACTGAGGAAAATGTAACATATAAATGTGTGAGGTCAAATACATATTAAGAGAAAACAAGGAATATACGTAATCATGACATAATAATAAGAGTATGAGAACATGGGATTAACATTGGATAACCACACCATGCATACCAAGATCATAAACATGGATCATGGATTAATTATTGGAATACCCTAAAAGATGACTCATAAGTAAATAATTGATGATGATCCATGAGATCATAAAATTGGAATATAACATAGAATTTTTGGTATACACATATGTTTAGAAAAGCAATTCAATTTTAGTAAAGGCTCACTACCAGGACCATCATAGTGGACAAAGTCCTTTACTAAACTGGTTTCACTCTAAATTTTAGTCCTATATTAATCAATTACGTTCACATCCAATTCTATCCCTATATTACTAAACTGAGTTTACATCTCGTTCCAACCCTATAGTACTGATTCTAGTTCACTTTTTATTATATTCATTTATATATAATGAGATAAAAATATTTTACCAATTCATTGGAGGTAGATATAGGTCCCACTAATGACAAAATGAAATAATGATTTTCTTTTCCAAATGATAAAAAAACATTCATCATATCATTACACTTGAAATAAAATGCGTATTATAAATATTTCATCCTATCATAACATATACAAAAGTGGTAGTATTTAGAATCATTTCATTAAAAATTAACCCCGGAAATGTAGTGGGCTTCATAGTTATTTTATCATGATATAACCCACGGATGTGAAATAGTTTAAATAAAAAAACACTTCATAACAATAAAAAATTTAAAGAATGAATAAGAATATTTTCATTGTATTATTTTCTAAGCAAGGCATAAACTATTTCAAATAATTTCATCTTAGATAAAGACTGATTTTTAAAGATCACATAGAACATTTCCTAAGGATAATAAGATTTCTTTAAATATAACATTTTTAAATATGTAATTTTTTAAAAAAAATTATTGTAATAAACAATTATAACCAGTATATAATGATTTAAAATGTATTTAAAACATTTGATTAATGAAATTTCATTTTATCTATGAATAAGGATTTTTAAAATAAATATCATTTTGAAATCCTTTTCCTTGAAAATAACATTGAAAAGTAATTTAATATATTTTTTAAAAGAAAATATATATGATTTGCTTTAATTTTTAAATGATCTTAAATGATAATTTATAAATATTCTCAAAATATTTTTTAGAAAACATTTTTTTGGAAGAAAACATATTTCCAACTATTAAGATCCTAGAACACCATGAGATGGGAGGGGTGAATTATAGTGTCAAGTATTTATCTAATATAGATATATACTTTCCTCACATTAGAAAAAAACTTTTAATACTTGATAATATATTCATACAATTATCAAACACCCATTTTCAAAAATAGAAACTCAACACGTCAATTTCTACTTGGTTACACACTAATGGATTGCCAAATTAGAATAAAATAATAGTTTTTTGGTCATAAAGGAATCCAATAAGCATAAAAAGATATTTTTGATTACTAATGATCAAACAAGTTAACATAATACTAGGACCATTCCATTTATATGAATTATAGGGATAACACACTACCTCCCTCAGATCACCTCCCTCGACTCCCCCTTTCGCACAACCATATGAAACAACATACTTAGTTTATAGAATTAAAGGTCTACTCAAAAGATTAGGAAAATAATTATTTTTACATATTTGGTATGAGAGTCTTATAAAACCATCAAGAAAATTTATTCACTTTTATTAAATGATCAATCAATCCAGATGTTAAAATCCTTCATGTTTGGAAACTCTTACACTTACGAACAACTTTTTAATTTGTTTGAAACTCTTTCACTTTATCACAACTCTTCCACTTCCATAAAACTTTTCCACATTTTCAAAAATCATTCACTTGAGAATAATTTCTTTCAATTTCTTTCAAAACGAATTTTCATAAACAGTAAAAGTTATATTATTTTAACAGCTCTATTAAGCACAACTCTACTACATGTAACTCTACTAAACACTACTCATTCACAAAGAATAGGTTCAAGAACTTTTTTGAGAGTGTTGTGTTGGATACTATAGGTATTAACCTATTGAAAAAGACTGATATTCCACCAAATTACACTATTATGTGATACCCACATCATGTACAACATCATAAATTGATAAACATTAATATTTTGGCATCACCTTTTACACAAAACTCTATCTGTATTCATGGGTGTTTGAAACTCAAATATTTGCATAATTTTATGACTATTGAGAAACAATTGACTTATCATAAATTAATTTTATGGTATCAAATATCCCTATTTGAGAAAATATATTTGTCTCCTTTACATTTTTCAAGCAGTTATTTTATTATCATGAAAACAATTCCTTTTAAAAAAACAGTCTCCATCAATCATATAATGGACCAGATAATTTGGTAAACAATAAAAAACTATGACTTCAACAATACTTAATCCATATAAACTATAATATCTCATGTAATTATACCTCCTTGATCAATCTAATGATTATTGATAATAACCCAAAATCCCATCTGTTTCCAGGTATGAAAGCCCATTGGTTCTTAAAATCTCTCCCTTTGGGTTTGTTGGCAATTAGTAGATAAATTCAAATAGCCTAAAAAATCTTGATATTTTAAAATAAATCAAAAATTCTCCATGTACATATGATAAATTATATGTATATAGAACAATACATATATAGAGAATCTCGTTCTTTGATAAACCTCATGTTTTAAAAACCTCTATTACATTGAATTTCTCAATTCATGATTTAACATCTACACTTTTTATAAACCTTTTTCCCTCCTAGAATAAATTCTATTCAATTTTTATCATGAATTTCACTATGAAAAACATTCCATTAACAAGGAAACAAATTGCCTTCTACTACACATAAAACAAACTTGGCATATGTTCAATTCAACACCGTGTTTCTACAAAATAACATTTTTTTATAATTATTTTAATGAGATATTTATAAACTAGAGATTAAAATTAATAATTTTAATAGTAATAAATACTATTACTATAATTTTAATAATGGTTTTATTTAAATAGATCATATTGATAATGAAATATATAATTTTTTAAAGGAAATTAAATGGTTAAAAATAATATTTTTTGAAACTAACTTTTTTTCACGAAATTTGGGGAAAGCATAAAATGTAATTTTGGTATTAATTATAAATATAATTTTTTAAAATAAACAACATTATTTATTTTTTATTGTCAAAATTTTATTTTCTTTAATTTCCATGGATGTTTTTTGGGAACAAAATTTTGGGATAAATAGTGAAATTTTTTGAATCTTTATTCAAAACTTTTGTTTCATATACATTATTTTTTGTGTCAATTTTTTTTATTTTTGTTTTAATTGTAATTAAATAAAGAATTTTTCAATTAATAAAATGTATATTTGTAGAATAAATTTATCATTTTAATTGAATTTAAAATTATAGCAAACATTTGAACATTTTTACTTAAAATACACTTAATGTCGTCCAGTATGTGAGATTAATTTTAAATTACATTCTAACAATTCTATTATTATGATAAGGAAAATAGGTTTCAATATTAGAATCAAAATAATTTATAATTTACAAAAAATTAAAATTATTTTTCACAAGAAATATTTGTGATAATGACTAAAAATAATTATAGCAATTAAGAGAAAAATTTTCATAAAAAAGAACTAAAATTGAATATTATGACCTAAAAACACCTTGAATCGTGTAAAAAGCCATTGGATGTTCATTTTTACACCTTATCCTTATTTTTATTTAATTTTTTCTATTATTTAATCCAAATTAATTGGTAATGACGTGGGTGTAATTCCCTTTTCCAAAAAAATTGATGAGTGCCACTCCTCCACCACTATAAACGGCCTCCTCTCAAACCCACTACTTCACACCTATAAATACATTTTTATCAACATATATCTACCCAAATATCTACCCAAAATCTCTACCATAATAATATAATCCCTACATTAGGAAATAATCATTCCAAGGTAGCCCTTTGTTGCATACTAGGTGGAGTTTTCCAAAGAAGATGTAACATCCTTCTCAAGCTCCATTCATTTATTTTCTTCTCCACCACGTCAATAATTTTTATTCCATGATCACATAATAGCCTCACTATAAATAATAATAAAATAATTTTTTTTGTTAATTGTTTTACCATCACTTATATACACTTCCAACTATTGGGTTACAAACTTATCGTTCTTGTGTACGATGATCTGTCACCTCACAAAATAATGTTTTTTGTTCTAAATTTACCACTTAATATAGTTGGAAATTATGATTGGAACTATATTATTATATGAAAAGTACGATTAATTTATAATTGTTAGTTTATTATATAATTATAATCTTCATGGATTCAATTTTTTGTAAATATGAAAACATCATCCTTGGAAATGTTGACTACTAACTCTGTAAGGTGATGTGATTCATTCAAACCTCACGTGGAATGTATTATAGATGATTTTAGTAAACATATATGAAATACACAACATAATAAATCCATTTTAATAATAATATATACATATAAAAATATATTTTGTTTACATTCATTTTTTAATATGCCGTGAAAATGAAATCAGTATTCATGCGTACATACGACCCACCATCTTAATGAACAGTGTATTCCATTTCACATATATATATATATATATATATCATTTTTATATTGTTATAAATATTTATATTATTAATATATAATAAATATAAGATTGTTTTTATTCTAGAAATAAGTAAATGTTTTTTACTTAAGGAGATCAAGAATGACAAGTAAAAACGTTAAATGTACATAAATAGGTAATGACCAGAACCATTACATTAAAATAGAATTGTTAGTAAATAGTTAATGTAGTTTCATAATTTAATATTATAATAAAATATATATTATAATATGGTTCTATAAAATACTTATAATAAACTTATATTTAATATACGTGAGTTTTTTATGAGTATGATGAGATCTGAGACCCAATGTATGGGAATTTTATCACACCTCTTATTTCCTTGAGATACATGCCTTTTACCCCACTCATTTTATTTGTGTGTATATATAAAACCAATTAATGTATTATATAAATATTATACTTAAATGTTTTTTTATTTTTATATCCATTTTGTTATATTTATTTCTTGGGGTTTTTGTTTCAAAAGTTAACAAATCGGTAAGATAATTTGGTCTCAATTTTAAATCTTTGAGACACATGTTTTTCTATGAAACTAAATTATTTTTTGAAGTGTATTTGACATATTATATCATGAAAATCCATATTTTCATGATTTTTAACCTTTATTTAATTTCATTTTTATGTGTAAGGTATAATCCAATGTTACCTTGTGGTAAGAGTTTGTTGAAACAATATCATCATTTATTAGGATTGATTATGATTATGCTTTCCATAATGAATTGTTTTGATCCACCTATAAGTAAGGAGTTTTTTCTCCAATGTTTATTCAAGATATTTCAATGTACTATAACCATTTTTCCACTATAGGTTTTTTAAAATTATTATTGTTCTCAATACATCCATTATATTTTTTCATACATATTTTCAAATAAAATTGATTTAAAATATGATTTATGATTTGAAAAAAGAATTTTCCAATGAAGAAAATATATCTTCCAAAAGTTATGTATATAAAATATATTTAATAATTTTTTCTCATCTATAATGACATCTGTTGGTCTTACATATTCCCTTTTGGATAAATTATTTAACTATTCCATTCATATTAATTATTTGAATGGTTTATGTTTTGATGGAAATATGGGTATGAAACATGTTTCTCTTTTATATAATATATGATTTAGAAACATGGTTTTTTTCAGGAATTATTCATTTGATGAAATGATTATGAAACATTTATATTTTTTAAAATTTATGATATTATTATAGGTTTATTATACCCATTTCATTTCATAGGTTATGATATGATTTTTATGATATTCTGGAACATACATGTATGATTTCATTTTGAGATGGTTGTGACCAATATCTCCCTATAAAAAATTAGGTAAATATTTATATCTCATGACATAGACAATCATGAACTTGGGAGTGAACCATGACTAATATGATGTCTGTGGGTGTGAACCATGACAACCAAGATAATATACGGAGTGAACTCGTACAACAAATATGACCATGGGAGTATACCTTGACTACCATGATGGTATGGGGATTAAAACCATACTACTAATACAGCCATATATGTGATGACATGGAAACTATGGAAATAATTTTATATGATTATGTGTTTTCTAAAATTCCCTATCGTATGTCTATGTCATGATTTCATGGATTATGTTATTTATATCATTATGGTTAATGACTTATGATCATTTATTATTTAGTAGATGATTTATATTTATGGTTCTTTATATAAAAGGTAAAATATTATCTTTTTAGTATGTTATAATCATACCCTTATGCTGAATAATATGGTTAGATATCTACCGTGTTTACTGTTCCTAACAATAAGATATCACCCCTTTTTATGTTTTTATTCCCCCAGGTTTTTGAGGGTATCTATTCTGTTTCGGGTGTCTAAGAAGGGTTCTAGTCAAGAAGAACATAGGGGAGATAATGTATCTCATTTTAGTAACTGTTTTTATGTTTCCATGTTTCCAACGGAAATAGACAAATACAGTCTTTTGGTGCCTATCTTTATAATTTATTAAGTATTCCAAAAATGTTATGTAATGATAATGTATAGAAAATGAGGATCACTATAAATAGTATTAGAGAAAAACATTAGTAATCCTTTGGAGACTAGTATGAGAAAACCATAGTGAGACCCTTAAAGAAATATCTAATGATAGGGACATGTATAGGAAAATATCATAGAATATTGGTAAACAATAGATTTAATGATTTCCTAGAAATACATATCTTTATAGATACTAATTTTGAATGTTGATCTAGCAGTGGTGTACATAGGTTTAATAACTCTGACATGGTGTGTTGGGCATATTTTGTTGTAACATGGTAAATAAAAATAGACATTGTCTCACACCACGTTTGAAAATATCATAGGATATGGTTGGGGAATTTTAAACTCTTCACAAACCATAAAAAAAGGTTTTAAATATATGTTTTCAATGAATAACCTAAGATAAACCAATTTTTCTAAAATATTAAATAGGTTTTCATAATTTAGAAATCTTATAAATTAACATTATTGATTATATGGTTCCTTTTTATGATAAATATTTCCTACTCTTTTATTTTGGTTTTTGAAAATGTCTGGAACAAAATGGAACTACATTAATGGAGATTCTGATGGAAAATTCAATTATTGTCCTCCTAAGAAACCAAGATATATGGTAGATGAAATGAAAAATATTTTTGGTTTCCTCACACAATAATATCATGCTATTAATCTTAGTGGACTTTAAAATCCAAAAAGGAGGAAAAACATTTTGTTGAGTCCTTCATGATGAAACATCCATCTTCTTTCTGCAGTTATCCTGATCCCCTTGTTACTAAACAATGGATCAATACCATTTAAATGATATTATCTATCCTCTAGTGCATAAAGCATGCGAACGACATTCTAGATATTTATTAATCAGAAGGCGAAGAAAACCAGTGGTGGACTATACTCAAGAATATGAGGCAGTATGATGAGATTGAATCCACGTATTGGGATGATTTCAAGAACTTATTTCTCGATAAGTAAATTCCTCATAATATTCATACATATATGGATAAAATGTTACATTATTGGAATAATTAAGATGATGAATCTATTGGTACCTATGAGGCTAATTTCACAAGACTTGTGAACTATGCTTCAAGAATTTTCATCCAACCTGAACATAAAGTGGACAGGTTCTTCAGAGGCTCAAAGCCTTGTCTCAAAATGGATTTTCCTATAAGATACATCTGTATCAAAGATTATATTCTGTTCTATGAAATCAATGATCAAATGATGGTTGTAGTAACATATAAATCTAGTGGTTTCAAAAAGAAAATAACGATGGTCTTTAAAGGAAAATAAAAAAATCATTGAGAGAAGACAATGATATTTTCTTTTATGATCTTAGTGTGGTAAAAAGATTGGATGAAATTTTCATAATGGTTATAGTAATTTTTTTATGGATGGAAGTGATGATCATTAGTAATTTTATTACTTTTGTGATGGAAAAATGTTATCTAATAGTGTTAATGGAGAAAAAATGCATAGAATCCTCCTCCAAAGCTTTGGTTCTACATGTGTAAGGATAATGTGCATAATTTTAACCAATGACAAAAACCATGGGTTGATGATGCTGATCGAAGTCCAAATCCTATTAAGCTGAGGGACATTGGAAAATCTCATAAAATTTCTATTTCAAATGAGGGGTGTGATAACAACATGATGAAAGGTGTACATTCCATCCACTCTAGAACTGTTAATGGCTTATTTGATTCTAGATATACCTACTCTTTAATAACTAATGAATTTAATATGGTTATTATGGTTTCACCAAGTAATTAAATTTAGAATTTATATTGGAAACCCCTAATGGAACAATGATTTTATGTGATGTCTATGATTACTCTCCGGTTGAAATTTATGGGAATGTGCTTCCTAAAAATCATATCATTCTTCTATTGGATGATTTGATGTCATCTTAGCTATGGATTGGATTACTCTATATAACTAACACATCATTTATTGAGAAAGATAAGTTAAATTTGACATTTAAAACACTCTTTTTTTCATCCATCAATGTAAAAATATTTATGAACAACCAATGGAGATAACATCCAATTTATGGGTTTTAATTCCCATTCAAAAAGGATTTTAATCTTAAATGGTTGGATAGAAAATTGAAATTGATTATATTCCTTTTTTAGAAATTTGTGGACATATTTAAATAAATGATTCATATCCTTTCAACAAAATATGAAGTTATTTTCTCAATATAAATCATTCGCGGTTCAACAGAAATTTCAAATACTCCTTTTTGGGTTACATAATCTCGATAGATTGTATTACAGTAGATCTATAAAGGATATAGGCAATTGAAATCTAGCCTAGAAAAACCCCAATTAATGATATCCATATAATTCATTGTCTATCTAGATATTATCGATGGTTTCATTATAATTTCTCAGGCATATATTATTCTATGACAATTTAAAATTAGAAGGGTGCCAAGTTCCTCTAGACATATGATTATGATAAAAATTTCAAGGAACTAGAGAGATGGTTAGTCTGTGCACCATTTCATAAATTACCCTATAGTGAAGAAGGTTTTGTAGTAAATATAGATGAATACAAGAATGGATTGTGATGAGTTATTATAAAAAACAAAATGGTTATCTTTTATTCCTCATGGCAGTTTATGATTAATGAGAAAAATAACCCAACACATGATTTTGGGTTAAGAGTTTTAATTTTTTAATTTATGAAATAGAGGCACTATATTTATCGATAAAAGTGTGATATATATAGTTATTATATAATATGTAAATATATAGTCACACATAAGGTGTTGAGAATTCCCCAGATAAGATGGTTACAATTGAAAAAGTTTTAAGACTTCTCATTACATTACCATCTTGGGAAAGAGAATATGATGGCTAATGTTTTGTGTCAAAATGATCATTCCAGCTAATCCATGATGAGGATAAAAAATAATCCAATATTTCTATATCTTCAAAGGATAGATCAAGAAATCATGATGGAAGCGTAAAAATAATTTCTTTCTCAAATGAATATTCAACTATATATCCAAATGAAGATTTAGGAGTCAGAAAAGTAAGATGTATAGATTCAATAGAAAGATAGAAATGTTCCCGATCTTAACCTTGCTCTGGAAGGAATGTCATGTTTCATGAATTGTGTATGGGTTCCTTACATACCAAATTTGAAGAAAGATGTATTAGGGGAATATCAAAGTTCATTAATCTCTATTCATTATGGGTGTACATAGATATATAAGGATTTTAAAGAATAATTCTCTTAGGATAGAAGGAAGAGAGATATTGTAGTGTTTGTATCTCGGTTCATGGTATGTCAACATGTTAAGGCTTAATGACACAAGTCTAAAGGGATGTTGAATCCATTAGCCAGACTAGAATGGAAATGGGAGAAAATCACTATGTATTTTCTCATTACACTCCTACAAACCTATTAAGGGTTTAATGATACATGGTTTGTAGTTGATCACCTATCGATGTCATCACACATCATCACTATTTTAGAACACTTCTCTTTAGGTCATATTTCTAGGATATACATTAAGGAAGTGTTAAGGTTGAAAGGGGTACAAAATTATATTGTATTGGATCAGCATCTAAGGATTACCTCAATGTTATTCTGAATCCTTTCAGAAAAATTTCATTTATAATTTCATTTCAAAAATTCTTATCATCCATAAGGGGATGGTTCATGTGAAAGAACAATTAAAACCCTAGATTATATAATATGATCTTGTTCGATAGATTTCAATGGTTGTTGCGATAAACACCTTCCTCAACTTGAGTTTCCTTATGACAATATATCTCACTCAAATATTCATATAGAACCTTATGAATCAACATATTAGAAGAAATTTAGAGATCCAACATGTAGGGATAATGTTACTGAAATAAAATATTGGGACTTCAGATCGCAAAAGAAATAGTAGAGAATGTTAGATCCATTCAATAGAATATCAAGGTAGATCAGAATCTACAGAATGGTTATGCTAATATCCATTAATAAGATCTAGATTTTAAATTTTGTGAAATATTTTTTCTATGAATCTCTACCTGTATGTTGGTTATGAGATTTAGGAAGAAAGGAAAACTAATCCCTAGGAATATTGGTCCCTTTGAGATTCATTACTGTATCAGAACCATATAATATCTCAGGGAACTTCCTCAAAATCTCACTCAAATACATGATGTCTTTCATGTATCATTCAAGATGAAGTACATAACAGACCCTCTATATGTATTTAAATCATATTTCATACCACTGGAGAAGGATCTTTCTTACAAGGAACAACCAGTTGAATGTCTTGATCATAAAGAGAAAGGTATATAAAAAAGACCACTCACTTGGAAAATGATTTGTGGATAAATAACAAAGTAGAAGAAACTATATGGGGACAAGATGATACGATAAATTATAATTTTCATCCTTTTATTAACTGTACGATGAATTTTGATGAAAAAATTAAATTTCCATGGAGTAGAATATAACCCCCAGTTTTTATGGGCCTTTTTATTCTCAAATAAATTAGTATTAATTTATGCCCTAGATTTTAATATGTGAAACATTCTATTAATAGGTCATTGACTTTTTCTTGTGTTATACCCAACATAGACTTTTTATACATTACATGTAACACCATGAATCTACAAAACAACATTTTATTTTTATAATTATTTAAACAAGATAGTTATAAGTTACCCACAAAACATAATAATATAAATAGTAATTACTAAATTTTAAATATTTATTTAATTATTTAGATAATTATAACATATTTATAATGAAAAATATATTTTTTGTATTTTATTTATATTTTTTAAAATTTATTTTTCTCAAATGAACTGCTTTTCATGACCTTCAATGAAAACTAATTAAATAAATTTTAAACACAATTCAAAATCAAATTGTTTAATATAAACATAATTTTAAAATTCATAATGTAAATATTATCTTAGGTTTCATTTATGGCATTTTTCTAATAAACACATTTTTTTATTAATATTAAAAATACTTAATTTTAATTCAAAATTATATTTTCATCTAATTTTCTATAAAGTAAAATAATATTTTAATTTAGTTATAAAATCCAATTATATAAATTATTTTCCGATTAATCCAATTTAGGTAATTATAATCAATTCCAATATTAAATAAGATATAAAAATATAGAAATCGTTTCGTTGTTGTTACTTTAGAAACATGTAGTGTCATCATGAATGTATTATTATTTTTAAATTGATTTGTACCACTTATGTGATTATAATTTGAAAAAATGGATTCAAAATTTATAATGAGAATAATTTATATTGTCTAATATTTTCAAATATATTCATGTTAGAATATATTAGTGCATGTGATTAAAATATAATTATAGTGATTAATAGAAAAATTATATTAACAAAGAACTAAACCATAAACATAAGGCCCACAACTACTTAGAAAATGTCCAAAATCCATTTTCTAGCCATATTTAGAAAATATGCACCATTTTTTATAATTGTCTCTACTATTAGAGCCAAATACAATGATAAAAAGTTGTTTTAATTTCCTTTTAATAATTTTAATGAAGTTCCTCTCCACATCCACTATAAAAAAGCCTCATCTCCTCCAACTTTATCACACCACTTATGTCACGTTGGATCGACAATGATACGACCAATATCACTTCTACATTTGTAACCTAATTCTTGGAGTTTCCCATTTGAAAAAAGGAATCCAATGAATTCCTCTGGTGAAAATCAAAAGGTGTTTCCCAGAGATAGGGTAACAACCTTCCTTAAACGGATTTAGTTATTTTTTTTCTACACCACCTAAATTATTCATATTCTTTATAGAAATAATCACCTAATTATCCTTGATATTATTATATTATATTATTTTTATATTTTTACCTTCACTTACACACACATCCATCTAATGGGTAATTAACTCACTATTCTTGTGTATGATGAAGTACAACCCCACTACATGATGTAGTTTGTTATACATTTATCATATCTTATGGTTGGGAATTTTGATGGAAACTCTGTGTTTATATTATATATATAATACTTATGATTTATTTATAATTCATAATTTATTATATAAATCGTAAATATATTCATTCAATTTTGGAGAAATAAGATAACTTCATGGAAGTGTGCACTATTACCTCCTCAAAGTAATGTGATCCATTCAAACTACAAGTGGAATTAATTATAGATGGGTTTATTAAAAATATATACTATATAATGAATACTAATTATACATTAATAATATCATATACATATAAATATATATTTTTCATTTACATTCATTATTTTAATATGTAAGGAAAAATGGAAACTGTATTCTTGCGTATGTTTGGCCAACTATCTCCATGATGGTTGTATCATATGTCATATATCAATATTAAATAGATTATTATAAATTTTTATAAACTAAATTTATATGATATATAATCCATGTTTTACATTCATTAGATAAGTAAATCATGACTTAATCAAGAGTATCTTTAATTACAACCCAAAACTCATACGAATAACAAAGCATTTATTCCCCGAAACATTACTTATACATGAATTTGTCAATAAATGTGTAATATAATGCCATAATAAAATCTTATATGGAATTATAAAAAATAATAGATTTTGAAAAATATTTATTATACATGGGGTTTTTCATATACTATGCCAGTCAAGTCACTATGTAAGTAAATTTTATCTCACATCTTTTTTCCATGAGATACAAAACATATACACCATTCATTTCTTTTTTGTGGTATATATACATCCCAAAAAAATTTCTATTGCTCTTACAAATAAATTTATATCTATTTACATATCTATTTTAGGATATTTATTTCATGGGTTTTATGTCTCAAATGTTATAGAATCAGTAGGAAGCTTTTGTCTCTATTTTCATTCTTGAAGACACATGTTTTGTTATGCACCTATATTATTTTACAAGGTGTATATGAAATTTTATATATTGAAAATTCTTATTTTGATGATATTTTAAATTTTCTGTAATTTTATTTTCTCACATGGTGAGTATTATACCATAATTCAATGTGGTAAGAGTTTATTAAAATAATCTCATCATTTATTGGGATTATTTATGATTATTCTTCCATTGATTAAATATTATTCTCTATATCTAAAAAATTGTCATGATTTTTCTTCTCTTAAATATATTAAAGATATTAAAATTTAATATTACAATTTTTCCCGTCTTTATTACTAAACATAATTAAGAAATAATTATTATGAAAAATCTGACTGTATTTCTCTCTTCAGTTAGAAATGTGTTTTTGTTTCAAAAAATGTTTTTTCAAAAATGTTATTGAAACATTTTTTAAATTTATGTTCAAGATAATTTTCATGGAAAATAGATTTTAAATTCTATTATGGGTTTCAGTGATTAATTTTTTAATTATTTAAATCTATTTTTAAAGAAAAATGTTTTCAAAAATGTTTTTTGGATTCAATGTTGTGATTCAACAATGAAAGGATATTTTCGTCTTGATAAATTTTTAAAAGAGCTTTTAGAATTATCTCCAAAATAAGATCACAGACATTGGTGTCACTCATACTATTATGGGAAATTATTTAATGTTTCAACTCATATTCATTAAAATATTGCATATAGTTTTGATGGAATGATGTTTACGAAACCTATTTCTCTTTTACAAGTTATATGCCTTCGAAACCTGCTTAATTGAATGAGTTATTGTTTTGATGAAATGATTATGAAACATGAATATTATACCATAATTTTTTATATTATTACATGTTTATGACTTCCATTTCATTTCCTAGGTTATGATAGTATTATTTGTGATTTTGAGTCATAAGAAAGTATCATTTATTTATGATATGGGTGTGACCAATATCCCCCTCCAATGTATTATGTAAAGATTTATATAACATTAGATGGACTAAGATGGTCTTGGGAGTTATCCTTGAGTTATAAGCTAACCATGGGAGTGAACCATGACTACCAAGATGATATGGGGAGTGAACTAATATTACTATAATGGACATGGGATTTTACCATGACTACCAAGATGGCATGGGGAGTGAACTCTTAATACTAAAATTGCCTAGGAAGTGATTCCTAAACTACTATAGAAATCATTTTATACTCATATATGTTCTCCATAATTCCATTTATTCTTCCTATCAAACGATTACATGGATTATATTATTTATTTATTTATCATTAATCTTTTATGAACATAAACTGTTTCTACCATGATTCATGTTTATGATCTTTTATATGATTAATGTGATATTCTATTTTGGGATCATGTTCTCATACCCTTATTCTCATGATTATGTTTAGATATCTCCCAATTTTACCCTTACTAAAAATCTTTCATCACCCATTTTTATGTTTCCATTCCCCCATGTTATGAAGATATGAATTATGTTTTAAGTGTCTAAGAAGGGTTCTAGTTAAGAGGAACCTAGTGAGAGATAATGTAGATCACTTATCTACATGTGTTTATCTTTTCTTGTTTAAAAAAGAGAAAGAATAATATTTCCTATTTCAATATATTTGTATAAATTTTTATATATTTAAAAATAGTTATTTAATTTTAATGTATGAAAATTATTGGTCTACATAATTTATGTTTTGATATAAACCCATATAAACTATATTTTCTTCTATTAGTATCCAAAACTAACACCACCATAGAACATATCTTCTCCATAGACCTACATCGCAACTATAATTATATTATAAAATTAAACAAAAATATCTATAAGATATAAAACATAATCTCTTCAAATAATGGAAGGTGGATGATCATTGATGGTCAAAAAATGTTTCTCGAACATTGGTGATGCCCAAGGCATAGTTAGGATGTCAATCACTTGATCATCAGTTTCAACATGGTCCTTTTTAATCACACTTTGTAACACATTTTATTTTATGAATTGATATATGATCTAAATATGTCTAGTAAGATATTGTTGGTACAAGTTATTCTTATGATCAATCATTCTCATGTTGTCACTATGATTTACTATTAACTATTTAACCTTAAAACCAATTATATTATGTTTTTTCTTCCACCACAATAGTCAAGTTAATTCATTTTTCATTGAGATACACTATAATTTTTCCATAATAAGAGAGGTGATTTCTTGTTTCATTCTCAACCAGACCAAAATTTGTTTCAATTGAATATCCCCCCCCCCACTTGTATAAATTTGATACACAACATCTATAACATTGTAACCATTTTCAAATATCAATATTTCATTATATATTCTTATTTTATAGTATAATCCCATGATGAGAGTACCTTGAATATATCTCATGAAATTTTTTTGCTTCAATATTATCTTCCATTTGATTAAATTAGAAGTTATACACTTAAAATGATTCAAAGATGATTATTAGAAATGTTGAAGTCATGTAAAATAATCTTTGAATGATCCCCATATATATGGTGGGATCCACAAATTTCCAATCCACATGCTTCATCTGTTTTTTTATACCATAATTGGAGTCCACATTGATTTTGAGTCATGCATGATGAATTTATTTAGAAGAGCACATTCATATAATTCCTATGAAAATAACAAGAAGTATTTTTTTTAATAATAGTATTTTTCAAAAATAATGTGAGTTCACCAATCCTGGACATTTCTAATTTAGATTAAATGTGAGTAAAAAAATATTCCACTAATACAAACATCATTCCACAAAATATAATATCATCCACATACACAATAATAATATACTTTTCTCATTTAGAAATCATCACATAGATATTATGATCTAAAACAAATCTTTTAAATCCTTGCATCATCATATAAGCATCCAGTCGAATATACTATGATCATGGTGCTTGTTTTAGACCATAAAGATCCTTATTTAATCTATAAACCATTGTTTTGTCATTTATAATCTAAAATACCATAATAAATTTAATGAATAAATATTCTTCTATAACACCATTTATGATTATTTTTGTGACATCTATATGATTAACATTATACCCTCTTTGAAATGTCATTGCTATGATGAGCTTAATAGAATCATGTCTTGCTTCAAGATAAATTATTGCATTAATATAATCACCTTAATTGTGATCAAATAATGTACTCACCAAGCATTCTTTGTTTTTATATCACATTAACCAACACATTGAATTTTTTAAGATCCACTTCATTCCAAAGGCATTGTGATTTTATTGTCATATGACAATATCACATGTCAATATTTTTTCAATATAAATCATTTCTTCATTCATCCTCTTAACCTATATTTCAACATCTACAAATTCATCAAATGATGATGGTTTTACATGTTATAGTAGAGCATAATATTATTCATTCTTTATTCTCAGTGTCTAGAATGTTCTTATGAAATCCATAATTATGATTGATTGGTCAAAATTTGCTATTTTATTTTCACTGTGACGTTTTGATAGAGTGTATATAATAGATTTTTCCATTACTTATTCTATATCAAAATCATAGTCATTTTAAGAACCTTAAAAACTATGAAATCCTTCCAGAATTTTTGAATTTGAATATTCCTGTATTCTAGTTTCTTCTTCATCATAAACGATATCTACATACGATCTCTATGAGTTATTCAATGTTTTACCCTCACTGATATAGAAATCATATCATTCCATAATATTTATAAGATTATTATTTTACCATTTTTATGTGTTACTATTCAATGAGAATCCATGTAATATTCCCTCATCTTCATCATCACCAAACATGCCTTGATTTCACTCATTATTTGGTATGAAATATTTACTTATAAAAGAAATAAAATATTTTAGTGAGGGAATACTTTTATTAAATATCCATATGTTTTCATCTCATATAATACATATCAGCCACTTAAATTTCTACTGTACACCACAACATGAGCAACTTGTTTTGAGTAATGATGAGGAAAAGTTTCTCATTAATAATTGTTTTCCCCATAATATTCACTTAATGATTTAAATAACAAAACATCAAATTTTATTGTTTTGTTCTCTCTAAAGACACCTCATTATTGATCCCATGTTTTCATAGGTAATTTGGAAATTAAATATATTTGAATACTATTTTATTTTCATATAATAATATCTTGATTTTGTGGCTTGTTTCATTCGAAATTCTACAATTATATATCATCATTTAGTTAAATATTTCACTTCTATGCTACAAAAACATCACACATGGAATTATACTATAGTTATGAATACATATATTGATATAGAGCTCTACATATATTCGAGACATAATCATTGTACCAAAAAAATATGTTTAGAATAGATGAATTTGACTTAATTCCCTTTTGTTCCTTAGCCGATATGAATTTGGAACCATCATTCCCTATTTAAAATAATCACATGTATTTCCTCAATAATGACTCAAACTGAGAATATCAACTACAAAATTTATCTTTGATAGGTTTTCCATGATCCATTGAGTAATGATACCCAACCACTAGTTCTATAAGTTATTTTCCTATGCATCTATAATGAATGATGTCTTTTAATTACTGTAAACTTGGTATAAATTTCTATTTTCCACTATACATTAATGAGATATTTATTTATCTTTCATTTGATGGTACCACCTTTCTGATAAATTTCACTACATTCCTTGAGTCACATATTTGATTCAGACATAGGAGATTGTGATTCAAGATGTCCATAAAGATCACTTCTATTTTTTTTATATTTTTCTAATTAATCATTTATATATCCTATAAACATTAGGAAACCATAATTACCAAATATAAAAATTCTATCAACCATTTTTTTACATTTTCAAACAAATTTTCATTTCTTATCATCTGTGATGGTAATCCATATTCAACTATCAAGGTGATTCTATTCTTAGTATCATTGAGAGAGACCTCTACAAGAATATCTTTCTAAATCTTTTTAATTTCATTCCATTAGATACCTGACTGAGTAGACAAAAAATGATGCCCTCTCCAAATATATATTTTCAGCATGTATAGTCAAATCATACTCATTATATTATTATATTCGACAGTATGAATTTTAAGTGTGGTTCTACATGTTTTAATAGTATTGACTTATGTTTAATTTTATAGTAATTTTTACAGCTTTTCTCCTCATATAAGTAATTTAATTATGGACCATGTTAGAATAGTCAAATAAATATACATAGAAGTTATGTCTTCCATTGTATGAGGGATATGGTCTCATTATCCCTTTCTGACATACATGTTCTTCCCTATTCGGATAGCACATTTTCTCTTCACAGTAAGTCATGTCATGGCCCTGAAATCCATAGAACTGACATTTTATTAAATGAAATATATTCTCACGTCTAGTCCTAAACATGTACCATTATTTTTTATTTGTATTTAACTGATGATACTATCTTGAGAATTGGAAGTTTTATTAATCATACTTCTCAATTTAGTTCAAAGTTGTATCTATTTAGAAATAAAGAACTTTTATGACATGTCTAAATTTATGCTTCCCATTTAGTTGCCTCATACTATTTCTAGACTTTTATGAATTTTTATCACAACCAATTGCACTTATTACCATAAAATTAAGATGTTGAGAATCTATCAAATTATCTAACCCTTCAGAACAAAATCTATCTCCTCCAAAAAATGTGGAATCTAAAAAATTCCAAATTGTAACTTATTCTTAGTTTCCCTTTATTTTGAATTAGATTCAATTTTAATCTATAATGATCTAACTTCTTCATTTTATCCCTCAATTATTTTTTAATTTTCCTCCAATGATGATTTAAGGTATTTGATAACATTTTCTTTTTATTCAATTATGAGTTTCAACTCTATAACCACATCTCAATTTTCAATACATCTCAAATGCTATTCTATTTATACTTATAGGTGATTAATCACCTCATTAATATGTTACATATACTATGATGACTTTTTAATCAAGGATCTCTTCTTTCTATATGAATTTCAATAAATTAAAAGATTATGAAGAGGACCCTCACATTCAACATTGCGATATACAACTCTATTCAGTTATTTTTCTTCTTATTTAACATTTTCTACCTTCCCAATTATATCCATCATGGAATCATTGACATTATATTTAAAATCTAGTTCCACATCCCCCAAAATATCATTATTTTATTATTACTATTTTTATATTAAACTCTTTTTCATGAATTTATTTCTTGATATGATATATACATTTTTGTGGGAACTTCCTCTAAGTCCTCTATATGATTTTGGCTTCAATTTCTGCATCACAAAATTTTCTTGATCATTGAAAAGGATTGTGATAAACTTTTACACATAGATAACTAATCTTAAGTATGATTTCCTTCGAATATACCTCATCATCTCATGAATTTTCTAGAATCAATAGAAAACAAATTCATTATCCACATCATCTCTCTCAACACCACATTTAGAAAAGTATTGTTTTTAGTGGATTTCAATTCCATTTCATTTTTTTAAATTTTATTTATTATGGTTCGACTCTCAGTTAAAAAGCAATTAAACTACTCAACATATCATCAATAGAATGTAAAGATATATCACTTCACTCAACGGATAATGATTTGGATTATAAATAGGTGGAAACCTCCTCAAGATTAACTTCACAATGAAAATATCCTTAATTTAGTTACTACATCTTCAAATTTACCCAAAAACATCATTACATTCATTAATAATATATCATATTTTTCATTTTCATTATCCTTCAGTGAACAAAAATTGCTGTGAAAAGCATGTAGTTTTGTATCTGACACATTGTTATCACCTTAATATATATATTCCAGATTCTCCCACATATAATTAACTAATGTAAAACTCATCTCATTAAAATAAATTTGATCCAATATATCTATTGTAAGGTAATTTTGATCTTGGAATCTACATCAAGCATTATCCTATCAATTTAAATCATAGAAATACTTGTTGGATCCCATATATTAATCCCATGAACTGTGGTCTAGAGAAATTCTATCCCCCACAATTGGATATGAGATATTATTCTGTTATTCAAAATTTGGAATCCTCTCCCATCAAAGAGGGAAAATCTCATACATTCAGTGAATTATCTATGCAAAAATAGAGGAATTATTTAACAAAAAATACATGTATGCACTAATACAACTCAGAGGACACTAGAACACCCTATGATAGAGGTGAAACCATTGTTTTAAAATTATCTCTAAAATAAATGGTTCTTCTGACCACATTGGTAGGAAATTTTTTAACCTATCCAATGTATTCAAATTATTATCAAAGACCTATATTAGAAAAATAGAAAAAAAACCATGTATTTTTTAGCTTGGTTCACAATTATTATAATATCAAAGAAGAATATAATAAAAAATTGGCGATCATACTAGAATATAATAATATTCCATAGATATTTTGGATTAAAAAAGATCATACACAGTCACTCCATTCCTATTCCATTAAATTTACATGAATTTGGGGATATAGCACTGCATCCCTCAGATCAATTTAGTCGATTCCCCCTAGATCATTTTTTTGGGAGATGATTCCCTCATTTTATTAAATTGATGGTAGACACAAAGAATTATGAATATATATCATTCACCCTGATGATCATGTGACTCGTAATTAACCTTATTCCAAAATTCATTCCCTTGTATGTACTGATCAATCAAAAAATATGTTCAAAACCTACTCGTCATGGAACTTGTGCACTTCGGCACTACTCTTTCACTTTTATGCAACTCTTTAATTTTTGTGAAAAAATTCAAATTGTACAAAAAAAATTATACATGGAAACATATATTTCACATTCACACAAAATTTTCACATACTTATAATTGAATTTTACTTAATTGTTACTATTTATAATCTTTTTACAAATCAATTGAATGAATCTATGTTGCGCCCAACTCTTGGTAAAGTAGAGGTTGTAGATGTTTATTAAGGGAAATCTATTAATGAATGGAGGTTACCCGATGTATAGACACTATCAACTATATACACAACTCTTTTTAATGATATTATCCTCGCATTCAACCTTATAGTTCACTAAACTTAATTTGTGTTATATCACCTACTGCATTAGACTCTATCTATATTTCGTGGGAGTGTGCAACTCTGATCTTCACATAATTTCAAAACAAATTTAAAAAAATTATCATAGCATAATCTTAATTTGATTGTCCTGAATCTATTCTTTCTGAAAAATATATAATTATCCTTTACTATTTCATTGAATTATTTTATATGGGTGAAAAAATGTCGTTTTCCACAAAACAACATTCTCTATTGTCCCAAATTTTGGACAACAAATTTGGAAAATAATGGAAAATTGCACCAACGTCAATACTAAATCTATCTAAACCATAAGATCACATTACATGAAAGAAAATTAATCAATAATGTGTGATTTAACAATAGACACATAATACCATCCATTTCCAACTGTGAAATCCCTTATTTCCAACATGACCGAAGAGATAAATAATGTTATATTTTCCTAAAGTATTATGGTTAATTATATTAAGTACCAAAGATTGAAAAAATAGTACCAATAGTTTAATATATTATGAATAACCGTATTATAAGACAATTCATGGTAATTATTGAGAGGTATATCAAGATATTTCTCTCTTGGAGACCAAATCATTATAATCACGATAAGTGATGAGATTGTAGAGTTAAATCCTTACCTCTTCTGTAACATTGAATCGTAATACCCATGAAGGAATAATATAAATTAATGGTTAAAATATAATTATTATAAGTGAATTCATTACATGTATTTTCAAATTAACTTTATATAGATCTCATGAATTAATATAGGTTCATATAATAAGGTATGTCTCAATGAAGGATAATTGAGATCAAAATCATTTATCGTTTTCGTAAAATTTTAATAGTAAACACCATGAACAAGAAATCCTAAAATGGATATCTATATATATATATCAATATTTATAATTAGAATCGTCATATAATACATTCTTTGTCTGCATATAAACCAAATAAATATAAATGTGGTGACTATGGAATTCTACCCACAGAAGATAAGAGTGAGGGAAAAATCTATTTTTTTAAGCCTTAACATCCTTCAAACATGTAAAAAGATCCACTATAATAAATACATGTTAAATATAAATAAATTATAAAAAAATAATCATATATATCATGTCATATATTATTTTATTATGACCTTTTGCAACCCTTTTATAATCATTTACATGTTAATTCTTTTAGCTATTAACAACATTATTATTAATATATTTATTGATTTTATATTTTTTTAGTCTACATAAATTTTTCATTTAAAAAAATATCTAAATTTGAACCACGATATAAAAAAAATATATAATATATATTTTTATTTTTTGTAACTCAAGAAAATTTAGTGATAGGAAATGATATACATCATTCAAGGAGGTGGTCAGTTGTACATATGCATGACCGTTGTTTTTTTTGGGGTTGAAATAAAGAAAAGTATGTGGAATATTAAATCATTCCAACAATAATGATTACATAATATATATAATATAATTTTATAAAACATATCCTTAATAAATTCTCTATATTTTATGAATGGATCACACCACTTCATTAGGCGGTAGTCTATCGTACACATGAGAAAAGTAATTGTATTTCCACAAAATACAATCTATGCAGGTATCTTGGATTTAAAATTTTCATAATCTTAATAAAATAAAAATACAAATAAATATATAACTACGAATATAATACAAAAAAAAGTTTCTATCACTATACCTAACCATGAGTGCTGGTAATGGAAAAAGTGAATGTCGTCAGTTCATAAGGGTGTAGTATGTCGTACACTTTAACAGTGATTGTGTAACCCATATGATTGAATAGATTAAAGTGGTAAGTAATACCCTGAAAATATTAATATATACTTGATAATGAAATTTTTACATAATCATGATATAAAAATAATTGAAGGGTTTTGAGAAATAAATTAAAAAACATTCAAAAATGAACATTACCTCTTCTTCGGGTATCTTCTTTTGGTTTGTGTGAAAGGAATTAATTTTTTGGATTTTATATTAAATTAAGGATTCTAGTTTTAGGAGATTTAGGTTGATATGTTTTTTTTGGGATTTGTTGAGCCAAATTTCTTGAAAAGTGAGAATAATGGGAGACAGTGAGTTCCCTTTTATAGAAGATGAGGAGTAGTATTTTTTAATAATCAAGTGTATTGACTATTAGGTTGTCTACCATACCACATTTAGATCAATGATTTATAATTAATATATTGGAATGATTATATAGTCTATCCACCCCTACACCCATAAATAATAAATTTTTTAGATATTTTATTCCTTGACTCCAATGTCTCTTTATTTTACCAATTTGTGGTTGTCCATATGTTAACAAGATTCTAACTAATGTAATTTCTTTTCTAATAATAAATTATAGAGATCATTGTTATAAAATTTGGACCTTTTGATTCTAAATATGAAAAATAATTTATAAAATAAAAAACTTATTTGCGTTGAAAATTTATTTTAACAAAATCATATGTAATGCGCAAAAAAAACTATTTTAACCATAATCATGATATCATAGGTTTCTACTATTCAGTATTCAAATGATCATTATAAAATATAAATTGATATATATATATCGGTCATTGAATATATTTTTTAACATTTAAAAATAACTTTGTAGAAGATTAAAGTTTTTATAATTCAAAATCATTTAATAAAATATCATTTATTGTAAAATAGAGTTAATTTATATTTTGACATTATTCATTTAATTTGAATATAACAAATTATCAAGAAAATGGTAATGATTTAAAATATGAAGTTAAAAACTATGTAAAATAATATATTTATAAATAAAATTGGTGGATTATAAAAATCCATACTTGTTTACTTCTCTATTACAATTTTTTTCATATCAATTATTTTGTTTAATTGTATTAAAATATTTACTATATTTATTTTAAGCACATTAAGCAGTTATTTCATCTCTAAAAAATCAAGATAAATTGTTCTGAAAACATAAAATCATTTTTATGTCAAAATAATATTTATAATAAAACTTATGCTATTGTTTTCCATATTTTAATGAATTTTAAATATTAAAATTGTGGAAGTAGAATTTTTTAATAACGTAATTTACTATATGGTTCACTATCATTGAAAAGTGTCCAAAAATTCCATAAAATTAGACGATAAGGTTAACAGTTTCTAAATATTGTCACAAAATATGTTTTTAAAAAATAGGTAGATATTTTTACACATTATATTATATGTTTAACAATTATGAAAAATCAATTTTACTTTAATTAGTGTAATTACATTTTATTATTTAAACTAGTCATCATAATGAAAAAAATAATTTTAATTTATAATATAATATAAATATTTATTATTTCTAATATAGAATCCATTTTCCCCAATTATATTTATAGAAGTGGAAATTTTTAATTTAAAATTAAACCCACAAATGTAAAGAGAAAGCCAGATTTTAAAGTAATTTTTTTTTGAAAGAGTACTTAGTTTTAATATCTATATTCAATATGAAAAAATTTAAATGATATAAAATGGATTAATATATTTATATGTACAAAATTGTACTATGAAACGAAATAAAAATATCATTTAAAATAACCATTTATTTAAATGAAAAACAATTTTCAGTTAAAATTCATTATTTTTCCCTACTTATCAAAAAAAAGAATATAAACATAAAAATCTAAAAAAATAATTATTAGATAATTTTGGTAATCCTATTTTAGAAATGATTATTATATTTTAATATAAATTATATAAAATTTGTAAAATTGAATTTTAAATTATGTGTGGCAGTGACAATTAAAATGTATTTTAGAAAAAAATATTTTTAGAAAATATTTTTTTTCTTTTAATTATTTCTTATTTTATTTATAATAAATAGAGAACTAACAAACATGTGAAAACTATGTATTTCCATATTTTAGTTAGTTCAATTCATCCCTACCATTTTTAAAGCTAGGTTATAACTATCCTATAAAAATATATTAATAATATTATATTTCTCATTTAAACATATGGGGGAATGTAATGAAAGATAAACTTAGTATTTTGTATAACACAATACCTACATAGTGTTATTTGTAATGAAATATTAAATAAATGATACATGTAAGATAATATCTAATGATTTTTCACCGAAAATTAAATTTCAAAAATATATTTTTTATTTCGGAAAATATATTTCACAAAATCGTGATACTTTAGAATTACTAGGTGAGTTGGGTCCAATAGGATATATTGGAATCAATGGGAACCTGGTCAGGATTTTTAGATATTGGATATATAATAGTGATGAGGTTATGTTTAGGGTGATCATCAACCTCTAATTCTATTTGGAAATAGAAAAGAAATGATGGTTGATATTGAGTTGTGGGAGCTCCAACTAGGGGAGGTAATACAGGTGATAGTCGATGGGGCTAGCTTTAGGTGACTTATTGTTGGATTCCAGCATGGTTGCTATGGGATTACATGGGAAACACATTGGGGTGTGGGTTCAACAAACTATTTATGACTATTTGTTCAGTGTGGTCTACAACTCATCAGTGACCAGATTGATTGTCTGTCATCGGCTATCCGGGGGTAGTGTTGAGTGGTTGAGATTAATGAAAGGCTATAGAAAGTGGTGGTATAATAGAGTGGAAGAGGGTGGAGACAAATGGTTTCTACCTTTTATAGTGCGATAGAATCAAAACTATAAATGATGACTCAGGGAGATGCATCGACGATTTCTGGGTCAGAAAATGGTCATCTAAGGGGATTCGAGTAGCAGCAGTCACCATGCCATTAAAACCAAACGTGGTGATGTGGGACATAGCTATGATATGGCTTCCATATGAAGCTTACCCACCAATTTTCTTTTATATTTTTGTGTTGAACATAATTAACCACCCCAAAAAGGCTACCTCCACTTTTATAATACAATTTATTATTTATTGTTTCCATATTTTATCAAATTTTTATATAATGGGCTACCCACAAGACATTGGAGGTTTTACAAAAAAAATTCAATGGATATTGAAATATAATTTTAATATAATAATAAAATTTATAATAAAAATTTAAATTTCAAATTACAGGTGGAATGAGGTAATTAACAAGAAAACGTTGTTCTGTTAAGACTGTGTGGCCATTGTAGTGTTTATCAACATGGAAATGTTTTCCAGAAACTCACCTTGATTGTAGAATTTGGTGATTCCCCTTAAAGATAAAACTGAAAATATATAAAAATATATATTTTCATTGAAAAAAACACTACAAGCTTGATTTGAATCTGTAATAAAAACATCATATTTCCATATCATGGTCATCTAATATCTTATCATACTGTGGTTGAAGCTGTTGGGATAGAATAAAAACACTCTACATAAACACAATGTGAAATAATTTTACATCGCTCAAAAAAAATAATGCACCCACTATAATACCAGTTAATGTTATATTGGCATGCAACTGAATCTGGTTGGTTAAGAATTTAATCTTTTTTATCATTTTTAGAGTAATGGATCTTCTTCAGCTTTAATGATACACACATTACTAGAGGTCTGAGGATATCGAATGTATTTTTCAAAGAACATATTAAATAAATACGTACCAAAATCTCTTTGGTGGAACATTTTACTACAACTTTTCATTAGTGTATGTTAATTAAATGATCTAAGATATAAACATTTTATATCATCAATACATGTTCTATCAATATACTCAAATGTCGATCATCATATTCTGGGTGCTAGCGTGGTGTTGTGACGATTCCAACAACATTATTAAAATCACCAGGATCCTATCCTTTGGATCCATTGATGGAATTCTCATATCATTCACCGGAAAAGACACATTATGTATATTGGATGTATGAGTACATAAAATCTTTCATTATATTGTAATAAATAGTGAATGTAATTATATTCTACTCGGGTTATATAGTGGATGTCAAAAATTACTATAAAGTGTTTCTTAACCCTAGTATATCACATTTCATTATAATAAATAATGAATCATGTGTTTTGAATAATTAACTACATTAATATTTTCATTTTTATTTTATCACATAATTTTAATATATAATGAATATATTACATGATAAACTAGATTCAATAACTCAACTTGTAATTCATGACAATATAAATGAACCTTGAATATTAATGTAAAACATATTTTTGTAATATTATTCCATTTATTCAATTCCACCACCCATTTTAGAGGGGTCTGTATCGTGAATCCCCAAGCCCTCTTACAATAGGCATGTGACTGGTGACTAGAACAAAGTAGGCATATCACTAACATGGGAGGCATTGCATATGTAATTGTATAAATGAACACAATGATAGAAATAAAAAACAAAGAAAAACATGCATGCAAACCACTATGTATAACACAACCAGAGTGCAATAGAAATGTAAACAATAATAGGGTGACACAAGCTAGAATATAAGCCCCCCAAAAAAGGAAATGTCTATAATGAAAATATTGTTGCTCGTATATAGATAACCCTATCTACAGGGTAGCTGAAGGGAAGCTACCTGAACCTGTACGAATACGCCTTGTTAGTATGATCTCATTTGAAACCACCGAGTCTTAGACCACCATAGTCTCTATCAAAAATATTGTCATCTTTATAAAGAAATGAAACATGCTGGAAAATCCCATGTCACGACCCATCCCCCGGGACCCGTGCCATGACTACCCCAAATCCAGCTTCCATAGGCCAGGGGCTGGAGACTAGCACCAAAGGCGTAAATCCATAAAATGGAATGGAATTTCCTCTATAAACTGTAAACACAGACAATCAAAGTACAAACTGGAAGAAAACACTAAGTAAAGATGAATACAAAAGTGTACTGAAAAGTAAAGGGGCCGGAAATACAAGCCCAACTATAAAGTGCAAGTACAACTAAAAACCAGTACAACTAAAAAAGTTAAGCAGATACAGGGTCATCCTTTGGGGTTCCTACTTGAAGGGTAGGTACAGATGGCCTCCTTTGCACTCTACATCCATTAGTCTCCTCCGTGTACTGACTCTTCGTAAGGTCCACCTCTGGGTACTGTCAAGTCCTGCTACTCAGCTTCAGTCGGAAATTTCCATCATCTGCATCCAACACAACGAGGTGTGGGCAAAACCCGTGCATGGGTGAGTATAACGATACTCATTAGGGACCCTGAGACCCTCAAGGTCTCACAAAATAAAACAACGATAAATAAAAAATACCCCAACTTAGGTATATGCCCGTGCAAATACCTAAGTTATCTGGTAATCCATCTCAATCATGAGGAAACATCAGGTTACTAACTCAGATCACAGAGGTATAAAAATTTTGTAGAGAGATAGAGATGATCAGATTTAGTCACTGAATCATTTAAGTTGTCGGACCAACACATGATCCAGGAACAGATATTCTGTTAGACCAACACATTATCCAGGAACATAAGTCAGAACTATCGGACCAACACATGATCTTGGAATAGTCGTCAGAGCTGTCAGATCTGCACATGATCTAGGACCAGTTATTATTTTCGACCAACACATGATCCAGAAATAGAAGTCAAAAATGTTGTACCAACACATGATATCGAAACAGTCAACAATGTATAGCCATCCTCAGGGTTTGCACTAGCATGCTTGATTCCGGGAGGTTCTTCTCCTCAAGATAAGAGTCGACACATCAACTGCCACATAGTTCCATTTTTATGTATCCTGATGTTCTTTTTCATCAAAAGGAACACAACACGACAGATGGTGCATCAATTGGACACCCGGTCTAAGATTTATTGGAATTTTTTGTTCTGAGGCCCCGGTTGGATTTTGGTTAAATCCAACCCGACCATACTCCCACCGAGTCCAAACCTGAAGTAAGTTATGCCACATGAATCTTCTCACTCCAAGATTTTTGTCACCGCAGATGGTTCGTCAATCGGACACCCTTAGCCCATGTTATGGGCAAAAATGTGGAAACATGCCAAAACGAGTCTGGGTCCGGTCCGGCCCCGTCGGACCAACCTGGGTCCGGACTGGATTCTAATCCGGTCTGTGGGTCTAACCTAGTCCGTGGGTCCGACCCAGCGCACGGTTCTGAACCGGCTTGTGGGGGCGGCGCAGCAGACCATGGGGGTCCTCCCTAGCTGCATCCAGGGGGAGGCACGTGCCCCCTAGATTCCCGAATGGTTTATCCATTCGGCTGGATGGAACCGACACCAGGCTGGCACCGATGTGGCACACGAGACCCACTGGTCCCACACATCCTGGCAGGTCGAGTAGCCAGTCGCCTCCTCCCGCGCAGTGCCGGTCACATCGCGCCACCTTCGGTGACCCATCGGCTGAGGCAACCAGTCTTCGTCACGGCCAGGATCGAGCCGACCACTGCTTCACCTCTACAGCCAGGGTTGTGGCCGTCCCTCGGTCCACCGCACAGTACCAGTTACCCTATGCCTTCTCGGGCATCCCAGCAGCTCGGGCCGTTGATTTCATTCACAGTCGACCTTGTGCCGGCTGCGGCTGCACCGCCGCAGTCCATTGGTCACAGTTCACTCCCCTGGCGGTGCTGCTGCCCCGTGGTGATGTTTGTTTCTCCTTCCGTTGGTGAGTTTACCGCCGGTCACCAAACGAGTTCCAGTGGCCCGATTCTAGTTCTAGAAGAAGTTGCGCATTTCTCGGGTAGTCTCCTTCAATCTGTAACCATTTTTTATTATTAACTCTAAACCCAAACTCATGTTGCATTGAGCATCAAAATCCACAAAGAATGGGGAGGGGTCGGGCCGTGCTAGTCTGGCCTGCGCACTCCGTGTTAGAGTGATATCAAGTGACTTCGAATTCTAAACCACGATGGTAGATGAAGAACACACAAAAATTAGCAATCTTGAACCCCTACCTCATGGTTCGTTGATTATTGATGATATCGTGGAAAGGCAGATGTCGATTCGTTGACGTCAGGAAAGAAGATGAAGAAGTCGAGGATGGCATCTTTGGCGTTCTTCAAGGACGGTGCGTCCCCCCATGCCCCAGTTGAAGATCGTTCTTCATTGGTGGATGAAGTGTTCTTCGTTTGAGAGTCTCTTCCTCCATGTCTCCACCCAAAAAGAAAAATTCCATCAAAACAATAGATTATAACATCTTATTAAATTATTGGCATAGAATTAAAAAGGATAAAATTAATTTATTGAATGTGTTTAGTTAATTAATTTAGAGGGTTGGGATCATAAGTGGGGAGTTCAATGGGGTTTCTTCCCACTTAATGGGGGGGTCCAAGAGGTTATAGCATGGGTTTTCCCCACCAAATTAATTAATAATAGGTGTTTAGACCTCAGGTGGGCTCCACCATCATAACCTCTCTTGGGAGGTCAAGGTGTGGTGGCCCCCACCTCCAACCTCCTCTTGGAGGTTTTAAAAAAATAAAAATATATTAAGATAATCACTTAATTAATTTTATTAATCCCTTGTAAAACCCAACAACTAACATTCATTCCTGACCATCTGACGTCGTGGTGAAAGCCTTCTTAAGTGAAAACTGGTTCTACGAGTTCAACGGTGCCCTCAGATTTCAATTCTGATCACCAGTTCAAAAGTTATAAAATCTCTCTTGAACATTTACTAAACATACCTGAAGAAAACTTCAGAAATTGATTCCGGGCACACCGAGCCTTGGAATCAAGAGCCATAAAATTTCGCGGACACATAAAATACCATGTATTTAATAAAAAAATCTATGGAAATTCTGGGTCTTTGCATTCTCCCCACCTTAGAGATTTATGTCCCCATAAGCTACAACTAGAACTATGGGAACAAATGGGGGGTATTGAGAACTTATCTGAGCCTCCCACTCCCATGTTCTTTCCTGGAGGTTCTCGTGCTGCCATCGAATGCGCACTAGGGGTATCGACCGTCCACGAAGGACCCAGTCATGTCGATCCTCAATCTCCACTGGATGCCCGGTAAAAGTATCCCAATCATCAACGTCCAGCTCTCCGAGGTCAATGATGTGGGAAGGTTAGTGCACATATCTCCTCAGCTAAGAAATGTGGAAGACATCATGCACCCAGTGCAACTGACGTGGAAGAGCTAAGCGGTAATCCACCTCACCTACTCCGTTGAGGACCTGGAATAGTTCAACGAATCTTGGATATAACTTGTCGCCTCAGCCAAATCTCTTTAGGCCTCTTCAAGGTGAGACCCATAGAAATACATGGTCTCCATCCTCAAACACCAAAGGCCTCCATCTCCTTTCAGCATACGACTTTTGCCTGCTCTGTACAGTCTTCATCTGCTCTTGGATGATCTGCACCTTCGTGGTAGCTCGTACCATCTCTGGTCCCACCAGTGCTGACTCCCCAGAGTTTGTCCAGCACAAGGGTGATCTGCAAGGTTCCATGTATAATGCCTCAAAGGGTGCCATACCTATGGTGGGTTGATAGATGTTTTTATAGGCAAAATTCACCAAAGGTAAGTGATCCTCCCAGCTGTTACAGAAGTCGAGGTCATAAGCACAGAGAATGTCCTCAAGATTCTGAATGGTATTCTCAGTATGGCCAACCGTTTGAGGATGGAAGGTGATGCTCAGTTGAAGCTGCATCCTGAAGGATTCCTGCAACCCCATCCATAGCCGAGAAGTAAATCGTGTGTCACGATCAAATACAATTGTCGAAGGCATACCATGAAAATTCACAATCTCTTACACATAGAGGCGTATATAACTTTCTACTGAACCCTGCTTGATGATCGGTATGAAGTTGACTGACATGCTGAATCGGTCAACGATCACCCAAATCAAGTCATGACCCCTGGATGTATGTGGAAGACCCATCATGAAGTACATGGATATCCCAACCCACTTTTACTCTGTGACCTCTAAAGGCTAAACCAAGCCTGCTGGTACCTGGTGTTCTGCTTTCACTTGGTGACAAGTGAGGCATTGAGAGTGAAAATCCACTACTGCCTTCCTTATACATGGCCACCATTTCTGTCGTCTGAGGTCCTGATACATCTTCACCACACCAAGATGTACCACTAGAGGGGATGTTTGTAAATCCCTCAACACTTCCTCCTGAAGGTCTACCGGCACCATAGTACGTCCTCAAAAGAGGATGACGTGCTCTCCAACTTTTGAAAATTCCTCAGGTGCCTGCCCTGTGGATATCTGAACAAGTAGTGTCTCGCAGTCAGCGTCCCCATGTTGTTCCTCCCTGAGTCACTGAAGAATTGGGGGAGTGACTGTAAGAGAATGTAGAATGGTTGTTCTGTCTCTAACCACAACGGATATCTACAAAGCGGATAGCTTCTCCGTCTCCTCTCCTAGCAGTTATATACCAGGCCTCCTGCTGAGTGCATCCACATAAACATTACCCTTCCAAGGACTATAGACTATCATGAATTAATAGTCCTATAGGAACTCAAGCCATCGCCGCCGTCTTAGATTCTGGTCCTTCTTAGAGAAGGTATATTTGAGACTCTTGTGATCATAGTACATGGTAAAACATTCTCCCATCAGATAGTGTCCCCACATCTTCAAGGCAAAGACCACTGGTACTAACTCCAGGTTATGGGTAGCATAGTTCTTCTCATATTGTCTTAGATGACAAGAACCATAAGCGATCACTACTTAGTCCTGTATCAGGACACACCAGTGTCTGAACTCTGATGTATCACAATAGACTATGTACCCTACACCTTCCTTTGGAATCCTCAAGATGGGGACACTAGTCATCCTTTGCCTCAGCTACTGAAAGATCTACTGGAATCTCTCTGACCATACGAAGGGTTTCCCCTTCTTTGTCAAGGCTGATTGTAATGGTACAACTCTGGAGAAGTATGAAATGAATCTTCAGTAGTATCCATCCAAACCGAGGAAACTCTGCTCCTCTGTTATACTCATGGGTGGGTCCCAAGCATGTATCGCTTCAATCATTGCTGGATCGACTGCAACTCCAGCCTCTGAGATGACATGTCCTAAGAAGTGAACCTCGCAAATCCAAAATTGTCACTTCGAGAGCTTACCATAAAGTTGGTGCTCTCGGAATGTGTTTATTACAACCCACAATAGGTAGGCATGCTCCTCATCAGTATTCAATGAGATCAGAATGTCATCGATTAAGACTACGACAAAGCGATCGAGGTAAGGCTGGAAGATCATGTTCATGAGTCCCATGAACAATGCTGGAGCATTGGTTACACCGAAGGGCATAACCATGAACTCGAAGTGGTCATACTGACACCTTAAGGTCATCTTCTGCACATCCTCATCTCGAACTCTGAGCTGGTGATAGCCTAATCCATGGTCTATCATCGAGAACCATCGTTCTGCCTTCAGCTGGTCAAAGAGGTCATCAATCCTCGAGAGTGGGTACTTGTTCTTCACGATCACCTGGTTCAGGTGACAGTAGTCGACCCAAAGCCTGACACTCTCATCCTCCTTCTTGGCGAACAGAATCAGGGCTTCCCAGGGAGAAACACTGGTCTGGATGAATCCCTTCCCCTGCAAGTCCCCTAACTAAACTCACAGCTCGTGAAGCTCTACAGGAGCCATCTGATACGCTGGAGTGGATATCGGTGTCTTCACGGGGTACATGCCAATGTAGAAGTCCAACTCTCTATGAGGAGTTAGTCCCAGAACATCATCAGGGAAAACATCCACATACTGGTCCACCACTACAGGATAGCTCAGACTCTCCACATCAACTGCACCGAGGGTAAGGCAGGACAACTGATGAGTGATCGGCTACACCCTCCTCCGAGTAAGTCTGCCATGTGCTGCAATGTCACCCTTCTTGCCAGTAAAGGTAAACCAAGTCCCATCAGTGTGGACACAATGAATGTTGCGCCCAATACATTCTATCTGAGCATGGACTGTAGGTAATCAGTCCATACCCAAGATGACGTCGTAAGTCCTCGACGCTGCTACTAGGAGATCCCAGCCGAAGCTCTTGCCTCCTAGCGTAAGCTTGCACTGTCGGCACTAGTGCATAATCGTCGAATTAGATCCCATAGGAGTCTCTAGCTATGAGGATAGAACTAACGACTCCTTTGGTATCTCTGACCTCCGAACGAGGGATGTGGAAATTAATGAGTGACTGGCGCAAGGGTCTATAAGAACTGCATCTATGTAAAGTAGACACAGATAGTACCTCAAATCATCTTTGGAGCGATGTGATCGTATTCCTTAGATACCTTAAGCTGAGCTATTTCATGTACACCTGCTCCTTGTGGTCAGGTTGGACCTCCTGGTGGTGGTGGTGGTAACACCTCGTAACATCATACACCACCAGATACATGGCCAGCTCGTCTACCACGCCCTCCTTGATCGAAACTCTATCACTGCCTGGGATGTTCTTTGACTGTCTGTTGATCATCAGTATGGCGGGTCAGACAGTCATGTTCTATGTGACCTTGCCCACTACAAGATTAACATTTATTCCTTCTAGCATGACTGGATCTCTCTCGTGTTCCCCGCACAACTGAACCCGTATCCTGAGGTCATCCACCGGATGGTCTGTTCTACTTGGGAATCTACGACATCTATCTACTTCCAGCTACAGAAGAATCCACTACGTGATTCCTGGTGGTGGGTCTCACTGCTGGTGACTCCTCAGTAAGGGAACCCTGCACTAGGAGGTCTCTCTCTCACACTCTCAACTATGTCGGGATGCTGTGGGAGATCATCGAGGCACTGATCTCTCACCTGAGCCCCTGCTCGAAGGTCTTGGCCTTGAAGAATGGGTCACGTGCCATATTTGTAGAGTAGCGTGAGAGATCAGTGAACCTCACTGATTATTGTTCCACTATCATGCTACCTTGTTATAGATGTAGTAGCTTCTGTATTTTCACCGTACGTAGGGTGTATGGGAGAAACCCCACCCAGAACAGGCTCTCGAAGTCTGCCCAGAGTAGTGTCGCCTCGTCATCCACCAAGAGTATCAGGATACACCATCTGCCTATTATTTCTTATAGGAGACTCGCGACAAGAATCCCCATAAGGTTAGTTGGCGTCCCTACTATTCTGAAGACTCTCACCACAACCTCCAGCCATTCCTCAACTGCATGCAGGTCCATCTCACCCCTAAACCTGGGTGGCCTCTAGGGCTAGAACATGGTCAACATGCTCAAGTGGTGTGAACTCTCTACTGCTGGGGCTGGTGGCATCGGTGGCCCAATGGGTAGTGGTACAGCTAGTGCCTCCACTATGATAGGACCCTGCAACTAGGCCTCATCGCTCGGTGGACTCCCATCTCGTACATCTCTCGTAACCCTATGTGGCTATTTTCATGAAGGAATCCTGAAAAGAAGCAGGTGTACCGTGGTCAAAATGTAATACCTGGTGAGCTGACTCAAAGAGATCACAAAGAAAACTCTTGAAACATACACACAATCAGTTTTTCCATGCACTGAGTCAGATTTCAAAAGTTAGGGTCCTGATGTATGGATACGTCGGCCGCCACACCAAAACTAGTCTCCTTGGACTAAAAACCACACTCAGTACTCTTAACACTATTGCTTCACTAATAAGAAAGATTAGAGTCCTATGTTTTTCAGTATAACCAACTCCTTTGATACCAATTTGTCACTTCCCGTCCTCAGGGGCCCATGTCGTGACTACCCCAAGCCCGTCTTCTATAAGCCAGTGGCTGGTGATGAGCACCAAAGGCATAAAATCCATAAACTTGGAAGGGATTTTCTTTATAAACTGTACACACACAAAATCATAGTACAAACTGGAAGAAAACACTATGTAAAGGTGAATACAAATGTGTGTTGAAAAGTAATGCGTCCAGAAATACAAGCCCAACAGGAAAGTGCATGTACCACTGAAAAACAAGTACAACTGAAAAACAAAAGCATCTACTGGGTCATCCTTTGATGTTCCAACCTAATGGGTAGGTACATATGGCCTCCTCAGCACTCTACGTCTGTTAGTCTTCTCTGTGTACCAACTCATTATAAGGTCCACCTCCGGGTACCGTCCAGTCCTGCTTCTCAGCCTCAGTCAGCGTTGTTCGTCGTCTACATCCAACACAACGCGGTGCGGGCATATCCCGTGCAGGGGTGAGTATAAAGATAGTTAGTAGGGACCCTGAGACCCTCAAGGTCTCACAAAGTCCAATAGGGATAAACCACAAATAACCCCACTTACGTATATGCCCTTACATATACCTAAGTAATCTTGTAATCCATCTCAATCATGAAAAAAACACAAGTTACTGACTCATCTCACACAAGTATACTAATTTTGTAGAGAGAGAGAGATGATCAGATGTAGTCACTGAATCATCTAAGCTGTCGGACCAACACATGATCCAGGAACAGACGTCAGAACTGTCAGACCAACACATGATCTATGAACAGTCATCAGAGTTGTCGGACCAACACATGATCCAAGACCATCTATTCTGTCAAGCCAACACATGATCCTGGAATAAAAGATAGAACTATCAGACCAAAAAATGATCTAGGAATAGTCAACAGTGCACAACCAGCCTCAGGGTTTCCACTAGCATGCTTGATTCTGGGAAGGTATTCTCCTCAAGCTATGAGTCAATACATCAACTGCCACGTCGTTCCAAGTTCATGTATCTCGACGTTTTGTCTTGTCAAACGTAACACAATTTGACAGAGGTTGTGTCAATTGGACGCCCGGTCATAGAGTTATTGGAATTTTCGTTCTGAGGACCCGGTTAGATTTAGGTTAAATTCAACCCGATAATACTCCAACTGCGTCCAAACCTCATGTGTGGTATGAAAAAAGAATCGTCTCGATCCAAGATTTTCATCGTAGGAAATGGTTCGTCAATTAGTCACCCATAGCCTATGTTATTGGTGAAAAGGTGGAAACATGCCAAATTGGGTCCGGGTCCGGGCCGGCCCAATCTGACCAACCCGGCCCGCCCCGGGTCCGGACTGGAGTCAGACCCGGTCATCAGGTCTTACCTAGTCCATGGGTCCAACCCAGCCCACGGGTCTGACATGGCCCGACCCACGGGTGCGGACCGGCCCCCGCTGGTTCCGGTCCGGCGGCCCGCGAGGGTCTGCCCTAGCCGCGTCTAGGGGGAGGTGCAGGACCCCTTGATTCCCGAACTGTTTATCTATTTGGGTGGATGGAACCGGCATCAGGCTGGCACCGGTGTTTTACATGGGACCCACTGGTCGCGCACCTCTCATCTAGCCGAGCGGCCAGCCGCCTCCTCATGCGTGGCGCTAGTTCTATCCCGCCTCCTCTGGCGACCCGGTGGCTCGGGCCACCAGTCGTCATCTCGGTCGGGCTCAAGCCGGCTGCTACTTCTCTTCCATGGCTAGGGGCCGCAAAACCCCTTTGGTCCACCACGTGGCGCCGGTTCCACCGTGCCTTCTCCTGCAGCCCGACGGCTTGGGCCGCCAACTTCTTTCGCGGCCGGTCTTTCACCAACCCCCGCTATACCGTCGCGGTCCATTAGTCATGGGTCACTCCTTCGGTGGCGTAGTTGCACCTCCGCCACCCTGCGGTGACAATTTTTGATCCATCCTTCAGTGAGTTTTCCACGGGTTTCCAAACTAGTTCTGGTGGCCCGATTCTCATTATATAAGAATTCATTCATTTTTCAGGTTGTCTCCTTCGATCTGAAACCATTGTTTATGAGTAACGCTCAACACAGACTCATGCTGCATTGAGAATCAAAATCCACAAAGAATGCGGAGGGGTCTGTCCATGTTTGTTCAGCCCGCGCCCTCTGCATTATGGTGATATCAAGCGACTTCAAATTCTAAACCATGATAGAACACGAAGAACATGCAACAATTAGCAAGATTAAACCCCTACCTCATAGTTCATTGTTTTTTGGCGAGGTCTCCGAAAGGCGGACGTCGATTCGTCAACGTCAGAAAACAAGATGAAAAAGTTGAGGACGACGTCATCGGCGTTCTTCAATGATGGTGCTTCCCCCTTTCCCCAGTTGAAGATTGTTCTTCGTTGGTGGAAGAAGTGTTCTTTATTGGAGAGTCTTTTCCTCCCAATCTCCACAAAAAATGACAAATAACAAAAAAACAATAGATTATGACATCTTATTAAATTGTTGGCATAGAATTAAAAAGGTTTAAATTAATTAATTAAATGTCTTCAATTAATTAATTGAGAGGGTTGGTACCATAAGTGGGGAGTTCATGGGGGTTTCTCCCCACTTAATGGGGGGTCCAAGAGGATATACCTCAGGTGGTCCCCACCAAATTAATTAAGAAGTGGTTTTTAGACCTCGGGTGGGCCCCACCACCATAACCTATCATGGGAGGTTATGGTGTGGTGGCCCCCACCCGCAAAATCCTCTTGGAGGATTTAACCAACTAAAAATAAATTAAGATAAATGCTTTATTTATTTTATTATTCCCACATAAAACCCAAAAACTAAATTTCATTCCTGACCATCTCTTGTTGAGGTAGAAGCCTTTTTAAGAGAATACCAGCGCTGGGAGTTCAACGGTGCCCTCAGATTTCAATTCTAAGCACCGGTTCAAAATTTATAAAATCTCGCTCCTACCTTTACTGAACGTACCCGAACAAAACAACAGAAATTGATTCTGGGCACACCGGGCCTCGTAATCAAGCACCGTAAATTTTCACAGACTCGTGAAATTCCCCTGTATTTAAGAAAAAAATTTCCATGGAAATTCGAGCTCTTTACATCCCATGTAGAGGTGTGTAAAATAGTAGTCCATAGGATTCCCCAAAACACCAATATAAAAACCCACAAACAAAAGAACACAAGAGTTATAGTCATCTCACACAGGTATATGTCTATAGCAAGAAAAGAAATATTTCCAGAATTAATCACTGAACACTAAATATTGAAGGTGAATGAAGTCCTAATGAGACTCTCACATCCAATGAGTCACTTAGACCCTATGACTCACTTAGAACTGATGATTCAATTAAACCCGATGATTCATTTATACCTAGAGATATATATTATTGAATTCAAGTATATATCAAGTCACATAGTCTACGCATCACAATGAGCCACAAGATTCCAATTATAGCGTACTTTTTCAGAGAGAACGTACTCCTCAAGCCAAATATCATATTTCGACTTCCATGAAAACCCAATTAGTTGATCTAAGAGTACTGTCTTCTTGTGAGGGTGTCAATTCCTCGAACAACTCATCAGAAAGACCAAAAAATTTAAAGTTATGGTCATTTTAATAAAAAGGGGGCGGTTGGGACTGAGTTCGGTCTGACCTGACTCGCAAGGTGGACCTAGCTCCCTGTGTCCACTAGACCTAAACCACTAGGCCACTAAGGGTGGCCTAGTTTCTCTAGCCCCATCCGCCGCATATGGGATTTTCCACCTCCATTGGATGTGGCCAAGTGGGAACGGCCCGCCTTGGTCAATGTCTTTGGTTTGTAGTCTATGTGACCGATCAGTGTTCTATGTGGTTGGTCCACATTACCAGTTCACCCACAAAAATTTCATGTGTCTTCAATGTGACATGGCTCCAGAGATTCATGTCCCTCCAACAAGGCCCCCTACCACTATCGTCTACTGCCGCCACATCTCGCCTGGGCGCATCTCCCGTGTTCCACCCTTGGACAGGCCACATCATTCCCTTCCTCCACCGATTGTCAAGACAAGTTCCATCTTGACCCCTATCCATGGACCCCAGTGATTTGTCGCTCCACCACCATAGTCCCACTGGATCATGGCAAGTCACCGCCGCTTGCTCCAATGCTGATGGCCGTTTTTCGGGCCCAACCGCACTGCTGGGCCGGTTCTGCTTCAACTAGTGGCTCTATCTCACACTGTACCTATATTCTTACCTCCATAGGGTTTCTATGGTGTCACATTCTTAGCCTCGATATTGTTTCTCTAGGGATCAATGGTGCAACAATCAATCCACACAAATCCTCATCATGAATCAAGAGAAAGAGAAAGACAAGGGGGGAAAGAGAAACCCAAGAAAACCCAGAGAATAAATCCTAGCCTTTGTTAATGTTGGCCCAAATTCATTCTTGTTTTCATTATCATGAAAAAATTAAAAAACACAAAGTTCTACTTTGAAAATTATTCCACGAATAAGAAACCCATCTTGCAAGAACAATTGACCCACCTATTAACCTGTTTATAGGTTGATCGGAATTCATCATTTGAAAGAAGAAAGCAGAAAAATGAAATCACATAGAAATAAAACCTCTGCCTCAAGTTTTGATCAGTTGTGGATGAAGGGCAGATGTTGCCTCGTCATTTGTCGATCCATCGATCCTCAATCCTAGATCAAATCTCTAAAACTGATTCACTAGCATTTTTCATTTAGAGGGACTCTCCTCTTTGTCTTGGGGTGGGGACTCCAGGGTTATGCTGATATCCCTAGATCTTGGACAAAGTGTTTATTAAAAATAAATATTTCCACTACATAGAAAAAATTATTTTTATTTAAAATATTTTAATGATGGTTATGTCTGAAATCAAAATTCTTCGTCAAGACCGTGCCTAATGATGTTAGGCCTTTCCTAAGATAAAGTCCCATTTCTTGGATGTAACAGTCCCATCAGATTTTCGATCTGGGAACCCATATAGATGTTATATTAGTTCAATTCTAGATTCCCATGAGATTTTAAATTTAAAATTAGCTTTATTTGAAAATTTATTTCGGCCACATCGGGCCTGAAAATCTCATGTAATCTCATTGTATGGTCTCTGTATTTTCTCCATTAATTTATTAAAATAAATATGTGGAAAATTCTGAGACATTAAATTCAATTAATACCTTTTGAATAATTTTAAAAAAAATGATCCAATTACTCTACACTCTTAGAATATTGAATTTATTTATTCATTACTGAACAATTACATGGAAATCACTCCAACGCCATGTTGGGGCCTAGAATGTCAAATATTGCAATTCACCGAAATATGTAAGTCTCCTGAATACGCTATTGTGTGTGACCCTCTAAGTCCTCATCACAATAGTAGTGAATATATTTCATAGATCAAGATTAATATATAGAAACCCATCAAGGACCTTGAAGAGTATGTGGAATAGTTTTAGTAATTATATCCATTCTATAAACATGAATTGTGTAATATAATCTCAAAGTCTTATGATATCTCATAATGAAGGATACACACTTGTTTCAACAACCATTCTCTCTTTATTAGTTTTTGGTCTAATTTGAAAGGACTATATTGGAATACATTAAACATGGATTTATGAAAGTACTACCATCCAAATCAACTAGGCCTGATATATTACTTCAAAACTATAGACGTTACAAATTCTTTCATGATTGTTCAACTAATACAATACCACAAATGACATATCCAACATAGGCTACCCTTCCATGAATTCAATGTCATTTTTTCCTTGAATAATTGAATTTCATCAAATGGAACACATTCATAATGATATAAAATTAGGATAACAATACACATGTTCCTAGATATCAACAACCAATGACTCCTAAAACTTGTGGTTTTCCTATAATTTGGGATTTATATCACATACAACAGACCACCGAGTGAAAAAATTATACAAGGAAGTATCAAAGCACATGAGCTCCTAGAACATGATAGGAATACATCAAATATCTGAATTCATTATAATTTATCTCAGCCATAAGTCACTTGCTTAACATAAATTTCATAGTATCTCATGGTTCTCATTATATCATGGGAATTTATGTAACCTTTTAGTATGAAAAAATAATCAATAAAAACTACCATTTAAATAATAGATGCAAACATATGAACAATATAAAATTAAGTTTTAATCATAAATTAGTCACAGGATTCATGGTATGGTAATATTAAATTATTTTTTATGAGGCCCCACCACCTACTAAAGATCCCTAAGTGAACAATTAATGAGACGAAGTCTAAATTATATGAATTCTATATAATCTAATAGTCAGACAAAAAAATGGTGTTAGTAACCAATTATTTCAACAATAGGTAAGATATTAGTTCATTAATGAATATTAGAAAATATAATTACATTTCTTGAAATTACATTATATAATTAGTTTATAGTAGAATTATTAAAAAACCAAAAATAAATCGAGGCTGAAATATTGATAATGTTAGAAAATGGTGAAGTCGTTTCATCTCAAGTATATTAATCCTCCACAGTAAATCTATATGAGACAAATCTACAAGAAAACCTTGTCATACTATATATAGATGAATTTTATTCTATTCTAGAAATAGACTAGAAATATTCATTTAAGTCCAAAAATAATTTACTAGGAGAAGGAAATGGAATTAAATATTTTAAATCAACCATTGATATACAACTGTAAGGAGGGGGATGATTATATATTGGAATTTTAATCAGTAGCATGGATGTTGTCACCTTATAAAAAATCATATCTCACTCAAATGATTGAACAATGGAGATGAACAAGATTTTTAATATGCCCAATGTGTGGGAAAATGTAGATGTTTTCTCTAATGATTATCTTGGTCTTCACACTTGTCAACAGGTTGAATTATAATTATATCACATACATAGATCTCTATAGATATTCATGAATCCTTATATGAATTCATGATTCAGTTATATGATCTAATGAAAAAAGTATAATAGATTCATGAATAGGGTTTCATTAACCCTAGAGCATTATTAGAGTGTCAAATAGTTCACTTTCTCAATAATAAGTAAGGTTCGAATCATCTACATGTTGATTATCATGAACTCGAAAATACCATGATAAATAAAATATATCTCCTAAACTATACTAAGGAATTTTTTGGTCATTTACATGTAGATCAATAGTTATATAAATTCCACCATGAGTCAAAATTTCATTTGATAAATTATAGAAGGAAGGTATTTCTAATTCCACCATTTGTATTATGTATGAGCATTAAGATATAAATGTCATGCCATGTTGACACAAAATAGTAAAAATATATTCATATCTAAAATGAAAATAGTCTTCTGAGATTAAAATGAATATTGGTTGCATATATTTATAAATGATATTATTATAAACTTTCAAATCAATGAGATACATGGGGAGAATTTGAATACTCTTCGGAATTTAGAGATGAACTATAATTTATTGTTAAAATATAGAAAATTTGTGTTTTATAGAGAGAATGTATATTTATGAGGTAATATTATCACATGTAATGAAAAATACATGGACACTTATAATAAAATCATTATGGAGGAATGTACTACACATACATCTGTTACAAATACCAAATAATTCCTTGGAATATCCTTGATTTATTGACAATTTGTGTGAAAATTAAAAGTTATTTTAAAACATGCTTGCTATGATAAAAAATAAGCGAGTAAATAATTTCTAAAAAAAATGAATGTTGAGATAGATTAATATGGATACAGAAGAGTTGAACTACTATAATTATACTAACACTACATAAATATGGGGAAGGATTTTTTATTTTTAATGATGTTGAAAAAATGATTTTGGGAATTGTATCATGATCAATAAGAATTTTATACCATATGCCTTCAGATAGTTGAAGGTTTGTGAGAGAATTATCTAACACATGATTTAAACATGGATATGGTAATATTTTCATTAAATCCATGGGTGAATTGAATTATGGAGATAATTTTGATATATATTTATAGGGCGCAATATCGTAAAATATATTTTAAAATTGATATATATCATTATACCCCATTGAAGTTGGATAGATATAATCTATTATTATTAATACACAAACCTATACCAAAAAATTGAAGGTAAATAATGTGGAATGTGAAATGAATATAAAAAATTCTTCAAATATATATATAATTAATATTTAGAATCATCCAATATTTATGGATATGAAAATGATTGAAATGAATGTCATATTGAATATATCACTATCCCACCATTCTGAATTGATTCTTCAGTTATCCCATTAGGTGAAAATTATAAAATCTAAAAATGGTGATAAAGAGATATTAGAGAGGGTTAATGAAATAATAAAATGATATTCATCCTAGTGAAAAATTAATGAAATATGATTTTGATAGTTGAGAAACTAATTTTCATCCCATCATACATCTTGATGAAGAATGAGCTATTTAATGATACATAGTACTCAAAATTATCAGTGCATCTAGAAAACATATAGATGTATATAGAAATTTAATAACACTATTGGTTTGATAAAAGGAAGGAAATGATTATATAATACACATTCTTGTACCTAGTGTGTCAGTATGTGACGTTTGAGAGGAAAAATTTCAATGAGATGATGCAACTGGCTCCAATAACAATATGGAAATATAAAAGCCTCACATTAATTTTTTCATGGGTATTACAATGAAATTGAAAGGGAATGATGATATGTGGATTATGTTAGAACATCTTAATATGGCAGTTCACATCATCTAAATTTCAGAGGACTCCACACTCAATCACATAACAATGTTATACATTTAAGATGTTGTAAGGATTCATTGAACACTATAATTTATTATATCTGATCTATATCATATAATAACCAAAAATTTGAAGAAGAGTATTCAACACACTATAATCATAGAGTTTATCATCAGTATGACCTATCACCCAAAAAATTATGGTCAATACTAATGAACTCTCTAGAAACATTTGGATATGTTTGAGTAATTTCACAATATACATAAAGGGAGGTTGGGACTAACATCTACTATTTTCCGAGTTCCAAATCATAAAAAGTGTAAACTAAGAAATTAAAATATCCATATATGAATCCCTTTATGGGAATAGATTTTGAACACTTGTGTTTTGGGATGAAGTTGTAGAAAAAAAGATTTATAAGACATGATATGGTCAATGAAATGGATGAACAGGTCAAGGGATTTTAGTAACACATTAAAATGGATCAAAGTTAATAGAAGAGTTATATTGATAACCACTCAAAAGATATGGAGATTATTAATGGTAAAACTATGTTCTTCTAGAACACCCCATGTAAGAGAGTTTTGATGTTTGGGATAAAGGGTATGTTATATCCTAGATACATTTCCCCCACTTAGATCCTTGATCACATCATAGTAATGGAATATTGGGTAGTGCTTCCACCAAACCCATAAATATTTCATGATCAGTTTCATATATTCCTCTTAATGAAGTTTATAAAATGATCTCTACCATGTAATGAATCGAGAGGTGGTATATTTTTACTGTTATATTTCTTATGAGGAGAAGTCTTTGATGATCTTGGAAATCACATATAAGGTTTTGTGCATCACGAAAACTTACATAGTCCAGGTACATTGGGGAAATCATAAGTATAATGATGTAACCTAGAAACCTCAATAGATAATTAGATAGAATTATAAAATTATGTTTCATCCTAGTGTATGGAATGAAATTTCAATGGTGGAATATCAAAATAGGAGAATATAATGACTCTAAAATTGGATGTACTAATTTTTCTTATTAATAAATGTGTTTTAAATTTTGGAAATAATGATAAACAAAAACCACCATATCTTTAGTTAGGGACGTAATATTTTTATATAATAACTATTGGTTTAGCCACTCTATCTTATGGTATCGTAAAAGTATATATATTTATTTAATTAAATAAATTTAAAACCAATTATGTCTACTAATTTTAAAACATATATATCTAAAACTGAATTATATAACTAATATAAGATGAATATCCTAAAATGAATCCACTTTTATGTACTCATCATGTGAAATTTATCTTGGGATTAACTTTTGGTAGTTTTTTAAAAAGTTTATTTTTTTTGTGAATAGTGATAAATATTGTTTTTACCAAAATTTTAATTTTATTTATATTTTAATAATATATGATATATTTTTTAATCTGAAATATTAATATTTATTGACGGAATAATTTGATAAATTTGAATGATTTTTTCTAATTTATTTAACATATTCTTTAAATTATAAAACTAATCTGATATTAATTTTTTTTTAATTTTTCCTGTATTTTTTAAAATTTTAAAACAATTTAAGAAATATTTTGGGTTTTATTAGTTGTAATGTCTTATAAAATTTATTTATTTAATAATAAATAATTTTATGGATAGAAAATATAATTAATTGATAATTTTATCCCACCAATAAATTTTATTCTTAAGTGGTCTTTTTCTAAGAAACAGTTTTTGGTGGAATGTGTGCTAATACTTAAATTAATTTTTCTAAATTATAGAAAATTTAAAATTTAAATTAATTTTTATATTTTGAATTTAAATTTACAAATTTTTAAAAAATATATATTTTAATTCTTTTCCATTAAAAAAGTGACCAAGGCAATGGTGGAGTTACGGGTGTAATGGTTGATTATGTTAAAAGTATTTTAATATTGTGGGAAAGGATAAAAATGTGTAAAAAAGTATGATACTGAAGGGACGGGGGATTTTAAACTTTAAATATTTATCCATATCACTTTTTTTAGGCTTAATAATTCAATAATGTAGTTATATTATATAAAATTGAAGTAGTTTTACAATAATTCCTCTCACATTACTTTAAAATGGACTAAAATCCCACCCATTTCTCCACCATTACAATGATTTAGGCCCAAAAAAACTCTAACCTAGTATATCATAAACACCATACATAGTTATATTAATCCATGGTCTTGACAAAATTACAATGTAATGAGAATTAAATAATTTTTCAATGGATAACATCTAAGGGAGATATAATACTCTCAACCCAATATTTCTAGAACTTTTTTTATTCTATACCCTAAAGTACCCAATATCCATGAAGATATGATAAAGGAATTCATAAAATTATTAAGAGTGGTGATAATAGTTCATTACCAAATGTATATCATTTTACAAAATCATTGAAAAAAGTTGAAATTATCATCATGAATGTGTATGTACTACCTTCTCTATGAGTGGTGTGTTCATGTTTTCATTACCATATTAAATGGATAGTTAAAAGGGATATTTAAATAATAATATTATACCTATGTCATAATAATAATTCATAAATAATAATTATTTCATTTATTTCCACATCCATACCTTAGAAAATTAAATCGCCATATACTCGTTTGGGCCAACTACCACCTATATGTAATGACACATTTGGTTTTTCATCACCACATAATATGGTGTACATTAAATATTTATTTATTATAAGAAAAGAATTATCATTAGGAGAAATAATAATATTTATGATTTTTTTGGCCCTGTATATGTGTGATTAACATGAAATTGTTATAGTAACAGTAAAAAAAATTGACTTATCAAGATACCTTGATAATTTGTGTCCATTTTTAGATAAAAATTGAAACTATGTAATTATTTTTCTAATTTAAAAATAAATTAAAAAATTAAAAAAAAATTATCAATCCAATGTAATATTAGGGAATATTTGACAACAATCAATTAAACAAATGTGTTAAAATGAAATTAATTGAACAACCACGACTGAACAACCTAAGGGAAATCAATACTAAAAATAAATAAAAAAGGTAATAAATAGAAAAAAAATACATAATAATTTATGAAATTTTTTAAGGGTTATATATTAATCAATATATTTTAATTATTTATGATGTTATGTTCATGTTATGACACAATTTTAACATGAGTTATGTGATTTTCTACACTACCCTCATTACTAATCTTTTGAATGTTCTCTTTAAATTTCTCTATTTTACACCATATTGTTGTTTTATTATTTTTATTATATTTTAAAATACATGTCCCTTAAATATATACCAAGTTAAATATAATTTTCATTTGTGGGATTATAATTTTTTTTCCTTACATATTCCCACATTTTTGTAATCTCACTTTTAGTGAACATTCTTATTTACTCTCTTTTATAATGAATTACCCCAATGAAATTTTTTTAACGCATGAATTGATTATAAAATACATTATTATTTTTAGTTGAACTATCTTGGGTCATTTATTGTTTTTAAGAAGAAAATATCCACTTTATTTCTTTAAAAATAAAATTTAGTTACATCATAATATTTCATCCATGTGGTCCATATTTGTCGTTATTCTCCAAGACAATACTCATGACTTTTTGTTATGGAACTCCATGTTAAATAAAATTATCATTTTAAAGAATTAATTAAATAAATACTTTAATTACATGTTATATTGGGAAACCTTATAATTTATCCCAATGTTGTGCCTTCAATTGTGAATTATGAAACCCAATTCCTACTCATTGTTTTTGTCATGCTTATGGTTTGGGAATGATTTATATTATTCATGTGGAATTCATAGATATGTTTTTCATTTTGTGATTGGTGTAAATTGATATATATATATATATATATAACTAAAACTAATGGGTTAAATATTTATATATCATTAAATTTTATGTAAGGGTTATAGAGTAAACACATTCTACAATGGGACATCGTTCACTATGTTAATTATAATTGGGAGTGAACCAAATATGTTGTGGGACATTAACCAATTTATGATGATGGTAGTGATAATTAACTGTAAAATATGCCTATGATGTTATGTATTCTTTTTTTCCCATATATTGTATGCTTCTATGACCTTATAATTTCTTATCGTTATTCCTTGTTTCCATCCATTACATCATTCTCCATATAACAACATGATGTTATTCATTACTCTCATGTTATGATTTATTTATAGGTTTGTTCCCCTACTCTGATTTTTATATCACTCATATCATTATTATTATTCACAAAGTTATCTTATTCCATTTTCCAATAGGAAGCTAAGATAATTTTTGGGTGTTTTCAATAAAGAAGATATATTTATGATTATAATGATGTATTTTTATGTATAGTATTCCAACAAAAGTAGATATAGAGATTATTATCTTTTATTAATTAGTAATGAATGTTAAAAATTAATAAATTAGATGTTATTATGTATTGGTTTAATATATACATTATTGGAGATACTCTAAACACTAATTGTTAAATTTAATTTTATAAGAAATGTATTTTTTCCAACGAGTAACATGGGATAGAATTCATGAATTTTAAATCTTCATTATTTCTTATGGAAAATGAATATATATGTTAAACTATACATACTAATGAGATATTGAATCTTCACTATGAAATCATAGTTAGGTTATACAATTTTAGTTTAAATCATATAATACTATTTTAAATATAATTTTATAAGAAGTGTATTTTTACAAATAAGTAAAATGGGATGGAATCCATGAATTTTATATCCTTGTTATTTTTTTATGGAAAATGAATATATATGGCAAACTAGACATGCCAATGAGATATAGAAGCATGAATATGTCTTGATAATTATGTTATACAATTTAAGTTTAAATTAAATAATACTCTTTTAAAATAACACATTTTTCTCTTAATTCATCTTAATTTATTATCTGGGCTTCCCAATATGACTTTAAATATATATATATAATACATTTCAATGTTTTATTGTTTTGATCAAATGATTATAATTGGACATTATTTATGTTTGATACATGCTTTATATCTAGATAATTCTCTCATTATATCCATTAGATCTACGCTTTGGTTTTTTATATCTATGGATATAAGGGATATGTTTTTTATTATCTCCTATTCAGATATATATTTTATGATTCAACCTATTGGTGCCATCTTGGATAATTTATTTGGAGTTTAATTGTTACAACATGTCTAGGTTAATGGTTTCCAATATTTTCTATGTTTTTGACTGAACTACTTATAATTCTAATATTTATTGTGATTTAATAATAAATTATATTTTTATTCTCTATATTGAATCATTATTTAATACATATTTGTTCATAGAGGGAATTATGTGCCCAGAGAGGGTGTTGGTGATTTAGGGTATGGATGATTTTGAATATCTTCTTTCCCAACAATGATTTTTACCTCAAAATAATAAGAGTTTCATTGATTTTCTCTTATAAATTAGATTACAGTTTACATTACCTACCTTAATATATTAATTTTTCATTTTTTATCTTTACCAATATATTTTTATAATGATGAATGTAATGTAATGAAAAAAAATAAATGGAAACACGTTGTTTCATAGTGATCACCATAAAGTGCTATCCAAGGAATATGCTACCATCATTTTTATGGTGAACCCAAATCACTAAAGTCACTACTTATTTTTTTCACTAGGTCAATCCAATAAAAGCACAATACATGTTGGGTTGGCATATGTATCCCCTTACTTTTATCATTGCATATTGTTTTAGGATTTTTTACGCCTATGAAGGCTAACTATAATTTTTTAGGGCATATGCACAATCTCTCTATGTTCGCTTTCTTCAAAACATCACTTTTCCAAGAGCAACATAAATGGAAAAAATATATTGGATCACAAGAAATGAACAATGACATAATGTTGATTCAAATTCACCAAATGTAAGACAATTACATTTGAATATCAAGTTTCTCAATCACAAGTCCATTTTGTTTATCATATTATGAATTTTCATTCCATGAGTATAAATGTAATCTTTTTTATTAATTTATAAAATAATTAAGGAATCCCCTTCTTTAGTGGATATTAGTGAACTTTTTGACTCATTATTTTGAAAAACCAATAATGGATTGAAAGTATTCTTCATTTCCAATTATTTTTGGTACTCCCACCTAAAATAATACTGGAGTTTCTTTATCTTACATGATGAAAAAACAGACCCTTGTAACATCTCAATGGTTTAGTGAAGAAAATGATATCCTTATATAAATCATATATTTTATTGAAACTCAAACTCTATTATTCTACATATATAGATAAGAATCATAATACATAGTCACTCTTATGTTTTTCTTCTATAGTGAGCTGAAAAATGTGATTAACATATTTTTCTATCATATCTCAGTTATCAAAGGTTATGTAAATGGCACTCGATGAGTTATAAATGAATCTTAAATCCTCTATCAAGATTTGGTTGAATATTTTCAAATGGGTGGTATAATTACCTTGATAAAATTCAAAGGTAATATATTCCACTAGTTCAGCTAGTATTTACATATATAGAAGCATCAAAAACAATGTTTGCAAAACCATGATCATCGTATTCTACCCCTCAGTGTTTCATGGACCAAAATCAAAACTCATTCATCAAATGTGGTTAATAATCCATTTTAGAATAACTAATCTTGTGCACCTGTTTTATGGATAGTTATGATCTCTCGTCCTATGCTCCTATAAAATTCATGTCTACTATGACATATCTATTTCCTCCATGGTGAAACATCTTGTTTGAAAGTAATATTGAGCAAGTTTCATATTACCTTATGTGAGATTCTAGATAACACTTATATCGATTATGTTTTTCTGTATCCAAATCCACCTGGAATAACATCCATGAATCCATTTAGGTGATCTATAACTAGGTATATGGTTTTCACACATCACAGTATCTATGTTCCCTTATTTTATGAATATTATACCCTTTCTCAACTATATAAACATTTTTTTAACTATTGAAAATGTATATACATTCTTGTACGAATCTAGATACCCTTTCATAAAACAAAATTTACCCTTACTCGTGCATGGTTTTCCCTTACACAAATGTGGTTTAACCTTAGGCAAGTCAATTTACATATACATAGGTTCTCAAGATACCATTATGCCGACAAGTTACCCCTACACATATACCCAAATGAAATCATACATATCATTAATAAACATATTTATTTCTCTATGATAAATTCCCTATACACTATTTTTGGCTTTTTATTACTCATATCCATTAATTTAAAATATTCAATTACCTTATGTAACAACATATAATCTCACGCAAAGAATAATCTTACCATTATAAATATAAACATCCTCTAGAATATACCCTTACATTGGTATCTAGTACCGCTTCAATGGGATCCACTATACCCTTATAAAACCCTATATCATTACACATGTTCCCAGTTACTAGTACTAATATTATGTGATAGCTATACAAGATCTCTCATCTGAGCATTTTATCTATAAAAGTGATGAAATTTACCTATATGAATGCTCCTTGGAATTTTAAAATTCAATTGGTTAATTCTTAATTCTATAAAACAATATTTCATATTAAATCTGAACAACCTATATCCTTTATGGAAAACCCATAAATAATGTCAATTTTAATATTATTCATTGAATGAATTTCTAAAAATTATCTAACAATCATCAATAAATTCAATATTTGTAATGTACTCAAAAAAATCATTATGCTTAAATAAAACATATATTGTTAATAAATCCACTTATGAAACAAATATTTTTTTTAAAACAATACATTCTAAAAAAATCATCTCCAAACAGTATTTAGTGTTCAACTTTGTGAACCTTAGATTTGGTTGAAAGTATAATCTTCACTATATCACATCGAGACATAGTTAATGATTCACCATTTTCACATCTACCCATTATTATCAATAATATAAAATGTTTTATTTCATGTTATTTTACTCCAAATATAATTTTGAATTATAGTTTAATGTATCCAATGATTTATGAAATATGATACTCCTATGTGAATAGTTTTTTACATCCTTCTTGAATACCATCAATAAAAAACCATCATTGTGAATTTCCATTTCAAGAATACCTAACATATCATGCTATTGTATGACTTTTTAATTGTAGTAGTATCTCTTCCATATGCAATATAATGACATAAACCAATACTTAAAAAATTATATTATACCAATTATATAGTCCTATTAATCCATTTCATAGTGTATAAAACACGATCATTATCTAACACCAACAAGGTTTTCATTGTTACTCACTAGGTCTTATAATATTAAAACGAAATTTTCATTCCTTTTTCACAATAAACCCATTATTCAAATAAAAAATTAATCTAATATCAATTAATACTCATAGAATAAAGGGTTAATGAATTGACATTTATAGCAGTATTTATTACAATTTCTGAAAAAACCATATAATTCTACAATTTTTTCCTAACTTTATAAATAAATCTAAAATGTATCAATTTTCTCAAGATATCTATATGAATTTTCACTGTCTATCTCAACATGTGATGACCCAAAAGCACCAAAAAACATATAAATTCAGGTTTATAGAATTATGAATTACCATTATTTTTCATTGAAACAAATATGTTCATTCTACATCTATGAGAAGATTTCATAAAATAGATAGACTTTATATGGAAAAATTTAACCCCCAATATATCACTATTTGTGTATTTTTCGTGTTTTTAATTTTTGGAAAACATTTTTTTGAATATATAATTTTATTCAAAAAAACAAAATTACATATAAAATGAACATCCTATTGTAATATGTTATAGTAAAAGATGTTAAATTCATGATCTATCATTTCCACATCCGCAATATTTTCTTCTCTATTAGTGGGTCAATTCATCTAACTAAATGTCCAATATATCATTATATTAGGATAGATTCATCAGTGTCAAATAATTTACATTAGATATATCCTCATGTAATATACATTATTTTAATCAGTGCTTTCATAATCAATGTCATGAATAATAGTGGAAACGATTCATACTGCTTCAATACAATCACAAATATGAGCTTGAAATGATTCAATCCTCAATTTCATCCATCGAATTCTAGATAAATTGTTGATATGACATCTTCTAAATTTCATGTGTTTTTATCACACATAACTCATGTATTATGTCTCTCCCTATGTACTACACCTATTTAAAAAGGTTACATCAAAATAATCCATTTTGGGGAGTAGTGTACCTTGAACATCTTCCAGTTGAGGATGATTATGATTCACTAAAGACAACTATTATTCCTTTTAAGATCACTTTAGAATCAATTATTAGATATGAATGTGATTTGGTGGAATCCAGCCACCTTTCATGATAATTTTAATTTTCTATTTCAAAAAATGTGTTTAACATAAAGAAAATAATTTCCCAAAATAGGATAATAATTAATATAATGAATTATCTTTTTTCCTTGAATATATCTTGGTGAATTATCAAAATTCTAAACTATTTCCATCGTTTGGGATTTCCTTTTCTCATAGTCCTTCCTGATCCCCTAATTATGTGGTATTTTTTTTGTTGTTATCACATCTCATATATCTATAAAATTTATTAGGATTATAGATAGTTTTAGAGATATTATATACATCAATTCAATCAAAATAGTCTTCTTAATATAATCATTAAAATATATCTCTCAAAGGAATCATTTTCCTCATTCAGGCATCCTAAAAACTTCCTCTATACCCTACTAAATATCCACTAAAGACTCCGCAATAGAAAATTATTGGAGAGTTATAAATATTTTGATAAGAACACAATTCCATTGTTATTCTTGGGGAATCATTCTTTTCAGTCTTCTACCAATTTTACAACATTTTATATATTCAAATCTCGTAACACAATAACAAATTGTTTTTCTATGCATCCTAAAATTCTAAAACATTTTACCATGTCTTACTTTAGTATAAATTATACTTTTTCCCTCACTTTGGGTCCTTTTTATTTTAATTTACAGCACCTATATATCATTCCATTATCTTTGGAATATTAATATCTATATTTTTCTTATTCTGTGGTGGTGTTCTATCATAGCCAAAACTATATTTATCCACAAAGTATGGTCCTTGTGACATTATATTCATTTCATGAATCACTTCAAAGTTAGAGAAATTATAATTCGACTCGCAAAACATGTCATTGAATGATCAAGAAAATATAAATAAATTTTAATAGTTCAATTACACTTTGAATCTTACTAGTTCCTTGCTGAAAATAATTCATCTTCCAACTAATGGATCTCTTTAGTCTTAGATTAATATGTTTCAATAAATTATTCCATAAGAGCCTTCTCTATAAAAATAAATTCTTTTAAAGATTATTTATAATAATATATCAGGTATAATTTATCCTAAAATTTTTATTTCATTTGATAAATAATAGCCATGAATAAAACCACTTATTGTTTAACCTTCTATTCTCATTAACCACTTCAACCACATGATATTCCAACTCATCCTCATTTTCCGTTTGATTATGAAACATTATTGATCATTGAATTTTTTATTTTAAATATTCATATAGTTTTCCCCCATGGTGTATATCATTTTATACTATTTTACATGACAATTATTATAAACTCTTATAAAGGTTTCAATGGAAATTAGAATCTTTAATACCTCTCGTTTTATCAAACACATTTTACAAAACAATAATTTGGATATATTTGGACTTATTTTACTCATTATGTCTCAAAATTTATTATCGTTATTAAATGTCCAAAATTTTATAATAAATCTTATTTTTTCATTACAAGACACCTTAAGATTACATGATCATCAATGTTTCTGTCATCACTTGGAGATTTGTTTAATCATTCATTTTTTCAACATCAATATTATTAGATTTTAATTATTAATCATCCATTCCTTACTTTTAGAAGTTATTTTTCACTCATAACAGAACCACTGTCTTTCAAAAAATAGTTCTTCATATATATATTTCACATGATTTGTGCTTAATCTGTGATGTTCTTACTTTTTCTATGTCACACCATAAAATAAAAACTCCAACGTCAATATATAGATGAACACAATTATAGAAGACAAATATAATAATGAAACAAACCACTTGATAAATTTCTTTATGTCTACGAGGAGATTAGTTATCCTAATATGGGGGGTAAATCATGTTATGGATACTTTTAAATCCCTTATATCAATAATGGATCTTGACCAATCAATTATATGGTTCAAATTAATTTTATTTTATTTATCTGATTACTTTTCAATTAAAAAATTTATTTAAATTTCTTTTTTTATTATCTTACTCAATTACTCTTTATGATGATTCATGGGAAGTAATGAAATAAAGAACAAGGACACATGGGTTATTAGTTGGTTTCTCACAATTAGTAAGTACAAAATTAATTCTTCTATAATTGTGTTGGATCACTAAAATCACTAATCTCACTATTTGATGTTTTAGGCTAGGTCAATCGTTCCAAATAACACCTCCCACACTACTAGAAAACAATGATATTGCCAATTTTTTTGGAAAAAAACTTTTGTTATAGTTCACCCCTATAGTCATGGGTTAAAATCATAGGAGGTACATGTACCCATGTTTCTACAAAAAAACTTGTTTATAGGTCACCCATATACCCATGGTATTTGGAGAACCATGGGTATAAGATTCATGGAAAAAATCACAAGAATGACCTCAACCCATTGATCAATAAAAACTATGGGTATAGTTCTCCCATATACCCTCAGTTTTATTAAACTATGGGAATAGTTTCTAGGAGGAAAACATTTAGTTGGATGAACCTATACCAACTATTTGATGAATACATGGGTATAAAAAAATTGTTTGTAACCTATACTAGGGGTTTTGGTAAACTACTGTTATAGGTCATCCCATTTTTTCATAATAAAAACAATATGAATAAATAATATATATATATATATATATATGTGAATATAAGAACATAAAATGTTTAATATTAGTGTGGTAATATTTTTGGAGTATATGCGGAATGTGTTGGGAAAAATTCCCAATGGAAGGTTTTTTAATAAAGGACATATATCCATTGTTTTACCATACTGTTCATATTGGTCGGCCCTTTTTTCATAAAAATAAAATTAATTATAAATACTTTAATATAAATATTTTTTATTAATAAAATAGGTATATTTAAATGTAATAATACAAAATGTGTTATACGATAGTGGTAAAATCATTACAATGTAGGAAGAAGGTGATGTGATTAAATCGTAGTGGAGGATTACTTTCCTCAAGGGCCTATATAAATGGTTTGAAAAACATAATGGTATTGGTATTACCATTGACCGTTACTAAATCAATATTTGATAAACCATGGTTAAAGGTGGCCTATTTTCACGAGTTGGTCAAACATTGGGTATAGTTCTATCTTGATGGCTTATGCATCCACGATTCCTAGAACGGTGGGTATACACTATGCCCTGGTTTTTCTACCCTATACCCATCGTTGAAACCTATGGGTACATGTAATGATTTCAGTAGTTCTATTTATAGGTTATTTAACTCCTATAGATAATTGGTATTTGAATTTCCCTACGTCACTCTTTTTGATTCTCAAGGTATGTTTCTATAGGGTAGATATAGAATCACCCTAAGAATACATCCCCCAAAACTCCAATTTTCCACTAATTTCATCAAATGAAAAAACTCTTAGTTTAATAGCTATGAACAATTTCACCTTATTGATGTATAATAAAAAAGAATTAATTTTGGATTCTTTGAATATCCAATTTCCCATTCATACCTTTTTTTGAATATCACAATGAGCATTTTCTTTAATGAGTGAACATGGAATCAACATTCTCCATTTAATGATGAATTATAGAATCCCTTTATTCACTAGATTCCACATAACTCCCCTTCTTGTTATTTGGAAGACATGTTTCTAGATTCCAATGACTCAAAATTTGGGAATAATTTAGGAACTCCATTCTTCAATAATAATATAATAGATTATCCATTCTAGATGCAGAAACTCCTCCAATTTCACATCACTTTATTATAGTGAAATAACTTCTCTCATTCAATAAATAAGATATTTTAGTAAAATAATATATCTTATATTATTATTCTTGTATATTAATTAATTGGGAATAGATAGCCTTTTATTCTATTTCATCCAAGAGATGATAAGGTGTGATAATAATATTTTTTTTCTCATATCGCCATTATCAAATGGGTTGTAAATTATTCTTTATTATCCAAAAATAGCACATAAATCCTCTAATATAATACAGAAATATATCATCATATAGTAGAGAGAATTCCAATGATAAAAACCCCTGAGAATATCTACCACATGAAAAACCAGTTTTTCATTAGTAAATATGGGAATATATATTTTTAAATCTACCACTATGGTCTTAAACCAACAATGAATCATGGACCACAATTGTAACTCATTCATCAAAATTATTGACCATCCATTTCATAATAAAAACTCTTTAGCACTAAATATGATTATAGTTAAGAGCCCCAAAAATATTCTCATATTGGAAAGCCTGGCTACTACATCATAGCCATGTTCTCCCTAGTTCATACATTTTTTTGAAAATATTACTTTATTGGTCACATGTAAAATTACAAGAGACAATAGAATACCATTATGTAGAAGATGTTTTTACAAACCCTTACCCACAATGATTAACATATATAAAGACATATTTTTGATCAGCAACCATGTATCCAATATTACTATGTAGCCCAATCATTGTTTACTTATATGAACTATTTTATACCCTTACACAGTTGTATAATAGTAGTGTGAACCCTTAAGTTAGTTTCAACATTCTCACATAAATCAAGATAACGTTATGAATGTCACAATTTACCCTTAAACATGCACATGATACCCATACCAAGATGTGGATTAGACTTATGAAAGAATCCTTACCTTTATATAGGCACCATGGATACCCTTACATATCCTCAACACCCATACACATGTACCATTATGCAAGCCTCCAAACCCTTTTGCAATTTCCCAGTACCGTTATGTGATCTTCATTATACCCTTATGTTGATGTTTTCTATCTATAAATAATATTTTGATAAACCTTATGAAAATATTGAAAACAATTAGTTACCTTTATGAAATACCTTGAACCCTCAAACATTGAATATGTTTACTTTTACCAGCATATATATCCTCCAACATATACCCATACACCAGTACAATGTTACCGTTATGAGAGCTTCCTTGTACCATTATATATCTTTGTACCTATTTCCATGAAACCTATTATCCTCACCCATGTTGGGATGTAACTATACATGATATCCCATTTTACCTATTCACCATTATTCATGATGAGATTTAGCATTATTATATCTTCTAATAAAATATCATATATTCTAGTTAATTAAATATTCATTCAAAATGATTTTACATTAATTGTGAATAAAATTAGTATTTAATCAAACATCCCATAGAAAAGTTTTACAATAATATTATCGATGGAATCAATGCATGATGAATCTCCAGGAATCATAAATTGATAAGATATTTCTAATACACTCAAAAAAAATTCTCAACATCTATAAAAAATATTTTTTCATATAAATTCAATTAGAAAAAACACATATTATAAAAAAAATAAACCTGTCAACAAGTGCACTCCAAACATAATTTAGATTTCAACAGTGACAAAATCCCTTGTGGAATGAAATAGACTCCCTAAGATTAGGGGTTTTTCTATTAAATTTTTAAATTGAAACAATATTTTAAACTATAATTGAATTTAATTGTAGGATGATTTATAGATTAATTTATTTTATACCAATTGTTGAAATTTTTAAAGAACATATATATATGATTGAATATTTTTTTTTTGGAAAACACCCATGGAAGGGGAATGATTTTGATACAAGGTTTTATTATGGTCTATTTTGAGCTAGTATGGAGGATCCATTGCTTTATTTATTTATTTTTTCATAAAAGTAATTCATTATTCTCTAATTGTATTGAAATTAAATTAATAAGATATTTTTATAAACAAATAAATTTTTGATTTATTTTGATTTATATTCTTTTAAAAAAAATTCATTACCTAGGTAAATTATTTTATCCTTCGACACGTGTTTCCATCCTCTAGTAATTATGAGGAATAAAATATGCCTTATAGAATCCTAAATTGGGTCTCATGTTTTTAGTATCCTGATTGGGATTTTAGAAAAATGTATCATAGAGTGTTGTTTTTTGTTTTGATCTTATTCATGATTTTTGAGTTAGGTATATAGGACATGATGTTTTTAATCTGAAATTTTCTAATAAAATGCCTAAATTAATTATTAATGGTGAGTTTTAAGTAACTAATGATTTTGGATAGAATGATAAGTTGATAACAAAATTGTTGGTTGTTTTTATTTATATAATGTTAACCTATTATGGATTTTAGTTTTTTGGATATAATAAATAATGTAAGGTTAGTGGATTATTTTCTCACATAAATATAATATTCCTAGAATGGTTTTTTAAAATGAAAAATTATTTTCAACGAGTCAATATTCTTTTGATATTTTATATTTTTTGAATGTTTTGATATAAGAAATTTTCATTTATATCCTATAATGTAGGTGTACATTAGATTTAACAACTAAAATTATAATAACTGATATGGTAAAAGTTTAGATTTTATGATTTGTGATGTTTATTGATTGGGTAATTATGAAATTTTAAATTATTTATATTATTTTTTATCTAATTATTCAAGATTAAAGAGTTTTAATTAGGTTAAAAATATTAGAAGTGGTGTTTTAACCTATATATCCACATCTAATGAGAATAATAGTTCATTTTATATATGTGATTTATAAAAAAGACAATCTAGATATACCGATGGAGGTAGATCAGGAATTAGAGTTTAAGAAACAAAATCTACAAACATTTAGTGTTTAATATTGATAAATGTTTTTGAATGTGTGGTTTGTAAACTAAATATTATATTATATAATATTATAATTACTATAATATTAAAGGATGATTTTGGTTATTATTTAATATAAGTACCAACTATGAAAATGTTAGAATCGATAGGTGCACCACGGATAAATAAAAATCAAGACTGGAAGGCCTCCTAGATGTTATTTAATGATAATTTTTTCATGGTGTAAAATTAATTTAAATATATAACTTTTTATGATTTTGAACAATAAAATATCATTTTTATTGGTAATGGATCATTATTTTTAATGCTTATGAGATATATATCAGAGTTGTTCCTACACAAGAAACACACTATATAGAGTTTTGATAAGGGATAGTGATAGATGACATGGCCAATGATTATTTTTTCTTACATACCTATTTACATGGAGGTGGTTAGTATTGTAACAGCCCAAGATTTTATGAAAAATATTCTTTTTAATTTCACTAATGTCTTGTGTTGTACGCAACACAAAAAGGATCTTTCACAACACGCATTCTTGACTTTCCTTGCATTACACACAATCGCAACCTTCCTCGATAGCGTGTGTAGTACGCAATACCGAGTTTCACAAAACAACAATATGCTATTAAAATATTATTATAACTAGCCGTTATGAACAGTAATAACCACCTTTTAAAATTTTAGAAATTTTATTTTTCAAAATGGACTTCATTTTTGGACTCAGAATATCGAAATTAGCCTAGGGTGAAATTTTGGTATTTTTCTGAAAACTTTCAATTTTTGATGAATAGTGAAACCACTAAGTGATAGGTTAAAAACTGAATTTTGCATAAAACTTAATTTTACCGCTTCTGTGAATGGAATTTCGAAAATCCGACAGACACGGTTGATATCAGTAAGTATAATGTGGTTCAATGAGATAAAAATAATTTTTTGGTGAATAGTAACTTTTTACTTTTTTTACCGCGGTTAATAGTAAATAGGGTAACTAAGGGTAAATATGATATTACTATTACCCTAACACATGTCCTAATTCTATTGGATAAGTTTAATTCGACCAAAAACAACATTATGAATAAAATATGACCATTTAGGCCCACTTGGATTAGATTAGGACATTTATTATTAATTTATTTAAAGAAGGGTTAAAATAGTTAAAATCAAAGTTTAATAAGTAAATCATTTTTAATATAGGTTTATACATAAGATAAATTAGACTATAAATATTCATTAGAAAGATAAAAATATTTCCTACATATTGATATTTTATTTATAATTTTTAGACTTTAAATAAATTAATTTATTTATGACACAACGATGATGCAGTAATTACCCTTTTAAGGAAATATTAACATAATTGATGTTATAAATGCTTAAATGAATGTAATTTGAGACTTTTTATGAATTCCACTAATTTTCTAGGTTACTATGATATATTAGTGTTGATTTAATCAACTTGGTTTGAACATATAATTCTGTTATGACTTTCACAAAAATCATATATCAAATAGTGTCAAAATTGACACAAAATAGTTTTTAAATCAAATATTATATTATTAATTGTTATTTTATTCCTAAAAATATACGGTTCGGCCAAATGACATAGATAAGGATATATATATTAATAATAAACAACTTGGGGTTCGTTTGGCATGTTATAGTAAGTGTATTAACCATATAGTGAAAGAAAACAAAAAGACACGGTAAAAGTTAAATTATTTAACTTAGAGTTAAATCTAATTGATAAGGTTAAAATAATACCCTAAACTTGTCTAAATCCTATTGGATGATAGTCTTTCGACCCATCCCCACTTTAGCTTCGAAATAAGACCCTTTGGAACCATTATAAACCGATTTTGACTTTAATATAAAATAATATTTTGAGATATTCCTACGGTGCCCCTCTCCTCCCTTATAAAAGGATACCTCCTCCCCCTCCTCCTCACACCAATTTCAGCACTCAAGCTCGGCCAACCCCTGCCAAAATCTCTTCTCCACTTCCCTAGAAACATCCTAGAGGTTCTGGTCTTCCTCAAAGACCAATTTTAGTGCCCTAAGAGGAGGTCTCAAAGAGGCGCTTCAAAGAAGAGGTAATTACTGTTACCAATTCTTTCATCTTTATTTCTTCTTCCACTTCTTCTTCTTAGGTTGTTTCATTATGAATTAATAACATCAGTATCACTCATATACTGATATGTTATTATAAGTATGAAACAACCCTATTTCACCATCTATCCATCCTACGGAAAAAGAAATCACCGCGCGTGCGTACGTACGGAATACCGTCTCCACGCCGTGGTGTAATCTATTTTCCACCACCACCTTACATGGATGGGTATAATGGTGTAAATAAAAACTATACATAGTTATTAAAACATCATATTGATTCTTATATACTGTATAATCCACTCCAATTCAATTCAATAATTATTGAAATGATATCATCGCTCGTGCGTACGTACGGAATACCGTCTCCACGACGCGATGAGATTCATTCTTAATGATTAACCATTCATGAATGATTATAAAGTATATATAATAAGTACTAATGAAATATATGACATAATAATGATACTGGATTTATTTATATGTATATATATGTATGTCATCTACTTACTTCCATTCAAGACAATAAGGAAAGAAAAACAGCGTTCATGCGTACGTACGGACTACCGTCTCCATGAACGGTGTTTTTCATTTTATTTATCTATCTATTATATATATATATATATATATACTGAATATATATGATATATAAATCATATTTTATATTCTGTAAGTAAGTAAATCATGATATAAGTAATAATAATGTCAAGAACAACAAGTTAAAACACCTACGATAAATGAAACGATTTTACCCAAAACGCTTCTTTAACATGGAATTTACAAAAAAACGGGTAATATAATGTCATAAGTGAACCATATATGATATCATAACAATGAATATGATTCTTTAATTAGTCAATGACACTATTTAAATCATTATACAAGAGGTTCGGACACATACGAAGCAAATCGGACCTAAGGTAAGGGAAATATCGCAATCTCATTTTTATCCGAGATTGTTTGTACTTTGAAAATTTACTGGGGTATATTTTATCATCCACATCCATGTTTCATAAATATGTAATATTATTTCCATCCACCTACAATTTTTTTTAAATCCATTTTTACCCTTCTGTGAGTTTTTGGTAAAAGAAATGAAAGGAATCTTTTGTCGTTTTTCATACGAGGTACTTTTTGACTTTTCCGACAAAAGTACGAAGAATGTTTTTTTTAACTTATACGGCATGAATGGATTTTTAAAACATTGTTTCCAAGAATCTTCCTTTACAAGTTTTCAAGATTATTTGTAATCAACTTCTTTTATTTTAAAGATGTATGACATGTTATGAAAGGAAAAATGTTTTTGAAGAAGAAAGGATATTTTCCTCAAGAATGGAATTCAAGTGTTTTATCAAAATTATTTTCCATATAAGATAATAAAGGGTTCTGTTTTTATCCCTATTATTACATTGATTTGATCATGTTGAATTCCTTTATCTTATATGAATTGATTTATGATGTCATGATGTTTCAAGAATCCCATTTTTGTTACATGTGTTATGCGATGATGTATGTTTTATGATTATGTGGAACACATAAGAAAGGATTCATTATGAGATGGGTGGGACCTATAACTACCTCCAATGCATTGGGTAAAGATTTTATATCTCATGAGATAGACAGGGCTGGAACGGTAGGTTATACCGGTTCAGTGAAACAGGACTGAAACGAGGGTTACTCGATTCAGAAAGGGACTTTGTCCACTAAGATAGTCTTGGCAATGAGTCTTGACTAACAAGAAATGATTCTCTATGATTATGTGTGAATGCCACAAAGTTTCATGTTTTAAGTTATGATTATTGTGATTACATTTCACTGCCATGATTTATCCCATGTTATGAAATTATGCTCTCTTTTGCAGGTTAAGATTTCCAAAATATTATGTTCTTTTGAATATGATGTGACTGTTATTTCTTTTGTTTACCCTTACTGAGCATTTGAGCTCACCCTTTTATGTTTTCTTTTCCCCAGGATATAAAGAAAGGTTTTAGGTAAAAAAAAGGGGAAGATCTTTATGGGAGATATTGAATATCTTTCACCACGATTAGAAGATTACGTTCCGAGTTTCCAAAGACACTAAACTATTACGATCCTTGTGTGTGTGTGTTTTTGTTATGTACTAAGTATTCCGCAAAAGTAATGTAATGTACATGTACGTCAAGATACGGGTCTCTACAGTTAGTATCAGAGGAAAGGTTTAGTCAACCATTGGAAACTAGGATGCGAAAATGTTAGTGAGATCCCTAGAAATATTTCTATGGTATGTCTAGGGATGTCCCTAAGGTTAAGTATACGTATAGGTTATAGTACTAGAACTACGCTAACGATCATAGAATTAAACCTAAGATGTTAGATATTGATGATACTCCCCATTTATAATGTTGTTTTCTCTAGCATTATTTTTTCCTTTCACAAGATTCTTTTTGTGTTTCAGTTAATGGAGGGAACCAGAAGGAATTCGGTTAACATTGAATCCAATGGAAAAATTGGTGACTATGAGCAACAAAATTGTGTAATTCCTAGAGAGAAAGATATTGAGATTATGCTGAATCAGTCATCGCGATATATGATTAACAAGGTGAAATTTAGTGGTATGCCTAATTCATCAAAGAAGAGGAAGATAAACTATTATGCATGTTTGCATGTTGAGGAGCATAAAGAAAGAAAGATTGAGATTTCTAAATAAGGGAAGAATAACCTTGAGGAATACCTCAAATGGAGGGACCGATGTTATCTGTGTGGAGAAAAGGGTCATAGAGTGACAGACTGTTATGGAGTTCAATGTCTTATTTGTGAAGAACATGGGCATTACCCAACTCAATGCCCTGACCTAAAAAGTTACTTCTAAATCAAGGAAGGACTTATTCCAGGACAATCATTGAAGTGGATGGACTGAAGTGTTCATGTATTGGTATTCAAGAATAATGTTGTTGAGGTACTTTTATGGTGTATTGAAATATTTATGTATTGGTCTATTGTGGTTTTCAATAATTTTAAGGTACCTGTAACCATGAAAAGTGATTCAAATATTTTGGAAAGTAGATGATATGTGCATAATGAAGGGATAAGGAGAAAATGAAATGTTTGACAGTATTCATAAGCTCATGATTGATATAAGGACTAAGTGATATCATGGTTTGAGAATGTAGAATTTTGAGGATTTCGGTATGTGGAAAGTGTTAACTTTTAACTGCATTCATGTTTTCACTAAGGTTCAATGGGTATTCAAAAGAATACATGATTAAGGACTTTGAATGTTTGGAATGTGACCAACAAAACATATCTTATGATATATGGGGATCAACTATGGTATTAAATCTCTGGTAATCGTTTTCACTATGTTATGAGATTGGACTGCAGTATTATGGATAAGCCTAAAGATTGAAATGGATTATGTTGGACATAAGTGAGTATTGTTTAAGGATAGAAGTTTTTTTTCGATATTATTGATGGGATGTTATAGTAATGTAGTTTTAGAAAAAGGACAACCTGCAGGATGGGCGATAGCCCATCGCTTCGGACAAGGCTGTGGGAATCGAACCCACAACCGAAGTGCGACTGGCCTTTATCGCCTACCACTGGCCTACAGGAAGTCCCTGTTTATTAGAAACTAGTTTTATTATATTAAGCAGTATGATATATGAAGTATAAGTCCATTTTAGGAACCATATGTGATTAATCTCACTATAGATCGACTTATGTATATAATTTTTGCTAACCTTTTGTTTGAGACAGATGGAATGACTCGTCATTCTATCGCATGATCTGCTAACACTTCACGAATAACAAATTCAACTTCATTTATTTAAGAGATGAAGTGGAAATTGTTCAAGGCATGAACAACAGTGATATTGTACCAAAATAAAGAAAGTATTTATTCCAATTAAAATTTTCAACTTTAGGGAAATGATCTTGAAAACCAAAAATGTTGTCCTAGTGATCTTATACCTGATGAATCGGATGGTACCTTAGATCGTCACAAATTTATGGATTTGTGATTGTTGGCTTTTCCATAGCCATATTCTCTACCACTCTCCATCAGAACATGATGGTTAAATTTTTCTTCCATATCCATATTTTCACCTATGTGGAAACCCAGTGATTAGTTTATTTGGGTAATCGTAACATTTCATACTTTAGTTTTTAAAGACAAGTTTTGGTATTCCTTTTTACGATGTGGGTTTCTATTAAAGAAACTTTCAAATAGTAAACTATTTATAACCCCGACGAATTTCAAGGGTGAAATTCATTTTAAGGGGGGTAGAATGTAACAGCCCAAGATTTTATGAAAAATATTCTTTTTAATTTCACTAATGTCTTGTGTTGTACGCAACACAAAAAGGATCTTTCACAACACGCATTCTTGACTTTCCTTGCATTACACACAATCGCAACCTTCCTCGATAGCGTGTGTAGTACGCAATACCGAGTTTCACAAAACAACAATATGCTATTAAAATATTATTATAACTAGCCGTTATGAACAGTAATAATGACCTTTTAAAATTTTAGAAATTTTATTTTTCAAAATGGACTTCATTTTTGGACTCAGAATATCGAAATTAGCCTAGGGTGAAATTTTGGTATTTTTCTGAAAACTTTCAATTTTTGATGAATAGTGAAACCACTAAGTGGTAGGTTAAAAACTGAATTTTGCATAAAACTTAATTTTACCGCTTCTGTGGATGGAATTTTGAAAATCCGACCGACACGGTTGATATCAGTAAGTAAAATGTGGTTCAATAAGATAAAAATAATTTTTTGGTGAATAGTAATTTTTTACTTTTTTTACCGCGGTTAATAGTAAATAGGGTAACTAAGGGTAAATATGATATTACCATTACCCTAACACATGTCCTAATTCTATTGGATAAGTTTAATTCGACCAAAAACAACCTTATGAATAAAATATGACCATTTAGGCCCACTTGGATTAGATTAGGACATTTATTATTAATTTATTTAAAGAAGGGTTAAAATAGTTAAAATCAAAGTTTAATAGGTAAATCATTTTTAATATAGGGTTATACATAAGATAAATTCGACTATAAATATTAATTATAAAGCTAAAAATATTTCCTAGATAATGATATTTTATTTATAATTTTTAGACTTTAAATAAATTAATTTATTTATGACACAATGATGATGCAGTAATTACCCTTTTAAGGAAATATTAACATAATTGATGTTATAAATGCTCAAATGAATGTAATTTGAGACTTTTTATGAATTACACTAATTTTCTAGGTTACTATGATATATTAGTGTTGATTTAATCAACTTGGTTCGAACATATAATTCTGTTATGACTTTCACAAAAATCATATATCAAATAGTGTCAAAATTGACACAAAATAGTTTTTTAATCAAATATTATATTATTAATTGTTATTTTATTCCTAAAAATCTAAGGTTAGGCCAAATGACATTTATAAGGATATATATATTAATAATAAACAATTTGGGGTTCGTTTGGCATGTTATAGTAAGTGTATTAACCATATAGTGAAGGAAAACAAAAAGACACGGTAAAAGTTAAATTATTTAACTTAGAGTTAAATCTAATTGATAAGGTTAAAATAATACCCTAAACTTGTTTAAATCCTATTGGATGATAGTCTTTCGACCCATCCCCACTTTAGCTTCGAAATAAGACCCTTTGGAACCATTATAAACCGATTTTGACTTTAATATAAAATAATATTTTGAGATATTCCTAAGGTGCCCCTCTCCTCCCTTATAAAAGGATACCTCCTCCCCCTCCTCCTCACACCAATTTGAGCACTCAAGCTCGGCCAACCCCTGAAAAAATCTCTTCTCCACTTCCCTAGAAACATCCTAGAGGTTCTGGTCTTCCTAAAAGATCAATTTTAGTGCCCTAAGAGGAGGTCTCAAAGAGGCGCTTCAAAGAAGAGGTAATTACCGTTACCAATTCTTTCATCTTTATTTCTTCTTCCACTTCTTCTTCTTAGGTTGTTTCATTATGAAGTAATAAAATCAGTATCACTCATATACTGATATGTTATTATAAGTATGAAACAACCCTATTTCACCATCTATCCATCCTACGGAAAAAGAAATCACCGCGCGTGCGTACGTACGGAATACCGTCTCCACGCCGTGGTGTAATCTATTTTCCACCACCACCTTACATGGATGGGTATAATGGTGTAAATAATAACTATACATAGTTATTAAAACATCATATTTATTCTGATATATTCTATAATCCACTCCAATTCAATTCAATAATTATGGAAATGATATCATCGCTCGTGCGTACGTACGGAATACCGTCTCCACGACGCGATGAGATTCATTCTTAATGATTAACCATTCATGAATGATTATAAAGTATATATAATAAGTACTAATGAAATATATGACTTAATAATGATACTGGATTTATGTATATGTATATATATGTATGTCATCTACTTACTTCCATTCAAGACAATAAGGAAAGAAAAACAGCGTTCATGCGTACGTACGGACTACCGTCTCCATGAACGGTGTTTTTCATTTTATTTATCTATCTATTATATATATATATATACTGAATATATATGATGTATAAATCATATTTTATATTCTGGAAGTAAGTAAATCATGATATAAGTAATAATAATGTCAAGAACAACAAGTCAAAACACCTACGATAAATGAAACGATTTTACCCAAAACGCTTCTTTAACATGGAATTTACAAAAGAACGGGTAATATAATGTCATAAGTGAACCATATATGATATAATAACAATGAATATGATTCTGTAATTAGTCAATGACACTATTTAAATCATTATACAGGAGGTTCGGATACATACGAAGCAAATCGGACCTAAGGTAAGGGAAATATCGCAATCTCATTTTTATCCGAGATTGTTTGTACTTTGAAAATTTACTGGGGTATATTTTATCATCCACATACATGTTTCATAAATATGTAATATTATTTCCATCCACCTACAATTTTTTTTAAATCCATTTTTACCCTTCGGTGAGTTTTTAGTAAAAGAAATGAAAGGAATCTTTTGTCGTTTTTCATACGAGGTACTTTTTGACTTTTCCGACAAAAGTACGAAGAATGTTTTTTTTAACTTATACGGCATGAATGGATTTTTAAAACATTGTTTCCAAGAAGCTTCCTTTACAAGTTTTCAAGTTTATTTGTAATCAACTTCTTTTATTTTAAAGATGTATGACATGTTATGAAAGGAAAAATGTTTTTAAAGAAGAAAGGATATTTTCCTCAAGAATGGAATTCAAGTGTTTTATCAAAATTATTTTCCATCTAAGATAATAAAGGGTTCTGTTTTTATCCCTATTATTACATTTATTTGATCATGTTGAATTCCTTTATCTTATATGAATTTATTTATGATGTCATGATGTTTCAAGAATCCCATTTTTGTTACATGTGTTTTGCGATGATGTATGTTTTATGATTATGTGGCACACATAAGAAAGGATTCATTATGAGATGGGTGGGACCTATAACTCCATCCAATGCATTGGGTAAAGATTTTATATCTCATGAGATAGACAGGGCTGGAATGGTAGGTTATACCGGTTCAGTGAAACAGGACTGAAACGAGGGTTACTCGATTCAGAAAGGGACTTTGTCCACTAAGATAGTCTTGGCAATGAGTCTTGACTAACAAGAAATGATTCTCTATGATTATGTGTGAATGCCACAAAGTTTCATGTTTTAAGTTATGATTATTGTGATTACATTTCACTACCATGATTTATCCCATGTTATGAAATTATGCTCTCTTTTGCAGGTTAAGATTTCCAAAATATTATGTTCTTTTGAATATGATGTGACTGTTATTTCTTTTTTTTACCCTTACTGAGCATTTGAGCTCACCCTTTTATGTTTTCTTTTCCCCAGGATATAAAGAAAGTTTTTAAGTAAAAAAAAGGGGAAGATCTTTATGGGAGATATTGAAGATCTTTCACCACGATTAGAAGATTACGTTCCGAGTTTCCAAAGACACTAAACTATTACGATCCTTGTGTGTGTGTGTTTTTGTTATGTACTAATTATTCCGCAAAAGTATTGTAATGTACATGTACGTCAAGATACGGGTCTCTACAAGTATAGTATAAAAAATAGTGCAATAAATTGATACTACAAATAGTAATATTAATTCTCATTCTCAATATGTTTGTTAATGAAATTTTTAAATTTTTTTATTGTGGATGTTGATAAAATATGGAGTCTCTCTTTCATCACAAAATCTGATATATATATATATATATCTAACATGCACTAAGAAGTAATATATTTTGATTAATGTTATCGAAAATGAGGTGTTTCTAGTTTTGTTTTAGGGAAAAGGATAGTTTTTATTGGAATGTGGAAAAAGGGGGTGTTTTTTTGAATAATTTTGTTTTTAGGAAGAGAACATTTTTGGTAATATTAATTTAATTACTTGGTTTTAAATTTATTTTTTTGAAAAAAAAATTATTTTAAAATGAATGTAAATGGTTATAAATGATATCATGGTTTTATAATGGTTTTCATAAATCAATTTCATTGGATATAATGCGATTTATTTAATAGGATTGAATGAAATTGTATCTTTAGTTTTTCACATTTATTATAAAATATATTGGACTCATTCTATAAATTCTATTGAGTTTATAGTAACCCATTACATGTGAACTTCTATGGACATGTTCACATTATTCGTCATGAGGTAGAAAAAAATGAATTCATTTTCATTAATGTAATGTTTTGAAACTATGATTATGTTATAAGTGATTAGTTGGTGTCTTGGGATTGATTCACATTATTTTATCTATGTTAGAATTTATTCTTAGTTGTTTTATATATGTCACCTTTAAAGAACAATATATTTTTAATTTATATGCATGTTTAATTTTTTACTCTAAACTAATTTTTACATATATATGTATCATAAAGTTTTGTTGGATTGTGTATTTTTAGGTGTTATCATTCCAAGGAAAATTATCTCATCGTTTGATAATATATTTTAGACTTTGTATTTTGGAGATTTTTCTTGACACTCTATAACAGATGGATTTAGGTCTCAGCCCAAGGTTATGATTTTATTAAATTTTATTAGGTCCTGAACTTTTTATTATCTATATTTAATCATGAAAATTTTATTGTATATAAGAATAACTAATGTATATAGAGTGAAGATTGATTTACCCTGGTGTTCAAGTAGATGGATAGGTTTATGATGACTAAGAAGTATATTATTATTTTTTCCGTGTTAAAATGTGGTGGGTGTGATTAACCGGGCCTAGATATTCTCTCAAACTAGTTACCAACCCGATACCACACACTCATGAAGGGAATTCCCTATCTCCACGGTAAGGAGAGTAGCACCTGAATATTAACAACAACCAAGGGGATTGATTTCACCAAATCTCAATCAAAAAAATTGGTCATATATGTGATATAGACAACAATGGGTGAAAAAATTAATTTCAATGACATAAGAAATCAATGGAAACCCTCAACTCAAGAGTAGAAACAAATATAAAATTACAAGTTCAACCAAAATGAACTACCAAAATAGAAATACAATCTACTCCCTGTGATTGTCTTGATAGCCTCCCCCTATATTACCACTAGCTACGCAACTCACCAATAAAAATCCTCACCTCTTCACAAAAACTCCATTCCATTCCATTCAACGAAACATATAAATAGGTATATGCACCATCGAATTGGTACACAAGGAGTTATCTTACATGAATGGTAGGGTTTAACCCCAATTCTCCATGTCATGTATCTAAAAAATAATTCATGTATTCTCTATTTTAAATAAAAAAGGAGTGGTAACAGTTTAATAGTTTATATATCAAAATCACTGAAAAAGACTATTATTTTTCATTTATTAACATTTCAATATAAAAAAGGTACATATATTTCAAAAAATATTATATCCCCATATCTTAGTAAATAAATCAATTCAAAATAAAATAAATCATGGATAATTTACCATTTTCAGTATATGGCAGTACAAATAATAGTAAAAAAAATATAAACCCAAATCAATCGAGAGACAACATAGGTAACATAATGCTAGTGATGACACTATATCAGGTAAGCTAAGAAACGTGTACCTATCATAGACAATCACATACACATCATTCCACAAGAAATATACATTTGTTTAGAGTAGAGGAACAACCCAACTAGTGAACCATACAATAGGTCTAACAAGTCCCTAAAATAAAAAACATAGGGAGAAGAGATATGCCACATGAAAAAAATCCCATGATATTTCATTATAACTATTAAAGTAATATCTACCAAGATAGTCAAGGATTAAGATGTAATATATTTTCCAAACCATTTCTTAAATCCATCTGCATCATTTAATTCTTTCAAATCCATTTTACAAAACATTTTTCAATGCTTTGAAGTCAATTTTCTATTTACCAAAACAAGGTGGGGAAAATATTTTATAAAAACCAATTACCACACAAATAAACAAAATAATTAATAACATTCCATTTCATTTAATTAAAAATTTATAAATCAAGAGTCATGTATTTCACCAATACATAATAAGGAAAGAAATACCTACCTCCAAACAATGGGTTGTACTCACTCACAATGGGACCCCCCACAAATAGATTCAACCATGAAAAATGTGGACCAAGAATAAACCTATACATCATATAGTTGATTAAATTTTAGAAATGGTTTTGTAAGTAATTATATTTTAAATAACTTATAATTTCTTTGAATTATTATTTTATATTATACAGATTATTTTCAAGACATGTTGCTAATAAATCATGTCATTTTGAGGCCTGATGTGCCCATAATAAATTTTTAAAATATATTAAATATATAAATCATATTGGGTACATAATTTTACTGAAAATTTAATAAACTATATATGGTGTCCCAAATCAAAAATATGATGGAATTGATGACTTTAGAATTTGGATTTCACCATATGCATGACATAAATATTTTTGGAGTAGGGCGTTTATGAAAAAAACTCATGGGTGTACAAATAAATTAAATAATAAATGAAAATTGTTTTTTATGTGATTATGAATATAGCTCAATTCTTTTTTAATAACACTGATATGATGATATTATAGGGTTATCCACACAACTTTAGATCCATTTGAGAATATGTGTAGAGTGAATTGGAGGATATATCTCAAGAAAATGTTAACCAGATAAAGGATTGAAGATCAATGCAGAATGGGTTTTAGTTATCCCACCAAAGAAAATGAAACATTCTCTTTTTTTATCAATGTTAAATCCAACTCGAGGTATAATTATTTTTAATTTGATTTTATTTTCCTCATTTTGATTTTAATTATGAGAACATATCAATCAACCAAAAAATTGATATGAGGATTAGTTATTTTGTGAAATTGGTTTATTTTAGGGGTTTATTCAGAGAATTTATTTAAGATTATTTTTTCCTCATTCATCATTATAAAAAAATGAATCGAGGTCAATGCATACATCGATTGATGTCTGTTTCAATGTTGTTTTCATTGTACATTTCTCCCCTAATTTCATCGTTTATCTATATGGCTCATTTCTCCCGGTGGTTTGTCCCATATACCGAGTATTTGATTATTTTGAACCCATTTCATGGAACAATAATCTAATATCACAAATATGGGCACAATATGGCATGAGTATTTTTTGATGGTGGTTGATGAGAAAAATCAGATTATAATAGAGATCGCTAGGTTTGTGTACAGAATGCATAGGTGACATGATGAAAGAGTACTGATACTCATTTGGATCGAATAACCCTAATATGGTGAATGAAAATAAAATAGGCCACTAGACTATATCCTCCTTTCCCAGTGTAAATCATGGACAAATATACTATCAGATGACTGGATGAAATAGTGTGAGGTGGAACAAAAGTATTGTGAAAAACCCAATCTACATGGAATGTATTCTAGGATTACATGATGTATGGGTATCCTAGTTCAGCATCTAGGATTTCTATTTGAATTTAAAGATCATACAATCTGTGACCCTTAACACAATGAATTTGATTCCTTCCCTGATGGTTTGAAATTTACCTCAGAGGGTACAATGATATGGGATGAAGTAATCATGAAAAATCATGTGATTTACTTATACACAAACACAAATAAGAACACAGACACAGACATTGAGACAGACACAGGCTGCTTAAATTAAATAGACCTAGGGTCAAAGGGGCATGGTGTGTAACCCTAAAACATTACATGTAATACTTTAATATTTTATTGTATCCATTGTACTATGTATACAGGAAAATTATTTAAATGGTACATTATCCATATCCATTCACTGAGGATTCATATAGAATCACCTCCTACTCATAGGACAACGATCCATTCAACATGACTTCAAGGATAGATTTATTTTAAATACATTATTGTGAATCAAAGTGATATAAAATAATCATATTTGTTCCGTAGGTGGAGTTTTTGGTATCATTGTGACAAACACTATGTGGGAACCAATCCTCTATATTCCAGGTTAATTCATTTTGAATTGTTGGTATACCCCTTGTCGTTCAGAGTGATTCTCATCTATATAGCATATCTCTTCAGGCATTTAATGTGTACATTGAATGGTGACACCCAATTCGCGTTACCTCCCGAAAATACTTCATCTGTATAATCAGACTCATGTGGTGTGTTTTCCTGGATGAGTTCAATGATGATATTTTGAGCTAGAATAATATTCTAGCTTTATTGTTTTGGTTTTCCCATGAGACTATGTATCTTTGTTGAGTGTATCTGGATATTCTTTTTATATGTGTTATAAAGATATAACTGTGAAGAGAAAAATATTTTAATTTTGTTATATGATTTTTTGTTTCATGTATACCTATTTAGTATTCTTATACTCACCCTTTTCCTGGGATTTTCTTTCACTTGTTGTGTCTTTTCTAGATGATTATTCTTCTGGTAGAGTCAATGAGGGACTTGTATCAGGAAGTTTGTAGTGAGACCATACATATAGAGTTTTATTCCTATAGTATCTTTATAGAAGACCCTAGTATACCTTTAGGTTGGACTTGATTTTAAAAGTATTGTGGTAGTCTTTTTTTAGTAATTTTGCATTCCTTTACATCATGTCATTCTCTAAATGTGAGATTTATATGTATTCATGAACAGTTTTCTAGATGGTTTTAAATTTCAACATTGTTTGGGATTCAAGAAGTGTGTGTGTACATGTTTATTGGAAAAGTCCTCTGATGTTAGTTATATTCCAAATCAGTGTTATTCTCCATCCCATACACTATTGGAGGTAGCCTTGGAGTGTAGCGGAAATATGCAACACTGGGATAGGTCATGATAGTGTCTTATTCGTGGAGTATGTTTTACCATAAAAATATAGTCCTTGTTATTGATTTCATAAAATTGTGTTATGTTTTTTGAATTCAGATCATATGCCAAGGACTCTAGTGTTGGTGTGGAGGGAGACATATCTATACACTAGTACTTTTATCACAAGATTTTTTAACTTGATGCATGAGAACAAGAGTTAAAAGAAAAACAATGGTACATGCATCATTTAGTACAGATTTGTGGTTTCCATGTGTATATTGAGTGAAATATTTGGATATTAACAATGAACATGGTACATATTTTTTATTTCAGGATTAACCTATGATATTTTCTACTTAGGATAAAATAACATGATCATGGTGATGATACCCTCAGTGATGTGGTAATGATACATGGAACAGTTACAGATGTGTTACCTCTTGGTGGTGCACTATCTCTACCACCACCTATTGAGAATCATATGATATCTGTAGTACCAACGGATGAGTGAAATAGTCCCAGTTCACATTCTGATTTTTTACAATACAGATTCATTATGTTCCATGTTGTCCCCACCCGATAAGAGACTGACAAATTTCTTGAGGTGTGGACTTCAATTTTATGTTTTTTAAGTACACTAGTACATTATATTATGGTTCTAAAGGAAATTCTTCACCATGAGTTAGATAGATGGTGGTTGGGGTTAGTGACATTTTCTTACATTGATGCTCCAATATCATGGTCATTCATTGAGAACCCTTTTAGAGAATATTCCTCTCATTCTATGCTTAGTTATGTATGTTCTAGGAGCTTCTGCAGCTTCATCAGGGTAGTGTGAAAAAAAATAATTATTCATCCAGGATTTTCATCCTCTCTAGGTACAGAATGGATATGGTTCCAGATCAGTTCTTCGGGGCATGTACCTTCCAATGAGGATGGTGTTGAGACATCAGAGCAAGTTTTATACATCTATGAAATCCTTCTTATGTTAGGATTCAAGAGTGAGCTTTGGTGGGTGAGGGTTTCTTGGCTAAGCAGACACAGATAGTAGATTCCTGTAGTGGGGAATCATGAGTAGAGACTTCTTATCAAGGATCCAATGTCAGTCTTGTGGACCATGATGTGTGATAAATTTAAATAGAATGTACCATTATAGAGGTTCAATGATTTAGGGATCACATAATGGTTCTAGATATCCTGGTGAGAGGTAGTGATACTCTTATATTAGCCTAAGGAATCATTCCCCAGATTTTTTGACCTACTATATGACTGCCATAGAGACTCTGGGTCAGCCACTGAGGAAGAAGAAGTAGAAGGAGAAGATAGTCCCGAAATATGGAGGATGTAGAAAATGATATGGGGGAGCATATAGAGTGGGAATATTCCTTTACATGTTACCACAACAACCACCATGTGGTTTGTTCCAGACTTAGGGAGCTAAAGGATATGGGTGGTGGATCTACAAGCAGTCTAGTCTTACAAACAAAAAGCTATGGAAATGATACATGGTATGATATGTGTATTTCATACCTTATCTATAGTATTGATAATCACATGTTATATTCATTATATTATTTCTAAAAAACATGTGTGTGACATATATGTTTCTTTTGAGCCCTTGAATTGACCCATACGCTTGGAGTATCCTCTTGGAGATGAATCAGTGATCAAAACACTTATTCCGATATATTTACAAGCTAATTCGATGTGATAGATTTATTTGGGATTACATGGTATCATCGTTGAGGAATTAAAAATCATTTTAGGTATGGATGAGATATATGTAGTTCATTCCCAGATTGTTTGTTTTAAGTTGAAAATGTGTTGTGTGTGCATAAGTGGGACTTGGAATTCATTTCAAGTTAATATGAAACCCATGTAGAATAGTATAGACTATTTAATAAAGGGTGAATATGATTATACATGTGTTTGTTATAATGGCCCTTAGTAATGTTGATGTTTTGAGTCTTATGTTCCCTAGAGTGGTGTAAGTGTTTGAGAATGTATTTCTAGATGATGTTCTAGGTTTACCTCCCCACCAAGAAATCAACTTCTATAGTAACCTACTTGTCAAGGAAACATCAATATTTATGCGAGGAAATAAGATAGAACTCGAAGAGCTTACTGAAATGCGGGTGTTGTTGTAGGAATTACAATAGAATGGATTTGGTAGACCCATAGTATCTACCTATGAAGTTGTGATTATTTTCACTACTAAGAAGAATAAGATATTTTGGTTGTTGGTCAAATACATGTGCCTGATCCATTTGACCGTGAAGTGTATTTATCTACCACCAAGGATTGATGAACACATTGATTACTTGAGAGGGGAACAATGGTTCATGAAGGATTAACTCTGTTTAGGATATCACCAGTTGCAATAAAGGGATTATGATATACTTAATATGACATTCATATGTCACTACAACCATAATAATTACATGGGGAATCCCTTTGGTGTAATGAAAACCCCAACTGTGTTCAAGGTATCTTCAACCAGATTATTTATCCTTTTATAGAATGGTTTGTGGTAGTCATCATCGCTGATATCCTTATGTACTTGTCATCTGAGGAGGAGTACACAGTACACTTGAGGATGGTTTTGATTATACTCTGAAATATCCAACTTCATGAGAAGCTATATATGTGTTAATTCTAGATTTAGGAGGTCCAATTTTTTGAAAATTTTATCTCTGCTGATAGAGTGGTGGTGGATCCAACCAAGATTGAGGTAGTGTCATCTTCGAAGCCACTCAAGTGAATGACATAGGTGTGAATCTTTCATATATTTGAAGGAATTTACTACAGAATCATACTTTATTTATCCAATATATTATCACCCATGATATCATTGAACAGGAAGGGGAATCCTTCCATGTTCATAGGAGGTTCTATCATGTTTTTAATGAGTTGAGGTCGACCATGACAAATGAACATGTATTGTGCTTTCAATAGTAGGTACTATGGTATGTATTGTTCCAAGATGCATCGGTAACTATGATTAGCTGTGTTATAATTATGATGAATGAAGTTATTTTCTATTATTTATATTAGTTCAGAATACATAGTGTAGAACCAAGATACTTGGGATCTTGAGTTATTAGTTGTGGTATTTTCACTAATAATTTGGTGAAACCACCTATTGTGAGAGTCTTTTTTCATCTATTTTGATTACAATAGTCTCAAGTATATCTTCTCCCTGAAGGATATTAACTTGAGATAGTGGTGATATCTACATTTCCTCTATTATTATGGATTTAAAATATTCTACACTCATAGGAAGTGGAACATGGTAGAAGTTTCCCTCTGTAGGATATCTTCTTTGATGTGGTTGAATGAGGAATCAGAGTAGTCGTAATTGTAATGTCTCGACCCTAGTTACATAGAGTTGGTGCATTATCACATAGCATTATCATGATCAAAAGAGATCAATCCCCAAAAGACTGATCAGTTTAGCTGCTTTGTAAGTACTCAATAGATACATAAGTTTTAATTTACATTATGAAATTGAAATAAAACATTGTATCTCCTTTGAAAATTGTCATATCCTAGAGCATATCCATGCAGGTCAATCAAAATATTCTTCTTCACATCCTGGGAAAATTAAACCTAAGAAAAGGGTGAGATAAGATGCTCAGTAAGGAGAACAATACAGTGGAAACAATCATAAATAAGCATAAACATTTAAGTAAATGTATAAGACTAGAAATAAAATACATTTAAACATGCAAATTAAAAGAATATTGAATAGATAAATCAATTGATTCCATTTATTATTCACAAGTATATTCTACTAGTCGAACACTCACATGTAATATCAATTCCTCATTTCATAGTGATGGAATTCAAAATATCGAAAATCATAACCACATAGTCATGACCTCTTGCAAAGTCTACAAATAATAGTTTTTCAAGGCCTTGCTCCAAGACACTAGTTTGTCTCATGAGACCTAATGATGCATCGAGGGGATATAGTGGGCCACACCTATAACTTAAAATGTATAATGCATTCCTCATACGAAAAGGTTCAAACATAACATAAACAATTGTATTAAAAATCACATATGAAAAGTTAATAATGTAACCATAAACCATTAATGGTATAAATAATTGCACATCCATAGTAAAAAAACAACACAAAAACACTAATACTATATAGAAGACTGTATCAAAATAAATAAACTTCAAAAAAAGCGTAAAATCCAACTAAGGATGTGGACATAGATGAAATCAATCCAAAAACTATTTGAGTTAAATAACTCATTCTACTTTGAAATCATTTAAAAGTAAAGAAAACATTAATTTGGAAAATATTCTTATAATATTGTAATGGAAGCTTTGAAGGTGTCATAAAAATTTAAAATAGCCACACCCACCATATAAGTTAAAAAACATGCATTCCTCAATTTTTACAAAAAGGTAATAAAGTAACTGGTTTGGAAAATGACAGAATGATACCTTTCAAAATATTTTATTAAAAGTCTAGCAAGGGTATAATTGACCTTAACTGGTATTCTATGAAATAGTAAAAATGTTGTGAAACACATCATTAAGAAACATGAATATGGAAGATAAAGAGGTCCCAATATATACTTACATATAAACAAACCTGGATAATAAAGAGATTTTAAAATTAACCCTTATATTGTACTTTTCTTTAGTCAAGGTTACGTTAATCTCTAGTGTGATTGTTAAATCATTTTTATTAAATTATACAGGAACCACATATATAAATATTATATCATATATGATCTTCTAATATTGATGTGTCAAAAATATTTATGTTGTTTCATTTTTTCGGGTGTTAACTGATTCATTTTCCTTTATAAGATGTATTACATAAGTTAGGATTATTATGGATAGGTTGTGTTTTATTCACATACATAATGATATTATGTTCTTAAACATTATTTTTTTAACCATCAAATGAAAATTATTCTTTAATGGTTGCGATGGGGAATGAAATCTCATCGCATCGTGGAGACGGTAAGTCATACAAATGTATGGGTGACAATATCATTTTATTTATAGTGACATCATAGGTAATTGGATGGTATATTATATATACTGAATCATTAACATGTTATATTTATTATTTAAATCAATAATACTCATTATTATACTAATCCAATTAATTTGGTGAGAAATAAAAAACTACACCATGACGTGGAGATGGTAAGCCATGGGTACACACATATATATTAAATTTATTATTTATAGGATGGATAGAATAATGAATATGGAAATATAATATTTATAATAAAATCCTAGAAAGTACAAGGTACTAGAGTTATTATTTTGGTATGTAAATAACAAATAAAGATGAAGTGGAAGATGAAAAGAAATTTGAAATATGTGATGAAATAATTAACTCTTATTCGGTGGCTTCCGTTTGATTTGAACAAAGGAGATCCATAGGATATCATAATGATCAATGTAATATTCTAGGTTGACGTGATGGTATTTTGGAGGATATTTGATCAGGGTTTGGCTGAGCCAAATGGATTTGGTGGAGTGAATTGGAGAGATGGGGAAGTACCCTTTTATAAGAGAGGTGAGGGGAACATTTGGAAGAGTTTTAATTATTAAATCATTATTAAATAATATTAGGGTTTTAATATCAATAAAAGGATATATTTTGTGTATATTGTGGTTATGGGTAGAAACCATCTCAGCCAATATGTTTTAGACAAGTTTAGGTCACCATAATAACCTTATCTTTTATAATTAAATCTTGGTTAAATAGTTTATCTTTTACCATGTCTTCTTGTATTTTTATATTATATGGTTAATAAACATTATATAAAATGCCAAGAGAACCTCATGTGGTTAATTAATGACATAGATATCATTATTTATTCCATTTTTTCGAATATTATATTTTTTGTAATATTATATCATTTAATGAAATAGTATATGTTTTAAAAAACTCATTTATGTCAATTTTGACACTATTTAGTATTTGGTATTTCTAAATTTCATAAAAACATTATTTCTTATAAGAACCATTATTCAACCCTAAAATGTAATATTTAACTATAAAATTATTATATGGAATGAAAAGTTTCAATTTTCATTTATTTGAATATTTATAACATAAATTATTTTAATCTTTCATTAATAAGGTAATTACTACATCATCACTATGTCATAAATAAATTTAATTATTTAATATCTTAAAATTAAAAAAATACCATGATATAGGATTTTTTTGTATTTATAATGAATATTTATAGTCTAATTTATCTTATGTGTATCCCTATATTGAAAATGGTTAAGTTGTTAAACTTTGAATTTAACACTTTTAACTCTTCTTTAAATAAAATATAATAAATGTCCTAATATAATCCAAATGGATCAAAAAGGTTAATATTTTTTTCCTAATGCATATTTTTGTCGAAATACACTTATCCAATAGAATTAAGATACGTTTTATGGTAATTAGAGAATTATTTTTTCCTTTAATTTCCCTATTTACTTTTAACCATGGTAAATAAAATTCAAAATTTACTAATCACCAAAAAATATTTTCATCATATTGAACCACATAATTCATATTGATGACAACTGTGTATGTATTTTTTTATAAATTCAATACAAAGAAGCTATAAAATTATATTTTATGCAAATTTTCAAATGTGCGTAGAAGGTGCGTAAAAGACGTTAAATAGTTCAATAAAATTTTATATCTCAAATTTTATTATAAAATGACTCCAAGGAATTAAATTGTATTAGTATAGGTATTATGTATCTATTTTAAATATAAAATATATTTAAATTAGAAAATTAATTATTTAAATAAAAATCAATTTTATACAATAACACAATGTTTTTTAATAATCATCAAAAATTGAAAGCATTCAGAACAATTCTAAAAATTCACCTTAAGATAATTTTGATATTAAAAATCAAAAAATGAAGTCCAATTTGTAAAAATAAAATTTATAGAATTTCAAAAGGTGGGTCTTACTATTAATAACTACCTTTTAAAATGCTAGTTTTATTCGTCGTGGTGTGCGAGAACTCAAAGTTGCATACAATGCAAGATATTGTATTATTCAAGTAGAAACATACTATGGAAGCTTGGGGAGTTAGATTAGTCCGTAATTCAGTTAATTTCATCCTATAAATTTCTAGAATATTACTGCAATAATTGATTCAGGTGGTTCTTCATCATAAGTTATTGAAGTTCCCATGTTGCCTCTTCCAATTAATGGTTTCTATAAAGAACATTTACCAAAATAGTTGTTTTGTTTCTCAACACTTTTTCTCTGGTATCAAGAATATTGATAGGCTATTCACAATAAGATATATCAGGTTCTCATTTTAGTTCTTTATAGGTGTGAACATGTTTTGGTTTCGACATGTAGTTTCTCAATAGTGATATGTGGTACACATCATGAACTTTAGAGAGACTTGGAATCATTTCCAAATTGTAATCTACAACTTCAATTCATTCTAGAATTTTGAAATGTCCGATATACCTCAGACATAATTTACCCTTCTAACAAAATTGATTCATACCTGTCCATGACGATACATTCAAGAAAACATGATGACCTACTTGAAATTCCAAATCCTTCCATCGGTTATGGATATATATCTTTTTCCTACTTAGAGCTACTCTAATGTGGGTTTCCATAATATTCACTTTTTCCATTGTTTCCTCAACAATTATAGGGGTAATGAGTTTTCCTTCACCAACATCATCCAAGCAAGTTTGTGTGCGACATCTCTTTCTATATAATACTTCATATGGTGCCATATGAATACTTTAATGAAAGATATTGTTGTAGGATAATTCTACCAGTGTTAAATATTTATCCCATATACCTTGAATGCCAAGGGAGAAATATCTCAACATGTCTTCTAAGATTTGAATAGTTCATTCTGATTATCCATCTATTTGAGGGTGTTAGGCAATGCTCAAATGAAGATTACTATCTAGGGATTTTTGAAGAGTTTTCCAAAATCATGATGTAAAATGGGGTTCAATATTAGAAACAATCGATAGTGGTACACCATAATGTCTAATAACTTCATTAATATACAGTAATGATAAACGTTCAAGTGGAAAATCTTCTCTTATAACATGAAAAAATTTATACATGGTAAGACGATCCAAAATGACCCAGTTTGAATCATTCTTTCTATGAGTCTTTGGTTGCCCCATGAAAATGGCCATCATAATGTCATCCCATTTCACTCAGTTATGGGAATAGGTTGCATGACTCTTCTAATATATTGTCTTTCAGCCTTCTCCTATCTACAAACCATACATCTTGACACATAATTAGAAATTTCCCCCTTCATTTTGTCCAACCCAAAATGTTCCCTCAAATATCTATACATCATAGTGATACTAGGGTGTATAGAGAAAATGGAGCTATGAGTAACATCCAACAATTACCTGTTTAGATTAGGTATATCAGGAAGACAAATACTCTTTACAAATTTCAATATATAATTTTTGTCACGAACCAAATCTGGTCGCCGCCCAAACTGGCACCAAACCCAGCCCGTGACATGACCCGAAGGGCGTTCCCTATCCCCACAGGCTGGCACAAGTTCCCGGGTATCATTTATTTAGGTTTGGGAACAATTTACCCGAATATGAAGTCATAAACCATTAAAAACAATCAATAAACTGAGCCTGAAAATTCATACCAAATGATGTTTAAACAAAAACCAGTACTGAATACACAGGTTTAGAGTCAATACAAAAGGTCCAAAGACACAATGGAATATAAACAAAATAGCCCCATGGACTCCACATGACAAGGGGTCATCACCCCCAAGTCGTCTCCACTACTCCGCCCCAAGGATGAGGACTAACACCCTGAACCGCCATCACCCTTAGCCTTTCCTTTACCTGGGTCAAAAAAGAGGTCTACTTACACCCAAGGGGTGTAAGTAGTGTGTGAGCCTAAGCCCAATAGGATACCACCCTATGATTCCAAGGTGCATGCAATACAAGGTGAAAAAGCAAGTAGTTTTAATATGCAATTAAAAGCAGTGAAAAATTCCACAAAATGAAACTTTAAATTGAAAACATTTTTCAAGATAAAACTTTCAGAATGTTAACACATTTAAATATGAATATTAGATACTGCATTATAATTCCAAAGACACCCAAAAACAAGGGCAAATACCACAAATCTACTGAGCAACAATACCGGGAACACCCCTAGGCACTAGATAGTCTCAGGCCCCATGTACCTCGTAACTCAGTGTAATGTAACCATAGTAAAATCCTTTCTCGTGCACGAGCCACTAGTAGGTAACATACCCATAACCTAGTGGTCCCCAATCATCATCCACATAGTTTAGTTAGAGTTGTCATTATCCAAATGCTAAGTGAAACAGGGACAAAACCCATCCGGTCCACTAGCTATACTAGTACAAATCCGCCCCACCTAGGTACCCGGGATTCCCCCTTTGTGATCAAACAATTTCAGGATTTAACACACATCCATTTTAATGTAAAACACCACTAATGGTCACATACATCAAATACAGTAGCTATCTCATTTTCTACCACTTAAAACACACAACAAACTCTTTGAATTTGAATAAATCAATTTCACAAAATCTCATGTAGTTTTCCACACAAAACCCCTTAAGAAACCCACTTGTACACGATGTTCACAATTGTAAGTTACCAAAATAGTAAAGGCAGCCCAATAAATATCAATTAAAACAACAAATCAATTTTTGGGCATCCTCATGTTAAACAATAAGTGTTCTCTTTGTAAAACCTTCATTTTCACACAAAAGTGGAACCAAAACTTCACTTTCTTTACAAGCACAATTAAAACTCATTATTTGCAGCAATTACCAAAGGGGATAAACATTATAAACAGTATTTTATGCCTTATTACAGATCAATAAAAACAACTAAGTATTTATAGGGCATCCCCAAATAAACAAACAAAACACTTCTTTGGAAAACCCCCAATTTCACACCAAATTGGCATTTTAAATTCAATTGCAATGGAAACATCATTAGAAACAATTTTTGTAGCAATAATAAAATTATATAAATCTGAAAATATGATAAATACAGCATGCTAATACACAAAGTTTGCATCAACATTGAAATCACCTACCAAATCAAATGAAACCATTGAATCCTTTGTGCGAAAACACAAACGCACCACCGCCGCACCACAAGAAGGGTAGATCAAAACTAAAAATAGAAAATTGGACCAAGAAAACCCAAGGATAAACCTTAGGTTCTAACCCCTACCCACTGGTCATTGTTCACTTCAATAAAAATGGAGGAAACCCTAAAAAAATAGAATGAAACCCTAATCAATTTGAAAGGGGAAAAGAAATGGACAAACTTACTTGAGAAATCTAGAATGAATCTCCCAAAAACACTAGTATCTGAAATTTAAAACGTCCAAAACTCAGGGGATGGTCTCACAAGAATTATTAGGTCATTTAGGAATTGGAATGGAGGGAAAAGATTAAGAATAGAAGGAGTTATGAAAGGATCAATTTACCTCTCCAAAATCTAGACTATTTCTGAAATCCAGAACGTTTCTACTATTTTAGCGACTCTATCGAGCTCCAAATTGTGGGAGGAGGGCATGGGGTCGCGTCTGGGCTTCTTAGGATCGATAGGGAGGTGGAATCACCGAAAATTCCATTTTAATGAATAAGATATTAATAAATTAATGATACAATTTAAAACTGGAAAATGGGCCTTTGGGTTGGACCAATTCTCAAATAAAAACAAAAATCCCCCATGCTTATGGATTTATAAAGGCCCCAAATTTAAATTTGGGGTTACTATATCAGGGGATAACAATTAGGAGTTGGAATGAGTCAAAAATATTAAAAATTGAAAAAGTTATAAATGAAACAAAATTTATTTTTAAATGTGGAATTGGGCTCGCAGTTTGGCCCAATTCATGAGAACTCACCTATTCTCAATAAAACCTTTGGAAACCACCAAAACAAAACATGAGTGGAAAATAAATTTAAAATAATTCTAAAATAGGTTACGTACGTGACAATTCTCCCCACCTTGAAAACTTTCCGCCCCGGAAAGTCACAGCAAGGTCAAAGCAACAACCAAACCCAACTGAGAAACCAATAGGTACACCTTTGCCAGGTTTCACCCCCAAAGGTCAAAACACCTCCAGTGATCAATGATAGAAGGAATACTGTCACAAACCAAACTTACACCACTTTCCTGAAAAATAATGTACATCCAGGATTTATCCCAAATGAAAACTCTTCAAATACAATCTGAACAATACTCAATCAATTTACCCAAAAAAACAACATTGAACAAGGTTACACTTCCCTACTATAACTAAACCATTGGAAACTCTCCAATATCAATGTTTACCCAATGAATATGTAGGTAGTTAGATATCTTCGAATGATAATACCTACTTCCTAGACAAGTCCAAAGAAAAAAAAATATGAGTTACTCGTATGAAGAGACACAAATGGGCTCCCCACCATAAGAGACAACTTAAATTGTTTTCCCGAGACAGAATCAAGACACTAATAGTGGGAGGCCCAAACATACTCTCTATTAAAAGGGATATACTTCCATTAAATTTTTATGATGGAATATTCATGAGAATCATAGTGGGACTCCCCACCATAAGAACTGACCATCTTAACAGACCAGCGTGGGCCGACACAGAAAGACCCAAAAAGAAATCAAAGATTTAGGAAGGGCGCAGGATTAGTCTGCATGGTTTGGGAAACTGTGCACTAACTATGAATATAATTCTTTCTACATGGCTTCCTAGCACACGGCCACTACTAAACGTGCACAAACTATGTTCTCAACCATGATGAAACCATAGGTTTGAACACGTCCTATCTTTCACACCGAGGATATGAAATTTTACAAGGGTTTAAATGAACCTATGATTTCCCCTGACTACGAGCCAGCTTCTCTCCGAGACCTATGGTTGGAGCTCAAATTATTGAAGCATCTTCGGCCTCGCAGTTAGTCTTCGGAAACCCACTAAATGAGAATTATTCTTTCGGTTCCACCAACAACTACACCGCAGTCCCAAATAAGTTTTCTAGACATAACACATTCCAAACTCACTTTACCTTATCCCGATATTTCACTGAAACAAGGGCTGAGAAGATACACACACATCACAACTTGTTTCTTCAGGTGAGAAACAATAGAATTAAAGAACACCTACACTCACATTCCTCTAAAATAGATGATTTGAAGTTTTTCCAAGGGAGACATTTTCCCAACATAACAGGGACTCTCAGAGGATTTCACTACTTTCACCTATACAGTCAATCGAGTACATGACATCATAAGGCATCACCAAACATGACCATTTCAACTGATATAAACAATTCATGGAGAGGGACCTTATACAACATCCCCAAACAACACACAATTCTAGAAAGTGGCCACAATATCCTATCGTTACCATATTTCCCACACCGGTGGTTTAACATGAATTAATGCATCAAAGAAACTTTGAAGAACCCAAAGGTCCTCTTAGACACCATCGAGACACTCATCCACACTTACAACCAAAGAACACTTCCACCTTCGATGAATCATAAAACATTAGAAACTAAGGTTTCTTTCAACCTTCCACAATAACATTACCACTACAAGAGGATCCAAAAATCAACGAAATGAATGGTTGTAGACTCAATCAATAATGATCGATAAAATATTCCTTATATTGATCAACTGGAGGATTTTCCAATGGCGAAAAAATATGGATTGCACTTCAGCTGTGCATTAACCCTTAATGGGGGCATACCTTATCCAATGAGAGAACCCAAGGACCCAACCAATCTGGCCCATTAGTCAAAACATGCCTCAAACCAGATCCAAACACATGAAGGGAACCACCGTAAAGGCATCCCAAAACATTTTTCAAAAGAGACCACTAATCGTCCCTACAACACAACATACTGACCAAACCCAAACCCAAAGCACAGTTCAAACAGGCGGGGTTCTTGGACTCAAAACATCCCACAACATCAACATTTTCCGAAAACACATAATATACACCATCCCAAAAAAAATCATCAAGAAATCATGTTTTTTTTATTTAAAAACATTTCTTTGAAAACAAATGGTTCAGCGGTAAGCGCATCCACCAATGGTACCCCATGGGCCTTACACATGCATGTTTCTATGCCACACCAGGAACCCTCATCATTTCCATCCTGAAACTCATCCAGTCATGTCATCAACCATCCCTATTCCCATATAACCCCATGCATGTGGTTGCTCATGAAAATACCAAAGGTTAAAACAAAAATTCTTTCCACTTTTCAAAAACAAAATGGTCAACCAACACATCCTTTTTCTCAAAACCGCTAACCACGAGATCAAATTCCAACTCACATCTTACAAAACTTTTCAGAAATGCACAACCATTTAAAAAAATAACTCACTTTCAATATATTCACATCAATTTCAAAACATCTCATCCCATTAAAACACTATTTGATTGTTTAGAAAACCCTATTGTAAACACTTTTCAAAACCAACTTCAATATAGTTCTTGCTTTCAAAAGAGGTGTAAAACACCATTTTCCATTTCAAAACAATTCTAAAAATTCAGTTCCACCATTTCATAAATCAATCCTTTACTTATTTATATGAAAAAAATTTCAAAAAAACTTTATACTTCTTAAAACCAAGGTGATAAGGTTTCAAAACCTAAGCACAAAACAATGCAAGAGGAAACTAGTTTCAGTGGGTGACTTGGAAATATGGTTGGCAGCCATATTCCAATCACCTCACTGTCACATAGAGTGTTCTAGGGAATATCCTTGGCTCCACATGGCTTGCCAGGCCTTGCGATCTCACTAGGACCATTAACCCAACACTCTTTTCATTTCCATTAATCATCATCGAACCAAGAAAATCGAAGGACTTAGATAAATACCGATTTCTCTTGGAAACATGAATCTCATTATGAGGTGTGGTGATCAAGCACACTACCCATAACTAGAATTCCATGTCCCAACAATCCTAACTCCATACTATCCTGACTCTTCCCCAAATAACATGACCCAAAGAGTTAACCTGAACCTCCTCTGATACCATTTTGTCACGAACCAAATCTGGTCGCCGCCCAAACTGGCACCAAACCCAGCCCGTGACATGACCCGAAGGGCGTTCCCTATCCCCACGGGCTGGCACAAGTGCTCGGGTATCATTTATTTAGGTTTGGGAACGATTTACCTGAATATGAAGTCATAAACCATTAAAAACAATCAATAAACTGAGCCTGAAAATTCATACCAAATGATGTTTAAACAAAAACCAGTACTGAATACACAGGTTTAGAGTCAATACAAAAGGACCAAAGACACAATGGAATAGAAACAAAATAGCCCCATGGACTCCACATGACAAGGGTTCATCACCCCCAAGTCGTTTCCACTACTCCGCCCCAAGGATGAGGACTAACACCCTGAACCGCCATCACCCTTAGCCTTTCCTTTACCTGGGTCAAAAAAGAGGTATACTTACACCGAAGGGGTGTAAGTAGGGTGTGAGCCTAATCCCAATAGGATACCACCCTATGATTCCAAGGTGCATGCAATACAAGCTGAAAAAGCAAGCAGTTTTAATATGCAATTAAAAGCGGTGAAAAATTCCACAAAATGAAACTTTAAATTGAAAACATTTTTCAAGATAAAACTTTCAGAATGTTAACACATTTAAATAGGAATATTAGATACTGCATTATAATTCCAAAGACACCCAAAAACAAGGGCAAATACCACAAATCCACTGAGCAACAAAACCGGGAACACCCCTAGGCACTAGATAGGCTCAGGCCCCATGTACCTCGTAACTCAGTGTAATGTAACCATAGTAAAATCCTTTCTCGTGCACGAGGCACTAGTAGGGAACATACCCATAACCTAGTGGTCCCCAATCATCATCCACATAGTTTAGTTAGAGTTGTCGTTATCCAAATGCTAAGTGAAACAGGGACAAAACCCATCCGGTCCACTAGCCGTACTAGTACAAATCCGCCCCACCTAGGTACCCGGGCTTCCCCCTTTGTGCTCAAACAATTTCAGGATTTAACACACATCCATTTTAATGTAAAACACCACTAATGGTCACATACACCAAATACAGTAGCTATCTCATTTTCTACCACTTAAAACACACAACAAACTCTTTGAATTTGAATAAATCAATTTCACAAAATCTCATGTAGTTTTGCACACAAAACCCCTTAAGAAACCCACTTGTACACGATGTTCACAATTGTAAGTTACCAAAATAGTAAAGGCAGCCCAATAAATATCAATTAAAACAACAAATCAATTTTTGGGCATCCTCATGTTAAACAAGAAGTTTTCTCTTTGTAAAACCTTCATTTTCACACAAAAGTGGAACCAAAACTTCACTTTCTTTACAAGCACAATTAAAACTCATTATTTGCAGCAATTACCAAAGGGGATAAACATTATAAACAGTATTTTATGCCTTATTACAGATCAATAAAAACAACTAAGTATTTATAGGGCATCCCCAAATAAACAAACAAAACACTTCTTTGGAAAACCCTCAATTTCACACCAAATTGGCATTTTAAATTCAATTGCAATGGAAACATCATTAGAAACAATTTTTGTAGCAATAATAAAATTATATAAATCTGAAAATATGATAAATACAGCATGCTAATACACAAAGGTTGCATCAACATTGGAATCACCTACCAAATCAAATGAAACCATTGAATCCTTTGTGCGAAAACACAAACGCACAACCGCCGCACCTCAAGAAGGGTAGATCAAACCTAAAAATAGAAAATTGGACCAAGAAAACCCAAGGTTAAACCTTAGGTTCGAACCCCTAACCACTGGTCATTGTTCAATTCAATAAAAAGGCAGGAAACCCTAAAAAAATAGAATGAAACCCTAATCAATTTGAAAGGGGAAAAGAAATGGACAAACTTACTTGAGAAATCTAGAATGAATCTCCCCAAAACACTAGTATCTGAAATTTAAAACGGCCGAAACTCAGGGGATGGTCTCACAAGAATTATTAGGTCATTTGAGAATTGGAATGGAAAGAAAATATTAAGAATAGAAGGAGTTATGAAAGGATCAATTTACCTCTCCAAAATCTAGACGATTTCTGAAATCCAGAACTTTTCTACTATTTTCGCGACTCTATCGAGCTCCAAATTGTGGGAGGAGGGCATGGGGTCGCGCCTGGGCTTCTTAGGGTCGATAGGGACGTGGAATCACCGAAAAATCCATTTTAATGAATAAGATATTAATAAATTAATGAAACAATTTAAAACTGGAAAATGGGCCTTCGGGTTGGACCAATTCTCAAATAAAAACAAAACTCCCCCATGCTTATGGATTTATAAAGGCCCCAAATTTAAATTTGGGGTTAATATATCAGGGGATAACAATTAGAAGTTGGAATGAGTCAAAAATATTAAAAATTGAAAAAGTTATAAATGAAACAAAATTTATTTTTAAATCTGGAATTGGGCTCGCAGTTTGGCCCAATTCATGAGAACTCACTTATTCTCAATAAAACCTTTGGAAACCACCAAAACAAATCAGGAGTGGAAAATAAATTTAAAATAATTCTAAAATAGGTTACGTACGTGAAAATTTTCATATATAAATTCAATCAATCTCTCATCATTCAAAGCTTTAATTTTCTTTTGAAACTCCTCATCATCAGTCTGATAACTTTTTTTCATTTCTAGTAATGATGGTTTGGAAACCATTTAAAAAATTATCGATGTTTCATCTTCTATGAGTATTCCCATATCCATATTTACTAGATCCATGAATATATGATCCCTTTATACTCTCATCCTATTTATAAATCCATGATACTTTCTTCTCAAATCATCTGCCACCTTATTTACCTTCGCCAGGTGGTAGTTTATAGTCAAATCATAATCCATGAGAAGTTCGATCTATCACCTTTTCCACATGATGAGTTCTTTATGTGAAAAAATGTATTTCAAACACTTGTTATAAGTATATATCATACATTTTTTCAACATATAGATAGTTTCTTCATTCTTTTAGAGAAAATATTACATCTTCTAACTCTAGATCATGAGTGTTATAGTTTTGTTCACCAATTTTCAGCTATCGTGATGCATAGGCAATATCTCTATCACTCTGCAAACAGAAACAACCAAGTCATTATTTGATACATCACTATAAGTAACAGACCCATCATTCCATGATTGTAGAATCAAGATAACAACATTGACTATTTTTCTTTTCAATTCTTGATAACATTATTCACACACTTCTGTCCAAAAAAATTTAACACCTTTACGTGTGAGCTTGGTTAATGGTTCAGCAAATCAGGCTAAATTCTGGATGAAATGCCAATAATAACCTGCTAAACCAATAAAACTTTGTACCTTAGTTTTACTCATCAGTTCTTTCCATTATTGGATAGCCCTTGGCTTTAATGGAACAACAAAAATTCAATCCTTAGAGATTATATGGCCCAAAAAATAAATTTCTTGAATCCATAATTCACACATTCTAAACTACCAATAGATTCCATTCCTTCTATGAGTTTTTAGAATAGTGCTCAAGTGATTTTCATGATCTTCATAGCTTTAAGATTATCCCAATATATCATTAATAAATACCACTACAATGTCATCAAGATATTCTGTGTAAATTACTTTCATTAGATCCATGAAAATAGAGGGTGAATTAGTCAATCCAAAAGGCATTATTATAAACTCATAATGCCCACACCTAGATTGAAATTTTGTCTCTGGAGTCTTCATTCTTCATGAAAAAATGATGATATCTAGATCAAAGGTCAATCATTGAAAAGTATTGAGCTCCATGAAGATGATTAAATAAATCATCAATTCGAGGTTGGGGATACTTCTTCTTTTTTGATATCATTTTTCTCCCTGTAGTCAATGCTCAACCTTATTGATCCATATTTCTTCTTAACAAAAAGAACAGGGGATCCACAATAATAAACACTAGGGTGAATAAATACTTTCAAAAAATATTACTCTAGTTGTTTCTTTAGTTCCACTAATTCCACAAAGGCCATTCTATATGGGGTCTTTGATATGGGCAATGAAACATGAATTATGTCAATGGAAAACTCAATATCCAATTCTGGAGGATGTCTAGGTAAATGTTGTGGAAAAACATCAACATATTCATTAACAATAAATACATCATTTTTTTTGAACATTTCTTTCCTCTCCCATAGTTATTTCACACCCTTTGTCCCAAATAATTGAATTTAGTAGAGTTTCTGGGGGTGGATCTAGATGAGAATCATATGGTGTTGTTTCCTCTATAAAGATAAGGGATTCCTTATCACTATAAAAAATTTTAACCTCATTCTTATTACAATAAATTTTTGCATCATGGTCCGAAATCCAATCTATACCAATAATTATATAAAATTAAATAATGGGTATGACAATAAGATCAGAAGATAAACAATTTTTATATACCATAATGGTGACTGATTGTAAATAAATTTGTTACAATGATACTTCCATTAGGATTTTGGACTGAAAAATCCATTAATAAGTCAATTGGAAATATCTAATTTTATTGGAAAACTGGGAAGATATGAAAGAATGTGATGATCGAGAATCGAATAAAGCATTGGATAAATTTAAGGAAACGATTAAAGTACCTACCACCAAGTTATACGGAACTTCAACCTCAATAGTTGTGATCATGTATGTATGGTCTTTCTCCCTTGTCCTTTTATGTGGTATGTTTCCTTTATGCATAGGATATTCATTTTCATAATTATCCATTTAGATACAATTTTAGCATTCAACATTGACATCCTCTTTCTTCCCATTTTAATCCAGATCATGGTGGCCTTTTTCTCCACACTTGTAACAAAATCGCATCCCCTTTAGACATGTACCAGGGTGTTTCTTCCAACAATTACTGTAGGATGGAAATTCATCTTTTCCCTTCTTCCCCTTATTAACATTTCCAGAGTGTTCAACAGATTTCATTTTTTCTTGCTTCACTTTAATGTCATAATACATAGGGAATTACTTTTCTGTCTTGATATCAAAAGAGACTATATCTTCTTACGAGGATAAGGATTGTGAGACTAATGCTCTATGGAGAAATTGTTTTTACCCATCATCAAATCGATCAATCATACTTCTTGGGTTATGGATATAATCTGCAGCATGCCTTACTAACCTTGTAAAGTTAGCCTCATACATTGTGACATTCTCATCCTCCTTTAACATCAAACATAGATAATACCTTTCTATATCCACTCGATGTTCATGAATAATTTATGTTTCTATGAAAATATAATTAAAACCCATCCATTCCATATTTTATTATTCTTCATCATTTTTTTGTTTTGAATTAATAAACCACCATTGATCTGCATATCTTGTGAGGTGATAAACTGCCATGAATTTTTTTATTATTTGATACTCCCCAAAGAATGAGATATTTTCACCAAGGAACTTATCCATTTCTCAGCTACAAATTGATTTGTAGTTGGATTGAATTTTTGTGGTTGTTTCATCATGAAGCGGTCTAAAATTGATCCTCCATGTTGTGGATCTGGGTGCTCTATATGGGTAAGGTTATTTTTTAAAACCTAAGTGAGTTTTCCTAGTCTTCTTATAAGATATTTAGAAACAATTTCATCACTAGCTCAACTATAATTATCATGAGTAGAACGGAAATCCCTACATGGACTATTTGTATTGATATATTTTTCCTTCGTTCCACTAGGTGCCATTTTTATACAATTGCATACAGTATGTTGGTGTATGAATTGCAATGCATAATTCAAAAAATTTAAAATACATAACATAAATTGTACAGTTTATGCATATAATCCATAATAATAATAAAATTTTCTTTGGGGATGTATTTACACACAAATCATTCATAATTGATTCTAAAGAAAATTTGAAATGTCCTAAGAATATCCCCTAGGAGAGTCAAACTTGGTGCGTAATAAGGCTATTTGGCATATACCATGATACCCTGGGTAAAGAACAAAACTCATTATTGGAACTTTCACTCTTCGATACATCTGTGCTAGAACAACATCCACTTGGAGTATCCAGACAGGGATTTATTTCCTTTAAAACCAACAAATAATCTACATTACCAATATTTTTGGATGTTCTTCTATACTAACCCTCAAAGTCTGTCTTAGGATAATGTTCTCTAATCATAGTTTTTATAAATCTATTTTCCATGGATTGTACTAAACTTTCTCTAATACCAATTGTAATACCATTACCCCAGTTACCCACAATGGGTGCATTATTACATAACATTGGCATTATCAAAAGATATCGTTTCTGGAAATTCCAATCAAATTAGTATCTCTGGATGTACTGGATACATACATAAGTTTTACATTACATTATGAAATTAAAAAACAACATTTTGTCTCCTCTGAACACACTCATATACCTTATCCTATCACTGCAGGTCAATCATAATATACATCTTTGCATCCTGGGAGAGAACTAAAACATAAAAAATGGATGAGATCAAATGCTCGGTTAGGATAACAAAATAGCAGATATGATCATAAATAATTATAAACATTTAAGGCAATATATAAGACAAAAATACAAGCCTCTAAAAAATAAACTTCATCATTATATGGAAAAGATATATAAAATAATTCCATTTACTTATTCACATGTATATTCTACTAGTCGAATAATCACATGTAATATCAATAACTAATTTCATAATGATGGAATGAATAATTTCAAACATCATAACCATATATTCATGGACTTGTGACAAGACTACTAATAATAATTTTGTTGAAGCCATATTATACGACACTAGTTTATCTAATGAGACCTACCAGTGCATTGAGGCACTATAGCGGGCCCTGACCATCACTTACTTTTTCCAATGCATTCCTGATATGAAAATGTTGAAACATAACATAAAAATTCGTATTAAAACTACCGTATGAAATTTTAATAATTCAACCATAAACCACAAATGGTATAAAATACAGCACATAAAAATTCATACATATCACAAAACCTTTAATACAATATGGAAGATTGTATCCTAATAAATCAACATAGAAAAGTGGAAAAATCCAATCATGGATGTTGAGATAGATTGAATCAATACAAATACTATTTGAGTGAAATATCTCATTATACATTGAAATAATTCAAAATTGAAGAAAAAATTTATTTTGAAAATATTTTTACATGCTTGTAAGGGATGCCTCGAAGGTGTTATGATGGAAGAAAATAGTCTCACATGCTGTATATGTTAAAAAAATTAATTCCTTATCTTCTCGAAATGGTAAAAAAGTACCTTGTTTGGAAAGCGATAGAAAGATTACTTTCAAATCATTTTATAAAATGTTAAAAATGGGTGTAAATTCCTTTTACTAAAAGTCTAAGAAATGACTATTTTTTAAATACAACTTTATGAGACACAGACATGGATGATAAAGAGGTCCCAGTAGATACTTACGTATAAACCACCCCAGATAATAAAAAGATTGTAAAATTAACCCTTACGTTTTAATTTTTCATTATTTGATGGTATATTAACCTCTTGTATAACAGTTAAATAATTTTTATTAAAGTGTACAAGAACCAGATACATAAATATGGTATCATATATGATCCACTAATATTTCAGTATTAATAATTTATTTATAGTACATTGTTTATGTTGTTAACAGATTCATTTTACTTTATATGTTTTGTTAAATAAGTAATCTTTATCATCAATATGATGCATTTGTTTCATATCTATAATTTTATTAAGTTCTAAAACATTATTTTTTTAATCACCAATTGAAAATAATTCTTGAATGGTTATGATGGGGACTAAAATCTCATCGTGTCATGGAGATGGTATGTCGTATGTACGCACAAGCTACAATATCATTTTATTGATGGTTAAATCCTATGTTATTGGATGTTATATTATAATAACATATTAATTAACATGTTATATTTATTATTTTCATCAATTATACTCATTATTATACCCATCCCAATAATTAAGTTCTGAATAAAAAACTACCCCATGACGTGGAGACGGTAAGTCGTACGTACACACATATGGTGACTTTGTCATTCATAGGATGAATAGAATAATGAATATGGTTATACCATATTTATAATAATGTGATAGAGATTATAAGGTACTGGAGTTATTATTTGGGTATGGAAACATGAATGAAATAAGAAGTTGAATAGGAACATAACTTTGAAAGAGGTGTTGAAATAATTACCTCTTCATCAGGTTTTTCCTTTTGATTTGAAAACAAGGGCTACATAGGTTACATTTATTATCAACATAAGGACTATACAATAAATTTAGGGTAGTTAGGAGGATATTTGATTCAGGTATGGATGATCCAAATGGCTTTTGAGTACTGAATTTGAGAGAAGGAGAAGCACCCATTTATAAGATATGTGAGGGGCACTTTTGGTAGAGATTGAATTATTAATTTACTATAAAATCATTTTCAGTTTCTTATAACTCCAAATGGATTTATTTCAACTCTAAGGTGGGGATGAATCTAAATCCTCTAAACCAATAGATTTTACAAAATTTTAGGTCACCATATTAACCTTATCTTATATATTTAACTATTTGTTAAATGGTTTAACTTTTACCATGTCTTCATGTATTTTTATATTAAATGGCTAATAAACTGACAATAAAATTTCAAGAGAACCTCAAGTGGATAATTAATGAAATATCTAGAATTATATAGGTCCTTTTGACAAATCATAGATTTTTAGGAATATTATATCATTTAATAAGAAAGTATTTATTTTAAAAAATCATCTATGACATTTTTTACAATATGTTTTATTTGGTTTTTGTGAAAGTCATAACAGAATTATTACATAAAAAACAATTAATCAACCCTAATAAGTCATATTCAACTAAAAAAATCGTGGATGGCATCAAAAGATTCCATTTCTATTTATTTAAATATTTATATTATCATTTATTTTAGTCATTCATTAATATGTCAATGAATATATCATCATTATGTCACAAATAAATTTAATTATTTAATGTCTGAAAATTGTAAATAAAATACCATGAGGTAGGAAATATATTTTTATTCCTAATTAATATTAATACTCTAATTTATCTTATGTGTATCACTATTGTTAAAATGGTTTTTTATTAAACATTAAATTTAACACTTTTACGTCTTCCTTAAGTAATATATAATAAATGTCCCAATATAATGCATGTGGATAAAAAAGGATCATAGTTTCTCCCTTAGGATGATTTTGATCGAAATAGGCTTCTCTAATAGAATTAGGACACGTGTTGGGGTAATTGTAAATTTATATTTACCATTAATTACAATATTTACTTTTATTAATGGTAAATAATATTCAAAAGTTACTATCTACAAAAAATTATTTTCATCAATTTGAAATAAATTTTACACAATGATGAAAACCATGTATGTCAGATTTTTGAAATTCAATTCACAAAAAATGTAAAATTATGTTTTAAAAAAATTAAAATGTGCCTAGAAGGTGGGTAAAAGACATTAAATAGTTCAATAAAAAATTTTATATCTAATATTATTATCAAATTACTACAATTAATTACATTGTATTAATATACGTATTGTGTGTCTATTTTGAATTTCAAAAAAATTAAATTAAAATAAACTATTATTTAGATAGAAATTCGGTTTTAAAAAATAACACAATGTTTTTCTATATTCATAAAAAATTAAATGTTTTCCAAAAAATACCAAAAATTTACCCTAAGGTAATTTTGATTTTCTAAATCAAAAAATGAAGTCCAATTTGAAAAATTATATTTATAAAATATAAAAAAGTGGTTTTTATTATTCATAACTTCATTTTAAAATGTTACTATGACTGGTCATGTTGTTTTGAAACTATATGTTTTAAACAACACAAGCTGTTGTATTTTTCAAAGAGAAACATATCGTGGAAGCTTGGGGTGTTATAGGAATCATTGTAGTTTTCAATTTTGTGTTGAGAAAGAGGAACATACCTTAAGTATTTGGTTGTTTCCCTTACTCTTTTACAATGAGTATTGGAGGAACAGTTTGGGATACTGATTGTGAGACCCTACATACATACATATCAACTAGACGGGATCTTACTATATTTTCTAAAGGTGGTGATCTTGTCATTATTTTAATAGGATGCATGACGGTACCAGTGATGTTGTGGTTGGTGGTTCTGAGAGGGTCTCACACATCTCTATTGATAGTAAATCCAGTTGTGGAAAATAGTTATCAGGACCTCTGACATCAGATTTAGTGGCTATGGATGAAGAAGGGAGTTCCATAATTTTTCATTTGATTCCTTACTTTCCAAAAAATGAAGGCTCGTCACCATGATCAATTAGGTTTATCCCAACCCCATGAGGTTCCAATGTGGAAGTGGGATAAGATATCCATGGACTTCATGATGGGATTACCATTAATACTTTGGGGACACAATTACATATGGGTGATGGTTTATATACTCACTTAGTTGGACCAATTGTTAGTTATTCGAGAGAAGTGTTTCAATAGACAGATTGGTAGGCCTCTACCGACTGGATATATTCTAACACAATAGATAGCACTCAACAATCATTTGTGACAGTGATGTTGGCTTCACATCTCAATTTTAAAATGGTTAAAAGCTAGATTTTGGGACTCAGTTATGTTTGAGAGTAGTGTATCACCCATAAATTGATGACCAGATAGAGGAGACCATTTAGTACATAGAGGAAATGTTGTTGGATTTCGTGTTTGGGATTGGATGTAGATGGTAGAATCACCTTCCCCATATATTGTTTGAGTTCAAAAATTGTTATCATTCCAAAATAAGTATGAAACTATTTGATGTATTATAAATGGGAAACTGCAGGTCACCACATATCTAAAATGATCATGGAGTGTCAACTCTTATGGTCCTAGAGTTAGTGTTGGATACTATCGAGTAGGTGAATATCATCCCAGAGTAGATTAGGATTGCTCAAAGTCATCAGATGTCTTATAATGAAAGATGAAGGAGGCCTTTTTGGACTGATAATGTAGACCATATGTTCATACATATTTCACCTCGTCATTGATTATAATTATTTGGGTGGGGTAGAAATCTATCTATCATATTCGTTGGCCCTTTCAAGATACTATGGAGAATTGACAATCTAGGGTAATTATTAGCTCTTTTAATGCATTTAGAGTAGTTACATGATGTGTTCCACATCCCTAGATGTGGAAGAATGTGTAAGACCCATCACTTGTTATCGTCTTGGGATATCTAGACAACCAGAATAGAGCTAACATTGCTAAGTACCCTACATCGTATGATTATTGGCAGGAGAATATCCTTTGTGGGTGAGTGATTCCTTCAATTCGTGTCTGGTTGAATTATGAGAATCATCTAGAGATAACCTTGGAGTAGATTCCTCAGATCTATGGTTGGTACCCATATTTTTATGGGTAGCAACATTTTTTCTATTCCGAACGTAAATCCCCATGGTTGGGAGAATATAATGAATTTTATGGTCTATTTATTATTTTTAAATGTTATATGGATTATTTTCGAGATGATATGCTAAGACAACATGTAGTTCAAAGGCCCAGTTTTCTCAGAAAATTGTTTGAACTATATCAAATTGTATGCATGGGATATTTCATAAAAATGTGAAATAACAACAGAAAGGGGGGTCATATCAGAAACACAACCTTAGTATTGATTTTAGAACACCAGTTTAAACTAGTAAATGATATTACATTTTTCTGTTTGGGGTGTTTGTGGAAAAGTCATCATAGTTTCCAAAATAAATTAAATTACTAAATTAACATATTTTATTCTCTTATTGATGGTGAAAAATAAATTATTATTTTTAATAAAATGAATATAATTTGATTACAGTGTTAACCTCATTACCTTGTATCCATTGGAAAATTTGGGTTATAGTGTTTGTGGATCTCTCTTAGCTTAACATCAACTAAATCATGGATCAATGATCAGTGAGGAAAATATTACGATATCCCACCAATGAAAATGACCTAGACTGAGTATTCATTAGTGTTCAATTTATAACGAGGTAAGATGTTGTTTGATTTTTTTTTCTTTTCAATGTTTTGATTTCTATAATGATAACATTTCAATCAACTAATAGATAGACCCTCAAATTCATTGTTTATGGGAATGAGACTACTATAGGGTTTTATTGGGATAATTTCACTATGATTATTGATTATCTCATTGGTTTTCATTAAATTGATATAGAATGAATGTAAATATACAAATAAACCAACGAATATTCCAAATTAGTTTTCATTGTGATTTTATCCCTTTTTTCATCATTCATATATATTTTTTTGTTTTCTCACTTGTATGACTGAAATACCAAGGAATTGATTGACACACTATGATTTCAAGGTGAAGTGTTCTGATATTTCATTTTTTAACTCATTATGGAATGAGGATATTGATAAGGTTGTAGAAGAAAATGAATCGGGCTGGATTAGATATCATCTATTTCATGTGGTACTTGCAGCGGTATCATGATGAACGAGAACTGATTCTCATAAAAATCGAATGGGAAGATTCTAGTGGAGAACGATGGAAATAGTCATTCAGCAAATATCATGCATTTATGGTGTGAATCAAGGGATGACAGAGTGCTTGATGTGTGGATTAATCCATGAGAATAAGAACAAAACATTCTAGAAATCCTGATCTAGAAGCTGTGTAATCTGGGAATACATGGCATGTGGGATCACTTGTGTAGAATATGGAGTTTCTATGGGATGTTAATGATCACATGGTGTGTGAAGCTTGTTCACATCATGTGATGCATTACCTAGTGGTTTAACATGTACTGAAAAGGTTACATAGACATGGTATGAAGTACAAGGGTACTACAACAACAATTTCTTCTACACGGACATGGTCAAATACAAGGACATGTATGCATGCCATTTACACATTTAGTACACGAGGTCAACGGGATAGTGTGTAAGCCTACATCAAACTATATGATAAATATTTGTATACTTATAGCCATTGTCTTATGTATCATGTACATGTTTCATTATGTTATGTTCCCCATATATATTCCCTTTGGTTATGTATGGAATCCCCGCCTACTCATGTGATAGTTTTCTCTTCAGAATGGATTCTTGGATAGAATTGTTGGAATCCTTCTGTGAGGCCTGTCGTGAGATCCATTATTCATATTTGTGCCCTGGATGGATTTCTTGGAATCTACAAGACCAAAATTATGTAGTATTTAATACTATACATAATGAGTTAAAACATATTGATTTTTTGGATTACCCAATGTCCTTGCGAGTGATCCACATCTATGTTTTGTATCACTTTGGACTACTTGATTGTACTTAAAATAGAGAGATGTTATAAGAATTCTCACTCAGATGGCTTTCATCAGTGAAATCAAAATTTTTTCCTATGTTCTGCTAAATGATAGAAACATGGAAACTTTGATATAATATCCTATGATAGATTTTTTCTTTTGTCATTACATTCAGATTGTTTTTCATTTTGGATTATGTCTAGATATTCTTGTAATATGTGTTATTGACATATAACTATGCAAATCTTATTGTTATAATTTTTTGTATTCAATGTGTTATCAGCATTTTCTACTAGATATTGTTATACTCGCCCATTCATGGGCTACTCCTACATGTGTCGTATCATGAGTAGATTATTTACTTCTTGATGATGTTACTGAGGGACTATGACGAGGTGATTCATAGTGAGACCAGATAGAATGAGGTGTGTTCTTGGTGTATTTTGATAGCCATCACTAGTTTACAATTAGGTTGGAAATGTTTCCATATTTTTTGTGGTGGTATTGTGTTTGGGCCATTGTAAATTACAATATTACCTATCATACTATGGTTGTGAGATTTAGATATATTTATAATTTTTTGATCAATTAATTTTATATTTCTACATTTTTATGGGATTGGATATGTGTGCTTGTGTATAGGTATGTTGGATAAGGCCTCCCATGATAGTGATATGACTAATCAGTGCTAGTTGATATCCCCTAAAATATTGAATGTGGGCTTGGAGTGTCATGGAATGGGAACTACAAGGATGGGACTTGACATGAATTAAAATATATCTTATGAAAGAACACTCGCCAGAGAAAAAACAAATAATTAATGGAACCCATAATTAAATACACAATGAATCTAGATGAAAACCAGAAGACCCATCACTATGGGTAAACTAATCTAATAACTCAAAACCATAGTTCTCCTATGATAAACAACATGATTAATTATTAAGTCTTACTAGACAAGAAAAATTAAATACAACCTTAATGGTGATCAAATGTCTAATTGATCAATCTGGAACAAATAGAGACTCCAATAAAACACTAGAGAAGCCTTCTAGGTAGAGATCAAAAGGACCTTCTAAAGAATAAAATGAAATTTCAGATGATTGGAAACCTAAAATCAAAAAACATGACATTTATATGATGTGTAATTCCTTTACACATCATGTAATCCTCATGGATCACACATGCAGAAAAACACCTAACATTTTTATTAATAACTAATCATTTCTTATTTCATATCTTGTAATCATTACATGTTGCGTACTCACATCATGTTGTCTAGAAGATTTGCGACATCTTATCTATAGGGAATTTGTGGAGTATTAAATAATTAAAAAGTGTGTATATCTCTTCCAAACTATGAAAACCACATATTCATACATGAGAACCCAAATCACATCAAGCATCCTCCAAAAATTTGAAGAGATGCACAAAACTATTAAATGATTTACACCCAGACACCATTAAATCAAACAAACATCCAACCCCAAATATTATGTAATTTTTATGTGGAAATGTTCTCTATCCTCAGGATTCCCATGATGCACCTTTTTATTGAGAAAAACAAGAATATAGAGGGGGTTTATTATAATGTGGGTAATGTGATGTTAAAAAATCCCCACCCTAAGTCTTTTTATCTCTGGGATATCATGTGGAAGAATGAATTTATGTAAATATGTGATTCCACTACACCATCATTAAAGAATCATTATACCAAGCCCCATATGAAAATCATTTTTACATCCATTTAATTTTAAACAACACATAAAATATCTCATGAAAGAATTTCACGTGACAGTAAAATATCTCAACTGAATTATAATCAAAATGAAACATCAGGTTCTAACTCAGTCTCATACCAAATTTGACAAGGAGAGGGGTCAAGATGATATTTATGGAGTCTTGATACTTGGAAAGCATCCAGAATAAATTTAAACTGAGAAAAAAATCCCAACTAATAAGAAACATTCCCCTGATGCTCAATTACCTTAAATGGTCTGACATATCTTGGAGCTTACATTCCCTATTTTCCATGCCGATGATGACCCAATCGAGGTGAAACATTTAAAAAATCCAATCAACAGTGGAAAACATAATGGAAATGCAATTGATAAACATAATACTTATGAAAACTGTTTATTGTAACCAGATGCCTATGTATATCCAAAATTTCCACATAAGTTTCCTAAACCATACTCTATCAAACCAGTTAATATTCTACCACCTTATCCCAAAAAATTTATGATTATCATGGGAGACCATAAAAACTGAATATGTATCCGTTATATTTGATTATTGATAACTATTGATATATGAATACTCAATCAGTCCCAGATGGATATCATATGGTCCATAGAATTCCATGAATGAAGCACAAAGCATATCCTCTAGAATCTTAATATATTTATCTATATGACCATCTCTATATGGATGATAAGATATATTTAGTATGACCTATGTCCACATAACCTCTTGGAGACTTCTTTATAACCTCAATGAAATCAGTGGATCCCAATCAGAAACAGTCGTAGAGGGAAACCAACGTAACCTCATAATTTCTGCACATATAGCTTACCTGAATCATCAAGTTTTATAGTATCTCTAATCACAATAAAGTGAGATGAAAATTTCAACCAAAAAATCACCCCAAGATATTATTTCTCCCTCGGGGAGTACATGGTAATCCAAAAAAAATCCATGGATGCCTCTTTAAATACCTAAAATGAACAAAGAAGAGTTTAATGAATATAAGATGGTTCTAGATGCTATTCTATAATCTTTTGGGAAGTTTTATAGTGGGAGAAATAGTCAATAATGTCATGCTACATACTTAGTCACCATAATAATGAAATAATTTCATAATAAATATTCATAATACCTAGATGTGTCACAAATTATCAACTATGAAAATCAGACAAAATTAAACTCTTGATTGATGATGTGATGTAAAATATATCCCAAAAATTGAGAATATCACATGAAGAGAGAGGCCAAATAGTAGGTGTGTCCCCACCATATTAGGATTCTTGAATTACTCTGAACTATTAACCCTATTTATGAATCTATAAAAAATACTTATGGAGATATAAAGATAATTGAATAATGTTGAAAACAAGCCCTAAAACATCCTCTAGAGTATCTATATGCATCTGAGAAAAAAATCCCCATAAGGATCCAAAATTACTTTAATTCAAAATAGATTTTAAAGGAACATTACTATGAAGAGAATCTACCACCAAATTACCCTTCCCAGAGGTTTTGGTGATATCGATGTCATAGTATTGAATGTATTACACCCACCACCACTATCTAAGATTCATGTCTTTATGAAAAAAAATATCAAACTCTAATGGTCAGAACAACTAAGAAACTTTCTATAGAATGAAAATTCCACCATCACATACATGAATATATTACTACAGAATGATCTAAATCATGGGTGGGGTAATTTATCTCAAGAGGATGAAGTAGACAAGAACTGTAACAGACAAAATGATCATCTTATATGAGAAAACAACTGAATCCATCACCAAAAGCATCATATAAAACCACATACCTTTTACCTATCTTAGGTAAGATAAAAATAGGATCTAATTTTTGAAATATATTCATCATATGGAAATAAAATTGAACATTTCATCCCATTTTAGTTTCACACAATTCCTGGTAAGAGATGTCCAAGTTAGCACCAGCTTTGTGAAATTCTTGATGAACCATCGATAGAAAACCACAAGACCAATGAATCTCAGAATATCAAAGGAATTCTATGATGCATCCCATAAAAACACATATATTTACAAGTCAATATCAAATGAAAATTCATACTCCAAAATAAATTATCCTAAGAGTTTCACTTATAGTATCAATATGTTCTAATTAAAAATATTTCTATAAAAATAGATAATTCTTATGATTTCAAAAACACAACTCATATGGTGTCAATGTTACCACTATGATCATGAAAACACAAAGTTACATCTATGAACACTACAAAAAACATTCATGATATTGATGGAATATCAAAATCACAAAAAATAATAATAATACAACATTAGTGTCATTCATTCCAATCAACATCACAATTTATTTGAAACGGCCATACCAGATCCGAAAATCTGAATTTAGTATATCTCACTCTAGAAATCTAAGCTAATGATAACCGGACCAATGATCAATCTCGAAAAAAAATTCCCCCTTGCAACTAATCAAAGAAACCATTTACACATGGAAAATGATACTTGTTCCTAATTGTGACCCAATTCAACATTAGATATTCCACTCAAAACCGAAGTGAACCATTTTCCATCTTGTCAAAGATTACTCGGGAATCCTATGGAAAAAATAGGGAAAAACCCCCCATTTCCCCATACCTGTATATGAAATCATAAGATATTTACAATCTTCATATTCTATATGAAAATAATATATTGATAATTGATACATACCTAACACTATGCCAGTCTAAAAGATGACCATCTCAGTAAAGAAAACCAAGATAAAGATTCTATGCAAATTACCAAAAAAAACTCTAAACAATATCAAAAGAAATAAATAAAGGAAAACTATATAGGATCAAATAGAAAAGTATAAAAACTCTAAACCCAAGGGTTGGATGGACCTGTATGGCTAGTCCTTGGATCCCTATGTGCATAAAGGACACATGATCTCCCCTTATATGCAAGAATTGAGACACATCTAATATAACAGTCAACCTCATCTCAATGATCAACAATTCAGTCAATCGAGATAACGTCGTTGAACAAACCACATTGAGAATAATAAAATACAAGTTTAACTCTACATCAGTTATCAATAGAAAACATAAAATACAATGTTATAAATGAGTGAGAAGAACCTCTATAAAAATAATGCAATTACTAATGAGGATTCAAAAAATATGATACCTCTCACTATCACTGGACATGCGTCTACGTGTGCTAGAAACTCATCTACTACGTGAATGTTCTTATCAGATGAGGCATTTTTCGAGAGTCCTGTAGTTATTTATGAATATAACTATGTCCTACTATACTTTTTGTAACAAAATAAAATTTTTCTTTCAAATATTTCTCTTTAAATTATTTTAATTCCCCGATACCTACCATTGCATGCAATTGTGACTTTTCAAAAACCATGAGAGACTCTAAGTATAAAATTACTATTATAACCATGACATTAGGTTGGTGGGAATAATTATGAATAACTAATTTATGAAAATAATTAATGCTCCAACTAATATGAAGGTATAGCTATGTTCTTATTAAATTAATCACCAATTTTTTAGCAAAATTACATTATTCTTCAAAAAAAAATTCATTATAAATTTTTTTCTATTATTTTTGTGAGTAAATATTAGTTTCTTGAAGTTATTAAAAATTTATTTAACTCAATTAGTATTATTTTTGAAATAATCATATAAAAATTATCTTTTTATAATCTTCTAAAAACACTAGTTTTTTCTAATAAAGTGATAGTACTATTCTTTATTGAAAAAAATATTTTCTTTTAAAGTATATATAAGTTTTAATTATGTATTAAAGTATTTTTAATCATTAAGAAGTTATTTTTGATTTAAAATATTTCAATTATGGTTGTTAAAATTGATTTTATATAAGAAATTATTTTGAAAAGTCTATATTTTAAAAGTGAATTTTTATGAAAAACTGTTTTTCATGGAATATTAATAATTTTATTTTAAATTAAATTCTTCAACTTTTTTGTTTTTAATTTTAAGAAAATGCTTAAAATTATGGATTTATATGGTCAAAATTTATTGAGTAGGTTCTTTTTATTTTTATCCAATATTAATTGTTAACCTACAGATTGTTTACAATGGTAAATGGTAAATTGGGTAATTTATGTTAAAAACCATGATAAAAACTATTAAATGACTCTAACAAATGAAAAAAAATTGGACTTTCAAATATAACTCTATCCTTAAAATATAAGGATCAAATTTATTTTTTCTAATATATATTTTTTCCTAAAAGTTACTTTAATTATATTTAAATCAATGAAATACACAAAATTTCAATTTATTAGTCTTAAATATTCAATATGTGTCGCCATGGTGAAAATTGCTTGACTCAAATGAATAAAATAGTAAACTTATACTAAAATAAAGATATTTTCCTAATAAAAATTTATTTTTTACATTTTTGGATAAATAGATGAGAATATCATATTTAGATTATTTTATTTAATAATCATTGAAGTATTTCAAAATCATGTTTCAAATACTATATCAATTTTAAAATTGTTTAACTTCAAAGGAATATTCTGCTATAAATATATTTATGAAATATATTATCTTCATATTCATATTTTATTTTTAGTTTTTAGTGAATAGATATGTATATTGAATAATTATAAAACACTAATGTGTTCATTATTATTTTAATGTAAATATCAAATAAATGTTACTAAAACTTTAAAAATTATTATTATATATATCATTATTTAATAAATTTATTTAATAGACAAGCATAAAATATTAAGGATATAATATTCTTTATTGAAGGTAACTTTTATCATGATATTATATAAAGTCCATGTGGTGAATAGTTTAAAAATAGACAACAATGAGTTCCTTAGGATGATTAGGAATTAAAAAATACAAAGATATAAATGAGTGATAAGCACATGTATAAACATAAAGTTATTACTAATGAGGATTCAATAAATATGATACCTCTCACTATGACTGGACTAACATCTACCTCTGCTAGAAACTCATCTACTACGTGACGGTGCTTAACAGATGAGATATTTTTCTAGACACCTATAGACATTTATGAATATAACTATGTCCTATTATCCTTTTTGTAACAGAATGACATTTTTTTCCAATATTTCTCTTTAAATGATTTTAATTCCCCAATAGGAACCATTGCATGCTATTGTGACTTTTTAAAAACCATGAGAGAATATAAGAATAAAATTACTATTATAACCATTACATCAAGTTGGTGGGAATAATTATTAATAAATAATTTTTGAAAATAATTAATGATCCAACTCAATATGAATGTATAGGTATGTTCTTATTAAAAAAATCCCCAAATTTTTAGCAAAATTACATTATTCTTCAAAAACTGTTTTCATTATAAATTTGTTTCTATTATTTTTATGATTAGATATTATTTTTTTAAGTTGTTAGAAAATGATTTAACTAAATTAGTTTTATTTTTGAAATCACCATGGAAAAATTGTATTTTTATAAAATTATAAAAACAATAATTTTTTCTAATAAAGTGGGAGTACTATTCTTTATTGAAAACTATATTTTCTATTAAAGTCTATGTAATTTTGAATTATGTTTTGAAGTATTTTTTATCATTAAGAAGTTATTTTCGATTTAAAATATTTCAATTGTGGTTGTTATAATGGATCTTATATAAGAAATTATTTTAAAAAGTCGATATTTTAAAAAGGAATTTTTATGAAAAACTGTTTTTCATGGAAGATTAACAATTTTATTTTAAATTAAATTCTGCAAATTTTTTGTTTTGAATTTTAAGAAATTTTTGAAAATTATGGATTTATAAGTTAAAAATTTAGCAAGTATGTTCATTTTATTTTTATCCAATATTAGTTGTCACCCTATCAATTTTTTTACAATGGTAAAGGGTAAATAGGGCAATTTATGTTAAAAAATATGATAAAAACTATTAAATGACTCTAACACATGAAAAAAATTGGACTTTTGAATATAATTCTATCCTTAAAATATAAGGATCAAATTTATGTTTTCTAATATACATGTTTTTTAAAAATTACTTAAATAATATTTAAATCACATAAATACAAAAAATGTTACTTATATTAGTCTTAAATATTCAATATGTGTCTCCATGGTGAAAATTACTTGATTCAAATTAATATAATTTTAAATTTATACCATAATAAACATATTTTCCTAATAAAGATTTATTTTTTACATTTTTGGAAAAATAGATGAGAATATCATATTTAGATTATTTTATTTAATAATCTGTGAAGTATTTCAAAATCATGTTTCAAATAATATATCAATTTTAAAATTGTATAACTTCAAAGGTATATTCTACTATAAATATATTTATGAAATATATTATCTTCATATTAATATTTTATTTTTAGTTTTTAGTGAATAGATTAGTATATTGAATAATTATAAAACACTAATGTGTTCATTATTATTTTAATGTAAATATCAAATAAATGATACTATAACTTTAAAAATTATTATAAATATATATAATTATTTAATAAATTTATTTAATAGACAAACATTAAATATTAAGGATAGAATAATCTTTTTTAAGGTAACTTTTAATCATGATATTATATAAATTCCATGTGGTGAATAGTTTTAAAATAGACACTAATGATATTTTATAAAAATAATATATTATTAAATTATTTTAAAATCATAAATCAGAATTAAAAATTCAAAAAACTATAATCTTGTCTAGAATGAAATAAATTGTAAATTTATTATATAATTAAAATAAAATAAATAATTTTCAAAACCTTTTTAAATGTTAATTTTTTCCATAGTTAAAATTAAAATAGATTAAGTAAGGGTTTATCAAAATTATGAGGATTAACAAAGTTCTAAAATAGGTCAAAAATATATTATATGATTCAATTAAAACATTATCTACTCTAGGATTTGAATAAATGTCCATCTAGGGGTATTTGTATTGATTTTTAATTTATTATAAAATAATATTTTTTGAAATTCCAAATGTTCCCCTTACCTTAATTATAAATGGGAACCTCATCCCACTCTAATTCAAATCAGACTGAGGTTTCAAGATAGAAAATAATCAACTTATTTTCCTTTCAACTTCCCTAGACACTTTATATAGGTTCTTGTATTTTTAAAATACAATCCCTAGTGTCCCTAAGATGATATCTAAAGGATGTTCTCCAAATATTTGGTAGTCATAATTTTCGGCTCTTTCAAAAGTATCTCTTCTTTTAATTCCTCTACATATGGTATCTCCATTATAATGTAAGGAATCCATCATAACTTATATATTTATATGTTATTGGGATTATGAAACAAAAATATTCCACCATTTGTCTATCCTATGTAAAATAAATTCACCACACATACATACGTACAACATACCGTCTCCACACCATGGTGTAATATGTTTTTCATAACTAATTTATTTAGATGTATATAATAAATTAAATATATATATATATATATATATTTAAATTAATTATAAAATGATATTAATTATGGAATAAAATATATTCCATCCACTTCCTTGCCCTATTACCATTAAAGGAATGATATCATTCATCCCGCGTACGTACGGCCTGTCATCTTCACGATGTGATGTGATTAATTTTCCATATACACCATTAAAGATTGATTTTATAAATGTATATTATGAATAAATATGATATATATTAAATCTTTATCATTTTGGATATAATATATCTATATCTTATTCATATTAACTAGTAGTAATAAAAAAACCACCACATGAAAATGAAGTAAATAAAACTCAAAAGAAGTGTAATAATGAAATATTACTTTCAAATAGGTGGTAATAAACAAAATCATAAATATGAATATGGTACAAGAATAAATTAATTAAATTCATTAAACCATTTTAAATGATGTTTAGATACATAATAAGGAAATCATACGTAAGGTAATGGTTAACATCACTATCTTTTTTTTATTTGGAGTAGTTTATACATTAGTATCTACTAGGAAATATTTATCTTTCATGTCCATTTTTATTGATGAATATATTCAAAAATATATTTAATATTACTCTATAATATTATGAATTAATATCTACCCTAGTGAATGTTTTTTTAAATGTGTTGAAATTAATATTTTTGTAATTTCCATAAAGAGGTACTATTTTACTATTAAGGAAAAAGTATAGGATGAATGTTTTTTTAAATTGTATATCCTAAGTGATTTTTTTCACATTAATAACAACTTAATGCCTTTAATAATGCATTATATGTTTTTAAGTATAGTTACAAAGGAAATTTTTTCCTTTAATGTTATATGTTTTTTATCGAAAGAATATTTTTTCATGAAAAAATGATTTTTCCTAATGAATTATTATCATGTTATCCCTCAAAATTATTTACCTTATATGATTACATTCTTGTCAGGGTTTTTATATGTTTAGGATTGAATGATTACTATAATACCATTTTAATTTCAATGGGTTATATTATTATGTAATTATCTTTTAAAAAACCATTTCTTTTATGGGTTCAATGAATGAATTATTCTCATGTGGAACAAACATATGTATGGATTTCATTATGTGAATTGTGGGAACTATATCCATCTCCAATGGATTGGGTAAATATTTATGTCTCATGATATAGAAATATATGAAAGGTTAGTAAACTCAATTCAGTAATACAAGGATAGACTAATGATTGCACTCGGTTTAGTAAAAAACATTTTCTACAGTAATAGTTTTGGAAATGCTCCTTGACTAATAAGGAAAAGTATTTCAATGATTATATGAATGAAAAAAATATATTTATTATAATTATTCTCTTATATAATATTATCTTTGTTTCCTTAAAAACTTCTATTTCTTATTTCTTTTCATGATATCATGACCTTTGATATAAATTATAATATTTTAAATAGTTTTTTATATTCATTTGTCTTCTTATTAAGATATGATCTATATCTCCTTTATTTACCATTACTAGTAATCTGTACTCACAATTTTGTTATTCTAATTTTTCCAAGTTTGTGATGAATGGTATTAAGTATGATGTTTCAAAAATAGATTTAGTAATGAATAAGTATAAAGGAGTTGATGTAGATGTTTTATGAATGAGTTTTTTATGATTCAAAGTTTTAAACGAAACTAAATATATATGACCTAGCATGGTTTTGTTAGCATATATAATGAGTATTCTTCTATTTAGATGTAATATCTATATATGAAAGTTGTGGGTTGTTATAGTTGGTATTAGTGTATGTATTAGTTAACCATTGAAAAAATTGATGAGAAATTCTTATTAAAGAACGCTCAGGATAATTCTAATTAAACAATACATTCCTAGAGTTTTTTTAATGATCATTAATATCTTGGATATAACCTAATGTGTCCAGACATAAAATTTAAAAAATATTTTTTCATTTTTATCTATTTTCCTTATAATGATTACTTCTTCTCACACTATATTTTTTTGATTTAGTCAACGTCTAGAACCTGATAGAACCACATTAATGCTGAATGTAATAGAAAATGAAATGATTTCCCTTCTATGATACAAAATGATATTTGAGACGGATTGAAAACCCTTTTTTCTATGTCCACAAAAATCTATAAAGATAAAAATCATGTTGGATTAAAAAATTTAAAAGGATGAAACAACATTATGTTGAGTCATTGCTGCAGTAGATACTCGTTTTTCAGTGGATCATATAATATAATATGGTCTGAAGAATGGAGGAGTACTACTGAAAAGTTATTTTCTATTATACAATGTTCATAACATTAGAAATTAAATTTTTTACTCTATTATTTGGAAGGAGTAGAGGATCAATTGTGGAACCTCATAAAGTATGTGAGGGAAGAAGATGAAATTGAATTTGTGGAATGGGATGAGTTCAAGAACATATTTTCTGATAACTACATTCCTCAAATTCTACATACATAGATAGATAAAAAGTTTCCTAAGTAGAATAAAAATATTTATGAATCCATTTTCACCTATGAGAGTTTGTTATTAATACCCTCAAGGAATGATTCATGAATTACCATTCAACATTAGGGTAAGGTTAATTGATTAATCAGTGGATTAATACCAAGTCTCCTAAGGGAATAATCCATCAAGGACTTTAGTATCTATAAAATAGTTATTTGATGTTAATTCATGGTAGTGATACAAATTGGACTCACCAATAAATGATATGTGTTTAATAAAAAAGAGAAAAATGGAATTCAAGGGATAATATAAAAACCATAATGAAAAGAAGATGGCATTTCCTTTATTCTCATAGTGTGGAAATAAACATAGAGGAAATTATCTAGTGGGGGTTATTAAAGGATTTAAATGTGGGAATGAATGTCATTTGGCAATTTATAGAGGATGTGATGGGAAATAGATCACTAATGATTTTAATAGAGATAAGGTTACACACCACGATCTCCACAAACTAAAATCCTTCATGTTCATGGAATTGGTAATTATGGTAAACCGTTACCAAATTTAAGGGCTATTGTTGATGATCCATAATAATCCACTTAAGGATAAAGACAAATGATTATTTCGTATGGCCAATACTGGTTATATAAATGATGACAATGAAGTGGTGAAAGGAACACTTAACATCCACCATAAATTAAATAAAATATTAATTTATTCTCTATCCACCCATTATTTTATTTATTAGGTATTTTTAATGGTATTTATGTATTACCTAAAACATTTAATGTTTAGTTAGCTATGAACACTACTAATTCCACAAAAGTCGCATCAGAAGTTTATAATTCCTCTCTAGTTGATCATTATGGTAAATTTCTTCTTGAAAATATTTTGATCCGTTATTTAATGTAATTTTATGTGATTCATGGCATGGATTAAAATTCCATTTATAGTAATCATATAATATTACAATGAATTGATGTAATATTTGATATTTTTAATGAATCCAAGACCTTCTATTGATTTAAGGATGAATATGAACCTCCAGTTGAAATTAATTCCATCATGTGGGTCTTAATTATTATTAAATATGGTTATCTATCTCATATAGTTGGGGAAGATACACCATTAAGGATAAACCTCATATATGGGATGTTTTTAATGTCTTTCAAAAATAATATCTTCGACTTCCACCAAATCATGAAATTATGTTTTCTATAGAACTCATACCTAGTGTTGTTCTTATTTCTAATAATCCTTGAAGAATATACCCTATTTCATTGTATGAATTGAAGAATAAACTCCATGATAATGTTGGAAAGGGATTAATATACCCTTGTGAATCACATTTTGGTGAACATATACAGTTGATTAAGAAGAAATATTGTTTAATGATACTTTTCATTGATTATTGACAACATAAAATCATCACTATCAATAAAAAATATCATCTCTCCCAGATTGGTGACTTATGTGATCAACTACAAGGAGATAAATACATTTATATGATTTATCTTCATTTAGGATATCATTAAATTAGGATTATGATGGATGATATACCATAGATGGCATTCCATAAATGTATGGACATTATGAAATTATATTAATGACATTTGGTCTTATTAGTGGACATGATAGCTTCATGTATTTAATTAATAGAGTCTTATAAGACTATGTTGATTATTTTGTGGTAGTGTTTATAAAAATCATCTTGCACATTCTATGAATGGGGATGAACATGGTGTTCAATATAGGATAATACTAAAGTCCATGTGAAAGTTGACCATTTTTGAAATTTTTACTCTGTGTGGTTTTTTTTTTCTCCACACAATTTCATTTTTGGGTCACATAACCTCAAGAGAGGGGATATAAATTGATCCATCAAAGATAGAAGATATTTAATTTTGTCCTAGACCAATAATTGTAACTAATATACAAATTCTTATTACTTTGGATGGTTATTATATATTTTTTTGAATAATTTATCATGATTAGCTACTCTACTCAGAATGTTAACTCATAAATGTGTTAATTTCATATATATCGATGAATGTGAAGAGAATTTTCAGGATTTGAAAATAAGGTTAGTATATTCCCCAATACTCACACTACCATATGGTTGAGAAATATTTTAAACTACTTTTTTCATCCAAGATGTGTTTAGGATTTTTTATAATAAAAATTTTATGGTGATAACTTATTAGTCAAAAAATTGAAAATTAATTAGAGAAATTTCCCAAATCATGATTTGGAGTTGGGTGTGGTAACTTTTTCATCAATGTTATGGATGCATCACCTTAATAAGGAATGGTGCGATATATATACTTCTTAAAAAATTAAAAAATATTTTAACACAAACAGATCCGAATATGTTTCAATGGAGATGGAAGGAGTTGATTCAAGGTTAAGACTTATTAATAATTACCACCCTATAAAGGAGAAAAAAGTGGAACATTATTTTAGTTGAAATGACTATACTATCTTATATATTATGTGGATAAAAAATAGACAAACATTAACTATTTGAAAAGGATTCATCATTAAATTTTAATGGAATGGGAAAATGCTATGTTTTTCAAATGAATGTTACGCCATCTATAAAATTTTTTATTAGGGAGGCACAAAATTAAGATGTGGAGCTATAAAAGAAGGGGAAAATTTCCCTAAGATCAACATTGATTATGATGAATTAATAAGTTTAAAGAACTATGTTTGTATTCATCTCATATTAGAATTAATGGAGCAGTCTCATGAGTCTCATTGTTCATTAATATATTTTCACCTTGGATGCAAATCGACGTATAGGGACATGAATGACTATTTTCGGTTGGATAGAATGATGGGGTATATTGTAGAATATGTTTTCCTATTATTGTTTTTTCATCATGTTATGTCTTAAAGACAAAAATTTAAGGAGATGTTACAACCATTACATGTACTAGAATGTAAATGGGAAAACATCACAATGGAATCTATTGTCAATCTTCCCAAAATAGATAAAAGCCATACTGCAATATTAGTTATAATTGATTACATCATGAAGTCCACAGAATTAATATCTATTAGAGAAGTATTACATCTAGATTATATTGATATAATATATTTTAAATAAGTGGTAAGTTTTTATAGTGTATTTTTTCCATTATATCTGATGGATATATGAGGATTAACTTAATGTTCCTGATAAGTCTTCAGTAGGATCAAGATAGAATTTTACGTTTTAATACTACATATCATCCTCATATATATTTCCATTCATATAGGAGAATTAAAAAACTATAATTTGTGTTGATATATTTCATTTTAAATTTCTGAGGTGGGTTGTATCAACACTTATCTTTTATAGAATTTTTATACAACAATATCTATCCCTCAAGTATTCAGATGGATCCTTATGAATCCCTCTATAGAAAGATGTATAGAAATCAAATTTGTTGGAATTAAGTTGGGAAATGTAATCTATTGGTTCATTAATAGAGTATAGGATAGAGAAATAAGTCTACATTTATTCAACAACACATAAGAGAATCTCTAATTCGATAAAAAATTATCCTGACTATCGATGGAAAGACCTATTTTTGATGTGGTTGACATGATATTTCTATGAATATCTACCAGGAAGAGAGTAATGTGTTTAATAAATAAGGTAAATTTATTCCCTACATATACATTTCCAATTTAAATTTTTTTATCATTTTTAATGGTATCTTATCGACTAGCACTTCCACTGGATCTCTCTCAAGTCAAGATGTGTTCCCTGTAACTCCCATATGAAAGTTCATACCTGAGACTTAATATGCGATAATAACATAATTCCTTCCACTAGATAATTCTATAAATTATTAATAATAAGAGATAGTGATTCTAGATTGTAGAGTGAACGTTCTACAAAATAGCACCACTCAATTGGTTAATGTTGTATGGAGGAACCACCAATTTGAGGAAGCTACCAGGGAACATGAGAATGTGATGGGGAATAGGTATCCTCATATGCATGTATATATGTGAGGAATTTCTAGTAATAAATTCATTTGAATTCGGGTATAATTTACCACCTAGATATTTTTATGTAATATATCTTTATAAATAATTTTAACAGTATACTTGGTGTAGTTTAACTCAATCATGATTTTATATGAGATGTGATACACTATTACTATAAAATGACTATTATAACATAGCCATAAAATTGACAAGATAATTAGGAATAACTAATTTATGAAATAATAAAAATAATTTTAACAAGTAATTTGAAATTATTGGCATGTCCTTCGAAAATAACCACACAATTTTAAGTAAAATTACATTATTTCTCAAAAAAAATATTTTTAATCATAAATGTGTTTAATTTATTTTTATGAGCGAATATTAATTTTTAAAAGTTAGATAAAATTAATTTAAAAAATTAGTTTCATTTTTAAATATAACATTTAAATATTTACTTTTTATGAAAAAAATAAAAAAATTAATTTCTTAATAAATTTTGAAAATACTATTTTATATTGGAAACTGTATTTTATTTTAAATTATTTACATGGTTAAATTATTTTTTATATTTATTTAAAATTTTAGTTTATTCATTGTGATTTAAAAAATCCCAATTATGTTTTTTAAAAATATTTTATATTGGAATTTAATTTAAAAACATTTTATGTTTTAAAAGTGCCTTTTTTTGAAAAAACGATTTTTAATTGTTGATTTCCGATTTTATTTTAATTTAAATTTTTAAACATTTCTGTTGTGAATTTTGAAATTTTTTTGAAGTTATTCTAATTATAAGGTAAATTGTTTTCAATAGTTTCGTTTTATTTTTGATAAACAGAAATAGTAATGTTGGTAAATTTTGATATAACATGAAATGGTAAATTCGCTAACTATGGTTACAAGGACAGTAATAAAATCTATTATATTGATCAAAAATAGGATAATTTTTTTAGATAAATATAATTCATCCATTTACACAAATAGGTAAAATTTATGTTATTCAATAGAATCTTTTCCATGAAAATTTCTTATATAATATTTATATGAATGAAATACAAAAAATGTCGCTTTTATTATATTAAATATTCCTTATGCATCCACATGTGGAAAAAAATGATATGAATTAATAGAAGTGTTAATTTGTAAAATAATCACCATATTTTCATGATTAAAATTTATTTTTGACTTGTTGTCTCTCTTAGAGGAGATAATCATATTGAGAGTATTTTTTAATGAAAATTTGAAGAAGACACATTCATGTTTTTAATATTATATAACTTTTAAAATATGGTTCCCAAAAATATGTATTAAAATATAATTATTTTTATTAAATGAATATTAGTTATATTCATCTTCGTATTTTATTTTTATTTTTTGGATAGAAAATATTTATATTAAATAAATATTCAATTGTGATGTAGTAATACTTTAATTAATGGAAGTATTAAATCAATGTTAAAAAATATTAAAATAAATATAATTTTATTTAAATAATGTTATAACAGAATTTTATAGATGAAATATATCTCATACAGATAAAACAAATTAATTTTTTCATAGTTTGATTTTTATCTTGATATTTTTAAATTTCCATGTAATGAATATTGTCAAAATTGATGCTAAAGATATATTATAAAAAATATTATTCTATTAAATTATTTAAAAAACCTAAAAATTTTAAAAAAATTGCATAATATTCTAAAATTTTAAAATATATATTTAATGCTTTAAGTAACATTACATATGTCAAATTCCCATCATTATAATGTTGAAAAAATTGGTACCTTCGTTATATTAAAATTGGAAAACTATGGGATGCTCTAAATGATAATGTATAACTTACTACCATAAAATCTATAAAATATATTGGTGTATGAGATGAAAAGAAATATCATATTATAATCTAATATATTTAATTTTTTATGTATTTGGAATTAGATTTATTTTGTTATAAATGAATATTTTTTGAAATCCCAAAAGTGCCCTCACCTTAATTAAAAAATGGCACCTCCTCTCACACTTCTTCACATCACATTGAGCCTTAAATATCGATCATACCCTTCAATTTTACCTTAAAAAGTTCCCTATCCACATTCTGTGGGGTTTTTTAATCTCAAAACACTAACTCTATTATCCCATAGAGAAGCTCAATAGAATGTTCTCCAGGTAAAAGGTGATCATATTTATCGACTCATTCAAGATTATTTCTTCATCAACATCTTCTTCATGTTCTGATTCCATTAAAAAGTCATAACTCTCGTATAACCTATATACATAAATTTTATTATCCATATGTAACATTAAAATACAAAATTTTATCCACCCCATGAAACAAAAAAGCATCGCACTTGCGTGTATATGGCTTACCATCTCCACACTATAGGGTAATCTATTTTTTTATCACATTCTTACTTGGATGTGTATTATAATATTAATAGTTATATATATATATATATGATAAATACATATTGATATTTATTATATAACAAAATATAGACCATCCACTTCCTTTCCCTTTTATCATTTAAGTAATGATTCCATCTCTTGTGCATGTGTACGGCCTACCATCTCAACGATGTGATGCGATTAATTTTCCATATTTTCCATTCAAGACTTATTATATAAATTTTTTTAATGAATAAATATGAAATATATTTAATTAATATAAATCAGTACAAAATTTAACTATATCCTATAAACCAGAATTAGGACTTATAAGAAAACATGAATAGTGAAACGAAGTAATTAACACCTAAAATAAGAGTAATTACAAAATATTATAAAAAATGGGTGATAATATATAATAGTATAAATATGATTATGTTTCTATTTTTAAATTTATAACATTATTCAAATAATTATACATGTTTTTTTGATAGATACAAATTAAATTAGACATACTTGAAGTGTTAATTTTAGAATCAAATATATATTCAGAAATGTTTATACATAGTTTATAATGAGAAATATATATATATATTCCATGTCCAATTTTCATGAAAAATGTATTCTAAAATAATTTTACAACTATTTTAAAATAATTTATAGTTATTTCTACACATTTAAATTATTAATTTCTCTTTTTATTGAATTCTCTTTTTCTTATTGATATCATGGTTGTTTTTTACTTTTTTGGAAATAGTATTATAGGGGTGTTTTTTTCTCAAACAACATGACCTGATTTTTTATATTTCATGGTATCATAACCCCAAGAAATTCCGTTATATTCTTGAAAGGATATTACCAAATAAAATTCCCTCTTTTAAAAATTTGTGGCCTTTTAAGGAATGAAATTTTTCAATATAATGTAAACTTTTATGATGAATTATTTTCATGTTATATCTCAAAATTATCTTTCATCCATGATACAATAAATTCCAGGGTTATTTTATTTTAATGATTGAATGATTTTTATGATAATTATTTCATATCCAGGGTTATATTATATTGTATTTATATTTATGAAACCTCAATTTGTTATGGGTTCTATGAATTAATTATGTTGTTGTTGAACACATACTTATATATGGTTTTCATTTTATAATGCATGGGGAATATATCTCCCTCTAATTAATTAGGTAAATATTAATATCTCATGAGATAAACAAGACTATAATGGGTAGTAAACTTGGTCATGTAATACATTTATAGAATGTGGAGAGAACTCATTTTAGTAAAATAATTTCCTATTATGATGGTCTTGGAAATAGGCCTAGACTAATAAAGAAATGATTTTATATGATTATGTGGTTATATAAAATTACATCTATTATGACTAAGCTCTTGTGGATTATGCCCTTTAATTATTTATGATCTTCAATTATTAATTCCATTACCTTATAACATGATAATTTATATTAATGATATGATTTTCAACTATTTTTTAGGTTAGTTTTTTTTATGATTATGATATGATTAAAATCCCCCTCATTTTACTTACAGAGCATCTGAGAACACTATTTTCTTTAGAATATTTTCCCTGGGATATGAAAAAAGGTATTACGTATGACGGGTCAAAAATGGGTCTTGTAATGAAGAAATAATTAGTAGATTATGTAGATGTATTATTAATATGTTGTTTATGTTTACTAGTTTTTAATGAAATTAATCGTGTATGTTTATGGTGTGGTTTTTTATGTTATGTAATTTTGATTAACATATTTATATGTAATGTCCATGTATGAAAGGTATTGTCCATTATATATTGGATCCAATGATCCCAAGCCATATGGAGGAGTATATATATCCTGATAGAAACACTGTAGAAGACCATAATTTCCACCATTGTTACACATTTTTTGTAGGTGAAGGAAAGGTACACCATTTGTGTATGACCTTTTCACAGTGATAGAAAGGAAGGGGCATGCCACTACCTACATCTGGAGGTTCCAATGATCAATGTTACCAAGAACCTCCTCCTCCACTCATATGATGATCCAACCACTTTCTCTTGTTCCATGGTGCACCCATCAAACTACCACTAGGTGAAAGAAGAGGGGCATAAAATACAACCATGCATGTCATATTCATATCATTAACCATATCCCTATCCCCTATCTCTACAAATGTTGAATGATTCATCCTAAACAAATGTGATATTATATTTTATTGTCAACCCTTCTGGTACTTATGAGAAATTAAGTAGTGATTATTTACAACCTCTAGTGAAAAAAATAACTAGCTCATTAATTCAACTGGTTTGCAGTGGCGCAAAACAAATTTTCTATTTCAATGAGTGGAAATCTAGAGACTATTCAATTATTAGTGATTTTAGAAAAAACTACTAATAAAAGAGAGTATAAAAACCCTTATATTCCAATCCCACATGCCTATACCCTTATGACATATAATTATACTAATTATTTAAAGGAACCTCATGTCTGAACATTTTTTATTTCACATTGATACTCCAATGTTTATCCAGGATGTCAATGATATGATCGATCTTATCGGGATATTCTTAAGCATCCTGAGGATCCTTTTTTCCATTAATGGTCTATGTAATCGCATCCCCGAACTCTTATAATCAATATATTTCACATAAAAGTCCTATATATAACTCAACAACCACATTCTGAGATTTTTGTTCATTCTAGACAGCAGAAAAGACTGCTTGTTAAATTTCTGCAATAATGATTTGACTCCTTGGAGGAATATCCTATGGAGAATCATCTACACCCTATTGATGAACTTGTAGAACATTTCATAGAGGCATATTTATACACATCATAATAAAATAATTAATTAAACAACAAATAATGTCATCTTCAACTAAAAAACTCGTAAGAAAAATCTAATATAACCAACAATGACTCAAAAATGGAGACACACATCCCAAAATCTCATGGTAACTTGAGACTCATCACACAAATATCTTGTCATTAAATAAATAAAATTTACCTATTCTGTTGTAAAAATCATATCCCTAGTCAATAAAAAATTTGATTAAAAGGATTCTTTTGGAAAACCCAACTCTGATACCAAACAATGATGAACTCAACCCGAATTCCCTCTCAAACTGGTAGCCGACACAATATATCACATACCTGAAGGGTGTTCATGATCCGCACAAGATGGTGAATAGAACCCATCCATATACTACAATAAGATGGAATTATTTATTCCAACATAAAAACAACATTATACATTTATTTAATATATACATAAATAGAAGATATGAATATATCAAATAATAGAAAAAATACAATAAAAATCAACAATTCTATTGTAGAATCAAATATCCATGTACAAGTTCATCCATGAAGGACTCCCAGAAACCTAATACTAACTAATACATGTGATATTATGGGTAGAATCGCACTATCCCAACAGAAGAAACCAAAATCAAATGATAGATGTCCTGGATCCTTTACTGCATTGATTTTAATATCCTTGAATCTAAAGAAATAACCAGATATATACAGTTCCAAAGAGGTATATAGGGTGTGAGACAAATAGATTAGCAGGGAATCACCCAAATATTCCATATAATGTCTCTAAAAAAAATCATTCATGCTCAATATTAAAGAAAACAAGGCTTCTTAACAGTTAAAAAAATTTCTATATCAAAACAATGGATAAACAGTTTAATTTCCCCTTTCCCACATTTCAAAATACAATAGTTAAATTGATTTAAAAGAAATTCATATCCCAATATCTAAACAAATATATCTTGTAAAAAAATAAATCATATAAAATTTCTCATTTTATAACCATGTAAGTACACAAATCAGTAAAAATAGATAGTATAAGTCCAAATCATCTACGAATTAGCGAGGTGACATTACATCGGGGTTCACAGTAGGTCATTTTAGCTAGGAAACTTTTATAAAACATAAACAATCGAATAATCTTCTATTTAGTATACATATTAATTTTTCTATAGGGATGTGAAAACACCCAAAAAGTGAACCTCCCAACAGGGTTATGAAGTCTTTTGAATAATGGTCCTAGGGGATAGAGATAATCCCCATGATAAAATACTTAAACAGTGGATGAAGCATAATAATATACTTTTCATCTATGTACCCAAGGATTTACAGGTTCTAAATTTTCCAAATAAATTCAGGAAATTATTTCCATCATTACATGATTTGAAAACCATTTCATAAATCATTTTACATTGATTTTAAATTATTTTCCTTTTACCGAAACTACTGGAAAACAATATTTTATAAATACCCATTTCTACACACACAATGTAAATCATTATTATCATTAAAATTCATTTAATAACATGTTATAAAAAAACAATGCAGTTCACAAACACATGCTTGAGATGATACAACCAACAAAAAAATAGGGGTTGGACATGGATGTAACAGATCCCATCCCAAATGGAGTCAACAATGATAACAAAGACCCAAGAATCAAACTACAAATATTATTATTGATTTAATTTAGTTAAAGTGTCATATAAGAATAAAAATAAAAACACACCTCAAAAATTTTGTACTTTTCAAACCACAACCAATTAATGAATGGCCAGTGGAACAAGATTCTCAACAAATTAGAAGAATAAATGAAAAACATTCACTAAAAGTAAACATAGTTATTAACAAAGAACAACATTTCTACCACAAGAAAAGAAAAAAAGAAGAAAAAAGGGTTACTTTTTTATTGAAATGAGAGCCAACAACAATGGTTACCAAATGATTAATAGATCATTCTTGATCAAATAAAGATTCCAAAATCACTAGATAAGCTTTCTAGGATGGAAAAAAAGGATTTTTATATGAATGAAATTATATTTCTCCCAATTAGAATCATGAAAGAAAATACTACAAAATTTACTTAGTGTGAAATCCCTTCAAAAATCATCTAATCCTAATTGAGGACATACAATAAAAACATATAGCATTTTTATAGAAAACAAAATATTTAATATTACATGGAGTGTAAAATTTACACGGAGTGTACTAGTTTCACATTATATACTGGATTGATTAAGTATTTCTCTATGACATACATGGATTGTACTCCAATTACACAAAATTTATTTCACAAGGAAACTATGAAAACTATATATTCTAAAAAACCCCAAAAAACCTCATACAATCATCGAACATAGTGGGAACCCTACGAAACCATTTACAAGTTTTTACCCGAACTATATTAATTAAAAAACATCCGTCCACAATAATTTATGTATTTTTTCTCAATAAATGTTCTCCATCTTTGAGAGCACCATGATGCATCCAATTAGTGAGAAAAAAAATAAAAGAGAAGTGGTGTTGCCTAAAATCAGTTGATGATATGTTTAAATGGCTCCATTTTTTAAATAATTCATTCATCATGATATGAATGATAAGAATTTTATTAATTGAATGTTTTTTAAAAGATTTATTTTTTTAATGTAAAAATATTTTTCAGTGAATAATTCCTTTTATATTTAAAAATTATTTGCAGGGGATGTTGTTAGTTTTTATTATGAAAAAATAGTTTGAAAATGTAATTCATAAAGAGAATGATATCAACCCACCTAGAATAGGTATGCAATGAAATGTTTTTTATGGTGACCAATTGGAAGGTTATATAATTTTATATAAAATCATATATTGTCATAAAAATTATTCCACCTAAAAGAGTTTTTTTAGAAAATATATATTAGGTGTTGTTATTTATTTTATATATTCTAAATTTTTTATCTCTATTGTATATGTTATCTAAAATTTTATTATATAAGTTAATTGTGATAGGTAATATAAGGTTGATTTTGATTCATAAATCTGTATAGAAAATTTAATAATATTTATATGTGACATATGAAAGAGTGGTTGGGAGAGTTGTTAGAGAATATCTAGCATACAATATTGTTTTTTATGAAGTATATTTTCCTTGATGGTTGAGTTTAGTTATTATTTAATATAAATACAAATTAGAATTTGGTGGTTCTCAACCATGGAAGCATGGTTATAAAAGGATCTTGAAAAAATATACTATAGGATATAATTGATAATTAATATTTTCATAAGTGTTTATCTGATCTAAGTCTCATGTTATTTTTAATTTATCAAAAAATTACATAATTTATGAAATATTTATAAAAATTTGTCGATATTTTTATATTTTCTTCAAGTTTTATGATAATTGAGAACTTAAAGATATGGTGGTTCATGTTAGGTTTGTGGCCAAAGTTGTGATTTGAAGTTATTTTGATAAAATTATCCATCAATACATATTTGTATAATTGGAAAATAATATAAAAGTTATAAATTACTAATAATAATTGCATGTGTAATTTTATCCCTTAATTAGGTGCAGGAATGATTTTTTATAATTGATAGAAATGAAATTTCGTGGACTTTCAAGGAAATTTTTTAGAGTCATCTTCAATCATTTTCTAAAAAATGGGTTCTCAAGAGTAACTCTAGTGTAGTGAAGTTAGATATAAGAAATAAATGGTTGTATTATCTCCCATTAATATTTCTAATATGTTAATGCAGGACACATGAATATTTATATTGATCATTTATTATGATTTTTTTATATTGGTACATCCAATATAGTAGGGGGATCAAAGATATCAGGTCATGTAATGTGTAAAAATGATTTGAGGACACTTATCTATGTGGGGAAGAATCTTATAGAAGATTTCTCATTACCCAAAAATATTTAACTTAAAATATTCATGTTTTATATTTCAGTAGGGGGGATTTATTATGAGTCAATCCTACTTGAAATCCACATGATTTAGTCGTGATATTAGGTATGATACCTCATTTCTAACCCAATAGATAAGGGGGTAGGGACCTATTATCATTGAAATAAATCATAGAAATAATATACATTACTACCTATAAATTAAACCTATATCCTTCCGATATATTTATCCTATTATGAGATTTATAAATATATAAAATTACCTAATAATTTAATTCTACATAAAAATAAAAGGAAATATGATGCATAAGTAACCAAAAAGCATCCCATTTATATTAGTTAAAATAAAAATTCTACTTACCACATCTAAACCTCTAAAAAATATTTGAGGCCAAGCTATCAATGACTAGATCCTCCAATAAATGACTCTTGGTAATCTAAAAAGTAGTATATATAGTGTGGGAATGGGGATAAAAGTACGCTATGTATCAACCCAATTTATCATAGAATAAATCATTTAAATTTATTATTAACCATCATTGATTAAATCATACAAGGTTACTAGAATATTATGTAAGTATTCAATCAAAAGGAAAAAAGTCTAATTTATTTCAATTTTTTATAATGAATTATATGATTTTATATAAAATCTTGATTTCCAAATTATATCATATTAATTTGAAAAAAATCAGTTTCTAACTTTATCATGTGAAAATTATCTTATGATTATTATTTAGGATTTTTCTATAATTTTTTACTTTTTCAATGAATAGAAAACAATACAAATTTTTTATTTAAATTTTTTATTTCATTTGAAGAATTTAAAAATCAAATTTTTTTTAAATAAGTTATAAACAAAATTATAACACATCAATATTTTATGAAATATTATTTAAATTTTAATTTAATTTCTTTTATAGATTCTACTACATAGAAAACATAGGTTTAACGAAATAACGCATTCTTTTAAAACATTATTAATTAATATGATAGTTATTTACAAGACATTTTTATTGTGGCTATGAGTTGAATTAAAATATTTATAAAAATATATTTTGTAAACATAGATATATGATGAATTAGTTAGGTTTTTCAAAAGTATTGGACTAAAGCCTCATTTTTATTATTAAATCAAAGAAATGTCCTCTTTAAACTGGGTAGAAAGAGACTCATTGAATAGCCCGAAGGCCTAGTAGGGAATATAGCCCAAAACATGGCAAGTAGGCCAAATTTTTGGCCCAAATCCCATTCTTTATTATTAATGCTACAGTACCCACTTGCTATAGTACCCACACTACAAGATTTCCATCCACTACTACAGTGTACTGCTGCCGCTACAGTACTCGTCGTTGCTACAATGACACCACTACTAAAGTACATCTACATTACTACTACAACACATGTGCCCAATGGGTCTTAACCCCCCCCCCCATTTTACATGTTGGATTACAGAGTGCTTACCTCTAATTCAAACTCTATCTATATGAATTCATTAGTAACCACTTAATAATAAATGAAAATGAGGAAAAATTGAAAATAATTGAAGCAGTTTTCTGGAAACAAATTTCTATTGAAATTTTTTTTACCACAATAAATTAATAAAATAATATTTCAAATAGTTTTTAATTTAATTGATATAATATATAATCAATAAAACTATTAACATTCATCTTATGCGTTCTCTATACTAGAGATAAAAAATCCGATTTTATACATAAATTGACTAACAAAATAGTTCTAGCCCATTTTTCAAAGCTATTTTAAAATATATATATTTATGTTATTAAAAAAAATATTTTCTCAAATTTTAATTCAGTTTTAAAAATCCTCATGTAAAAATTATCATGGGTTGGTGTTTTGATAATTTTTTGAAAATAAATTTTTCAGTTAATTGTATAAAATATTAGTTTTTATTAGGATTTTCCATTTCATTGAAAGATTTCAAAAAATTAATAGTTGCTATATAATGATCATTAATGTAAAATTAGTTCAATTAAATCTGTATTGATTCAATTGAGGTCATTGTAATTAATTTATTATTTTATTTGTTTTTGAAAACATTTTCAACTTTTGAAGCCTTTATCTTTTGAAAACTGCTTTTTCCTCAAGACTGTGGGTTTAATTTCAATTTAAATTTCCAAATATTTGAATATATTGTAAAAATTTAATTAAAAGTTGTAAATCTCAATTTTATATTTTATAAAATGAGGTTCATTTATTTTTTGAGAAAATTGAATAGTAAAAATAGAAAAAATTAATTTTCACAGTTAAGGATAAAATTTGTTTACCGGGGTTTAAACAAAAAATATTAGTGTTAAAATAGACTGGAAACATTTCCAAAAGCCATTGTATGGAAATATTTATATTTTTTGAAGTATATTGTTTTATAATTACCCATTTTGGATCCTTTTTGGTCTTTACAAACATGGGTATTCATTTTTCATTATGAAAATTCTATGTTTTTTGTCTCCCCAACTTACAAAAGGCTACCCTCTATCCTTCACTCTTCATAATTCTAAGACAATTAATTCATCCAAGCCATTCCAAAGACCATTATATAATTTTAATATATTATTTTACCTTCATTCATTTCATCTATTGAGAAAATAAAAAAAAATTCCATGCAAATGTATGGCCTACCTTCTCCATGAATGGTGTATATCATTTTATTTTGTGATTTTCTTGATTAAGATAAATGGGAATACAATTAATATTATATATATATATATATATATCATGGTGAAAAATATGGATATAACGAATCAATGATTGATTTAATAGGAACTAAAATTAAATATCAAAACATACACAAAAAAGAAAGCATTTATTACCCAAAAAGTAATTTAAAGAAGGTTTTTTTAAAACGGTAATAAAATGTCATATTTCAATCAAATATGAAATGATAAATATTATTATTGTTCTCTAATAGACAAATAATTAAATTACATTTATTTAAAGTGATATTTGAACTTGTATCATTGACTTCGAGACTATGAAATTGACTTCTTGTGTCCCTTTCATTTCTATGACACATTGGTAAAATTCATATCTTACTAAAACCTTTTAGTGTATATTCATCCCATTTTACATTTTAAATTTAGAATCTACCTATATTAATGATATTTAATGTTTAATTTCAAATAATGAGTTTTTGGGACATACAAATAAATGGATTACCAATGAGGTACGATGAAGATCAGAAGATGGAGAAGGCGGGGGCTCTCCTCTTTGAATCTGGCGATGGAGAATCTCAAATTCTATGACCTAGTTCTTGATTTATTCAATGGAATCATTCCATCCATAATGGGAATTGGCCTTCTAGGATGGTTGTGGTGTCTAAGAAAATTTTAACAAGAAAATCAACACTAAGGACCAATTAGCTTTTAAGAAGAGGGGTCTTTCTTTTATGGATGCATTATCTAGTGTTGTTGATCTAGCCAACGATGTGTCTGTCAGACCCTCCAATGTCTCGCAACTTTAAAATGGGGGTTTGTCTATTGTGGAAGTTCCAAAATACATTCAAAAAATATTCAATCTCTGTATGTTCTCAATCCTTGGGCGTGTAATATATGCAAAGGGTGATGAGACCTGGTCTTATACTGATATCAAGAAAAAAATTTCCCATTGTTGGGGGAATCATGAATGGAGGCTCATACCATTCAGGTGTGGCTTCTTCCATATAATTATTCTATCAAAGGATGCCTTGAATGATGTCTAGAACATGGGAAATATAAAATTTAAACCTGATTTTCTTCGCCACTACTAATGGGAATTCAATTTTAATCTCTTTACAATCAAGAAAAAGAATGAACAGTTATAGGTAATGTTGCATGGGTTGAGCTGGGTCTATGAGAATCCTATGATTCTGAACAATCCTTCATCTTGTATTGGCACACCAATGAGAATGGATCATAGGACTATAGAAGGGGAATTGGGATTCTTTTCTCGGATGCTATTTGATGTTAACTTGGAAATCAAGAGGCATGAGAGCATATCTTTCATTGACAATGGGAACAAATAATAAGTAAGGGTGGAATATGAGAATGTTCCACCCATTTATGATATTTGTAAAATGGTGGGTCACTCAACCTCTAATTGCAGGGTACTCTTAAAACAAGTTACTACCCCGAAAGCTGTGGAATGGACTGATGCCAACAAAGGTCGGAGATCCAAAAATACTATGCTTGAAAAGAGGGGTATCATAAGTGAGAAGTAATGACCTTCCCAAGTCCCTTTGAAGAAACATTTGGATCCTAAAAATGCCCAAATTGCAAGGAATCAACACGGCACCTCCACCTCTTGGAAACAAACATGGGAAGAAATGGTGGAGGAGTTAGAGGCTCATGTTAATGTTTCTCCCAATTCCAATATGAATCGTGCTAGAAAAACTTCCCTTGAAAATGAAAATAAGTTTGAGGAGGATATGGGTTTATTAATTTCAAATGATATTTACAATTTGATCTTTCATTTTCACCATCAAATGGTGGAAGAATCTATTTCAATGGAGTTATTTAATGATATTAGGGTCATGATCTGGCCAATTTGGGATAGTGAATGTCAAATTATGGATCCCCTGGGAATCAACTCAAATATGGAAGATGTACCTACCACTACCATACACATTTCATGTATTTCATAGAACCATATAATACCAGTTTCTGATTTTACTGTTAAGATCCCATCGGGGGTGATGACCTCTGAAGAGTCTCCCATCACAATAGTGACACATGATCATAGCTATCTGGAATTTCCTCCTGGGATTAAGGAAGATCTGCTCAACAAGATCTAGGAAGTTATCATCCCCATTCCAATGGAACACAATGCTACAATTGGTTTGAATGAGAGCAATTCGGAACAGGAGGGTTACATGCATAATCTCAATGCCTCCAACAACACCTCAGATAAAAAAATCCAGACAGATCAGGAAAACATGAATCTTTCTAAAGGGAAGGGTACATTGAAAAAAAATGTTGATATAAGTCATCTCTTAGGTCCTAAAAAGATGGTAGGTAGACAACTTAAGAAGTCTAGTGGCATAAATGTGAGGGGTCCAAATCCCATCTTCAACTATAAATGAAGATTATGTTCTCGAATTGCCAGTGCCTAGGTATTTCAGAATCATATAGATCGATAAGGTTATTTATTCAATAGCATAAGCCAGGGTTTATAGGTATGTCTGATCCTAAAAAAATATTCTCCTCTGATATTTTAAACAAGTAGAATTTAGGGTTCCTACTAATTGATAACAATAGTTTTCTAACTAATGTCAAGAGTCTATGGGTGATGGCACATGACTCTATTGGAAACATCACTTTGGTTTTATCATGTGATCAGCATATCACTTTCTCCTTCAGATACCTTGTTCCCCATATCACATGTTCCTTTAATTATGCCCATAATAGGTATTAGAATTGAAAAATTATGTGGATGAATATAGCATCTCTCAAATCTACCATCTCTAATCCTTGGTTAATTTAGGGGGAAATCAATGCAATACTGACTCTGGATGAGAAAATGGGGGGTAGCAATAGCTCAATCTCCTTTAGGGAGTTTTGATTATGTATTGATCAGAATAATCTGATTGAAATTAACTTTGTAGGTGCCAAATATAAATGGTATTGGAATAACCTGAATAGCTTCATGGCCAGAAAAATTGATAGAGCCATTGTTAATGGGGCCTCACTTGAAAAATGGGGTACAATATCTTTCTCAAACCTGTCATGACTCAATTCTGATCATCATCCCATTTTGGTGGATCTTAGTGAGAAGAATTCCAAACCTCCTCTCCCTTTAAGGTTCAATAAGGCTTGGGTCTCTCACCCGAAATGTGAGGCCATTGTCCATAGTACTTGGAATTCAGTGCATTGCAGGGATGATGTTTTGGCCTACATACTAAAAATTAAAAAAATTTCTAAATAAGAATCTAAGAATTTGGAGGAAATATCATTGTAGTTCCCTTGAATCTGATATTTCTTCATTGGAAAATTATCTTCAAATGGTTCAAGATATTAACCCCAATAGTGATTTCTCTAATGGAATTTTAGTGGAATCTAAGATGTCCCTCAAATTGAATAATCTTCTTGACATGAAGGATGCTCTACAACGGGACTTATTTAGAGAAAAGTGGTTGTTGGATGGATACATAACATCAAAATTCATAAACTCTCTTCAAAGAATTAGGAAATTTTCCAAGCCCCTCTATCTGATTAAAATTGGGGATAGTCTCATTGATAATAGAGTGGATCTCTCAATGCATGTCACATCTTACAATAAATCTCTCTTTAATTGTCCCAATTCGTCAATGATCCTATGGATGTGGTGATTCCAAAAATGGTAAATCAAGAGGAAAATTCCAATCTCACTATTTTCCCCATTGATCCAGAGATAAAGGAGGTAGACATTAACCTTGAGTCTAAGAGTGCACTTGGTGCGGATGGATTTAGTAACTTTTCTTTCAATCATTTTGAGATCTTATATGTGTGGATGTTTGCAGGTTAGTCATTAATTTTTTTAGAGGTGGATCTCTTCTTAGAGGATTGAATGGTCAGTTTCATTCCCTTATTCCAAAGGAGGATAACGATGATGAAGTTCATCACTTCAGACCAGTTTCTTTGGTTAATACTATTTACAAAGTTATTTTCAAAATTCTTTCCAACAGGCTCTCCTCCATTTCCTGAAAAATTTTCTCTCTAAATCAGTTTGGCTTCATCAAAGGGAGATCAATATAGGATTATCTTATCACCACATATAAGTGTGTTAATTATCTTATTAAATCCATCATAAGTGGTAATATTGCTCTCAAATTGGATTTTAAGAAGGATTTTGACACAATGGACTGGGGATTTATTTGCAAGATCCTTTTCATGTACGGGTTTGATGAGGTCTTAATCAATTAGGTCATAAACATCCTAAGTTATTCTCATATATCAGTTCTCATAAATGGATCCCCTGAAGGACATTTGGATTTCTCGAGAGGTATAAGACAGGGTGATCTATTATCAGCCATACTTTTTTCAATTTATGTGGATTACCTTAGCATGATTCTTTCAATCATGGCTGATAATGGTATGCTGATGTCTATTCATGATGGAAGGGGTATTGTTGATCACTCACATCTCCTATATGCTGATGACATTATCCTCTTTACCCAATGGCGTAAGGGTAACATCAAGAATATAAAGAGAGCTCTTTTTCATTATGAATTGGATTTTGGGATGGTGGTTAGCTGGAGAAAATAATTTGTTTATTTTGGTAGGGTCATTTATTCTCTCAGGAAAAATGATATCATTAGTGAATTTGGCATTCATGAGAGACATATTTCTTTCACATATTTGGGAGTTCCCATGTTTTGGGGGAGACAAAAGGTCTGAAATTTTCCTAGTATTGTCAGCATGATTAAAATACAACACACCACATTGAAATGAAAATCATTATCAATGGTTGGTCGGGTTTTCCTGGTGAAATCAATTACCATATCAAAATTTGTATATTCTATTATGCTGTAAAAAAGGCATATTTCATTAATCAAGAGCATTAATAATTCTAGTAAGAATTTTATTTTTAATTGTAGAATATTGGATAGAATACAGGAAATAGTTCCATGGAATGCGGTATGCAAACCTCATGATGAGGGTGGCTTTGGCATCAAAAAAATTGGAGGTTTTAGTGACTTGTTGCAGGCCAGGTTTATATGGAGGATTATAAACATGAAATCCACAGCTACCAGTATTCTCCAGGCTAGGTTCAGCCAAAAGCGTAAAAAAGGAAACATTAACTTTGTTAACTCCTCAGTGTGGCCTGCTTTTAAGAATATTTTTCAAAAATTGATGTTTACTCGTAATGGATTGTTTACAAGGAATCCCCTCTTCTTTTTTTGTAGTCAACTTGGACTGGGAATCAATTTATTGATTTGGTCGTGGTGGGGGAGACTAATCTGGATTATTATCCTTAAATAAAGGAATAGATTGGGTGCATGTAGAATACTTCATCTCATATTAATTCAATTGTGGATGATTATAACTAGTATTTCTATGGGTGACTTTTTTGGCATGGGAGCCTATTGTCAGTGGTATTATCACTTCCAAAGGGTACTATAACAAGTCAAATGGAAGCTCAAATGATTTAAAATGGATTGGGAGTCTAGAAAGGATGTATTTAAGGCCTTTTCAGTCTATTATATCATGGATGTTGGCTCACAAAAAAATGCCAACAAATGAGTTCTTTTAGGAATGTGGTATTTCACGTTTCTCCATCTGTGATTTGTGATTTAATCATAGGGAACATTTGTATCACTTATTCCTCATTTATGCTACGAATTTGGTGATATGGAGAGTAGTTTATGACATTTTTGAATTTCCACTACACCACTTCAATATAATAGGTGACCTCATTAAGAGCTGGTGTTCTTTTACTCTGTCACTAAAGATCAGATTAATTTTTATGGTTTCTATTACAGAGGCTTTTCATTTAATTTGGTTACTGAGAAACAAGTTCATACATGAATTATAGCACCTCCAGTTCAGTGTTGTGCTTACAGGGATTCTTGCAGCTATCTACGAGGTGGAAACTCTGAAAGGTGTGTTTTTTGAAAACTCAATTCACAACTTATTGGTTCTCGATCAGAATGGGATGAAAGTTAATTTTCATCCCCCACATGGAACAATGGAAGTCATATGGAAGGCCCCCATTCATGGATGGATTAAATTCAACTCTAATGGTGCTTCATGGGGTAATCTGGGGCCCTTTGTCTTTGGTTCTATATTTAGAGATCATTAGGGGGAGTGTTCTTGGGTGTATTTATGGCTCATATGGTATTGCCTCTACACTTGAAGCAGAAATGTATGGTGTCATCATAGCGGTGGAGAAAGTAGAGAGCCGGGGTTGGAACAGGATTTGGATTGAATGTGATTCGATGGTTATAGTCTCATCCATTTAAACTGGGGCACTGCATCTCTCCTGGAAACTCACCAATACTTCGACTAAATGTTTGGACTCTCTCTACTCAAAGGAACACTTCGTCACTCATGTGTATAGAGAGGAAAATGAATTAGAAGACGGGCTTGCTAAAAAGGGAGTCTATGGGAATGAATTTTACTGGGAGGATAATGTCCCTAATGATCTTCATTCCTTCATTAGGTGGTATTTTTTTAAATCTTCTACCTTCAGACTTGGGTAATATTTTTCTATTATAGGGAAAATTTATTTTCATGGAATGATCTCGGTTTTCCATTAAAAAATGAGGTAAGCGGTTTTGATCTCATTATTATTTTCTATAAGGAACATGTCATATTCACTACAGGTTTTCATTATTTTGTGTATATACTAACCATGAATTAATATTATGACTATTCTCATTAATGTATTTTCATTTTCAAATCCATTTAGGGATTTTAATTCTATTGGGTTTATGGTTCAAATGTTATCAAAGCGGTAATAGATTTGGGACTTAGTTTTTCTTCTTTGGAAATTTTGTTATGTTATGCACCTATATTATTTTTTCAGATGTATATAATCCCCTATGACATGTAATATCATTAATATTTTTATTCTAAAAAAATTAACATTCATTTAATTTTATTCATTCATTGGGATTACAATTCAATTTTACCAATGTGGTAAGGGTTTATACTATACAATCCCAACATTTATCAATATTTTTTTATGATTATGATTTTGATAAAGATATATTATGATATATTTTTGAAAATAATCATAAATTTTCAATCCCAATATGGATTTTAAGAAAATAAATTTGTTTCTATCATTTTAATATATTTATGTATTCATTATACTTAAATGATTTTTATGGAAATTCAACATTAATTCTCTCCTCAATTGATAAAACTTTTTCTTCTATACCCATGTTTTTAATAAATGTTTCAAAAATAGTTTAATTATCTACAAAAGAATTATAAAGAACATTTTTACCTATGATTGAATTTTTTAGAAGTTTTTCAATTTTTATCATCATGTCAATCTCCAAAGAAGGATTATTTTGCTTTTTCAGAAACCGTGAAATGACTCAATGATTTAGAGTGTGTGGAATGAACGGTAACTTAAAAAATCAGGTTAAATAATTATTTAAAATATTCTTCTATAATCATAAAATAATATTTTCAAATAAATGTATTTTTAAGTAGTTTTATATTTCAATAAAATGTAAGCAAACGAATCTCAAAATGTTTTCTTGTAATGTGATTTTCAAATTTTATGAATTAAATTCTTCAATAAATGTTCTTTGTGATATCTAATAATAAATTTACATTTTTTCTAATTATGATTTACTAAGGACATAATCCCAAGAATTCATTAATATTCCTTATTATAATGTTTTAAGTTTCTGATTAAAATATTTTTAGGAAACCCATGTATTTTCATGGGTTCTAATGTAATGAATGATTTAGGATCATTTAGAAAAAATATGATTGGTTTTATTTATGTGTTGGGTGGGACCTATATCTCTCTCTATTACATTTGGCAATGATAAATATTATACAACATAAAATAGTACAATGGAGGTTATCCCAAGCTAGAATGTGTGTAAACTGGTGGTTATTTCGAGCCCAAAAGAGGATACACAAGTGATTATCTCAATCCAAAAGTAGGTACATGAGTGTATATACCAATACTAATAGGTTAAAAATGTATTTTTGGATATCCTATACATATAATTTTCTATTCTTATACATATGCCACAAATCTATGTTGCATAACAATTTTATGCTATCATAGCTCATGTTATTTGATTCAATTATGATTCATGTCTTATGAACTACCATGATTCATTTCATGGATTAAATATATAATATATGGTATATAGGGTTTGGTTGTCAAATTTTATTCTATTTTCCTCATATCCATATTCTCGTGTTATGTTGTTATATTTATTGTTTACACTTACATAGCATCTGATCTCACGCATTCTTATGTTTCCATTCACCAGGATAAAAGGAAAGGTATTATGTATGATACTTCTAAGAATCATACAGTTATGATGAACTTAGTAGGATATGACATAGCTCACTTATTGAACAAATTTATATGTGTATATTTTATAAAGGAAATAAATTTAAATAATTTGGGCATGGATCACTACGTTATGTCATCAATATTCATTCTCTAAGATGTAATAATTATGTCTGAGAAGTTAGGGTCCTTAAAGTTGGTATCAAGTCAGGTTTTAGTTACTCCATTAGAAAATATTATGAGAAAACTTTTTTGGAAAATAGATTGATATATCAAAGGATACATAAATGGATAACTCTGTGTAAAGATAAATATACAAGAAAATTGGAGAATGATATACGATGTTTTTAGAAAAACGTTACATCCATATTTGTATACTACAACTGTATTTGGTTTTGGAATTGAAGTACTTATGGGTAATAACTCAGAAAAAGGTGTTCTAGGTTTGATTTGAGAATTTTCTTGTTCTTAATAATGGGTTTTTTGTACACATTGATTGACCCTCCTAGGGAATATGATTCATAAACTCATAGATTATTTACAAAACATAATGATCGATATAAATCGATGATCATCTAAAATTATGTATTTCAAACCTAATGTTTGATATATTTAAAATGATACTTCATGATCTAGATATCTCATAAATTATTTTTTATGATTATAGGGTTCCCCGTTAATATTTCTTCCTATCACATGTGATTTTTAGTTTTATAGAATGTTGGGATCCCGAAGGAACATAGTTGATGTTGAATGTGATTGATAATGTATTGATGCTAAAAAAAATGGGATGACCACTTTAGTATAAGAAATAATTATTATGGATAATAACATATAATGATATACGATTAGAATTTTCCACATAAACTAATGTTTCTACTCACCAAAGAAGACATTGATAGATTTTCCTAAGTGTTTAGGTGGTCGTGACCATCGAGAAAGGAATATTATTCCAAATATATTTCTAGATTGTTTGGAAGAAGAACCCATGTAAATGTACTAGAATAAGGTAAAGATGCATTGGGTGTTGAAAATAAGGAAACAAAGAATGTAATTTCAATGGAAAATGAAAAGTTTACATTATTCAATAGATAGAATAATGGTCTTCATATGGTATCATTGATAGTTGAGTATTTTAAATTTGATAAGCTTTCACATTATGAAAAATGAAGGCATATGGGGCAAGATAAAGAAGAAAATATGAAAGTATATAATAGTAATTGTTTTAATATTTATAATGAAGAGACATTGACAGATATATGAGTGATATGGTGCATTTTAAGCTTTTTATTTACCTTAGATGTAATAATTATGATGAAATTTAGGTTTATGAACCTCAAGTAATTATTTAAAATTCATATTTTTTTAATGTGTTTTTATATAATAAGATGTCTGTGCATAGATAATTATTAAAATTTAAATAGAATGATTTATGTCTTCATGTATTTCAATAACAAAATTAAGTCATATTAGTCATGTAATATATAAGGATTATTTTATTAAATGTTTACCTTGTGGACTTCATATAATATGTGGCATGTTATTGATTACCATGAAATATAATTTAATAGAATGTTCAAATTTTGAGGAAATGAAATGATTTGCAAAAGATGACCATTAATATGTTCCTAATGTTGAGATAATATATATTAGTTATGATTTTGAGATAAGTGATATGGATAATGTAAATTAGATTTTAATGATGACCTTAGAACATATTAATATTTTTGATAAAAAATATTATATGTTATCATTTATGGAGTTTAACAAATTTTAAGATTTAGGGAATATATTAAGTATCAATGCCAAAATTTATGGAATGAGGATGAAAGTTTATTTTCAATAATATTTATGGTAATTATATTAATTTAAAAATAATTAGTAGAATATATGACCAAGGTGTTCACATATTTTGTATGTAATAATCATGTGATTTTTATTTTTATTTGGCAGATTATTGGTATGTTGACTTTGGAAAATTTAGTGTGTTTCTTTATATATCTTGAATTTTTTAAGGGTCATATCTGTAAACATTTATTGACTTGTTTCAGATAATATTTAGATGGGGTTTAGAGCTTACATCATTTATCAGTATATAAATATTTATGAATATTGGATAACTTATGAAAACCTTTTTATGATGATGAAATGTAATAGATTGAATGAATTTTAATTATGTTATGGATTATTTTATCAGTTACTACTTCTGCCATAACTAATTAATATTTATTTCATAGAGTTAATGATGAAGTGTAAATCGACTGATAAAAATAAAAAGGACGAAGACGTGATTATGATATAAATAAAACATTATCTCTATTTATATCAGTCCATTTTAAAAAAAATTATCTTGCCAGGATAGTTGTATATTGACCATAAATTCCATAGAACCTCACTCAAGTACATGATGTATTCCATGTATCTTTCCAAAGGATGTTCATACCTAATCATTCACTTATAAAAAACACATTGGTCTTATTTATAGAGCATGATATTTCATATAAGGGAATATAAATTGAGATTTAGTATTACATAGTGATAATTCTATAAAAAAGAATCACTCACTCCGTCAATGTTTTTTTGTGGAACCACAGGCTCAAAAAACCTATGTCTGCACCTAAGAATGTAATGAGGTATAATATTCCTCGTTTTTAATATGATTGATTATTTTTTAGGTGGATATTCATTTTATGGGGTGAATAATGAAACAACCTGATCTTCTATGTCACATTTTTTAGAAATATTTAATTTATTTAGTTGATTGCGCAACATGCAACACTATGGTTTAACAAAACATGAAATACTTATGATATCTTATTACTTAGTATGATTGTTATTTTAAAGCCATTGGAATGGGGGGTATGAGTAGGATTACATAATTTATGAAACTATATGGCTAAATATGTATTACAAATTAAATATTTGGTTAAAATTTAATTATAAATGGAAATATGAACAATTTCAAAATAAAGGAATTTTTTTTTTGGAAACTATTTTTCTACCCACAAAAGAAAATTACACAAATAATATAAAAATTAAATTTTGGTCAATGATTTAAATTAAATATATATATTATATATTTGATCCATTTTATCACATTCATCTTACTTGATTTCTATACATTGGATATGAATAAATATAAATATATTCATAAAACATTATTTTTCAAAGTAATTGATTTTTTCTTCATTTTCATAATTACATTAAAGATTATTTTTTCTAATTATTGAAAATTAATATAAGAAAATGGAATTAATTTTTTAAATTATCATTTAAAAATTATTCTGTATTAAATTTTAGATAATTTTCCAAATAAATTTTTTTTCATTAAATAGTGATAAATACTTGTTTTTGTTAACAATTTCACATTCATTTAAACAAATTTAAAATTTTAAAACTGATTTTAGATTGTTATAATATTAAAATTAACTGACTTTATAATATTTTATTCTAATTTATGTCATCGAAATTTATTTCATACTGAATTTTTTTATGAATTTTTTTCGATAATTTAAATATTTTCTCTTTAGAAATCTTCTTTTTCGTCTTGGCTTTTGGTATAATTTTAAATTAGTTTGTTTAAAAAATCACTTGATTAAATTTTAAAAATTGTATTTCATGATATGAATATTAATAATTAATATCATTTAATTATATCATCTAAATTTTTTACAAATAATAATAAAATATATAGTAAAAATTAATTATTGTGGTTGGGGTAAAAACAGGTTTACCGAGGAATTAAACTAGAATAATAAGGAGTATAAAGTCATATATAAGTATCAAACAAAAATTTTATTGTATTCTTGTATCCTTAGTAACTCTATAGTTTGATGATGAACCATTATGGGTGATTTAGACTTGTCAAATATTTGGATATTGCTTTTTCTATCAAACATTACCAGAGTTTCCACTACCGTGCTTATAAAATTCCACCCCTCTCCTACCATATTCAAACATAAAATACACATTTTATCTGACTATAACTACCAAAATTATCTATTTAATTCCTTATAAACTTCTCATATTCCATATTGTTATTAATAATCCATCTTAACAAGTCTTTAGGTATGAACCTGAAGACGTTCTCTGAATAACTATTCAAATTATTAAACTTGTATTTTAGTTTTATTTCTTTTAACCCCACCTTTAAATGTTAATCAAGTATGATGAAATAATTACCCCATTATATTACATATACATGTACTTTTTTATGAATATGTTATGACATATTTCCATATCCTCTTATATCAGATGGGAAATGAAACTACCCCACGTGTGTATAATGGTCTACCTTATCACAAGATAGTGTTATTCGTTTTACATTAATACATATCAGGGCTATAAATAATTAAATATTGAATGATTATATAATTTATAAGTGATATTATTAATATTTATTAATTATAATATTTTAACTAACATCTTACCTTCTGACATGTTGTAAAACAATAATGTATCTCCTATGCATAGAAAACCACCGCAACTCAAACAGATGTGACTTGTTTTTAAATTTTATATTAAATTGATAGTAATAATGATAGAATAAATAAATTTATATTATTTCTAAAACATAAATATAAATATAGAATTATTATATATCATAAACCTTCTTACATTCCATTCTATGGGGGATGAAATATTATCATTTATATATATGGAGGGCTATAACCTCACGAAGCAATGTGATTCATTTTACAATATTATATTAAATGTATGATAATTGGGGTAAATTTTATAAATATTTGGAATATATATGGTTAAAAAATAACATGGAAAGATGAAATATTATTTATATTACCTTCATTTTATCCATTGAGAAAATAGAAATAGTGTTCATGAGAATTTATGGCATACCATCACCATGAATGATTTATTTCATTATATATATCTATAATTTAAATCAATAAATGAATGAATATATACTAAATATATTTGATATTTATATTATGGGTAACAATATGGATTCATATAAACTATTTCAAAGTTTTAGGACATAAGATAATGACTATATTCTTATAAGAAAAACAAACTTATTTTTATCCATAACATTATTTGATCCGAGAATTATTTATAAATAGGTAATAAATGGTCACTATTAAATCTTATCTGGTATGATAAATATACTTATATTTATATCATGTATTTCTAAGAAACATATATTTATTATACTCATATTTTGAACACGTATGATTAAATTTTCGACTAATGGTATGGGATTTCAAGTCTCCACAATTATTTGTAAGAGTGTTTCAAAAAATTCAACATTCATTTGTTTTCTGTTGTGTCGGTACTACACATTTTACAAGATAAATAATTTATATCCTTATTTTCATGATATTTAAGGTTTAATTTTATGTTATTATTTACATGTTATAATGATTTAATGTATTTCCATATTTGTATGGTATTTTTTTCTCACTTTTATTTCATATGATACATGTTCTATTTTAACCATGTGGGTCTTTTATGTGTTTTATATAACTATAAAGAGATCTTTTTATAGTTATTGTACCAAATAAATATTTGGATTTACATATTCATTTTGGAATCTCTATTTCATGAGGTTTATGGTCCAAATGTTACCAAAGAGGTAAGATTTTTGTTACTCAATTTATCTTCTTTAGAAAATATATTATATTATGAAAATATATTCTTTTATGTTATTTAAATAAAAATCTATTGGTATTTAGTATCATGAATTTATTTATTATAATTATATTTTAAGATTTATTTATGGACAATTATTTTTTGAATATTTTTGTTAAATGATACTAAAGAGGTAGGGCTATGTGATAAAATAAAACACATATTTTTATAGATTATTAGTATGAATTAAATGATGAAATATTATTATATATTTCTCATGAATATAATTTAATTTTCTCTACAACAGTTATTTCCTTTAATTAAATTTTATTCTTCAATTTTTCTCTATTTATGTAATCAAGATACCAAAATTATTTTGGAGAAAAAATAGGCTTTATATCTCTCTTTTGATGAAAACTGTTTTTCTAACTTATTCAAGATTTAAAAAAATCAAATTTTTTTGAATATAAAAAGGATTTACTAATGTAAATAGTTCACATTATTTAATTTTTTTTACTGTGTCACAAATTTATTCATCATAGCTTTCCCCAAATATGTTCTTTTTCAATTTTGATTTTCTTTTTAATGGAATAATTATTTTTTGTATAGGAAGTGAATAATGGTTATTTTCCAAAATTATCACTCCTTGTTTCAATGAATCATATAAATGTTTTGAATATTATTTTCAATTAAATGATATAGATAATGTTGAATTGTTTTAATTGTTTTTAATTATTGTATTGTAATAATATTTAATGTTTTGAAAAGTGATTTTCAATGTGGAAAGAAATTTTTTATCAAGATAATATTCATGTTAACATTCCAAATTAATTTTTGTTGATGTTATAAATTACTGGACAATGATTTTTTTGATGTATGAAAATATTATTCTTTCTTTAAATGTATTATTTTAATGATAACATTTTTTAGGAAACCCATTTCTTTTCCACATGTTTTGCTATAATGAAATGTTTTATAATACCCATTTATTTTCATGGATTTTGATATGAGGAATGGCTTTTGAAACCTATTTCACTTTATGTGTTCTAATGTGATTAATTTTTTATTATCTTCTCTCAAACATATATATGATTTTTTTTTGTAAAATTTGAGACATATATATCCCTCTAATTTATTTGGCGATGATAAGTTTTATATGATCTAATAACAAAGATGATAGTTAATCACAATCCCAATTGATGGTATATTAGTGGAATAACCACGAATGATATAGGGTAAATGAGAGGTTATTCTAAGTATAAATTTGGTATATAGGTGGTTATCCCAATCCTAACTTTTTATAATTTTCATGGTGGATAGCATTGACATATGATTTTCTATTCTTTTTCATATTATAAAAATACACATCTTATAAAAATGATGTAATTTCATAGCTCATGTTCATATATTCCATTATGATTCATATCTTAGAAACTACTATGAATTATTCTATGGCTTAGTTTTATGTTCTATAATATTTAGGGTATGGTTTTCAAAGATTATTCTCTTGTTCACATACCTATGTAATCATATTATTTTAATATCTCCATTGTTTACCCTTACAGAGTATCTAGGAACACCCATTACGTATGATATTTATGACTCGGAAAATAGTAATAAATAACACACTGGGAGATTATGTAGCATACTTATGGACCCATTGTTTATCTGTACATGTTTCTAAGTGCACTAGACCTAAACAATTCTGGCATGGACCATTACATTATGTAATGGATATTTATCTACTAATATGTAACATTTATGTATGATATGTTTTTGGAAAATAAATATTATTATTAATTTTTTTATTATTAATAAAAATATAGTATTTTATAACAAATAATATATTTAAATTTGGTATAAAATCGTTTTTATAATTAAAATTATTATTTATAAAACCCCATTTTTATATCCTTTTTCAGTATTAATTTTATATTACATAATTCTATTTATTATAATTTTATTTGATAAATTGTATTCCATATTTGCAATCATCATAATTTAAATTCATTAATTAGTTTAACAAATTTTTTTCTAATGAATTGTAAAAACAGTAAAAATATGTAACTATCATTAATGTTAAATGTAGTTTAATTTGGGTAAAAATAATGAGACAAATGTTAAATTGATACAAAATATAGTTATAATACATTTTATTTCCATATTTCAACACCATATAATGTAATATTTTTAAATAATCCATTTATGAGCCACTTTTCTTGAATAAGATATTAATAAATTATCTTTTTTTAATTCCTTGAGTGTCATCCTCCCCCACTTAAAAAAGAATCCACATATCCTCTCTTATATGAATATCAGGATTCTTTTTATTCATCAAATACCGACCCCAATACCTTTTATAAATCCTACCCTATGATATAGAGTCCCCGGCTAGATCATAAACCCATCCCTGGAATTCTTTAGGTATAAATATTAAAAGGATTTATGAAGAAGATGTATAGTTCTTATCAAATAATTTGTAGTGTATTTCTCCATCCAAATCCTTAAATTATATTTATCCATGTTAAAACAATAACCCAAATATGAAACCTTAACTAATTTGTTACTATATTAATGGAATAACATATATGAATCTGCTTTTTCATCAAAGTGGGAAAGAAACCTTCTTTCATTTGTATGGAGGACTAACGCCCCATGAAATAAACTAATTAATTTTAAATTACATACTCAGAAAATTGGTCATATTTTTTATTATAATAAAAATATATAATTTTATTATATTTTTATCATTGGATATAATTAATATATCACATGTTTTATTAAAATTCTCCTCATTAAAAAATTACAAATCATTTCATGCATATGTGTGGACTACTACCTCTATGTAGTGATGTAATTCATTTTTCACCACCAAATCACTTGGAAGGAATACATATGTTTTTTTAAAAAATATGGTAAATATGATACAATTATAATTATTAAAGGTAAAAATAATACTAACCTTATTTCCATCACGATCGTTGGAAAATAATAATGTTACTCATTTATACATATGGCATACCGTCATTATGATTGTAACATTTTTAATTATTCAAAACCATATATATTGATTGGATTTAAAGGTAAAAATAATTTATAAAATGGTAACTATGTTGTGACTATTCTATAGGTCATGCAATAATTTACTCTATTACCATAGTCAACCTACCCTAGTCACTTTGTACATATAAACATACAACCATCAAAATGAATGATATGAACCTAATTGATTATGAAATTAAACCTAACATGGTAATACATAAAATAAAAGTAATATAGAAATTTAAACTGTTTAGTAATAATGTATATAATTAATATATTTATATCATTCATTTAGATAAAGAATATTTGAGATGATTTGGACATGATGTAAGGGATTTTATGACCTAATATCAATTCTCTGCGTTATATAACTTGTTCATTGATTATGTTATTCCATGATTATGTGATAGGTAACCTTTTATTTGATTTATATTTTATCTATAATTTCATTTTTTAATAGTTTTCATTGGATATATGTATTCAGTTCATTGATTATGTGTCACTTCAATTCCATGATCATTGTAATAGATTTTGTCTCAATATCAACTCATTTCAAACAATTTTTTGTATAATACACATATTTAATTTTAGGTGATATATAGTTCCCCTTTTAAAAATTTTACATGGATATAAACTTATTCATTATGGATAAATTTTAAATTCAATTTTAATCCTTAATGGTGATAAAATTTCAATGTTACAAAACAAGTTAAAATATATTTTTCAATATCTTTTTCAGATTATAGTTATTTTAATTGAAGAAATATTATGATATATACTTATTAATTTGAATATATTTTTCTATCTACAAAATATTTAAGTTGTTTCCAAATTTTTCCCTATATTTCCTATCTTTAGAATATTATTCAAGAAATGAAAATTTTAAAATAAATTATTATCTTATTTTACTTTTTGATAGGATACATTATTATTCTATATCCATATTCTTCAAAATTGTTACAATTGGCCTTGTTATGAGTCAAATGATATATTTAGGAAATGTTATGTTATAATTGGTTTTTTACATGATTATTAAATAATCATTCTAATTTATATCATATGGTTCTTTTTGACATTCTTTATAAAATATTACATGGAATTTTTTCTATCAACATATATGATGTTGATAGACATTACCCCCACCATAATTTTTTTACAACTTATACATTCTTTTATACATTTTTAATGGTATTAAAAAGAAAAATATTTAATGAAATATTATTTTAAATTTTATTATTCCATTTTCTATTTTTTAAAAAAATAATTAATTTTACTCATCTGATGTTCATCTCCCATTTCTTGTTTATTTTCTTATCATTAACTTTCCCTTGAAAGTTTCACTATATTGTGATTGTTTTACATTTGTAAATTAATTTATAGTAAATATCCATATTTTTTATCATGGATATGATAATTGGTTAATCAAGTTATCATTTCTATATATGTTTTTTTTAATTAATATTGTATAATTGATTATGTAATCCTAAAAAAATCATTATTCATTACGTGATATGGAGATTCTTTATAATTAATACAGTTTATGAACTGAATTATCATTATATAAATGTGGAATGAATGTGAAATGTTGTGATGAGTGGGGACCATATATAGATATCCTCATTATGCATTGAAAGGTCTAATGGGACAATACATTTGTCTAGATTTATTTAAATGGAATTTGGGTGAATGATTACCCATATTTTAAATTATATTTTAGGAAGTCCTAGTCGAAAGTTATAGAATTATTTTCAGGATCATAAAATCCAAAAGTATTACTATATTTCATTTGGAATTCAGTTATTCTTATCAATGAGATTATTTAATTTGATATTGTCCTTTTATTCATTTTATGAATAAGTTATTGATTAAATAGAGTCTTATTTTAGTGAAATACCTTGCGATATTGATTATTCCTTATTGATCTGTGGCTGATTCTATTGAAAAAAAAATCTTATTGAACATATTATCTCACCCTTAATTTGTCTTATTTTCTTTATGATATGTATAAGGATATTATGATTAATATCAAGGTTGAAATATTCTTTATATTCAATGTATTTATGATTGAAAATGTAATATGATAATCATATAAGTATATTGTTCATCTGGTCTAAAAAACTAATCGGTTCCCCATGATGAGATCCTTTATATCGTGTACCTATTAAATAGTGTATACACTGACTCTAGGTTAATAATGTTTGGGATGATACGTTTGGAATTAGAGGATGTTTAACTGAATACATTAGAACTAGATTTTATATTAACATAGACAACATAGTTATTATGATAATCCCATATTGTATTTGAGAACATTTACAATTATTGGGATTTTATTTTATGGATCAATATTTATGAGGATAATGAGAAAACATAGTGTATAACTATATTGATTGATAGTGATTAAAAAAATAATGGTGATCAACCATAGTAGTCAATGAATATAATACCTTACTAAGTAACCTAATATAGCTATTATTTTAACAGATATGAACAAGGAATTATTATGGTTTCTTAATAAGGTTATGACAAATAACATTGACTAAATAAAAAAATCTGTTAGTGGCATAGTGTGATTCTCCTATGTTGTATTCATTCATGGTATAGAAGCCTCCATTATTTAGTGTAACTAATAATACACGGGTAGATGGGTAATGGATTCATTCCATTGAAATGATATTCCTCACTTTGGGATTGATAAAAATATAAAAGTTATTCTGGTAGTGTATTCTATAAAGAGAGATGTAGATCAATTATGGTCATTTATTAAAAAAACTAAATTGGATTAAGAAGTCGATAGCATTGAATTAATAAATTTTAAAGTGTATTATTTAAAGAAATGATTCACCTGAGAACAATGATATAAAATTCAATGGATTTTCCACACAATACTGTATATAAAAGTTGAAATTGTGGTAGATTATTATGCTCAAATTAAAATAATTTCCTATATTTCATCATACTACATATGTTATTTAAAAATAAATATTTTCCACTTCTTTGATGTTCTTATGTTTAGTTTCCAAATGGCACTAGTTTCTTAAAAGAATTCATTACACGATGAAATAGTATCAAGTGCTGCTAAAATGGAGATGTATTTTTAAATGCCCTATATATTAATGGGAAATCATGAATGAAAATGTTATTTTAACAAAAATAAAAATTAATTCTTTGTAGAAGAACAATTAAATAATGAAAATTCTTAATGTGCAATTTGTGGGAATAAACATCCATAGAAATGCATAAAGGGATTTGGAAATTTTATAATTTTGGATATGTGGATCATTTAGATAATGAATATAAGAAAGAGACCCTAGATATCCATTTAATTTAATAAAATGAAATGGGTAGTCATTCAAAATACTCAGGATCAAATCATGGTAGGGTAGAATTCCCGAGTACTGTAGCAGGCACTGTAGCAGCGGAGGGACTGCTGTTGGTATTGTAGCAGCACGTGTACTGTAACAGTACTATTCACCGAGGGGTCCTTTGGGCAAAAAAATGGTCTCTCTAGACCTGTATGTAGGCCCCTTGGCCTTAGGCCTTCGGGCTATGTAATGGGTCACCCTCTACCCAGTCTAAAGAGGACTTTTCTTTAATAATAAATGGAGGCTTCGGCCCCAGCCTTTTAAAAAAAATCAAAAGTTTTTCCCAATTTATTGGAGAGTATACCACTAAAGGAAAAAGGGGTAGAAGGAGAAGGTAATATGAACACTGCAGCTGAAGTTTATTATCCAAAATATTTTGTGGAAGTTAACATAATCATATCATTAAATATTTTTAACGATTTATATGACTATATATCTTAACACACTTTTATATATATCATTTTTTCAAGAAATTTATTTATTTCCCAAACACTATTGGATGGGTTTTTTCAGTAAAAACACATTGTGGAAATGTCACCACATAATGGATTTATCAATCGATTCCAATTAGGATTTGTAAACATACCCTATTTATAGAGATTATTAATATAGTTATGGTTTCTTCTGAAATAATATATTCCATGGATTGTATTTGAAAATATTATATAAATATTTATCATAAAGAGAAGAATATTTTTATTCGTTATAAAGATATATAATTCTTTTTTAAGAACCCGAATCTTCTTTTTTGGTCTCGTTTGACCGAGAGCTCCGTTTGACCACAGATCTTCGATGAACCCTAGAGAGAGTGTTCGTCCAATGAATCAAACTCTGTAGGTTGCATTGGAATCTCATCAATCATTGGCGTACTAAGGTGATTCAAGCATCGAGGTTTATATATATTGATCTCCCAATAACGAGGTAGGTGGTTTATGCCTTTCTGTTGAAAGTTTTTGAGTATTATGTGAAATTTTGACCAATACACTTGAATGGGGTATTGCATGTTTACCGTTTAACCTCTGTTTATTTCCTTTTTTGGTTTTATGCCTATTTAGAAGTTAATTGGATATGAATATGATTGATTTCTATGGTTTGGATGTTTTAACCACACATGATATGTTTATAACCATTTGGTCATGCTTAGGCTTTTGGGTGTCTTGCCTGTTTTCCGTGCCTCTAGCTGTAGGAAGGAGAGTTTGTATTCTGACATGCATGATATGTTGTAGACTGACTATCCAAGTAGATATGTAGGTTTACTTTGGCCATATTGCATTGCTATTCTCATTGACCTGCACCGGTCCGTGAGAACATGGTGTAGTAGACTATAAGGGGAATTGATTAAGTGAGCGTCCTCAAAGAGTCATTGATCACTTTTATGCTATAAAGGGGTTTGACCGAGTGATCTTTCTCAGAGTGCCTAGGAACACTTGGGGCTATAAAAAGAATTGAGTGAGTGAGCTTACTTAAAGAGTCATTGAATGCTTTAGACTATAAGGGGAATTGACCATGTTCGCTTACTCAGAGAGTCTTTGAATTACATGAACTACTTTGGGCTATAAGGGGAATTAACCAGGTGAGCTTCCTCAGAGTGTCCTTAACCATGGGGCTATAAGGGGAATTGACCATGTGAGCTTTCTCATAGAGACCATGACTACCTTTGACTATAAGGGGAATTGAATGAGTGATCTTCCTTAGAAAGTCTTGTATACTTATGAATATAAGGGGAATTAACTATGATTGATTCCTTAGAGAGTCTATTCATAAATTCTAGTGACAGAACCAGAGAAAACAGACTGAGTTTACTGCCTAGAAGGTTGCTTGTACAAGTTATGTAGGACAAGAGGGGATGGGCTATGAGTATTTCCTAAACGATTACTGGTTTGTGTTTAGCTTCTTGTTTAGTTGTTGCTTGATATTGAAACTATGGATTGTTTACTACTGAGTACTTTCCTGTTTCCTGCCTTCTGTACTTTTACCTTCCATATATTCATTGAATTTTAGGCATAGATCTTCGGATGGATGCATACTGAGATTTATTCTCACACCCTGTTTTGTCCATGCTTTTCAGCCCAAACAGATTATATTACTTCAGGTATAGATTAGGGCAAGCTCCCTTCTACTTCAGGTACTTTACTTTTTGTCGAGTAAGAGAGCATGGGAGCAAGATTTATCTTGCAATGCTGAGGAGTTGTATATCCACTTCTTTTGTTCTTTGGTTTAGTAATGTTTGTTTTCATGATTTTGACTTGTTTGGATGTTTTCCTTAGATAAAAGTATCATCAATCCCTTTATATATATGTGCTCCAGTTGTTTATTATTTTATTCTTCCACTGTTTACTATTATTTGATTTTTACTTCTTATTCTATTGTATATATTTTTCTCTTCCACTATGTTACTCTTCTAATGCAGGCATTGTTTCCCAACTATCACACCTAAGGCCCTAGCTACTAGTCGATAGCCTCTGGTATTTGGGAAATTGTTCTTGAGGCCATGTGACCGACCTGGTAAGGGGTGCCTCTGGGTGGCTTCCAGAACTGAGACGTTACAAAGTGGTATCTGAGGAATTACTGCCCAGATTGCTAGTCTATATCTGGATGACCAGCTGACTTCATGGTTGAGCTTTCCTCCAGTGGTGGATCATTTTAGAGATGTCTTTCCAGAGGAATTTTTAGGTTTTCCTCCAGAGCATGAGGTAGACTATTCTATTGAGCTTGTGTTGGAAGTGGAACCAGTGTCCATTCCTCCTTATAGGATATCTACACCTTAATTCCATGAGCTCAAGAAGTAGTTGGAGGAATTGAAGGCAAAGGATTTAATCCAAACCAGTACTTATCCTTGCAGTTCGCCTGTCTTGTTTGTGAAGAAGGTATATGGTACCCTTATGCTTTGTGTGGATTATCGGAAGTTGAACCAGTTGACTGTCAAGAACCGATATCCGTTACCAAGGATTGATGATCTCTTGGATCAGCTTCGAGTATCCTTGGTGTTCTTAATGATTGAATTGAGATCCAGTTATCATCACTTGTGTGTTAGACCATATGATATACCTCTTACAGCCTTCCGGAGTAGGTATGGTCTATATGAGTATATGGTTATGCTGTTTGGTCTCACGAACAGGCCTACAATTTTCATGGAACTGATTAACTGAGTGTTCCATCCATACATAGATTCTTTTGTGGTTGTCATTGTGGACGATATCCTAGTGTACTCTCACACTCGACACGACCATGCCTCATATATTGAGATCATACTGAGTACACTGAGAGAGAATCAATTATATGCTAAGCTATGAAAATGCCACTTTTGGATGGATCAGATTCACTTCATGTGTCATGTCATCTCTGAGACATGAGTATCAGTTGATCTAGAGAATGTGAGAGTAGTAGTTTCTTAGGTGCAGTCGAAGAATGTTTTTGAGGTGCAGAGTTTTCTAGGGCTGGCTGGATAATACAGACATTTCATACTGGACTTTTTATGCTTAGCAGCACCGCATACAGGTCTGACTAAGAGCGATGCGATGTTCTTATGGTCAAATTATAATAAGTCAGCCTCTTAGGAGCTAAAATGGATGATGACTTATGCTCTGATACTAGTCTTTCCAGAGCCGAGAAATTGCTATTTTGTTTACTATGATGCTTCAGGTATCAGGCTGTGAGTTGTGCTTCTACTGGGAGATTTAGTCATTTTTTATGGGTCTCGGCAGTTGAGGCCATAGGAGAGGAACTACCCAACGCATGATACGGAGTTGAAAACCATTGTTCATGCCATATGCTATTGGAGACATTATCTTCTGGGAGAGAATTTTGTGTTTTTCACTTACCATAAGAGTCTCAAGTTCATCTTCACTCAGCATGATCTGAATTTGAGACAATAAAGGTGGGTTGAGTACATTCAGTCTTTTGACTTTATTCTTGCTTACATTTCTAAGAAAAGAAAAAAATTGGCTGACGCATTGAGCAGGAGAACTCAGTTTCAGGATGTTTTGGAGGCCAGTAGTGAGTGGTAGCTTATGGATCTATTCTCGGAGATACATTTTAAAGTGCATGAAAATCAGGGGAAGACTTTCATTTCTTCTATAGTTGTTACCTCTACTCTACTTAATCAAGTTCTAATGATTTTGCTATTTGATTTAGAAGGCCTAGTCCTATGGGAGAGTGTGTCGGGAGAGGACACTATTCTTCGATGGACAGTAGGTGGGGTTGATATTTTGTGTTTCTAGGGGCGCGTATGGGTGCCAGCAGATATATGCAAGGATCTGATGCAGGATTTTCATTCTACAGTTTGTGCAGTTCTTCCTGGTGTCACTAAGATGTATCGTGATCTACACTGTCAATATTGGTGGATAGGTATGAAGAAAGACATTGATGGCATCGTCATGTGGTGTTCCACCTATCAGCAGGTGGAGGTGGAGTATCTTCGTCCATCATGGATTTTACAGTAGTTACCCATTCTTGAGTGGAAGTGGAACGAAGTCACAATTGATTTCGTGATAGGTTTACCGAGATAACCATGAGGGAACGATGTAGTTTTGGTTGTCATTGATAGGATTACAAAGGTTCCTCGCTTCATTCATATCAAGGAGACCTTCAGTGTTGATGAGATGGGAGGGTTGTACATCCGAGAGATTTTACATCTACATGGAGTTCCACACTCCATTGTTTCATAAAGGGATGTGTGTTATACTTCCCGGGTCTAGCAAGGGATTTAGATGGATTTGGGTACACGGGTACTTTTGGGTACAGCATAACACCCCCAGAAAGATGGCCAGTCTGAGCATATGATTCAGGTGCTTGTGTACATTCTACAATCATGCATCCTGTATTTTGGAGGTTCTTGGGAGAAGCAAATACCTATTGTGAATTTTTCCTACAACAATAGTTTTCATGAAAATATTCAGATGTCACCTTATCATGCTTTGTATGGTAGGACATTCTGATCACCCTTATATTGGAAGTAGGTAAGAGAGGTAGCTTTGCTGGGACCTCATCTTGTTCAGGAGACCACAAAGAAGATGGAGTTTATTTGGGAGAGGATGGATACAACACACTCTTGTCAGAATTCTTTTGATGATCAGTAGAGATGACCTCAGGAGTTCGAGGTCGGGGATCATGTTTTCTTGCGTGTCACGATGAGGTTGGGACACAAGAGGAGTAAGAGATATGGTATGATTTAGTTGATTTATGTCACAAGATTTGAGGTTTTGGAGGGGGTTGGTCCGGTTTCCTATCAGTGGATGTTTCCTCATAGGTATTGGGCTATACATGAAGTTTTTCATGTTTCTCATCTCTGACATTACTTTTCAGAAACATCTCATGTCTTTCAACTTGAGGAGGTTGAGCTCAAGTTAGATGTTTAGTTGAAGGATAATCCTATCCAGATTATCGATCGCAGTACAAAGGTTCTCTGTGATCAGTCTGTTACTCTGGTATGAGTGTTATGGCAGCATGGATGGGTACTAGACGACACCTAGGAGATGGAGGCCGATGTTCAAGCACAGTGGCCAAATCTGTTCAGGGTTTCTTATTTTATGCCATGCTAGGGGAATTCAGGGAAAAATATATTTAATAGTGGACATTTATAAGAACATATATCTTCTTTTCAGGTCTCGTTCAACCGAGAGCTCCGTACAGCCACGGATCTTCGATGAACCCCTGAGCGATCATTCGTCCTCTGAATCGAACATTGTCAGTTGCATTGGAATCTCCTCGAAATTTAGAGTTATAAGGAGATTCAAGCCTCGAGGTTCGTATATAGTGTTCTCTCAACACTTAGGTAGGTTTTTTGTGCCTTTATGTTGAATGTCTTCAAGTATTATGTGAAATTTTGACCAATACCCTTGAATAGGGTATAGCGTGTTTTCCATTTAACCCTTATTGATTGCCTTCCATGCTTGTATGTGTCTATAGAAGTCAATTGGATAAGAATAGTATTGATTGCTATCCTTTGGATGTTTTACCCATGCATGATCTGTTTACTACCGTTTGGTCCTGCTCAGCCTTTTGGTCGCCTTGCCTGTTTTCCATGACTATTGCAGTAGGGTGGAGAGTTTGTATTTTGACATGCATGATATGATGTAGACTGGGTTTCCAAGTAGTTATGTAGGTTTACTTTTTCCATATTGCAATGCTCTACTCGTTGACCTACATAGGGTCGTGAGAACCTGGTGTAGTAGACTATAAGGGGAATTGACTGAGTGAGATTCCTCAGAGAGTTTTGAAGCACTTTTAGGCTATAAGGGGGATTGACTGAGTGAGCTTCCTCAGAGAGCCTATGACCATTGGGTATTTAAGGGGAATTAGCCGAGTGAGCATCCTCAAAGTGTCCTTGAATGATTTAGACTATAAGTGGAATTAACCATGTGATCTTTATCCAATAGTCTTTGAATTACTTGAATGACTTTGGGCTATAAGGGGAATTGGCCGAGTGAGCATTCTTAGAGAGTACTTGACCTTGGGGTTATAATGTTAATTGACCACGTGAACTTCCTCAGAGTTTCCTTGACTACCTTAGACAATAAGGGGGATTTACTGTGTGATCTTTCTCAGATATTCTTGTTTACTTATGACTATAAGGAAAATTAACTATGACTGATTCCTTAGAGAGTCTATTCATATATTCTTGTGACAGAACCAGAGGTGTTAGACAGACTGTACTGCCCATAGGGTTTCTTGAAGTTGTTAGGTAGGACCAGAAGAGATGGGCTATAAGTCCTTCCCAGAGGGTTACCTATTTGTGTTTAGCTTATTTTTTAGTTGTTTCTTGATATTGAAACTATGGATTGTTTACTCCTGTGTACTTTCATCTTTCCTACTTTCTGTACTTTTAACTGTTATATATTCGCTGACTGTTAGGAACAGATCTTCAAGTGGTTTCTTACTAGGGTTTAGTCTCACACCTTGTTTCGGCCATGCTTTTGGGCCCAAACAGATTATATTACTAGAGGTATAGATAAGGTAATGCACCCTTCTACTATAGGTACTTGACTTTCTGTGGTGCTAGAGAGCATGGGACCAAGCATAGGCTTGCGATGCTGAGGTGCTGTTTATATCTTTCTTTTGTACTTTGGTTTAGTATTGTTTGTATTCTTCATTGTTACATCTTTGGCTATTTTCTTAGTCATATAAATCATGCATCATTTTATATATATGTGCACCAGTAGTTTATTATTTCAGTCGTCCGCTATTTACTGTTGTTGGATATTTACTGCTTCCGCTATTGTATATTTGTTTCTCTTTTATTGTGTTACTCTGCCAATAAGGGAATAGTTTCCCCACTATCACACCCAAGGAACCCACTGATAGTCAGAAGCCTCTGTCATTTGATGAAATGCGCTTGAGGCCATGTGACCAACTGGGTATGGGGTGCCTCCGGATGGCTTCCGGAACCGGGACGTAACATCTTTATCATTGAAGGGGGGACATAAACAAATGATTCGTGTCTAGATCCAACCCCATTAGATATTTTTAATGAGAGTACTAGGGTTGAGGATTATACACAACCAAAACATGAAAAATTTAGTCATCAAACTAATATTGTGCATATTGTTCATGAATACATTGATTTATTTCCTATGGAATTACTTAGACATCCACTAGTGCATGAATTTTAGTTTTCTATTAATTAATCTATGATACATAAAATATATCAAATTATTTTTATAAAATGGACACCATGGAACTAGTGTATTTAAATAAACAAGTATAATTGTTGTGTGGTAAGTGATTTATATGCAATAGTGTCTCACCTTGGGAACCTCCTATTCACTTCAATAAGAATAAATATACATTTAAGGGGCTATGCATTGATTATAGGCCTATGAAAAAAATGATATCAAAGTAATTTATAAGTATAATCGTCTTCACATTATGAATTATCCATTCAACCTTACGAAGGTCAATATTTTTCAATTATTTAACTTCATTCAAGTTATCATCCATTGTATGTTTGACAACCCTGATCTTTATTTCACAATTAAACATAATTTATTACATAAAATTTATTTTATACAACATATAAGATCAAGAGGATTAGTGTATTTAATGATAAGAATCATTACATAACAACATAAAACATGAAAACAACATATTTATTGAAAATTTCATTTACATGACCACTACATTCCCTCGTACATAGCATTGCATGGGATAACCTGATGACATGGATAAAAAATGGGGAGCTATAAAGCCCAGTAAAGTATTAATCATGGAATAACATGAGGAATAAAATACATGTTAGAAAATAGGAACATCAATAGAGCACAATAAAAGAATAAACCTAAAGGCTTTATAACGCATGATAATCATAACATGGAAATGTGGCAACAAAACTTAACATGGAATTAGCATGATCCAAGGCTCATTGCACATGGAGCATGAGTAAACCCTCATTGCACATGAATAATTAGTAAAATATCATTTCAATTGAATTACAATGAGTAAACAACCATTCCACATGATTCATCATGATAATATACTTTACCCAATGCATTATAGTGCTATCAGGGCGGACCCTTCTTAAACATTTGATTTCATGAATAAGTGTGCCATATGGATCATAAAACATTGAATCATTCAACATAATCATTTATTCCACAATAAAAAACAATGGAATAAATAAATGAAACTCATTAAATAATAATTAAATGTTCATAAAGGTGAATACCCTTGATAGTGAAATGGGAATGATATTCATTAGACAATGACTTTGGCATGGAAAAGTGTGGTGCAATTTCGACAGCATAACGGCGTGACATAAGAACTCAAAAAATGATTAATGAGAGAGAAAGGGGTGTATCCTTATATTTACATGACATAGATAGTAAGGGGGTCTTATAGATACACGTCCCAACAAATTTAATGGAATTTAGATTCATGATAAAAAATAATTGCTTGACTATGAATGAGGAGAGAATAATTCCTTTCAAAATTTTGGCAGAGTAATGGGTGTACATGAGAGGAATTGAGGGAGAAAGGGGTCTCCCATAATTTAAAATAAATAGGGTAGTATGGGTAGGTTAGAAACCATACCCCAACATTTATAATCGAAATTAAAAGGGCATATAAACTTATAGAGTATTTGAAAAAAATGAGAAAAGAAGAAAAACTCTTACATTGAAGTGTACTTTTAATGGATTGAGAGGGGCTTGAAAGAGGCTTCTTGAGAGAATGAGGCCCCTTGTGAGGATTCTATAGAGAGTAGTTCAGAGGTTGGATGAACTTCATAGGATTTGAATGAGGAGGAGGTGGGATTATGGGTGGGTTTATATAAGAAAGGTGAGGGAATTCGTTATTATTTATGTTTGGGACACCTCAAATTAAACTAATCTGACACTCAAAGAAGCCCTTGGTTCTTGACCATGTATTTTACCAAAGAAAAGTGGAAAACAATATTTTATAAGGAAAATGTCCGAAATTCTTAAAATAGTGGGCTTTCGTATCTGGAGCTGAGTCACACTCCCAAGGAAAATAATTTAAAAAAATAAAAAGTTTAATAAGTCTTGAAGGGTCTAATAAAGCTTTGTAAAATAAATCAAACAAACCCTATATTACATTATTTTAATTCTAATACATATATTGGCTGAAAATAATGTTTATAGTATTTTATTACACCACTATTGGGTCATTATGATGTCATAAAAACACATTATATATTTTAACGGTATTTAATTTTTTACCCAAAAATTTGACTATATCAGTAAATTATGAAAAAATCACCATTGGATCATTTTGACATCCAGATTCCAGAAATAATATTCATTTTATCTAAATAATTTTTTATATATGTTAATTTACACTTTTAATATAAAAACAGACATTTATCGAAATTTTGTGGGTTTTGAAAAAAATGGCTTTCAAACATTAATAAAAATTACAATTGCATTCATAAAATTATAAAATCATTTATAATTAATAAAAATTAATTTAATAACAATAATAATATTTTAATAAAATATTATTTAATTCAAAAATCCATTAATTCATCAAAATATATTTCTTAGTTGAACATTAACTAAATATAATATTAGTTCTTTAAAAAATATTTACAAGGTAACAATAACAAAATGAAAGAATATTCATTATTATATAAAAAATAATTTACATTACCATAGTGATAAGGTCTTGTTAAATAACCTGTTATAACACCCGCATAAGACCAAAGAGAAAGGTGTGTGATGGTTATAGGCTCTTGGGGTGGATCGAATAACATCACTTGGGTTGTAATCTCTATCAACTTCCACTTCAGTCATAGGAAGTTCCACTCAAGATTGACGTGTTCAAGCTTGGATTGAGCTTGGTCAAGACCAAAGCACAATGATGCCACCTCCTTTCTGAGCTCTGACAAATGGGCTTCATATGGGTCATGTCTACTGGATGAGTCCATCACTTCCTTTTTTTGAGTAAATTGGATTTGTTTAATCCCTATATTTATACTAATCATTGGATCATTGTTCAACGACTATATTAGAAATGGTCACAATTTTTATCATAAAACAAATAAAGTTGGCATTTTATATAAACATCTTACATAAAAATTCAATTAATTAGTTCAAGAGGGATTTTAATTAATGAATGTTTGGGTCGTTACAATCTTCCCCCCCTTAAGAAATGTTTCCCTCAAAATTTACTTTTCCCTTATTAAAATAGTCGTTGGTAACTTAGCTTCATCATTTCCTCAAATTCCCACGTCGCTTCTTCAAACATGTGGTTTCACCAAAAAACCTTGATGAGGGGAATTTTCTTATTTAGTATAACTTTTTCTCTATGATCTTAGATCATCACTACTTGCTCCCCATAAGAAAGATCATCCTCTAACAGTACCACCTATAAAGAGAGTACATGTGAACGGTCCGGTATGTACTTCTTTAAGAGGGATACATGAAAAACATAATTTACTTTGTCCATGGTATGTGGAAGTGATAGTGAATAGGCCACATCCCCGACACGATCAAGAATCTCTAAGGGGCCGATGTACCATGGACTTAACATCCCTTTTTTCCAAACCTCATAACTTTCATCCACGGATATATGTGTAAAAATATCATATCTCCAACTTCAAACTCAAGGTATCATTGACGGTTATCTACATAAATCATCATTCGACTTTGGCCTACCTTGAAATGCTGCTAAATAGTTTTCACCTTCACCACCATTTCATCGACCATTTCTGGTCCAAGTAGCTTACGCTAACCGACCTCATCCCAACACGATGATGTTCTACACCTTTTCCTATAAAGGGCTTCATATGGTTCCATTTGGATGCTTGGGTATTTGATTTTTCTTTTTGGAATTCGTTTAGCACTGTCTGTTTTAGTAGGTATTTATTGCGTGGGGTCCTCTAACTAGGGATTGGTGTACTAACACCCATCATCTTCCATCTATCCTCGTTCTTGCTGGATAATGGTCACCTAAAAAGTTTTGTCATAGTTATTTTTGTCTAGTGCTACATTGCACCATGTTTATTTTTTTGTGAGTTCCACACATACATCATCTGGTGGGTGTCTCCATAGAGGTATACTTGTGCTAGAACATATCACCATTCCCACCAACCAATTTTCACTGTGAGTGGGAGGGTGATCTACCTCATTATCTTGGACTAACATGATGCAACATCTAGGAGGAAGGGGTGATGCATCATCATTAACCATTATAACTGTTTGATTATCTGTTGGGGTGAAATTATTCTTTGTACCTTTTACCGTATTTACATTTGTTTCCCATTTGATATTCGGGGCCATTTTCAAGCATTTATGTTAGGTTTTTTTTATCTTTTTTCATTTTTGTTTGTAATGGGTTTCCACTTATCATGTTATTTAGAAGTGGTTATCCTATTTTTTTCATTAAAAAAATGGGTTTACCCAAAACATGTTAAAAACCTATTAGTGACTATAACACCATTATATATACCAAAAATTACTACCAAAATTATAAACACATAGGAGTAGTTGTCCAGTATTAAAATTAAAAATTAAATATAAAAATTCATATAGAAAACATATAATATAATATTTTCTATCAAATTAATGATGATATAAATCTATATGATAACATCATATCGTAGGATCAATGTGTAGAAAACTAAATGGACCATGACAAAGAGCCATGGTATAAAATCTACTATACTAATATACATGTATATGGAAAAATATTATCTAACACTAATAAGTGGAATGAACCCCTTACCAAAGTCACAAGACCCCATGGAAATCAATTCCAAAACCACTAGGCTTTTTCTCTTGAAAAATATCTCCTACAATAATTTTTAAAACATCATTGTAGAATATAATGAACCAATGTAGAGTATCATAAATTATATATAAATATCTCATGAATGATTTTTTTAAAAAAGTATATATTTATATAAATGAAATTCTATTGTGTAATAATGAAACAAAACTACCCATATAAAAATTCTTCTCAAAAAATTCCATTGAAATTCAAATTTCTATATTAAATCATTACTAATATTACATTGAATTAAATAAATGATATTTCCATATGAAAAAATATTCTTTTTCATTTATTAAGTCAATAAACATAACCTATAATTTTAATAAAAATACATCAAAGAGTCAATGAAAACATTTTTTCCCCTAATGAAATTCTTTCCCCAATTAAAATTTTAATAATCGTGATTTATCAAATGAGTAAAAAATGAAGAGTGAAGGTACTGAGTAAGTTAACTGAAACAATCACTGTTCTCTAGTATATATTCATCAACCATTATTTGATCATCTATTTCATTTCCTCAATATTTTCTCTTAATTTATAACATGATTAATAACATAAATAACAAAAATAATATAGTAAATATCATGATAGTAAAGAGAATAGTGAATGACCAAATACAAGGGAAAAACTATGAGCAATCACTCCTTTAATAGGAATAATTTTCACCACTAGAATTAATTGTTCAACCCTTATAATAACAAACCACCGTAAAATCTCATAATAAACTATATTTTTTATCATTGAATATTTATATTAATCTTACTCTAATACAGTATTTTATTTTTTAATTATCCATTTCATACATCTAAAATCCCTATATAACTCACAACATAATTCCTGTAATTAGATTCAATTTATCATTGATAATTAAATACATACTATAAATTTTTTAATTCTACCACAAAAAAATAAAAATAATATATTTTTTATTAGTTGAAAATTTTCCAAATTTAAATATTTAATTAAATCGAATAAATATCTTATATTTATCAAATTTAAATTATCACCAACTTTTAGTATTTATATCAATATAATATAATAATTTCTAAAAATAAAAATAAAAACCTCTATATTCTATACAAATTTAGACCTTTCATCCCATGTTTGTGTATATTTATTGTATAAATGAGATGAAATATCAAAAAAAACTATGTAAACTGTTTTTAAATGAATTTATAATTCAAAATAATTCATATGACATAAAATTGAAATAAATAAAATAACATTTGGTATTGAACACATATCTATGATTTCCACTCCCTTTTACATTATCCCATTCAACTATTCCTATAATAAATAACCTGACCATAATATAATTTATATTTATAATCCAATAGCTCTCTAGGAAGATCAGCTTTACATTAATCTTCCTCCAAATTGACATATTCTAATTCAATAAAATTCGATGTACGATTATCATAATTTATAAGGTGAGACACATTATACATATCTTGCATATGATTTAATTGAGATAGAAGTGAAACTAAAAATTAAAATTCAATAATACAGTCCAACACAACAAAAGAACTAATGCGCTAGGATAAAATTTTCTAGTAAAGACTGAAACATCTATTATATTGATATTAAATCGTAAAAGATGAATTATCATTAAATTATATAATCATCCATTCCAAAATAATTTATGTATATTCCCTTCAAAGACATTGATATATTAATAACTATTTCAATAGTGTGGTATTTCATCTCCAACCAAGTTCTATATAACCCAAACTATTATTCAACATATCATACATAATATCGTTCTTCATAAAAAAGGAATGTAATAAGAAAAAGGGCGGTCTCCGATGATCAATAGGGGATAAAATGAGATATATAAATGATAACATTAGTAGAATATGAGAATAATGTTATGAGGACAAGAGAATGAAAATTTAAAATCATACCATGATTATCATATATCCTATACTTGAGTCATGGAGTAAATCTTGGTAGTTTATAATATATGAATATTAATGGAATCAATGAAAAAAACCCTGAGATCATGACATTTGAAAATACATAGATTTGTGAAATAAATATAATTTTAATAAATCCTTTTTAAATGCTACCCAATAACAAATTCATAACATGTTACAATGGGGATATCCACCCATGTACCTACATTGAGATTGATGTGACCTCATGTGTACCCTTTTTGGGCTTGGGAAAACCTCTTCTGTACACTATTATTTTGGTCCTAGAATATCCTCTTATTTGTAATCTTATTTTAGGATTAGAATAACGTTTTGGGTAAACTCTTGTTTTAGAATTGCGATAACCTACTAGGTAACTTATACTTTTAGGGTAGATATAACATCCAATTTAACTATTTTGGTCTTTGTATAAACTATTGGGTACCCACTTTTTGGATTGGGATAACCTTACATTTACCCTTTGATCTCATATATCATTAACTATACCCCAACGCATTGGGGGATAATATAATTATAATATTACCTATCTCATATTGAAAATCATATAGTTATGGTCATCATTATCATAAATAATTATTTATTTCAAAACATGTAAAACTAAAATGAGGTTTAAAAACATTTCATAATTACATAACCAAAAGAAAATGAATAGGTTCTATAATCATTTTATGAATTCAATATAGAATAGCCCACGAAAAGTGAACATGATTCATAAAATATTTTCAATATATTCAAAACCCATCCAGTTAAACAATTATGATGATATAATTAGATCATATCCTTATTAAATAATAAGAAACACCAATGGTAATTTCATTGATGAATATTAATTCATTAAATTCATAATTAAAATATTCTTGAGGAAAATATCATTTCAATTTTGAAATCAATTATTTAAAATATAAGTATTTATTAGAAAATTTATAAGTCATTTTCCTGGAAAATTAACTTTATATCATTTTAATGGAAAGACTAATAATTGATTGTTCATGAATGTGGAAATTTTCATTTATTACATGTACATGAAAACCCACATTCAATTATAATTTTCTATAAAATGTCAAAAGTAACTCATTCCAAAAATGAAAAATATATTCCTTTCAAATTATTATAGAAAAATTAATACTTGGGTAAAAATGAAATTAAATAATAAAAGTAAAATTGTAAAAAACATTTGTACAAACATTTTTAGAAAAAAATGGGCATGAAAGAGAATGTATTTCTGACAAAGGAGAGAAATGTAACCAATTTTTCATAAAACATTATTTTAGTAACATGAGTACATAAATAGAGTAAAATTAAAATAAAAAGTTTAATTTATATAAATAACCATAGGATAATAATATTCATTACTTTCTTCAGTGGTATATCATAATATTTCATCATCAAAAGAATAATCATTAACAATACTGATAAATAATGTGACCATAATATAGAACCCATATCACATTATTATATTTAGAATAAAAAAACACATGAAATAAATATTAATTAATGGATATTTATAATATAAAATTTTCATGATATCATTCATAAAATTCATTTATGGGTTTTCTATATACCACCCAAATGAAAAAATGTGTGGTATAAGGAACTTGTCCAATAGAAATATAAGTGAGATGAAAATCCCTTAAAATAAATATCGACATTCTTCACACATGCTAAAAAAATTTATAATAATTTATATTTATTATATATTTTTTCTATAATAATAGTCATATGTATCATACTATATAGGATTTACATATATTAATTTTTCACCCATTTTTCAATATTTTGTAGAATTAATTATTTTTGGAATTAGCTACTTTGTTTATCTTATGTGAATTAGTTTGGTAGATGTTGTAAATAAAATTTATTCCGGGTAAAATAAAATGCATAAATTTGATAATGATATATTTATATATATATATATATCAATTATATTAATTATATACATTCTTTATAGTCACCCAAGATGTTTATATATTAAATAATATATTACACGGTACCTAGAGATGATAGGTTGTATCTATTAATGATTTTTTTTAAATTCTTAATTAATGAAATAAAAGAAAACATAAAAAATAAGATTCACTTGATTTATAATAATTATATTATGTTTGTTATATATATTCTACAAAACAATCCTTGTTTACTATCATGTAAAATGGAAATAAAAAACACCCCACATCGGTTCCCATGGTGGTAGTTCACTGTACACAAGAGAAACATTATTATTTTAAAAAAAGCAGAAACAAATGAAGTTATTTTATATATTATAATTTAATAATTATTTTTATATAACAAATATCACATATATACATTAAATGAATCATTAAATCAATCAAGTAAAAATTTCGATTGAAAATTATCTAAAGAAGTTCGTGATGCAGTAGTCGATCAAACACACATTAGACGGTTACATTTCACATTTGACAGCAGAGGAGATTGATATGGGTTATTATATTAATATTATAATATATATAAGAGATAATATTATAATTATAATTTCTTCTATGAATATAATTTTAAGGATTTAGAAGAAGAAATAAAATAAAAATACTCCATTAAAAACCGTACCACGTCTTCTGAGAAACTCATTAGGTATTAACTAAAAGAATTCATAGGATGGAATATTAATCATAATAAGGACTATATGAACTATGTAGGGAATGAAAGATGATGTTTTTTCATTTATTTTTTAAAATAATAGTTTTTGAAATTATTATAACGTGAGAAGAGGTGCTTCACATTTTTAAGATGGGGAGAAGACAGACATTGATTTTTTTAAATGAGAACATTTTACCCATGGTTTACATATTCCACATAGTTCCCAAAAAATCATTATCAAAATTCATATATGATAATATATATATATATATATATATATTCATTGAAAGTGGTATTCGGATTGTTTTAATGGTCATCCTACCCCTTATATTTTTTGAATAACCACTAGTAAATCTATTTTGTCATAAACCACGGTAACTACTTTTTACAACTATTAAAATTAATTTTGACAAAAAATATGTTCAAAATATTATATAATTTTAGTTATTATAATTTTAATTATTTAATAAACTTTTTCCCATTCATTTCAAAAAATTGTAGGACTTTACATTTAAATTAATCTCATATATGTGACAAAAATTGATATTCTAAAGAGAACATCATATTATTTATAAAATGTTTTTAAATCAACAATAAACATGAATACAAATACAATAACCAAAAATTGATTAATAATAACATAATATTACCAATTTTACAATAGGAATATTTTAAAACAAGTTTTTACATTTTAAATCAATTAAACCAAATTTATGTTCTCAATTGAAACCATTATTTTAACTACTCATTAAAAGAATATAAACATTCAGAAAAATTTTCCAAATCAATTAACACTAAGAAATTCATTCATTTTTAATTCAAAAAATAATATTCATATTGACAAAATAAATTTTTAAACATTGGTAAAAATGATATTATTTGTCACAAGATAAAATAAATATTTTTTTAGAAAATATAATTTTCAAAACATATAAATGATTTAATAAAATTTATGTCAATTTTTATCAATATGTTTTCTTAATATGGAATAAATATAAATAATTTTTAAATTATGTTTTTTCTTGTTCATATCATAAAATTTAACTTGTAAATTTTAACATCCATTTTTAAATTATAATTTTAATAGTATTTCATGTTTCATTAAAACATGATATTGCATGTAACAAAAGTTAACAATGAAATTAAATTTATTTAAGAAAATAAATTTCATATATTCTCATGGTGTTATATTATAACCACATTGAAATGAATTTTTCTCTTTAAATTTTGCGAATTTTATACAAAAAACTGAGGATACTTCTTTCTCATTATATCATCATGTTCTAATATAGCATCCTTATGTTGAGGGCTTTGCTATAAAACATTGACCGGGTGAGTGTTCTTGTTTCCTAGAACATTATCTCTATAATCTAGATTATCTATATGTTTTTTATCATAAAAAAAATTCTTTTACTAGTGGCATGAACTCAAATATAATTATAACTAAAGGATAATTCTTTCATATCCTGTGGAGATACATATTGAACAAATTGATGAAATGTGATAGGTTTAGTTGATGCATCGAGTGATAAGATACAATTCCTAATCGATCATTAATATTGAAATGGAAAAAATTAATAGGTCGAATATTTCCTCCCATCCTTAATATCATAACAATATTCCATGTATCAATTCATAGAAACACCTCATCTCCAACATCAATCTATATATCACTCCACATATTGTCACTATACCTTTTTTATCGACACTAAGTTTCCTTCATGTGATGCTACATTTATTTATCTTTTTAGGAAATTTCCTCTGTTAGATTAGGAACTAATATATTTTCTCGTACTTCATCCCAAATTGTTGGAGTTAAACACTTATATCCTTATAGGTCCCCATAAGCAGAAGTCCTAATCCATGAGTTAATCCCATTGTTGTAAGACTAAACATCTAGATGATTGTGTTTATCACAACAACTGTCAAAATCTATAAAAAAGATCTCATCATATCCCATAGGGTTTGAATGTTCATATTAAAATTATCATCTATCTAAGGATTTAACATTGTACTAACACATAACACTGTATCGACACAATATTTAATACCTTTCCAAAACATTATAGTAAACCTCAAATCCTAATTATAAACCACATTATGTGGTTATCTATATAAACAAACCAATTCTATAGTGTATTTCATTGAAAGATAATCAATAAAGAAGTATTATATAATGTATATAATGTTATTTTACTACATGAGGTGATCTACTATAACCCATATTGAATTATTCCCATCATATGTTTTAGGGTATCTGATGACAAAGTCAATGTTAGGTTTTCTAATTCCCATTATGGTGTGGGTAATAGTGGAAACATCCACTTTGACATCTGTCTCTCATCCTTAAATTTATAATATTCCAAGAATTGGGTATATAGTCATCAATATCTCTCTTCATGTTTCCCTATCATAAATACTCTTTCAAATCTTTATACATCATGATAATTATAAGTTTAATGGATAATGAAGAACTTTTATCTTCCTCTAAATGATAATAATTGAAATCAAGTATATATGTAACAACTAAATGGTTCCTAACCCTTATCATTCCATTATAATCAAGGTTAAACTTAGTAATATTTATGAATTTTGTATATAGATCTATATATTCTATTGACACCACTTTAATCTTTACGTGGGTATATAGTTGAAATAAAATTTGATAATGATTAATTTCTCATATTCCATCCAGAATTCAATATTAATACATCGAAAATAAATACATTCATTATCTTTTAAAATCTACATTATGGATAATGTTGAAAGATACTTTCAACAAAAATCATTATCAACCTTATTTTCTATCATTTGGTGCTAATGTATCAAGAATTCAAAATCATAAATCAATACCAACCAACTACAATAGAACATATTCAACATCTTTAGTGTGAATATATAATTCAATATTTTTGATATTTATATATACCACACCATTAAACATAAATGTAACTCCTCAATATCATTAATTAAATAAAGCCTACATCTAACTCCAAATCAAGAGTTTGATAATTTTTCCATAAAAGAATCAATTTTCGGGAGGAAAGAGATATCACAATGGAAGTATGCATAATAATTATTCATAATTAATTCTTTGATGCATCACTATCAATTAAAAAACCTTCAAATATATAGGGTAATATAATTAGAGGTTCAATGACTAATCATCTATTTAGTTCCTAAAAATTTTATTCACTTTAATCTATCCAAAATAACTTTTCTCACATCCTTGCTTACTTGTTAAGTTGATTGTATATCCATGTTAAATTTTCTATAATGTGTTTATAATGTGTATCCTAACTCAGATCTCTCTAGATCTCAGTTAGGATGGTTAGTCTTGGGTAATGTTCAATTTCCACTATCTTTGTCGAATCCTATGATATAAACAATATTGAGATTATATAAACCAAAAATCAATCATTATAACCCTAAATTCACTGTTGGTAATTTTTTCATATATATTCTTCTTCCTTTAGGCCATTAGAGTAATTTTCATGTGATATTCATGCTCTTCATTTCTCATTCAATATATAATAATGTCACCTATAAAGACTACCAAAAACTAATCAGGTTAATTTCTAAATAAACAATTCATTAAATCAATGTAGATAGTAGGGTCATTAATAAGATTAAATTGCATCATTATATATTCATAGTGATCATACCATGTAGGGAATACTATCATGTGTATATCCATATTATTGAACCTCAATTGATGATATACTAAATGAAAATAAATTTTTTAAATGTATTTACATCTATACATTTGATAAATTAGTAATAAATATGGTGTATAGGATTATTGTTCTCAATTATGATCATTTTTAGTTCAAAAAAAATCAATTTAGTGTCATGTTGATCCACTGTTATTCTTAAAAAAAGGATAGGTTCACCCAATAGTGACAAACATGGATGAATAAATCCATTTTAACAATAAAATGGACTATTATTTTCAATTCCATTATTATAGTCAGGGATATTCAAAAGGTAGTATTTGAAATAGGTGTACCACTATGGGAGAGTTCTACTGAGATTCCAACATCAAGATTTCATATAATACTAGAATAATATTTCAGAAATAATTCTATAATCACCCACACAATAGGGATATCATTGATATAGATAATTTACCTTGGAATATGAGAAAAACACTCCATTTTAATGGGAATTAAGACACACAAAATTTATGTAATTTCAATAAAAATTTAATATTTATCATCGAATTGATAAAATTTCAATGGTTGGTTTATAATATCGAAATTGACTTCCCATCCTCAAAAATTGATATTGGATATATGTATATAAATAAAATCCATTAATAAGATAAATAGCATCCAACAAGTTAAATAATTATTATTTAAAATAAATAATAATCCCACAACTTTCAATTGTAAAAGAATTACAGGATTGATATGAAATCATCATACAATTGGTGGTTTCCACTCATAACACAACATATAATTTTTTGTGTGGAATTTTGATATGCTATTTAAATTATTTATATTTAAGAACAAGTGTTAATAAATAATATAATACTATGTTAGCATCTATAGATAATATTTTAAGTGTACCTTTCCCCATGTCGTTATCATACACCACATCATAAATAGTGATTGCATGAAATTTTCTTTTTTCTCCTGACATAAAAGGTTACTAACATTGGGAATCAACATTATGAATTGAATTTGAGTGATGGTTAGGATAATTATTACACTTTTTTCATTTGGAACACTAGAGTATGGGGGGTTCATTCTATAGATCCTTCCCTATATTCTCCTCATTAGCTAATATCTCTCCCATCACTTTGTCATTAAACTGATCAATGAAATTCATTTCCATGTATAAGACATTTAGTTAACTTACCAAGACAATTTCCTCCATGCTTCATTCCCTAATTCATTCATAATGAAAATATCATATACTACTCCCCATGTTTATAATATTTTCATTTTAATTCCACCATTATTTTTTTAAACAATACCTTGAAACTAATGGGTAACTCCAATATACATTTTCCCCATGATAGCTAATAAAATTATTTCATCTTAGCTATTGAACTAACATATGGATAACATCATTCAGTTAATTGGTTTAAATCAAATATAGAATTTTCCCCTTAATATTAGGCTAAATGATAATATTTAATGTGTACCTCAAAATTATTATAAAATTTTTCTTTATAGGTACCAAGAGATTCATTATCCTTCTATTTTACATCAAATAATTCCTTATCCAATTTTACAAATTGAATACAAGGAATGTACTCATTAAAAAGTTTGATTTTATACCCATTCAATTATAAAGAGGTAATTCCATTTTTTTCCATTATTATTCATTAGATTCATCCATTTATCATATTAAATTTCCAAATGTTAGACAACAAAATTTATAAATTCATAATCCAAACATTGGAGAATGGAAATAATATTTTTGATTGTAGTAATAAATTGTAAAGAAACTAGTGGATCAGTGGAAAAAAAATAATAAGGCCAATGTTGCCTTAGGAAGGATTATTTAGAATGTAGTTCCCTCTATTTCATGTTTGTATTCTCCACATGGTTCATATATAGAGAATTTTTTTGAGTATATTAATGATATGTTTCATTCCAAATCCCATAACATTTGGTTTCATATGAGGACAATCATTTTGTTGTTCATTAAATTCCGCAATATCATTTATCTTTGTGATACAAATATGGAATAAAACAAAAACTAATAGTGTTAGAAAAACTAATAATATTGAGAAAAACATTATAATGGAAAAAACATTCATATGTTGTTTAATTCATGAAACCATTTTCTAATATGTGACCCATTATTTTAAATTAGTTTATTCATTATCATGTTTTTTAAAATTAATCAATATGGTTCCTAAATATTTTGTTAATATCTATAGCATATCCCTAAGGAGTCTCATACCACATATGCAACAAGACCCATTATCATGAACACGGTAGAGATCGAGTGAAATACTAGTTTTCTATTTTTATAGTTATTAGCCTTAGGAACATCTATTCTAGATCTATATCCACTGGTGTTATCTAAAATTGATATAATTAATCAGAAACCACTATATACATCCTTCACTAAAACTATAATATATTTTTCTATATTTGGACTTATTCCTATGGTTCCCACAAATTTTTTCTCATCCATGTTTTTAATAGATAATTGATTGTTAATCCGATTACAACTATAATTAACTAAAAATCTTATACAAAGATATCACATTTTAATATATGATCATTCATTACATAAACTAATGATCCATTCTAAAATTATTTTGGTTTCATTCCTTTGGAAACATGAACACATTAATAAATGTTTGTAAGTACAGTACATAATCTCCCATATGGTTCTAATAACTATAACCCTTCTTATACCATTCATTCATAATACCATTCAGCCTAATCAAGGAAAAGAAAACATAAGAAATGGTGATCCCGTATACTCATTAATAGTAAAAAAGGGAGATATTTCTGATAATATAATCATAAAATTAGATTAATGGTATGAGAACATAATAATAACATTCGAAAATCATACCATGTTTATCATACATTATAAACATGTGTCCTGAGAAAAATCATGGGATTTTATAAGACATTTTTCTTAAGAGATAAGTGAATATAATCCAATAAATCATCAGATTACAATAAGACATATATTTTCTAGTACACATAAGATTGGACAATCATAAGTAGTGGATACATACAATGAAATTCTTAACATGTTAATATTTTTCTAACTAATTATGTACCTTCATCAGGCTTCTGATAACCTCACTAGTACCTTCTTTAGGTATGGAATAACCTCTAATATACCCCCACATTTTTGGATTTGGATAGCCTTAAATGTACTATCTTATTATGAACATGGGATAACATCCCATATACCCTCTTTTGTGTATCAAATAACCTTACATGAACCAATTGATATAATAAAATATAAATCCTAAACCAACGCATTAGATGGATATATTGTTATTGCACCACCCATAACATAATAAAAATAATATTGATTCATTCCACAATATCCTAAATCCTTCACCATATCATAACCAATGAAAAGAAAATGGATTTCATAAATATTATTTCATTGAATAACCTCTAGAAATGAAATTGGATTCATAATCATTTTTTAAATTCATAATCACATAACCCATTTAAATAGAATAGGATTCATAAATATAATTGTATTGTAATCATAAAACATCAATAGAAAGAATAAAGATAATACCATTGGGTCATATCCCCATTAAAACATAATAAATGCAAATGTTTTTTTCATTTATGGATAGAAATTCCATAAAAATATCATTAAAGCACTTTATTTGAACATATTATTTTTATTTTGAAATGAATTCTTTAAAATTTGAAAAAATTCAAATTTTATATATTCTTTTTTTCTTAATAAATCTTAAAAAAAAGTAGTGTATGCATTAAATAATTTTCTTGGTCACGATTGTAGCGAATTTTGTTCATGTCACGTACAATTAAAAAACGATTCCTATAACATTTTCTATGAAATGTAAAAAGTACCTCACCGAGAAAATTATAAGAATATCCCATTTAAAAAATATTTTTAAAATAAAAATAGTAGATAAATGACTTTTAAAATTATTATGATAATAATAAAAATATTATTTCAACCAATTTTTGAAGACATGGACATTGGAGAGAATGATTTTTCGATAGAAAAGAGAAATGTAGTTAATTTTCAATAAATAAATTTTTTAGTATCATGGGAACATTAATATACTAATAGGAATGTAAAGCATGTATTTTTAATAAATCTCTCATGAATAAGAAAATTCATGAGTTCTTTTAGAGTTAGATCATATGATTTCATCATAGGAAGCGTCATCATATAAAATCCAGATATAAAATGATATTCTAAAATTAAACATTTAACACATTGGTTAATTTTCAATACTAAGACACATGAAATAAATTAAAATTACTGGACATCTATATCATATAATTTCCCTTATAAGTTTAATAATTTCCATTCATGATCATTATATGAACTACATAAAATAAATTTTTTATTTATAAGGCATGTGTCCCAAAGTAATAAAAGTGAGACAAAAATACATTTACATAAGTCTCTATATTATTCATACACATTCAAATATCTAGTATAAAAAATATAGATGTTTTATAAGTGTATTTCAAAACCATACTCATATATATCATACAATATAATATTTATTTATAACCTTTTATCATCAATTTAATTACAATTAATTATTAAATCATTGTTTTTTGTAATAACTGTGTCATTATTCATGTTTGGTTTAGTTAAGTATATTTGGTACTTGTGAATTTTTCATGGTTATATAAAGATAATAATTTATATAATGATATCAATATATCATAAATTAATTATATTTATATTTTGAGCCACACATAATGATTAGAATTTAAAAATAGACTACCGAATTCATTGAGATGGTTGGTCGAACGTACACATTAAATATATTTTTATTTTATAATGGATAAAAAAATAAAATGTAAAAAATATTTACCATTTCAAGAATGATTATTATATCATTTATATCATATAAATTCTATAAATATATCATTATTATCATCTATGTAAAATATAAAGGAAAACATCTTATATCTATTTGTGAGGTGCTAGCCTTCTGTACAGACAAGTGAAGTAATTGATTTCCAACAAGTTAGAAGGTAAGAAGTTATATGTGATGTCACAATTCATAATGTATTTTTACATAATTTAAACTACATTTATATTTGAAATGCATCATTATATCAATACTTGATAATGAGATGTAGAATAATAAATACATGTGTAAGATCCTGGCCTTTGATGGAGTCAATCTTGTGCACGTTTTCAGGCACTTTTGACGTTTTAAAGTACCCCTATTTTGGAGTAGTGATTTGGGGTGAGTTTGGGTGAACATTTATGTGAAACTAAAGGACAGTGGGTTGTTCATGTTTTGCGCATGGTTTGACAAATCGTGCAACCAAACCGTGAAGACCGTGAAAAACTAGATAGTGTGGTCCGCATGGTTTGCGCACGGTTTTCCTAACCATGGGCCTCTGTCCAGGAAACATTTTGAATGGGTATTTATTTCCGAAAATCCTTTTAAAAACCACCCAAACCCCGGTACTTCCTTATTTTCTGACCTTGTCTTGGGCATGGAAATTTCTAGGTGTTTCCAATGCCTATTGGAGAGATTCTAAGGTGATCTGAACACCATTCCTCAAGATTGAAGGCTCAGATTAACGATTTTCTCTCCTTACGATAAGTGGATTTCATCCTATTGATTATTCTGTTCCTTCCTCTATCTTTCCTTGATCTTTTCATTGGATATTTCCATCGTTTCCAGGGATATAAACCTATGATTTAAGTTATATATCTTGGTTTGTGGATATAGATCTAGTTTTACAAGATCTTGATGCCTCTAATATTATTTTTTTGGTTTTAAGGATTTAGATCCAGAACTATATCTACGATGTTGCACCTCGGATTTTGGGTTTTTTTCTTCGGGCTAACTTCCATCAATAAATTGAGGTAGGTGGTTTAAAATCCTATCCCACAGTCTCATGTTGTTATGTGTATGCAGTTGTATAAATTACATGGCATAAATAATTAATTGGTGGTTTGGTTATGCGGTTCTTTGTGAATTGCAGATCTAGTTTTATATCTGTGAGTGTTATGATGGAAGGATAAGGATGATTAAACATTTGTGTAATATTGTATATGTGAATTGGATATTTTATTTGAAAAAGGGTTGCGGGAAATGTACTAATGCTCCTAATAACCATAGGGGTTCTAGACATGGCATTCTAAAACCAATGACATGCATAAAATAGATATTTTATGGGAAAAGGACTGATGCTCCAAATACCCATGGGGTTGTGAGATAGGGACTAATGCTCCAAATACTCACATGTGTGCTACACATGATGTTCTACAATCATTAATTTATTTTGTACTATGGTTTCATTTGACTATTCATAAACATAATATTGTGTCATTGTAAATATGAATTGAACAGGGGAAATAGTTTTGGCTCCTATACAGGCTGATGAAGGCATTGTGTTTTCAGTGTTCTCGAGTACCCCAGATGTTTAATGTATTAAATAATGGTTAATTGGATAAATGTTATTTTTTCCCTATTTTATTGCTTTATTATTAACACAAATTCATACACTACTTATGAATGGAATACTATTTGACACTATTGGTGGTGATCTAATGAGTTGTACTCACACCCTACTCAGGCTACCCGATTGGTACCGAATAGACTTTGTTATTGCAGGATAGGACAAGGGAAAGAGCCCTGGTTAGAGTGCGATTTCGGGTTGGAGCATGGAGGAGGGAACCGGGCGTGGGTCGGGACCCATTTTGGAGTCGTTGTGTCATTACATTCAGTTTCATTATAGACACTTTTCACTTCCATTGCCATATAATGTTTTAGCTTTTAGTTGAGTATTGTATTTCCAGTTTTGGTTATGCTAGTGACATTGTACTGTTCTATTTATATGTGTTTCCACTATTTCTTGGTTACTTCCGCTGGTATTTTATCTTGATAACAGAGGGTGTAGTCTCCCCACGACTAAATTACTTGACCCTCGATTTTATTTGTCACCCTATAGCATACAGGGAGGTGCGCTTGAGGTCATGTTACCAACCAGAATAGATCATCGTTCAGTGGCTCCCTGGTTGAGATGTTACAATGTGGTATCAAAGGGCAAGGTTTTATTTCTTCTTGTTTTGTCTTACTATTTGGGGAAGGTATATAGGGTATTATGGAATATTGGGGCTTGATAATGAGCTCGTGCATGGGGGTTTCAAACCCATCTACAGGAGAAAACTCAAGTACTCATGGTGGGATTGTTGTTATTGTTGTTTGTTGTTACAGTTGAATATTATTTCACCTTGGGAGATGAAATTTTTGTGTGATGTGATTATTATTTCTGGAATTTATTGAGTATTGATTTGTGTCCCAGAATGGCATGAGTGTTTCATATACAAGCATCATTCTAGGTACTCTGGATTATTGTGAGATGCATCATTTTAAGTACCCACGGGAACACGGATTATGGGTAGATTATTGAACTTAAAACATTTCTATTATTTTCTTGTGAAATTGAAATGAAAATGTTGTCTAATTTGAAATTGAATTAAATAATTGTGAAGTGATATGGATAAATTGGTTGTGTGTAATTGTGGTGAAATTGTGAGTTGTTTACTAAGCTACGGGTTTGGCTTTGTATAATTATGCTTCCACAAAGATTGTTGAGAGGACCAGTGAGGGGTATAGTTGGAAATGGTTCTCTAGTGATTGAACCTGAGGCACAAATAGTACCAACTAAATAAGCGGGGGAAAAGTTTTGAGATAACCTCAATGGTTTCATGAAAATGTTGGAAAGAGACCCCGGGCGGTTTGTGAAAAGTATGTCTGATCTTACGAGGGAGTTTTAGTTGCAGCACCCACCGACTTTTACTAGAGAGGGTGGTCCGGAGTATGCTGAGTTCTAGATTGAATCTACCCAGACTATTCTTGACTGCCTGAAGACACCTATTGAGAAGAGAGTCAAGATTGCAGCATACATGTTGCGTGGTCAAGAGAAACATTGATGGGACATCCAGACTCTGGATGGACAGCTGGAAGCTATGGAGTGGAATGAATTTCAGGAGAAGTTCTTTGAGTACTTCTATCCAAAGACGCTTAGACAGAAGAAAGCAGCTGAATTTATGAGGCTTAACTCTAGGTAATATGTTTGTGATGGACTATGTGGGATGCTTTATAGACTAAAAAAGTTTTGATCCAGTATTGGAAGTAGACTATGCCACTTCAACAAGGTGATTTCAGGATGTACTTAAATTATAAATTAAGCCTCAAGTGAATATTTTCAGGCAGAAAAATTTTCCGGATGTGGTAAATCAGGCTCTCATCTCTGAGGGGAACCTGAATGAGTCTTATAGTGGTGGAAAAATGGTTTTTACTAGATGTTCAGGTGGTGAGACTTTTTAGAGCAGGAAGCGATGTTATGAAAATGTCATCCTGGGAGGTGAGAGACAGAGTAACTTGGCAGAGGGGTCTGTTACACAGGCCCTTACCCGAGTGTTTTTTCACCAGTGTGGATGTTTGGGACATTATAGTAATAAATGTCCCTAACCCCCTGTTAAATGAAAATATTATGGTAGGATGGGAATTCTCCAGATGTTCTGTAGGAACCCAGAGGAGTAAGGTGGTGATTGATTAGCTAAACAGAGTCAAAGTGTGGGAAGGGGATCGTCTGTACCTTTTCAGTCCCAAAGTTGGAGTTCTAATGGTTGAGGTGGTAAAGGTAATGGACATGGTGCTCTTGGGCAGCAATGCACATATCAGCAGAGTGCTACAAGTCAGGGGAGTTAGATGGTATCACAGGGAAGAGGATAAGCACAGTTGCATGCAGTACAACATACACTAGTGGATAGTGTGGCTGGATCATCGATAGTGAGAGGTATTATTCTTTAGGATTATACTCTTGCTAGTGCCTTATTTGATACTAGTTCCTCTCATTCCTTTATATCTAAAAACTTCTTAATGGTTGGATTTTGGAGGTGGAGTTTGTGAGTGATGTTATGATGATAGTCACACCTCTAGGGGTACAGTCTAGAGACATCTATATGTGCAAGGGTTGTTCTCTTGAGATCGAGGAGTACAATTTCCTGTGGGATCTCTTTATCCTTAATATTACAGGCATCGACCTAATCCTTGGTGTGGACTGGTTAGTAATATACAGAGCCCACATTGATTTTAATCGTTGGAGGGTGACATTTATGTCACACATGGGTGACCATTACATTCATTGTTGGGAGTGGGATATCCCGGCAGGCTGAGTAGGGCCAATTACTCAGGAAATGGGAGAGCTCACAACTGAAGATTCTAGTCTTTTACTGGATGACGAAGGTGTTAGTCAAGATTTCCTTCCAATGGTGGTTGATTTGTTTTAGGATATATTCCCAGAAGACTTCTTAGGGCTACCACCAAAGAGATATGTTGAATTTACTATTGAGCTCATACCAAGAGCTCAACAAGTATCTATTCTACCATATAGAATGGCACCAAAAGATATTCAAGAACTCAATAATTAGTTGTAAGACTTGAAGGATAAAGGATTTATCTATCCACATACATCACCATGGGGATCGCATGTATTGTTTGCAAAGAAGGTTGATGGGAGTTTACGTTTGTGTGTCAATTACTGGAGGTTGAACAAGATGACTGTGAGGAACTGATATCCTCTACCATGTATTGATGATCTGTTTGACCAGTTGAAGGAAGGTTCTATTTTCTCAATAATCGACTTAAGATCGGGGTATCACCAGTTGAGAGTTCAGACTTCTGATATACCAAGGACTGCTTTCTGGAGTAGATATGGGCTTTGTGAGTTTTTTTAATGCCATTTGGGTTAACAAAAGCACCAGCAGTGTTTACAGAAATGACGAATAAAATCTTTCATCAGTACCTAGATCAGTTTGTTGTAGTTTATGTGGATTACATCTTTATGTTCTCCAAGACTCATGACAATCATTCCCAACATCTTGACATCGTCTTGAGTACACTGAGAGAGCATCGGATATACGTCAATCTATCTAAGTTTCAATTTTGGATTGTTCAGGTACACTTCTTGGGACACATCATCTCAAAGAATTGTGCTTTAGTGGATCTAGAGAAGGTACAAGTACTGATTTATTTGGAGAAGCCCAATAATATTTTTGATATCCAAAGCTTTCTGGGGTCAGGTGGATATTACAGAAGATTAGTCCAAGACTTTTCCTATTTGGAAACACCACTTTCGAGCGTGACCAAAAAGGGATTAAAGTTTGAATAGACAGATGCTTGCGAGACATATTTTCAGGATTTGAAGAAGCATTTGACATCCTCTCCAATTTTGGCTCTACCTGAGTAAGGCGAAGAGTACACGGTTTATTATGACCCTTCTGGGAAAGGACTCGAAGTTGTGTTGATTCAAAGAGATAAAGTTATGGCATACGAGTCTCGAGAAGTGAGGGCGCATAATAGAAATTATCCAACTCACGACCTTGAGTTGGCAGTGATGGTTTATGAATTGAAGTGTTGGTGACACTACCTCCTGGGTTAATGGTTTACAGTTTATATTGATCACAAAATATTGACGTACATATTTTCTTAGCGCAATTCTAATCATCGATAGCGTAAATTGGTTGAGTATATGCCTTATTTTGATTTTGAGCTGGTATATACACTCGGGAAAGGAAATGATGGGACTGATGCTTTGAGTAGGAAGACTCAGACTCAGATTGTTCAAGGATCTAGTGACTAGTATAGGATGATGTTGTTGCTAGCTGAAATGCAAGTTGTGGTTTAGGAGAGATAAGAGGAAATGACACATGGGTTGGTTGTAGTGGAGTCTAAACATTTGAGACGGATCAAGGACAAGCAATATGAGGTCACTGGATTCCTAGCCTTGAGAGAAAACATTGAAGGCGAGGAGGCTCATTCAGACTGGAAGATAGATGAGGATGATATCTTTTATATGAAGAATAATGTTGTTGTTCCTACGAGCAAGTGAGAGGAGCACATGCAGGAATTTCATGCCACAAAATTGGCGGTGCACCATGGTGTGACCAAAATATATCGTGATCTGCATTGATAGTTTTGGTGGCCAGGAATGAAGAAAGAGATAACAGGGTTTGTGACATAATGCTTCACCTTTCAGCAGGTGAAGGCAGAGTGTCAACGACTTGGAGGTTTACTATGACCTTTTTCCATTATAGAATGGAAGTGGGATGAAATCACCATGGGCTTCGTGATAGGCCTTCTAAAAATACATAGGAAGAATGATTATATTCGGGTCATTGTGGATCGACTGACAAAGTTGGCAAATTTCATGACTATAAGGGAAACTTTTACAGTTGAGCAGTTGGTAGATCTGTATTTATAGAAGATTGTTCAATTAGAAAAGGATCCATGAACTATAGTTTCGGATCATGATTCACAGTTTACTTCGCGCTTCTGGAAGGGCTTGCAGAAGGCACTTGGTATATAGGTTTTATTAAGTACGGGTTTCCATCCCCAAACACATGGACAGTAAGTGTGTACTATACAAGTTCTTGAGGATATGTTGAGGGAGTTTCTGCTTGACTTTGATGGTTCAAGGGAGAAGCACCATGCTTTAGTGGAGTTTGCCTATAACAACAGTTATCAAGAACTATATAGATGGAACCTTACGAGGATCTTTATGGTAGGACATGTAGATCACCTCTATGCTAGATGGAAGCAGGTGAGTCAGAGTTGTTGGGACTGAGTCTCACACAGATGAAGAATGAATGGTTTCACCTGATTCTGAAACGAATGACTACAGCTCAAAGTTGGCAGAATTCTTATGCTGATAGATAGAGGAAACCTCTAGAGATTATAGTCGGTGATCGTGGTTTCCATCAGGTATCACCTAGGTTTGGTCACCATAGAATACGAAGTCATGGAAAGTCGGCACATAGGGGTATTGGACCCTTTGAGATAGGGAAGAGAGTCAGGATGGTAGGAAACAAATTGGATCTTCAACAGAAATATAGTGTTATGCATGACGTGATCCATGTATCAAAAATACGAAGTTATCACCCCAACCCTTCTCATGTGATCAATGTGGATGATGTTGAGCTACAGACAGATGTGTCCTTTGAGGAGCATCTGATATGTGTGTTGGATCACAGTGAGAAGGTGTTGAGAGGAATGATCGTACAGACAGTTCGTGTTTTTTTGTAGCATGGATGTGTGCAGGGAGAGACTTGGGAAAGGGATGCAGATATGCTGACTCAGTGGCCTAATCTTTTTAGCTCGAAATATCAGAGATGTTGGGGAGAATAGCTCGAGGATGAGTTGTTATAAGTTTGGAAGAATGTAATATCCCAGCCCTTTCTGGAGTCAATCTTGGGCATGTTTTTAGGTACTTTAGATGTTTTTAAGTACCTTTATTTTTTATTAGTGACTTTGGGTGCGTTTCGATGAACTTTTAAGTAAAACTAAAGGAAAGTGGGTTGGGCACAGTTTGTGCACTATTTGAAAAATTGTGCGACCAAATCATGCCATCCAAGCAGAACTGGACAGAGAGGTACACATGTTTTGTGCAATGTTTGACAAACCGTGCATCCAAAGCGTGCACACCGTGAAAAACTGGACAGTGAGGTCCGCACGGTTTGTGCACGATTTTTTTAACTGTGTTCCACTGTCCTAGAAACCATGCACGCTGTTTTTTGTTTTTGAAAATCCTTTTTAAACCCACCCAAACCCTGGGACTTCCTTATTTTCTGACCTTGGCTTGGGTTGGGCAATTTATAGGTGTTTCCAAAGCCTCTTGGAGAGATTACATGGCGATCCACACCCCTTTCCTTGAGATTGAAGGCTCAAATTGAAGATCTGCTCTCTTTCTGGTAAGTGGATTTCATCCTGTTGTATCATCCGTTCTTTCTATCATCTTTCCTTGATATTTTCATGGGGTATTTCCATCGTTTCAATGGATCTAAATCTATGATTTAAGGTATAGATATAGGTTTGGAGATCTAGATCTCATTTTTCAAGATCTTGATGCCTTTGATCTTATTTTTTTGGATTTAAGGATTTGGATCCAGAACTTGATCGACAACATTATGCCGCTCGGATTTTGGGGTTTTCATTGGGCTTACTTCCATCAATAAATCTAGGTAGATGGCTTAAAATCCAATCCCACAGTCTAATATTTTTATGAGTATGTTGTTGGATAAATTTCGGGGCATAAATAATTAATTAGTGTATTGGCTATGTGATTATCTGTAAATTGTGGATCTAGTTTAATTTGGTTGAGAATTATGATGGAAGGATAAGGATGATTAATTCATTGAATAATGTTGTATATGTAAATTGGATATTTGATTTGAAAAAAGGTTGTGGGACATGGACTAATGCTCCTAATACCCATAGGGGTTATAGAAATGGAGTTCTAGAACTAATGGCATGCATGAAATTGATATTTTATAGGACAAGGACTGATGCTCCAAATACCCATGGGGTTGTGAGATAGGGACTGATGCTCCAAATACTCACATGTATTCTAGACATGACATTCTACACTCTTTCATTTATTTTGTACGATGGTTTCATTTGACTATTCATAAACATAATATTGTGACATAGTAAATATGAATTGAACAAGGGAAATGGTTTAGGCTCATACATGGGCCGATGCAGGCATTGTGTTTTGGGTATTCTCGGGAACCCAGATGTTTAACCTATTAAAGAAATGTTAATTGGATAAATATAATTGTTTTTCCTATTGCCTTTCGTTATTATAAATTCAACTGCATACACTGCTTATGACTGGGTTTTTTTTTTACTCTCTTTTTGGTGATCTACTAATTCGTACTCACACCCTACGAGGGCTGCCTGATTGGTACCTGAATAGACTTTGTTGTTGCAGGACAGGACAAGGGAAAGATCCCTAGTTAGAGTGCTATTTGGGGATAGAGCATGAAAGAGGGAACTGGACGCGGGTCATACCCATTTGGAGTCTTTGTGTCGTTACTTTTAGTTTCATTGTTGACAGTTAGCACTTGAATTGTCATATCAGGTTTTACCTTTCAGTTGGGTATGGTATTTCTTGTTTTGGTTATGCTAGTGACATTGTACTGTTATATATATATGCATTTCCCCAATTTCATGGTTACTTCTGCTGGTATTTTATCCTGATAACAGAGTGTATAGTCTCTCCAAGAATGACTTACTAGACCCTTACTGCTAGTCGGCACCCGCTGGCGTAAGGGGAGGCACGCTTGAGGGCATGTGACCAACCGGCACGGAGCACCGTTCAGTGGCTCCTGGGTCGGGACATTACGACATGGATTTTGTAGGAATTATATTTCATACAAATGAGTGAAAATTTCAAATATCATTTGATTGAAGAGGAGATGGATATATGTTATGTTATTATTTTAATGAAATATAAATATATTGTAGATAATTGTGTTATTATTACAACATTATTGTAAAATAATTGAAGGATTCAAAAGAAGAAATAAAATATAAATGATCTGTAAAGAATGATACTACTAATTTAAAGAACATATTATGGTTGCACAAAAATCTATATTATAAGGGATTCATAATAAAACAAATTCCTATGAGAAATGGATAGAGAATTAATTGAGATATTTTGATAGTATGTGTCCAAATTTTTTTAGGTTTGAATATAAGAGGAAATGGGGTTCCCTTTTATATGTGGTTGATAAGATATAGTATAAATTTATGAAAATAAAAGTTATACCCACATTGTACATATTAAACAAGGCACCAATTGGAATTTTCATTAACCTAAAAGGATATATGCTTGAAATAGCTCATTAAAATCATAGTTGGAAACATAGAGGTTATTTTGACCTATTTTTTTGTATGGCCCCCACCCCCAAGAAAACCCATTTTAACCTTATCTGTGGTAATTAATTTTGGTTTTCTGACTATTATTTTTGAACAAAAAAATAATTTGACCATAATATAATTATTAATTGTAATACAATGACATTCGACATTAACAATAATGTATTCATATATGTGTATGAAACACAACACCAAATACATAAGGGAATATAATATCATTTTATATTTTAATAAATTTTCTATTTTTAAGAAAACTAATCCATTATATAGCTTAAAATTCATGTGAAATTGTGTTAGTGTGTGTCACACATAACAATGAGTTTCAACAGTGTCTTTCTTTACAAACAAGACTGAGTTTTACTGAACAACAATGTATTTCGAAAATATTATTATTCAAATGAATATGAAATAAACTAGAAATTAAATTAGAATTATTTAATTTAATTAACTATGTAATGAAAAAATATGTTTTATGAAAATATAATATGAAATGTGTAGTTACCAATTAATAAGAAATGAAAATGTAAATAGATTGAATTTAAATGAAATATTTTTCTACTCTCAAGGTTGTGTTGTCTTAATAAATTATATTAGAAACAATTATATAACTATATTAATGAAATATATATATTAGTTATTCAATAAAATAATTTTCATATTCATCCAATAGGTATTGTTATCATAATAAAATAATATATACAGTTTTAGGTTAAAAAATAATATTTTTCTAAAAAGTTAATTTTTCTGCCTTTTAATGTAGACCTATATTAAATCAATAAATTTAAATTTTATAAATTTTAAATTTAAAATAAAACTAATGTTTTTTAGTAGGAAAAAAATTCTTAGGGTGACTTTTTGGTATTTTTCGATGATGTTTCTTTTTTTGATGAATAGTGATAAATTCTAAATTTAAAATAAAAAATTTATTTTGTATCTAATTTATAAGTATATATAGTATTTTAAAGTGATTTCAATGATAAAGAATATTATTAATACAAAAATTAATCCAATTTTATCATTGGAAACAATTTCTTAGTGAATTTAAATATAATAACATCTAAAACATAAAAACCTTTCTTACTGTAAAACCTTGCATTATTATCCCATTAGGGGAATAAAATTAAAATTAATTTCATACACGTCTATTATTGGAATTTGGAAATGTGAATTCAATATTATGAATTTTCATAATATATAATTTATGATAAGGTTAACTTAATTTATGATAAATAGACTAGTGAATGTAAATAAAATTTAATTGTAGTGATTAAGAGGAAAATTAGCATAAAAGGGACTTAATTGTAATCATTATTTAAAAAATGGCCTATATACATGTAAAAAAATTAATATTTACATTTGGACCATATCCTTTATTTTATTTATTTTATTTCAATATTAGGGCTACATGTAAATTGAAAATCATAGGTGGAAATCTTGATTAAAAAATATACAAGAATGCCACTCCTCCTCAAATATTAGAAGGTGCATAACCATCCCACTTATTTACTCCTCTCAATCCACATTTTATTGAATAGTATATTACCAAATAGATCCTAAAAATCCCTACCATTATCAAATATTATTCTATTTGAAAAGGAATCCATTCAAGTAAGTCCTATGGTTCAATCCAGAAGGGGTTACCCGAATAATAGGTAACATCATTTCTCAAGATCTTTTGTTTTACATTCATTATACACCCCCTAAACTCTTCATAACACATGATTATATAATAATTATAATATCCAAACTGTATATAGATATTTGTTATTATAATTTATAGATCTAGACTTATGCAAACATCCATCTAATGGGTAACGAACTTATCTTTTATGTGTACTGTGAATTAACGCCTCCCAAAATGATCTTATTCATTTTTCCCTTACCACTTCTCATGGATGGCCATTATAATGGACAAAAACATTATATATGATATATATAATATTTACAATTTCTTCATTGATATTTATGTTATATATAATACATACCCTAATACATTTAATTTTGTGTAAATATGATAACATCATTTGTGGATTTGTGGACTATCGCCCCCTCAAAGCGATATGATTCGTTCACACAATACATGGAACATTTAAATTATGGTTTTATTTAAAATATGAGAAATATGTGAAAAAATATAATTATTTATTTATTATATAAATATATTTCATTCACTTTACATTCATTTAGTACTTCAAAGAAACAGAATTAGTGTTCATGTGTATATATGGACGACTGAATCTTTGAACGATGCATTTAATTTCTTATCACCAAATATTATGGATTATTATAAAGAAATTTCTATTTAATATACATAATAAATAAGTAATTTTATAAAATATATAGATTTTGATGTCATTTTTTAGTAATATGAACAAAAAGTTACAAGTTAAAATATTCTTGACAAATGATGAAATTAAGAATTGAAATAATGAAAATGATGAATGATTGTTAAATGAAGGTAATATGATATTATAATAAGTTAATATATGATATTTTAAATATTATTATATTCTTATTATATGTTATTTACATGTTTAAAAACAATATAATTTATTTTAAAGGACGTTCACCCAAAAGGAAATGCAATATAAGGAATTCTCCCCTCACTTTTCTTTCTCTGAGCCCTATTCCATTAAAACGACTTACTTATTTTATGATGTGTACCTACATCCTATTTTGAAATATTTTTTTGTGGATTTTTTTATTCAATGAATTTTGAATTTAATATTTGATATATTTATTCTCGGGTGATTTTAATTAAGTGTTACCAATTGGAAAATAATTTCATAACCCAATTTCTTTTCTTTGGGTTACATTACATCCCCATTGTCATTAATATTCTAAAAACATGTGTGTAAAGAAAATTGACATAAATTTTTGTAAATAAATTTTTTTTATTTGTATTATAATTTTACTCACATAATTTATTTATTTATTGAATCTCAGATAATTGATATGATACTTTCAGGTGTATACATCACAGTCTCAGTTGGTTCTGGATTATAAACAATTGAATTTACATCAGAGAAAACTATTTTACCATTATCCAACAAACACTCAAATTTTGTTAAACTATTATTATTTATATACTTCATTGATGTATTTATATCATTTTCCACTTTTTACATAAAATATTTTATTAAATGGTTTTAATATAACCAAATATCATTTTTCTTTTTTGTCGGAGAACCAGTTTTCTCCAAAAAAAAATATTTTCTAAAATGGTTTTCAAATTTTTTTTCAATCCTTATAAAAAATGAATTATCATATTCATTTTAAACAATTAAAAATAATTATTTTTAAGTGTGATTTTCAAAGAAAATATTTTCAATACAAAATGATATTTTCCTCAAGAATGATTTTTAATTTGCGCTTATATTTAGTCAATAAAAAAAATTATTTTAACTCCAATGGATATATGTCATATTGATACCACCATTATTCTTCTAAATGATGGATTTTGAATGATTTGGTAAAGGATAATGTTAACATTCAATTCCATGATTCCATTATTAATTTCCTCTAAATATTCAATTCCTTATGAACATTGAAAATTAATATTTCCCTAATTATTCATAACATTAATCGATGATATGATTATTTACTAAACCATATACTAATTTTCATACATATTTGAACTTCAATATTATTTGATTTAATGGGTAAATATTGATAAATATTTCTCATGTACACCATATGGATATTTTATAAATCACAAAGTTATATAGATTATCCAATATATGAGGAATGGATTGGACATGTACGACATGGGTGGGGAACTATTATAGATATCCCCTTGATGCATCAGTTTTATAATGGGATGGATCATTTTTCTTGCCTTATATGATCATTCACCTGATATGAAAAACCAAATTTGGAATGATATTGATTTTAAATTTTTCATTCTACCTAGAAAATATGACGTCAAATTATTAATCATGTCCCCCATATAGATTCATTTATTATTCATCCCTAAGTTTTTAGATATTCATATTTGTGGATTCATTTCATACTTAGTTTATTGATTTAATGGAATGTGTTTCAGTTGTTTTCCTTTCAATACTGATTTATCATTATTGAGTTATTTGAGTGAATTTGTTTTCAGTTATTACCATTCCATGTTGGTTATCTATTTATTTTATTGATTATGAGTCATGTGTGTTCATTTATTAACATTCCATATTTACTATTCCCTTTGATTCAATATTTATTCTTCTAGAAATTACTCTTACTATAAAGTTTAGATGGCCCTTATTTTGGTTCCATTCCCAATGAATCTAAGATGTGTACTAAGATATATATTCAAAGATACAGTAGATGGAAACAATTTATTATTATCCTGGAAAAATAATTATTTTCTAATTTGTGTATTCATTAATAATACAAGGACCGTAAATGTATCTGGTTTACCAAGATTACTATACCCTCCGGTCATTCGATTTTTGATTCCTTATAATCATGAAAATATAATGATAGTAGAACCTGGATTCAGGGTTCTGGGGACATGTCACTATAGTTCGCATCATAAAATGTTTAGTAGAAACCTTGGGAACTATATTTAAGAAAATATAGATTAGAGAACATAACCATAAGGTAGACTTCTAGGATAGATATTGAGGAACATCCTAAAAATTTGATAAGGTGGATATTATGTTCATATTCATTGTTTTACATACCTATTAGGATAATACAAGTGGAAATGGTTCTAGATTATATATAACTAAGGTGACAATTCTAAAAACATGTGTCGAGCATGACTCAGTGTAACATGGTACAAGAAAACAATATTTAATGTGTACCTACATTAACACTCTTGAGGGGGGTCATTGGATAATTAAATTTTTATTTAGAAAATATTATGATGTATTATAATAGATCATGAAAATGGATGACCTATGTTTATCTAAAGGTGTTTCATATTGAAAATAAAGTTTCATGACATAGAAATCCTATAATTGATCGTACACTTTTCTCACGATGAAAATTGTTACTTATACAAAGAAATATGGTTTTATTCAATGTATAGAACCAAAATGATTCATGTTAATAATTACCATGAAGAAAAACTTCATGAAAATGATTAAATAATAGAATATTGATAGGATTGAAGGTATAATATTTATGCTTAATCAGATTTCCTAATGTATGATTAACAATATATACATTAAAAACATCTAAACTGCTCGAAAAAGAAAATGATAGAGTTTCATAAGAGATAAAGTTGTTATAGATCATAAAGTGAAGAAGGATAGTTTTACATCCTGAATGAAATGTGGAAGGGTAACCAATTAAATTGACTCAATGGAATGGAGAAATGCTTTTTGTGTGGGACAAAAGGACATACCAAAAGAAATTGTCAAAGAAAAATGAAGAGTATGATGGAAGGAAATAAACCACTTCATAATGATATTTTTATGATTCTTTTTCATAACTGTGGTAAACTTGGGAATTAACCTTGTCAATTCCCTCTATTAAAGGTAAATATCCCGACCAAGTAATAACACATGTAGAGATAAATGGATTAAATGTTTCTTTATTAGGTTAGTATTGAAAACCTTAATTAAAAAGACATTCAATGATTAACCTTATTTCAAGTATGTCCATCATAATTATTTTGGAAGTTATATTAATAATGTTTTCTAAAATGTTAACCTATATATTGAGTTACATCCCATCAATTCTGGAAAGTCCATACAACATGAACCCATGACCATAGGACGATAAGGGTTTCATGCCAAAAATTAACCTACGCAATTTCCTAGTATATATGTCATTGTTTTTAGTTATATAATATGATTAATAAATAGTAATAATGAATGATTACTCTTACATTTATAGGTTTTTATATTTATTTAAATACCATATCGACTTTTAGGAATAGTTACATAAAAAAAGTTTGACTTTTCACTCTTTAATTGGCCATAAGACCGATTTATAGTGTATTCTAGTAATTTAGAAATAAATGTTAATTTTTTGATGAATTTATCAAAGGAAAAAAGGGATGAAAATTATTATTATAAAATAGAAATATTTTATATACATATATTTACTTATATCCGTTAAAAGAAAAAGAATTACCTATCAATAGGAAAATGGTCAAAAATGTCAAAAATGTCGTCAAAATAGATTGAGTTTTGTTCAAACTATGGTATTTTAAATCATTATATTTTTATAGATTTTGAGGCCCTCAACATTCTACTGATCATTACCTTGTTTATGATTGATGAACTCAATCAATACCTATAATTGATTACACTTTTCCTCTATGTACGTAACTCAACATTCCATTAATATTCTCCTATATATAAACCTAGTTATATGTTATTCCCCATGACCTTAATAAGTCTCGTTCTCTCATTTCTAGAAGACGCATTACAGAAGAGTATATCAATGTTGAATTTTAACATAAAAAATATCATACAATATATTATCATGAATGAGTATAAATTAGCAGGACACAATTTAATTAATGACAGGAGAATGTAATGCCGCTAAATTATAAATTAAGAACATTGTTTTTGATTGCGTCTATGAAACACAACATCAAGAAAATTAGGAAATGTAATATCCAAGTCATCATAATATATTTACAATTTGAAATAAAATTAATCATTTATATTTCTTCAAATGACCACTACACTAATTTAGTGTGCATCGAACGCACCAACGTGTTTCCTCTATGTCTTTCATTACATAAAATACATAGTTTTTCCAAAAAAAAATATATTCCAAAAATAATATTATTTAATGTAATATGACATAATCTTACAACTGAATTAGTGTTTATAAAAAGTGTTAAACAAATTTTTAAAATATATGGTCTATAAAAATGTAATATTAATTCATTCATTACTAATTAATTAGAAATAAAAAATATAAACCGCTTGGATATAAATGAAATATTTTTATGCTCCCAAACAATTTATGTCCAAATAAATTAAGATAATGAAAATTTATAAATTATATTAATGAAATATATATGTTATAAATATTAAATAATTTATTTTTCATATTCATATAATAAATTTGATAAGAATAAGATAAGAATAAATCTTGTTTTTTGAATGGAAGTTTTATATTTTCTATTAAAAATTTACCACTTAAAATGGTGAACATATTTTTAATAAAATTTTATTAAATTTTATAATGTTTACATTTTAAATAAAATTAAAATTTTATATATAATCATAAAAATTAACTTAGGTTGACTTTTCTTATTTGAATGTCAAGTTTCATTTATTTATAAATATTGAAATTACAGAATTTTAATTCGAGTTTTATTTTTCATTAAATTTATTTATATTGTTAAGTAATATTCTATTTTGTGTTAAAGTAAAAATATATCTATTATATAATAATTAATCCAATATAGTTAACTATAATAAATTTCTCATTGAAATTGGATATAAACACTTCCCAATATTTTGAGTGTTTTTACAGTAAAAACAAGAATTGTCATCTCGTCTATGGGATTAAATTAAAATTAATTTATCCCACATCAATGTATGAAATTTAGAAAAAATATATTATATATTTTGAATCATAATAATTTAAAATTAATTATTTTTAAGTTTTGGTTTTTTAATAAAAAATATGGGAGTTAATTAAAAATTAATTATATGTATTAAGAGAATTGATAGTTTAATAAGGGACTAAACCTTATATTTAATCGAAAAATGACCTCGGGAAATGTCCAAAATAAATTGGATGTTCATATTTAGACTCTATATTTCATTCTATCTATTGTGATTCATTATTTAATCCACTTTTCATAGGAAAATTTTTTTTGGAAATCCATTTTCAAAAATTTACATGAATGTGAGTCCTCCTCCACTATAAAAAAGGATCTCACCCCTAGACCTTATTAAAACCTATTAAGACACACATTATGGATAATGATATATCTATGGATATCCTATATATTCCTAATCAAATCATATAATCATCCCATTGGGAAGGAATCCATCCAAGGAATCCCTTTGCTGCAGACTAAACAGAGTTACATGAATAAGAGGTAACATATTTCATCAGGATATGTTGTTTTATTTTAACTCTCCAACCCTCAAACTACTCATAATTGATTATTGTATAATAAAGAAGTATAATTAATATACCTATAAGTTTTAAATTCTATGGGTTCAACATACACTTGTAGACTATTCAATCTAATGGGTAACAATCTTATCGTTTATGCGTAGGGTGAACTACACCCGAATAAAACAATATCATTCGTTTTTTCCTTTACTATATCTAGTGGTGGAGAATTTTAATTCACGCAATGTTAATAAATGATTCAGGTGATATTTAGAATATTTTAGGCTTATATTATTTTTATATAATACATATCTTTATGTTTTCCATTTTTTGTGTATAACATAACATCGTTTGTGGAAGTGTGGACTACTGCCCGCTCAAAGTGACGTGATTCATTCCCACTACACAAGGAATGAATAAAGGATGGTTTTATTAACAATATGAAAAATATATCACATATATATAATAATATAATTATAATGTACATATATATAATTTACATTCCTTATTTAAATAAGAAAATTATATGAAAGTACTGTTCAAGCTTATGTACGACCTATTATCTCCATGAATGGTACATTTGATTTCATACCTCCAAATATTGTAGATTATTATAAATACATATATATATATATAATATATGATAATTAAATCATGTTTTGGATAATTAATATGATTAAATAATGATATAAGTAATATGAACAACAAGTAAAGAGTAAAAACATACTGGACAAACTAGGCAATTAACACCCGAAATAGTGAAAATAAGGAATGATTATTACAAAAATGGGAGATAAGATTTTATTTGAAGTTAATATATGATATTATATATATTATTAGGGATTATTGATGATTTAAAAACATGTTTAATACCCATATTCATGTGGTTAATGTACAAACACACAAAAGAGAACACAATGTTAGGTATTTTATTCTCACATTTCTTTCTGTGATGCATACACCATAACACCCCTTACTTATTTTGAGTGATGTACTTATTAAACCTTTTTATATATATTAAATACTAATTTTTTATCATCATGGTATTTGTGTATAATATTTAATTATATATTCAAAGGGGAATTGAATTATCTATAACCAAGTGAAAAGGAATTTCACAACCAAACATATTTCCTTTGGGTTATATTACATCATATTTGTCATTAATATTATATGATTATGTGTGTAATAAATTTTTAAAATTTATTTATGAATATCCATTTATATTATGTGTATTTATATTTGACAGACATAATTTATTTTTTTATTTATTATCACATCAACGTTATGATCAGTTCAATGGTTTACTTCACAATCTCTATTTCTTCAGGATTGTTTACACATGAATTTACATCTGAGTAAATTATTTGATCATTTTATGATTAAAACATCCATTTTATTCTCTTATTATTATTCATGAACATTTTTAATGTCATGTTAATTTTTTCCACCATTTGGTTCTTAAATGTTTTTAGAATACTTTTCAAGAAAATCTGATATTATTTCTATCTTCCATGAGATAACTATTTTTCTTCTAAAAATATTGTTCTCTAAAAATGTTATCAGAAATTTTTTACCCGTTTTTAAATGATTTGTCAAATATATTCTCACCCTTTAATTTTTTAGGATTTAAACTTTATTTTCAATGAACTTTTTTATAATGTTTTTTCAAAATAAAAGGATTGTTTTCTGAATAATGAATTTAATGGTCTTCTATTTCATCAATGAAGACAACATTTAATCCTACTTAAAGCAGTACATATCATATTTTTTCCATCCTTATTCTTCCTCTATATGGTTTTTGATTAATTTTTTTGTCGCCTAGAAATATTCAATTTATAGGGATCATTTAATATTAAATACCCCCTAAATATCCATATTATTTATCATGGATATTAATATTTCCTAAAACATATAAAATTTTTACATAAGGTGTGCACTTGAAACTTATTTTATTAAATAGGTCAATATTGATAGATATGTATCATTTAGTACAGATGAATACTATTCATGACACATTGTTAAATAGATTATTTGATATATGTGGAATTCATTGGGTAGGAATGTCATGGGATGGGCCCAGTTATAGATAGACACTTGATGAATCAGTAGTCTCATTAGATGATTTTATTGTCTTTCTATTGGTGCTTTTTAACTGATATTCTAAATTGTCTTGTTAAAGGTATTTACGGTAACAGTACCATGTTCCTAGGAAACAAGGAGTCTAATAATTAAGAATATTCTTCGTTATAATTAATTTTTTTTATCCATGAGATTCCTCATTGAAATACCTGTGGATGGATTTCATTCTATGTTCATTTAATTAATGGCATGTGTTTCAGTTATTTTAATTTCAAAATTTATTATACCATTTATAGTTATTTTATTTTTATGTGTTTTAAGTTATTAAAATTCCATATTGTTTATCTATTTAGTTTATTGAATGTATGTAATGTGTTCCCAGTTATTACCTTTCCATATTTATTATTATCATCAATTAATTATTACATCTACTATACTTAACCCTTACTGAGCCATTGTCCCAATACTTATTTTTATTCCTTTACCATGAGTTTATGAAGTGTAATAAAAAAATTATTCATGTATACTCTTGATGGAATAAATTTATTTTTATCTTCAAAAAAAATTATGTTGTAATTAGTATATTCATTTTAATATAATAGGAAAATATGTATCTGATTTACTAGGAATACTAAACTCTTCTATCCATTTGGATTTGATTAATTGAAATAATTCCAATGTAATGGTAGTGGACACCAAAATTGGGCTTTCTGGCATTGGGGTGCTACATTAATTATTCTCATCAAATTCTATTTTTTATTTAGTAAAATTATATTCAATAAATTGAATGAATTTAAATTAAACTAAACCTATATAGATTAAAAAATGATGATTTCATAAGATAAAATCATCATAAGAAAAAAAATTATCAAAATTCTATATAGAAATGATTCAAATGACATAATTTGGATTATTAAAAACATATTTGAACTAATTTTACTTTTTAACCATTTTTAAACAACACAAATCTCTGTGAAAATTTTAAATAGAAATTCATCATTATATAAAACCCATTATTTTCACTATAAATAAAAAAAATTAACGATTTTAGAAAAAATAAAAAAACAGAAAAAGATATTACATATATATATATTGATTCCAAAAAGTAAGTTAATTTAATAGAATAAATTTTATAAACTTATAAATAACAAATTTTATTTTTTAAATAAAAAGATATAGGAAATAAAACATCGTGTTACTAGATTTCAAGTATTCTTTGACAATTCTAATGATCTTAATTTGGTTAGGGATGTTATAGGGTTTCTTCATATGATTATCGAAAAAAAATTTAATGTGTCCCGGCTATGCACAATGGGATTATGGTTTTCTCAAACTGTGGAACCACCCAATAAAAATATTTTAACCTTAAACATTGGGGTTTTACATGTTTGTTACATGGTTTGGAACACACTAAAACCACCTATAAAAAATTGTTCACCATAATTGAGGGGCACACCTTTATTATAATCATGTGTCCCTACCCAGCTAATCATGTATGAGATGATTTTTATTATTAAAAATTGATTTAATTTTTTTTGAACTGCTATATTATCCCATAATCAACCCTAACTCAACCTATCTCAAATTCCCAGGTCCTGGAGGTTCTCAAGAACCCTATGTGGAACCTTTAAGCCCATGTAATAGTTGATCAAATAGAGGATGATCTCATTTGATCTCCCTCTTGTAAATGAATCTCTTCTATTGTATTCTATTATTCTATCTTTTTCTTTCCTCCTTAAAGAGTGTTAGATTATCATGTTGTTTTTTGATATATACTTTGTTGATTTGGATAATTATTCTAGGTTTGGTTTCACTATCTCTATTATCATCCTTATTCATTTAAATATCCTATTATGGTTGTTAATAATATATTCAAAGAATAAAGGTAGATGGTTCTGTTTGAGTTTGTGTCCTATAATTAAAACATGATTTTGTGGATTTGGTTGAAATTTCATTCAATTGATTTGTGAAAAAAAATTGATGGATATTTAAAAAGGAATTTTAAGTGGTATTTATTTTTGGGAAAAAAATATTTTAAATGAAATTTTACTTTCTAGAGTATTATAAAATTGAATGAATTGATGATTTGATTTGAGAATTGTTTGAGAAAGATATATTAAAATGATTTTTTGGGAACCAATGATTCATTTTGTATTGAGATAGTTTGAATTTAATAAAAACCCATGTGTTGGTTTGATTTTTAATAGGAATTTGAAAAAGGAATATTGGTACACTGATGCATGAATAATGATTTATTTGAATTAAAACTATTGACCCATTTCTTATGGATTCATTGAACTCAAGAAATGAAGGATAGTTTGTGTATTATTTAGTAAAAGAACTATAGGATGTTAATTACATAGAAATGTATTTATGATTAAAACACAAAAAAACCCAGTCAGAATTTCTTATCCAAGATGTGATGTTTATGAGTCATTTTTAGCATTATCCTGAAGGATGTTTGTAAATATTTACAATTGTCAATAATTTGAGAATGTGATGATCCTATAACTAGTAATGATCGCACCAAAGGCCATATGACCACTCTTCTTAATATGATAAGTTTGATATATATCCCATTGATTATGAAACTAATTTAATTTCTCTAATTAATATATTTAAACTCTTTTATATTAATGTTTATTTAGTTAATGTTTGAAAAGTTTTCCATCATTTGAAAGTATGCATGTTTTGTTCTAAATATTAAAATGTTATCTAGTGTCTATTTTACTTGAAATTAAAAAATTAATTTTGTTTATTATTATGTAATCATATTATTGAACACTTGGAGGGACCTTACAAGGCTTTATATCTCCCACCATTTATTTTTCCCGTAGCACTTTTTAGATTTCTTTCTTCCAATTAAATTTAAATGGAATATTCCACTTTTATGAGGTGCATATTCTTGATACTTTGGGATCAATGTAATGTTTTTTCTTTTGGGGTGTTGAATTTATCATTCCATTGATGCATACTTTTATGATTTACAGCTTTGGGTTTTTATATACCTATTTTTTTCTAGTACTTTCTTCTTTTGGAGTTTTAGGCACACTCATATGTAATATTACCTTCTAATTTTTTTCTAAAATTTTGCTTATATTTTATCTTGTATGTTGAATGGTTCTAGTCCCCAACCTCTAGGGATTGAGAAAGCCATTCAGGATATGTTAGTGTTGAATCAAGTATCAGAATTCCAGGATATCTGTGTTGGTTCATGAAAATGTATTTTCAAAATGGTTGATCATCTTTCCATGATGTCAGTATGTAGTTAATTGAAATTTTCGGAACATTGGTGGTAGTAATGAGTGATTTCCTAGAAATATCGCATCATAATGAGCATTACGTAACCATGGGAGGATAGGGAATGATATATTGAGGAAAATTTCAATACATTCCACATTATTTTATTTGGATAGATTGAAATCCATTTCTTGATATCTTATATGAATGGAAAAATTTATTTATTGAGGTTGTTGGAGTTTTTTTATCATAGTAATATTATGATGTATTTAATGTTGTTTTCTAATATTTAATAATATCATTCCTCTAAAAAGACTTGTGAATAGGCTCTAGAAGGAAGATATAGATTTTCCATAGTATGTGAATCCACCCATGGACTAGAATATCATTGAGATTATCCTATGTGTCATCAAAACTCTGGGATAAAACCATGCACCCTTTCTTATTCAGGATCTAGTTATGGATATTAGAGGGATTAATATCATAATTATTTTCATTGTTTACTTAACCATAATACATACATGTTTCAATTATATAATAATAATCAAGATTTTTTAGATTATATGACAAATATAGATCTTATTTTGGATTTCTTAGAAACCCATAATTCAGTCATAGTAAAATGCACCACATTAAAGTGAGTGAGATTAATATGGAGATGGTGGGTCTTGATGGTTACTGAGTACTCAAATCAGTTTTTATATCTTTTGTAGGATTCACGATAGATTTTATTAAATGATAATATGAATAATAAATAGTGTGATTACAACATTAAAACTAATATTCACACTTTGGTTTTCCTCTAGAAACTCGCATCTTATACTGATGTGATGAAAAGGGAAAATATAGTTAAATAATATATGGATGATAACTCAGTGTTGGCAGTGGTTTCTTTTTCTTATAATGCATGTCTTATGAGTTCCGTTGAAGGAAATAGAAAACATGATGTGTCCTGTGGTTATTCTGAATATTTGGGTTCATCTAATCAATATGTAGTTCCCAGAAGAGGACCTTTGATGATCATATTGTGTGGAAATACTAGGCATTCAAAATGGTTTTTTACTTAGGAACCTAAGATATGTTTTTCTAAGAGATTTTTAGGTCACTCGTAGAAGTTATGTTACACCCTCTATGTCTCGCATTTTGTCACATGATCCGAAACACCAAACTTTAAGATGGAAAAAATTGTTTCTTCATGATCTATTGGGTTCCATCCATATGAATCTTGAATGAATCATCACCATTCAATGGTAGAGTAACAATAGGATATTGATATGGGTCTAGTAATTTTGATAGATAATATTACTATAGTTTCATATTTAATGATTATTTTATGTTATAATGGTTCATCTCAGTCATTTATATTGAACTATATTGTGAAAATTCTCAATATTTATACAGAGATGTCATCCTATATTATTGAAATTACTACACCCTTCAAAATTAAGAGGGAGAGGGTTTCTATTTTATGGATTGTGTATTCTATGTATTGTATATTGATCTTACTTGATATTTTCTATTTCAAGATATGAATCCTATTGATTTCATCATTTTGATTGATTGGATTCCTTCCAATAATGTAAGGGTTGCCTTATATCTCTTACAGGTCTTCATTAATGTGCATGATGGACTGTGTGGTGTCTTGTATGGAGAATTAGACAGAATTTCAAGTTTATATGGACGTTCTTATATAGTGATTGGGAAATAAATATTAGTTATTTCTTTTGAACTATAGTGAAAATCCTTATAAAATGACATCCCATTAGTTTTCATTGAGTTTCATGGCATTTTTCCTTTTATCTTCTCAACTTTTCCACCTGTAAGAGTGGTACGAATATATATGTTGACTTATTTTTAGGTACTCACCAGTATCTATTCCTTCTTACATTATGGAACCAAATGATCTGAAATATATGAAAACACCGTGATATGATCTCTTATAAATTAGGATTTGTATTCCCGATTATATTTCCTTTTGGAGGAACCATTTCTCATTTTTGAGAAATATAATGGGACATTAATCATAGAAATTGATTAATGAAAACTCAATCTAGTTAAGATAAGAAAAAGGAATACATTTCTATTGACTGATGATCTATTTTATCATTTAAAATGGGAGAATTGGTTCTCAAATTTATATCATCGATCATGTTATCATTAATTCTTTAAAATGGAATCTCACATTTAGAAAAAACAGCTTTCAGAGAAGGTGTGGCTACTATGAGGACGTATTCATTCCATTATTTCTAACTAATTCTTCCTCAGTATTTATTTCTTTGAGATAAAATATCCTCCATGAGTATCTTGATACATTCTAGGTTGTATTTTTTTGATGATATCATGGTTTACTCCTTGACTAAGCTGGATCATTTGTGTTATCTATGAGAATTTAAAATATTGTAGAAATAATTCTGCCTTTTTTCAAACTTTAAAAATGAAATTTATGAAATTTGGAAGGGAATTTTTCTGGACATGTAGTGTTTGAAGATGGTATCCCATTTGATCATGAGAATATGAAATCTAGTATGAAAAGGCAGTAATGAATTTTTTTAATGATTTATTATTCATGGTTTTAGCAGTATATTATCACTATTTTTTAAAGGAGTAATCAATGTTGGATTCTCTAATAAAAAATCTCACTCGAAAGGGAGTGAAGTTTTCATTGTTTGAAAAATGTTTGATTTATATTTATTTGTTGAAACACATTTTTTTACTTATTTTCTAGTATTGACTATTCCAAAGGCTAAGAATAGATATTTTATCTTCTGTGACGCATGATGTTCAGGTCTAGGTTGTGTTCTTGTGCAATGTGATCCTTTCATATCCTATTGATCTAGACAGATTTTACTACAATAGAATAATTTCCCACCCAGAAATTATAAACTCGTAACTATGGTTCATGTGATTAACAGTTGGTTGAATTCCATTTTCTATTATTTTTTTGTTATGTATTTTGATCAAAAGATCATGGATTATATATTCTATCCTCTAAAAATTATTTGAATCATCTCCAAATTTTTTTGGTGGAACAGCTGCATTATTTGGATTTTGATATCTCATATACCTTATAGAAAGGGAATTTCATTGCTGATACATTGAGTCTGAAACTTTTGACCTTGGCTATGAAATAATCATCAGAAGAGTGGAACATGATGGATCTATTTTAACAGTTGCACATAGATTTCTAGTAAACATGATTTGAGGTTGTCATGGAATGTTTTTAGTTCACATGCACTATTCTTGAGATGATTCTTATAGAATATCATCTTGATTATGAGTTCCAACGAATTATAGACTTTTTGTATTGTCGAAAGACTATTTGGATGTGTTCATTCTCCACAGATAGTATTTTATGTTTGTGAAGTCTTCTTATTCTATCGTTATCATTTATGAATTATGTGATTGTGGGATTTCCATAATTCCCCATGGGTCATGCACTGGGGAACAAAATATATATTTTATGGCATGCGGTGATGATTCTCATGGCTAGGTATGAGATTAGAAATTTATGATTTTTTCTCATTATAATATTTTCTAGTTGGAAAATTCCATGAACCAGAGACCTTCAGGTTTTTTTCAGCCACTTCCAATGAGGTCATATATGATTGAGGATATTTTTTTAGAATTAGTTGTTGTGTTCCAACATACCGAGAGAAACAATAATGATATATGGGTTGTGATTAAAAGGTAAACCAAATTTACTCACTTAATAATTTTTCATTACAACAAAAATGATTTTAGTTGCTAAATGTTAATAAAAAATATATTCTTAATTTATATAGAGTTCCAGATGATATTGTATGTAATATAGAACCACATTTCCCATTTCTCTTTTATTGATTCATCCAGGACTCCATGATATATCATCTTAATTTGAGTACGAAACATCATCAATATAATAATGGCCACATAGAGAGCATTTTATAAATCCTTGATGATAAGATTCATGTCTACGCTAATAATTTTGGTAGAGCATGGGTTGACCATTTGGGACATGAGGAGTTTTCATATACTAATAGTTACCAATCTATGATCAAAATGGTTCCATTTGAGGGATTATAGGGATATCCTTGTAAATGTTCATAGTCTTGGTTTGAGAAAGGTGAAAAAACCATCATTGAAATAATTATGGTCCAATATACTACAAAAAGGATTTAGTAGATCCCTTATATAAATTTTATGGCACATAGCCAATATAAATATTATGTTTATCATCTTCATAGACAGTTAGATTTTCAAGTTGGTGACCATATGCTATTGAATATTTCACCTCATTTAATTGATCGACATATTGTTAGTAAATGGTTGATTGACCCACATTTTTAGTAAATTTTGAGGTTCTTGTGTAATTGGGGAAGGTGTACTACTTTATATCACATAAACCATAGTTTAACATGAAACATAACATGTTCTATGTTTCTAATCTATGAAAATATATTTTTGACCAATATCATGTTATGATGTTGAGTGATCTTTATATTGAGAATAATTTATCAATGATTGAAAAACATGTTATGATAGTGTATTTTGGGAAAAAAGTTACTTCATGGGAGGATGATACCAATGTTCTAGATTCTATAGAGTGATGGTTATTGTAATATTGTGATGTGGGAGAGGGAGTCACTAATGAAAGGGAAGTGGTGTCATATTTTTGATATTTAATTTTATTTTTAGAAATTATGGGCACAAAGTGACAATTGGGTGGGGAGGTTGCAACATCTTGTTATGTATTTTTACAAACTCTTTTTTCCTTTAAATTTATCATTATTTGGTTAGGCATTTTTTAGGGGTTCGTTATGAATTTTTTGTAATTTTATTGAATGTTTCTTAGTTGTGTATGGTTGGTTTATAGTTTGTCTAACCCGTGCAACAACCCAATGTAAACCATACAACCACAGAAATTGGGGGTTTATATGATTGTAACGGGGATGAAAAACCATGCTCGCACCATATATAATCCATTCACCCCCATAGAGGGGAACATAGTTAAGGAACAGAGTTGGTCTAATGGTGGATCCCAACCCTACAACCATGCATGGAGTATATTTATTAATAAAAATTATTTTATACATTTATTACCCTGCCCCCCATTTTATCAATCTATTGACCCCAATATGACCTATCTAGAATTATTATGTCATATTGGTTTTCAAGATAATTTTTTTGATACTCCATACCCATTCCCTTGGGTATCAAAGTATTGAGGATCTCATTTTATCCATTCATATAAAATTAATCTCTTCCCTTGACTTCTATTCCACTCTATTTTTATTTTTATAGTGACTCTATGTTTAGATTCTTCATCTTGGTTTCCATATTAATTCGATATAAGAACATGATGTGGTTGTTGATATTAGATTTAGTGGAAAAAAGGAAGGAGGTTAAATTTGATTTTGCAGAGTATAATTAAACATTTATTTTATGGGTTCTTAGAAATTTCATTCAATTTATTTGATAAAATAAAATATTATGAAAATATTATTTTTAATTTTAAATGTTATGTATTTTTTGGAAAACCCACTATTACAGTTGAATTAAAATTTGGTCATATATTGAAATAAATAGAATTGATGATATTATTTGTTTATTGTTTGATAAATATGGATTACATTGAGTAGTTGAAGACCTATAATTGGTTTTTTATTTATAAAGAATGAATATATGAAAAACCATGATTTGTTTTTAATATAAATTTTAATTTTGAAAAGGAAAATTTGAGAATTGACCTTTAAGTAATGATAGTTTTAAAATAATATAATTTCTTGTTTTTCATAATTATTAATTGAGAACATGAAATCCTTGTTAGTTTGTGGGATCATTATCACATTGATGGTAGGATGGTAATTCCCTTGAAATAGATTAACAACGAAAAATATAAAAAACGTAGTTTGTGATATCTTATCAGGGATTGGATGTTGATGATTCATATTCATCCTAGTCCTAAGGGTTTTGTGTACACATAATCTATGATCACTGGTATGATTTTTTTAGGATCTAATAACCTGGAACTCTCATACCCCAGGGCACACAACCATCATTATTATTATGATTATTTTGATATATATAGCATTTATTATGAAACATTTTTATCCATTGTAGTTGATTTATACAAAATGTTATATATAAATGTTCATTTTTGTCATTTTTGAAATGTTTTCTATCATTTTAAATGACAGAATGTTTTGTTTCAATTATTAATATTTACCACCACACCAGTTATATTTAAAATTTAATGCATTATTTGGTTTATTATTTCATAATTATATTATTAATTTCCTAGTGAAACACTTCTATGATTTATCAATCATCCCCAAACTACTTTTTCTATAATTTGCATGTTTCATTCTACCAGCTATGGTAAAACTTAAAGCACCTCTTAGAAGTCATTGATGTTATTAAATATTTAGGCTTAGAGTGATGCTTACTTTGGGACATTGGGTTTAACTTTTTTCAACTAAGTACTTTGAATAAGTATTTTTTTGGGTTTTGATATACATTTTTAATTTATGGTACTATATCCACACATAATTATGAGAGTACTGATATTTATATTTAACTTCCACTATTTTGTTAAAAATTTCTTCATTATTTCATCTTGTATGATGACAAGTTGTAGTCACCATCATGTGGGGATCTATAATGCCATTTGAGATTTTATGGTTCTAGATCGGGAATCATAGTGTCATGGTATATTTCTAGTTCGTGGCTGGAATTTTTTTTGAGAAAACATTATTTTTGAAGCATACAACGATATTGTTACAAAATTAAATAAAATTTAAAAGTAATTTTTCTTTATGTGAAAGCATTATAAATATATTTAATTTATTAATTCCTAATCATACTATAAGGTTCAACAACTAGGTTATAATATTACTATTTAAATTATAATAATTAAAGTATATCAAGATTTATTACAACTCGGTGTTGCATGTAAGAAACCCTATTAATGAAATTAATTTTTTTTTAAAAAGGCAAAATAATGAAGTGATACTTTTACCACCTCAAGAAAAAATTCTATTAATGATATAGAGATACCCTTTAAAGCTTGTGATAAATTATAGTGAGATCCAATGGTCCCCTCATAAAATCATCATATGACTTCTAACTACTCTGTACATTTATTATATAATCTTGAATTACCTAACTATGCTATGTTATTGCCTACACCAATTATTGAATAATTATATCCCACTCACCATTTTCGAACTATCCAAGTTAAGATCTACACTATCTACCATATAATTCTTCTTCTGGTGTCATGATTATTGGTGAATGATAAATGATATTATAAAAAATTATATCAATGAAAAATTATTTCCTTATTATTAACAAATCTCTATTGTAGAAGGACTTAATATATCCCCTGCATCCTATACCATTCTGTTGATTTGACTATCCCTTTGAAGATGAGACATTTTTATAAAATAAAACTGAGTTAAAAAATGTTATTAAAACCTCTCGAAAACTTTGAATTAAGTCTAGAATCATGGTTAAATATGATTATATAATCAACATAATGAAACCCTTACAATTATTATAAAAATCCTTGTATTAATTATCATTAGAAATTTCTTCTTATATGGTAGGAAAACATCATTCATAGTTAACCAATTGATTATGAAAAAAATTATAATAGAAACACTCTGTGTATATGATTAACCATTCACATGATATATATAAATATCCTATAATTTATACAATATAAAACAAGTTGGTTTCAATAAATAAATTGACACATGATTATAATCATTATCCCATTGTCAAATAAGAAGCATTTATATTAACTAAACAATATATTTCTTCACTTGACAACATAAAAAAGGTATATATACCGTATGATACATCTTGGAAGTACTAGGATTCACTGGTACAGGTGAGTAATAAACCTAATGTAAAACCTTATATTTTATATTCCAGGTAATGAATAAGATAAATTGTAACCTGATCACAAGATCTTAACCTTCAATCCCATTATCATAAACAAAATTTTAAACTATAATATTCCTCTAAACCTCCATTTAATGTTTTAAGGCTAATATTTTATCACTAATTAAAAAAAATTAGAGTAAATCATTTTATTTTATAATGAAGAGTCATCCTCAAATTTTACTAAACCAAGATTCAAAAAAAAGATTCTATCATTATACATTCCTCACCAAAATGTGAAAAAAATAACTATATGATATTTTTCTCGAAGAATATACCCCCATACTTTCTTTTCATATAGTATATATAATATTGAGCTAATAATCCTTTAAAATTTCAATCTATATATTATATCTCATATTTTAATCTATTTTTGAAATTATATTATGTAAAATTTTAGGATCAACTTATATACCTTATAATTTTTTATATGATGCTAATATATCAATAGAGTAAGAGAAAAAACCAATGACGAGTGATCTAAATCATGGGATGAATAGTTCTATTATTTTTAATAGAACTATTTAAACCCATATAATACAATGTATTTCTCTTTTATCTAAATATATCTCAATAACTGATGAGATACATCACAATTGACCTTATAAGAAATACCTTCCTATGATGACTATAGAACAAAATGTTTTGTTAAATTCTCCTTTTAACCATAAAAATGCTTGGTACTCTCCCAACCATGTAATATCATACCATTTATTAATTAAATAAAATATAATTATCTATTATTGAAATCTCAGGCATGAAGTCCAATAAAAATCATCGATGAATAGGAATCACTACACCAAAAAATCAATCATTTATAGTCTCCATGAAATAATATAATGAATCTTTGATGGATAAAAGGAAATACCTAATTATAATGAAATATTCCAAAATGAAATTCACCTAATTTTTCTAAAAAATTAAACTATAATTATTTTATATATAAAAAATACTTTATTAATTGTTTCATAACAATATTATAGTGTTCTATAAAATATTTCATAGTGTTTGAGAAAAAAATTATAAAATATCTAAAAAATAGTCCTAAAAAATAATGATAATATAGATTGTTTATAAATCTTATAAATAATATTGGATAATTTATAAAAAAACATGAATAAAAAATGAAAATTATTATGTTGAAATTGAAACTATATGATTTTAATGAACTAATATTTAATTCTCTTATGATGGATAACTGATTATAAATACATATATATAAACTAACTCCCATCTTTAAAATAATCAATGAGATCATAAATATGAGTTAGTGGATAACGGTTCTTTAACCTCACATATTTTACCAATTGAATTTTTTTATATAACCTCAAAATACCAAATATATTCTTATCAAATATTTTATTATACAAACTAAAAAACACTAGAAAATAAAACTTATTTCTTTAATAAATCAGAAAATCATCATTTTCAAATCACAAAACACTAATGGTGTTATATGATAAGACACTATATTAATTTTTATGATTGTTTGGTATATAAATATCTTAGACTCAAGTTATATAATGGATCTGAAGTCATCACTTCAGAAAAAAAAACATAAACTCCTAAAAAACTAGAGGATGCTCCTCATCCTTGACATTTGATTCATACAGAATTTTCCTAATTAATAAAACATTCATATACAATGGATAAACATTTTGTCCTTATATTGAATCCTTATCATTGAAATAATTCATAGAAAACACTCTACATATAGAGAAAATAACCCCTCAACGATAATAATCCAAAAAGTATCATATAATATACATTAAATATATGTTAAAAATTTAATCATAGAGTCATATATGTAGAAATTATACAACCCATGAATATTGATCATCTTATATAACATGCTCAAACTGATGATATATCTCTGATAATCTCAATTGGAATTAATCTAGTGTAGTTAATTCAAGTGTTCCTTAAATTAATTCAACTATAATATTTAATCCTTGGGATAAAGGTATGTGTTGAAAATTAATGGGGAGATCAAAATTCAGGGTTTTTAATTTCAAAAAAAAAAATTTTTTGCAGAAATCATGTCCTTCAATTGAACTCAACTATGTTAAAATATATATCCCACATTCAATACCCCCACATTGATAACTTCTTTTCACTTACACCTCAACTCAAACTTGTTATTTTTGAATTTTAACAATATTGCCCTTACCATATTTATATTTTGTTCTATGTGTTATCCTATCATGTTGCTACTAAAAATTCATTATGTGCAGCTTCTTCTTAGGTATCCTTTTTAAATAATATTGTGGTTAAATTACCATTGTGTTATTCATATCTCTCCATGTAGAGGGAAAAATAACCAATATATATACCATATAAACAAATTAATAATAACATGACATTGGATACCTTCGTATGGATGAGAAAAACAATTATAAAATCCTCATGATAGAATTTGAAATTATTTGTTTATGTGTCTATTTCTAGATTATCTAAGACTCTAAACTATCCCGTCCCCAAATTTGATTGTATAATCTCCTCCAAATCCTATAAATATTACCCAATATGAAATTATTCATTAAACAACCTATATGGTTTCTACTGTCTCTAAATATATCCTCAAACTAAGTGAAGTAATGATATATTGAATATTAGGTAATATTGTTGACTCAAAATGTAAATATCTCAACTCATTATTTGAAATAATTTTTTGAGAATACAAGATGAATTTTTTTAATCATGGAATAAAATACCACTAAGATAAAATATCTAACTAAATATATATTATCAAATTCCTTTTATCGACATTAAATTTTATAGATAAAACATTTTCTGAAAATTAATTATAAATATTCATCAGTAAATATATATATATATATATATATTATTTCCAGCACCATAATAAATCATCCCCCATTATGTGGAATTGTCTCATATTGTGATGACCACCCAATCAAAAAATTAATCATTCTGAGTATATACATGTTAAAAGGATAGATCTATCTCAATGACCCTCCGCTCCATATATATATTATAAGTAGATCCCACAAATAAAGATAGCCTATACTTTTAGAAATATAGTATTATTGAATATGATGTCTTACGAAGTCACCATTAAATATTTTTTTGTCTAAAATATCTCCTCATAATCAATATGATAGTGGTGTACTTGTCTTAATTTGATAAATATAATGCAACATAACAAGAAAAATATCACATCATTGATATTGATTCACATAATAAAGATCATTGTATGATGTTCCTCTGCATGTAAATCATTATCATATCCAAAGAACACACAATTATCATGAATTATAACTACATAATGGATGTCCATTACGAATATAGTACATTATATATAGTTAACCATATATAACACCCCTGGCATTAGAAAAAATATTATTCTTCAAACTGTATTTCTATAAATTATAAATATTTTCTATTGAAATATTTGGACTTGATAGGAAAATAAATCATATAATGTATATATCCAAATAAAATGGTATAAAGTCATTCTGTATAATATTTTAAATTTTCAATTCATGGAATACAGTTTATATAAATAAATGATATTTGATTGTTAAATATATATATTTTATATAATTTATTTGAATAAATTTAATGAATTTATAATAAATAAAAAGTCACAAATTCATTTTTTTTAAATACCTTTTATTCTAGAGGAATTATTTCTAATGTTTGTACTTTTTCTAGTTATTATACCTTAGAAGAAATATATGGATAAAATTTATTGAATAAATTAAACTACTATTTTTAAATATTAAGTAACATAATCTAAAAATAATTTTGAAACAACAAGGAACATTAATTTAATAATTCATTTTTAAACAAAACTATTTTATATAGAAGTATTATTATATTATAAATTATAATTGTCATTTATGTAAAAGATAAATTAATAAATTTTTTATGTTTATTTTAGTAAATAAACTACATTTTTGGATTCATAATTTTCATATAATCTTATGTATAATTGTTTTGGTATATTCGAAAAAATGTAGATTTTTGTATGAATAGTAAACATATAATTTATAAAAATAATCCATTTTTGTGACATCATAACTGTATAATAATGAATAAAAATTTATAAATCCACTTCCCAAAAAAATTTATATCTATGGAAATAAAAATATATTAAAAATATATATTTGTCAATTTGGAACATATGTTTTATTTTATTATAATAGGAAATAATTTTTGTTCATTTTAATTTAATTGAGTATTTAAAGACTCTAATATGTTTCATATTATTTTGAAAGAAAAATGACTCTCCTTTTTTAATATTTAATAAATAAACATCATCAAAATCATTACTATTAGAATAAATAAATATAAATTCATTTTACCCACAAAAACACATTTTTATATTAAAAAATAATGTTTTGTATTTTTTTATTAAAATTTAATTTTATAAAATTAATTAATTTAATCAGACAAAATATATTTAATATTTTTAATAACAACATTATTAATATTATAAAAATTCTAATTTTATTTTTCCTCATAAATATATGTTACCTATGTAAAAGTTATTCATCAATGTAAATGCAAAAAATGAGTAAAAGTGTTAAATTATGTTATAAATTCCGAAAATAAATAAAAAAATTTATAAATTGGTTTATGAAGATGTTATATAAATTACCTTATATTATAATCATTTAATTTCACTAATGTCACATATAATAAGACATTACTTTTATATTTATTAATTAGTATTTCAAAAAATGCTTCCCAAGTCACTTATAAAAGAAATGCTATATCACCCTTTCCAAAACACACCTAAAAATAATATTACTCAATATATTATTCTATATTAATTACCCTAATAAACTAATTCAAAGTTTATTATATTTCTATCCAAATACATTTCAAAAAAATCAAATCCAATAAGCATTCCTAGAGAATACAAAATGTCTTCATTGTATGTAATAACTTCATTCCATTTTTTTCAATCTTATTCTTCAAAAAACTATTCTAAATTATTATTTTAATATTTTATAACAACTAAATGATATAATTATACTTCTATAACTTTTATATTATTATAGTGTTTCTTTATAATCATATTCATAAAGTGATTAGACAACATTATTATTTCTGTCAGTTAAACCACATAAAGGAATGATGATATAATTTTATATGAACGATGATTATGATAACTTAATTACTAGTATGATATTATATTAACTATAAAAAAATATTTTTTTAATTGATAATTTTATTATTTAAGTAATTATGAATGTAAAACACTTTATTCATTAAAAACACTAAATACACCTTATAAATTTCACATTGGAGAATCACACCTCAAACACCAATAGAATGAACCTATAACTGTATAAATAATTATGATACATTTATTAGAGTAACATTAATACCCTTTATAATATTTAATATTGAAGATAAAATAATAACTAAAACAATTATATAGAAATAAACAGGGAATTGTTGAAACTAATTGAAACAAATGATCAACATAAACAAAAAATAATTGAAAAATATGTAATAAATGGTTAAAAATATTAATATAACTGTATTATAAATGAATAAGGTTATGAATAAATTACTAATTAGTCTTATTTTATATCTTATAGTGTAAAAAATTTTCCATTCAAGCGGGATACATGGTAAGGGTAATTTAACACAATTCTAATTCCTTGAGGCATCTACTATATCTACTATATCTACTATCAATATCTATATATATATCAATATTCTATCTATATACATACTATAAAAGGGTTTTCTCTGATTCTATGTCCTCCTCCCATGCATCCATGTCAGCATAAATTTTTATCCAAACCTGAAATGAGCTCCAGCAATCCCGACCTCGATCGGGATTTTCCATTTCTGTTCACACCCCTCTCTGTTTCTCCGCCTCAATTCTCTATTCTATTCCCTAGTGTTTCCACGCCCCTCCCCGATTCCACTCTCCCTCTCCCCTCTCATCCTTGAATCCCCTCTCGAGTCGTAACTCTACATGCACTTGATCCAACTTCATCCCTGAATCCTCTCTCCCTCTCCCCTCGCATCCCTGAATACCCTCTACAACTGCAACTCCACCTGTGCGTGATCCATCATCGTCTCCTCCGACTTTAGCTCCTCAAAATTTGGCTCCTCTGTTTTCAGCTCCTACGAATTTGGCTTGTCCGACTTCGAATCCTCCGACTGTAGCTCCTCTGACTAACGCTCCTCCTAATTTGGCTCCTCCGACATCGGCTCATCCAAGATCGTCTCCACAAACATCGGCTCCACCGACTTCGGCTCATCCGACATTGGCTCCTCTGACGTCAGATCCTCTGATTATGCCTTCTCCTCAACTGTTGACTCCAACTTCAGTACTCCCATGTTCGTGTCCTCTTCTTCACCTAGGGTTCCCTTTCCCTCGAGCATGCAATGAGTAAGACCAGGTAAAAACCAGTGTCAAACGTTCAATGCACTGCCAAATATCTTCATGTATCAATGAATTTTATTTTTTATTGTGTTTTTATTAGATGATTAATCTGTATTCTTTTCCACAGCTGGTGGGTCTCTAAATCCAAATTCTAATTTTGGGTGACCGATCTCGGAATAGAACATTAGTTGAAAAGTTGCAATCTTATAAATGACTTAAACTTGAGAGAATATAAGGTATATGTTCAAATCTAAAATAAGGGTTCATTGCATATCTAATCATTCTTGTATCCAGGCCTCTGTGTGTGCTGCAGATGAGGATTACAAATATAAACACATAGTATGAGTTGAAATGTGTTTTAAGAAATAATCTTGGTTGACTCGAAGATGGTATTTATGTTTTAATTTGAAATTTATTTGCGGTTTCCCAATCACTATGGTGGATGAAGGACCTCTTTCCATTGATTTTTTTGTATGATCCCATTCATATGTAAGAATATTTTTTAAGAATGAGCATATATATTATATGAATCTATATGATTGAACTGCATTCTGAAAAAAAATTACATCCATTCAGCAATTCAAATATTCTTTAAAACCTGTAAATCAAAAATTCACGTTACTGAAGTATGATATATTTCTGTTTTCTGGTCACAATATATACTATTCAGGTTGGGGGACCATGTATCTTTGGAATTTTATTTATTCTATGTTTCTTCTTTTCTATTAATAATGCACATATATATTATATGCATCAATTTGATTGAACTGCATTCTGAAAAAAAAATTACATCCATTGAGCAATTGAAGGGTTTTTTAAAAACTGTAAATAAAAATATCATATTACTGAAGTATGATAGATTTCTATTTTCTGGTCACAATGTATACTATTCAAGTAGGGGGCCATGTGTCTTTGGAATTTTGATTATTCTATGTTTCTTCTTCCCTATTAATTTTTTGTACTGTTTCATTTTTGGGATGTCATAATGATTCTACTAGATTTTGAAATTATGTTATTAATATGCCTACAATATCATCTATTTATCATTATAGTACTTATATTTAATTATTTTTCAATATAGGAGTTAGAAACATAGAAGTTTAATGGAAATTTAACTCAATGTGTATCATTTTACTATTGTTGGAGTGCAGCAACACATCAGAATACGGTTTAATGTTTGCTCTTGAACTCATCTTGTGTGGCATGAACCTGAATGCTTCATTTTTAACTGATCATGGAACAAAATATTTGAATTAGTGATACCCTAAAAAGAGAATGTCCTCAAATTTTTCTTATTATTATTGTCCATGGTTTAACTATTTCATTTCTTATTTGATACATATTGACTTGTGTTACTACTACAATGGGAGATTTATTATTCAAAGAGGCCATCATAATGGGTGGACTATGCCACCACAAGAAGGCTACTTCCAATTTATTTTCGTTTTTATTTTTATAATGATGATTCCATTCAACTTATGATTATTTAAATGTAGTTATTTTTTCCATTATAATTTTCATTTTATAGATTTAGTTATAAAATTATTTTTTTGTATCATGCATGCATACACACATAAAGTTATTCATGTTTCCATCAAGACTCATGAAGCACTCCAAACAGATTTCTAGAGCATTATGGTCACTATTACTATTTAATTTCTTTCATTATCAATTTTTCATAATTAGTATGCATTTTATAGTAATTATTCCTGTTATAATTTATGTATTTTTTTATTCTTCAATGTTTCGAATCTTCTCATTCTAAATACATGTTATCTGTTTCTAACTACATGTAATATGCATTCTTATTCAGAACACTTATGTTTGAACATACTTTTTTTGGGAATATCCTCCGGATTTATTTATTTTTCACTATGGTTTCCCAATTTGACAATTTTTTTTGTTTTCTGGATTTAGCATGTTGGTGGGAGATATAAGGTGCATGTAATGTTGAAACCATTAATGTTAGAGGAATTTGAGAGGCCATGTACATGGGTAGAGTGTATAACCACATGAAGGATAGTTCTGATTTATTTTCATTTTCATTTTAATAATGATGATTATATTTAACTTATGATTATTTAAATTCAGTTATTCATTTTTTCATTACTCTTTCCATTTTACAGATTTAGTTATAAATATATTTTTTCATATTCTACATGCATATAGAAATTTATTTATTCATGTTTCTCTTTAAGGTAATTGTTCCTATTACAATTTCTATATTTTTTAATTTTTTTCATATTTCCAATATTATCATTATGAATACATGTTATACATCTCTAAATACATGTAATAGGTTTTATAATTCAAAGAACTTCTTTTTTAACATAACTTTTCTTGGAATCCCATACCTCGAATTTATTTATTTTTCAGTATGGTTTCCCAATATGACTAATTTATTTTTTAGTTTTCTCAATTTAGCATGTTGATTGGGGAATTATACTGCATGTATGTTTGCAAACATTAAAGTATGAGGAATTATATAGGACAAAAAATGGGTAAAATGTAACAATATTTTAAGGTTTGTTTGTTTTTTCAGCTAAAGGATTATGTTCTTTCCCACTAAAAAAGAATGAACTCGTTGTTTCATTGTAATTATTGATGACATAAGTAATGTCATATTTAATTTTCATACATGAAATTTGTAAAATACTATTTCATAAAAATGCCTTAATGATTTTCCAACAATGTATACTATTCTTCACTCTACAATTATATTTCGATTCGATGCAATACACGGGAACTCCTTCAAAATATACAATAGTTTGGTTGAACTAGAATGATTTTTGCCTCTATTAGATCCCTCAACTTCTTCCTCTGTGAATTCAGATCACATGCTGCTGCACATTTCTTTTGAAGAGATACATCATGGCGATGTGGTACCCACATAGTAACACTCATGATGTTCATGAACTTTTCGCATTGTAAGGCATTTTCCCCACCATGATTGGTGTAATGGCTTCCCTAATGATCCATTACCTTGCCATGGCCTTTGACATGGCTCACTGCTCTTGGTTCCTCATTCCATGGCAGAACGATGGTTGATTACCCCCCCCCCACCACGACTCATTCACTACTAGTATGATTTGAACATTTAATATTTACTCAAGTTACTGTTGACATTTCTAAGTCATCCTTTTCTTATTATATCATTCTTTTGGGTTTTATATGTACTAGTACATTCTATTACTTGTCTCCATTTATTTAAGAATCATATTTGGTGTGATTATCTTCTCAACTACATTTTCATGGTATTTGATTTTAATATAGGGTAATAATGGTTATATATGTGTTCAGAAAGCATTATTGTATTCTATCCTCTTTTCATGCAGGGATTAAAATGGTTTGAAGCAGATTTCAGTTTCACCCTTTCTTACTCCCTCTATATGTGTTCAAATGCATTACTGTTTTCCTACCTCTATAAGCGTACAACTGAATTTTCTTGATTTATAATAATTCTGTAAACATACACCCTATAAAATATGATGATTCCTTAAACATGAACCCTAGTAATGGCATGATAAATAACATATTTATGGACATATGAGTTTTAATTAATGATCGGTAAACCTAAAAATTGCAAGATATATTAATATATTTGTTTTAATTTGTATGAAATTTGGTGATGCCTCTATTTTGATAAGAGGAAATTGCATCCTTTTTAATATAAAAACACACACCAATATTCAAGTATTTTATAAATGTTTTTTTCTATAAATTCCATCCTTTATTAATAGTGGAAATGTCATCCATTCGGGCAGTGGGATGAGGGGGGGTTTTTTCTTTAATGTCTTGTTATGTTTATGTATTTATCTGGGTTTTCCTATTATTTTTATGTGTTCCCTTTGCTACAACACTACATATAGATGTCTCATGGATCCCCTCTAAGGACTCTCTGTGCTGGTGGCTTTCCTCACATGTTTTCCCCATTGCCCCTATAAAATTTCATCTTTTCTGTGTTTCTAATCTTATATGAAAACTGTGAGTTAGGGTTAATCGATGGTTTTCTTAGGTATAGGTAGAGTCTCTAACTCGATAATAGTATACCAGGGGATAAACACTATTATACAGTTGGAACTGGGTGATAATCAAGTGTGTATCTCTCATTATCGATTCTTATTTTTGGGATATCTGGTTCTCCACTCTGGTGGTGATGAAATGATCTTTTTCTTCATTGCTATAAGTTTTTTTTGTGTTTTTCTAATGGGTTATGCTCGATGAGTTTCATCAGCACAATGATTAATATTGTGCTTTTTCTGTTTTTATGTGTATCCTCAGGAGATTGGACATGCTTATCTCCTCACACACCATTCTAGCCCAACATCGAGGGCCTAATAGCTTCCAGTTCCCCTTCAGTGGCGACCCCTGTAGATTTCACCTTTTTGTTTCAGTTCTAGGTTTTGTTCACTATATCTCCTTTGATATGTTTTGAATTATCAATTTATTATGTTTATTGACCTGTTTTTAGAATGGAAAAAACACCACTTCAACTGGCATATATTCTATAAGAAATTCCTCTATATAAACTAAATAATGGGTGGTTTTTTTAAATTTTTAGGTACAATTTATCCCAGTACTTATAAGCAGGTTTTCATTAAAACAAAATGTATGGATCAGAGTTATTTAGTCACAATTCTATTGAATCTTGTAAGATAGCATGATAAATTTTTATTGGTCATTAAACTGTGTTTCTTCATGTTATTTAAATTATTTTTTAAGCGTTATGTATAGATTCAACAATTATGGAAGGAGAACACATGGATGTTCTAGCAGGTGGAAGTAATGAATGATCCTCTTGCATGGATACTGCATGACATATGTTCCCTGTATATTTTTTTTCTCTGATCCTTATAATGTTTAAAACTTCCTTTTTGCGTGTTTACTTCACATATTAGTTCATCATGTTTCAACATCTTCTTTCTGGCTATTTTATTTTTTGAATTGACCTATTTTATCTTAGAGATTGACATACATGGATTTTTTTTGCAGAGGATGTCCACCTTTTGGCTAGGTATCTATCCAGTTGTTAATTTAATTCCATCAATTATTGTATCTAAAATTTCTCACTAGATTTACATGTATTATGAGAATAGATTCAAGGGATTGTGTCTTGAAAATTTCTGAAGGTACACATGATTACGATAAACCACAAATTTCAGGGCAATTTGACACTACACGTCAAATATTAGAAGATGACAATTCAAATCATCCACATATTTTTGACTGTTTCCCCTTAGACAAACAAGTCTATGTTATGCAGTACCTTATTAATGTGTAATTGATGTGGTTATTTGTAGTTTAAGTCATGTGTCCATGGATGTGGGTGAATAGAAGAAATATTATTATGTATTAAAAAAGTGACCATCTTATGAAAGTCTCATGTTCTGGGAATTTTTACTTATGTCCTATGATTATTCATATTGAATTCTGTAGTCTGTTACAATTGAGGAAAATTATTAATTTTCATCATTTGTTATTTCATATAAAAAAGTTTAATTATATGATAAAAATGAGATGGAAATAATATTTTTTCACTATATTAGTTCAGTAGTTCATAATGTTCATCATATTTTTTGGAATATAAAAGCATGAAATCTATTGTGGGAGTGGTATTTTTAGACTAAATATTACATATGTATGAACCATTGATTAATTTTACTTCTTATTACATAGAAATTATAGATGATTCTCTGTTAGAGAGAATTGAACAAAATAGTATAGAATATTTCCACTATCATAGGTTCAATGTTCACCAAAGACTCATAAATATTCCTAGAGGATAACTCATGCGTTATCAAAATTATGTATGTATTCTATGGTGTATATTTGTTTTAATTGATGATACCATGATTTAACTACCAACTTATAATCCTATAATTGGACTTTTGTTTTTCTTCTAGACATAACGACATATATAAATATATAATTTTAAAAATTCTTATGAAATTAAAGGGTGTGTTATAATATTTGCATCATAAAGTGAAATTTATTTATGATGCTAATAGGTTAAAAATATGAACTCCCAACTATATTACCTTTCAAAGACACCATAATTAATGAAATCATGATTCCTACTAAACCTCACCCCAACATCTTCTCAATCCCATCAACTCCGTTCAAAATCTATAAATCTTGAAACTCTCTCCAGGATTACTTTCACCATTTATCACAATCTCGGCTCTTTCCTCCAACTTCGCCTTCACCTCCACCTTTTGTCTCATCTATGTCTCTTATCTATAACTCTTCCTGTAACATCCCAAGTCTGGAGCCCCTCCACTGGTGCCCCGTACCTGGTTCGCCACATGACCTCAAGTGCGTTTCCTCGAATGCCAGAGGCTGTCGACTAGCAGCGAGGGCCTTGGTGAGTCAGTGGGAAAACTATTCCCTCATTCGGTAAGGTATACGAGGTAAGAAAACCACAATAACAGCGGTAGTAGCAACCAACATGCATAACAACATAAAACAAACAGCGGAAGCAATGCAGATATATAACAATGATGATAATAATACAGAAGGTACAAGTATCTAATGAAAACAGCAAACACAACAACGTTCTGAAATACAACTGAAACCAAGTGAAAAAGAAAACAAAGAAATCTCCTCAGCATCGCGACCCATGGCTCAGTCCCATGATCCCCAACTCCTGGTGCAATCAGGATCCTGAAGTAGAAGGGTGCTTTCCCTTGTTTATACCTGCAGCAACATAGTCTTCTTGGGCCCAAAATCATGGCCCAAATAGGGTGTGAGATAAAATCCCAGTAGGAAATCACCCAAATATCTGTGCCTAACAGTCAATGAACACATGGAAGTAATAAAACAAGAAGCAGTAAACAGAAAAGCGCAAACAGCTACAATCCACAGTTCTAACAAGTATAACACACAAGTAAGCTGCCTACAACAAGGATAAAATTGGTAACCCTCTAGGTAGCACTCATAGTCTAACCCCTACGGTTGAACCTCTAAGTACTAGAAACCTCTGGGAGGCACACATAGTCTCAACCCTCTGGTTCAGCTATGTAAATTAAGCAGACTCTCTGGGGAAGCACTCACCGTCAATTCCCCCTATAGTCTCGTATCTTGCTAAAGGATCTCTGGGGAAGCACTCAATGTCAATTCCCCATGTGGCTCGAGTCATAGTTAAAAGACTCTCTGGAGAAGCCCTTCCGTCAATTATCCACTTAGTCTCACATCGTGATTTAAAAGACACTCTGGAGAAGCCCTTCTGTCAATTCTCCCTTTGGCCTACTACTCTATGTTCTCACAGTCTTGAGTCACTAAACATGCTCAACGCGTGTGTATCATCCAAGTAAAACTCAAAAACTACTTGGCTATCGACTAAGGCTCAATAGAAAAATAAAACAACAGTTCCACTATCCTACGACTAGGCATGGCAACTGGAAAAATGCCAAACAGGTAGAGCAAGCATGGAAAAGAAATCTGAGCACAAAAAAATTACTCTAATCACAAGCAATAACCTCTACTAAAGCAATCAAGCAAAGATGGCAAGAAACAAGGGAAAAACCGAAAACACACAATACCTCGTTCAAGGGTATTGGTGAAAATTAAACAAAATATCCATCAACTTTCTACGGAAAGGCACAAACCACCTACCTCGATCCTAGGAAATTGATATACATGACCCTCAACGACAGATTCCACTTATAATGACGTAGATCTTAGAAAACACACAAAACATTCATCCCACGATAACTTGAAAACAAGGATGAATCAAGAAACAAGGCTCAAGCAGAAGGAAGAACTCACCACTACGATTCCAACACAATCAACTGTGCTCGAATCGGAGAACAGGCGGCGAGGCAGGACTCTTTCGAATATATGGCCATACGGACGCTCCCGGATGGTCGAAAACTGGAGAAGAAGACGTATTTGGAGGTTAGGCGCGACCCCGGTCCATTTAATGAAAAAAAACAGTACATGGCATGTACTTTTAGAGTACACGGCGTGTACTTTTATAGTACACAGTGTGTATTTCGAATTTTCCGTACTCCGAAATAACCGGCCTCCACCTCAGCCTTACACACCATGTGTGTGGCCCGGACACGGCCAGCACACGGCTTCAAGCTGGAATAGAGTACACGGCGTGTACTCAGAAAGTACATGGCGTGTACTTTGAAAATTTCAAGAAAAACCATTTTTCTTAAAAACTCCAGAAAACAGAAAAACATACCTGAACGAAGGTCTGGGTTCTTACAAACTTCCCCCTTTAAATAAATTCGTCCCTGAATTTCCCTAATGAGGTGGAGAAGAAGGATCCCCGAACAGCTCTGGCCACTACGATCGTACATCGGCCTCCCTCTCCCAGGTCTCATCCTGTACTCGCCCATGCTTCCATAGCACTCGTACCAGAGGAATAGACCGCCCGCGGAGAACCTTCGTACTACGATCGACAATTCGGATATGATGCTCCTTGAACGATGCATCCACTTCAAGCTCCACTTCCTTAGGCTAAAAGATGTGAGACGGGTCTGAAAAGTAACGTCAGAACTGAGAGACGTGGAAGACGTTGTGCATGGCCTGATACCTTTGAGGTAGCTACAACCGATAGGCGACTAGCCCCACTCCCTCCAAAACCTCAAACGGCCCGACGTACAGTGGCGAATGCTTGCCCTGTCTCTGAATACTCTTGTGTCCCAACCTAGGTGCGACACGTAGGAAACCCCGATCACCGACCTCAAACTCCAGAGGTCATCTCCGCTGATCAGCATAAGTCTTCTTCCGAGACTATGCTGTAGACATCCTCTTCTAAATTAGCATTATCTGCTCTGAAGTCTCCTGAACAAGACAAGGTCCTAGAAAAGCTGCCTCTCCTACCTCCAGCCAACATAAGGGTGATCGGCATGGACTATCGTACAAAGCCTCATATGGTTCCATCTGGATGGTCTCCAAGAAACAATTGTTGTAGGTGAATTCCACCAGAGGAAAATACTTCTCCGAAGAACCGCCAAAGTCAAGGATGCAAGCTCGGAGTATATCCTCAAGCACCTGAATCGTGCGCTCGGACTGGCCATCAGTCTGTGGATGGTATGTTGTACTCAAAAGTACCTGTGTACCCAAGGCCTTCTGAAGACCCTGCTAGAACTGAGAGGTAAAGCACGCATCTCTATCTGAAACAATAGAGTGCGGAACACCGTGCAGATGCACAATCTCTCTGATGTAAAGTCGTCCCAGATCATCGACACTACAGGTCTCCTTGATTGGCAAGAAGTGAGAAACCTTCATAAGCATGTCGATGACAACCCAAACAGCATCGTCCCCTCGAGGTGATCTCGGAAACCCGGTCACGAAGTCCATCACAACATCGTTACACTTCCACTCTAGAATGGGAAACTACTATAGGAGCCCCGCTGGTCACTGATGCTCTACTTTCACCTACTGACAGCTAGAACATCTCATCACAAAACCAGCAACATCCTTCTTCACACCTGGCCACCAGTACTGGCGATGAAGATCCCGATACATCTTGGTGACGCCAGGATGAACTTCCCAACTGAGGAATGGAAATCCCGCATCAACTCCTCACGTATGTCTGCTAGCACCCATATGCATCCTTGGAAACACAAGATCTCATCCTCGCCCACTGTCCAACCAGGAAGAGGGTCCTCTCCTGATACACTCTCCTGAAGGACTAAGCCTTCTGAGTCTAACAGTTTCCTCATCCGTACCCGATCAAGTAGCGTGGAGGTAACAACTACAGAATATAGAAAAGTTTGACCTGTATGTCATGCACCTCTAGATGCATCTCAAAGTATAGAGCCATCAGCTACCACTAACTACTGGCCTCTTGAACTGCCTGAATCTGAGTTATCCTGCTCAATGCATCTGCCACGGCGTTGCCCTTTCCTGGCGTATAGGCAAGCTCGAAGTCAAAAGACTGTAGATACTCAACCCACCTGCGCTACCTCAGATTCAGATCACGCTGAGTAAAGATATACTTGAGATTCTTGTGGCCAGTGAAGACCACAAAGTGATCTCCCAGAAGATAGTGTCTCCAACAGCGCAAAGCATGAACAACTTTTGCCAACTACAGATCGTGCGTAGGGTAGTTCCTCTCATGTGGCCTCAGCTGCCGAGACCCATATGCAACGAATCCATCTTTTTGCATAAGCACAGCTCCCAGCCCGATACCCAAAGCATCACAGTAAACAATGTAGCTCTTGCCTGGCTCTGGCAAGACTAGTATCGATGATGACGTCAACCTCCCTTTCATCTCTTGAAAGGCTGACTCATAATAATCTGACCATAAGAACTTCTCTCCCTTCTTGGTCAAACCTGTCAAGGGTGCTGCTAAATGAGAAATGTCCTCAATGAAGTGTATGTTGTATCTAGCCAGCCCTAGGAAGCTCTGTACCTTAAAAACATTCTTCGGCTGCTCCTAGGAAACTACATCTCTCACTTTCTCTGGGTCCACAGATACTCATGTCTCTGAGATGATGTGACCCATGAAGTGAATCTGATCCATCCAGAAGTGGCACTTCGAGAGTTTAGCATAAAGCTGATGCTCTCTCTGTGTACTCAGAACGATCTCAAGATGGGTGGCATGGTCATTTCGAGTGTGAGAGTACACCAAGATATCGTCCACGAAGACCACGACGAAGGAGTCCAAGTAAGGATGGAACACTCGGTTCATTAGCGCCATGAAAACTGTAGGTGCGTTCGTGAGACCGAAAGACATGACTGTCTACTCGTAAGGACCGTACCTACTCTTGAAGGCTGTCAGAGGTATATATGATGGTCTAATGCACAACTGATGATAACTGGACCTCAAGTCGATCTTCTAGAACACCCAGGCTCCCCGAAGCTGATCGAAAATGTCATCAATCCACGGCAATGGATAACGGTTTTTGACCGCCAACTGGTTCAGCTTCTAATAATCCACACAAAGCCGAAGGGTACCATTTGCCTTCCTTGCAAAAAGGATAGGCGAACCCCAAGGAGAAGTACTGGGTCGGACGAAACCCTTATCCTGTAGCTCCTCCAACTACTTCTTGAGCTCCTGCAACTTAGGTGTGGCCATCCTATAGGGAGGAATGGACACCGATGCTGCTCCTAGCACGAGCTCAATAGAAATGTTTACCTCACGCTCTGGAGGCAAACCTGAAAAGTCCTCTGGAAAGACATCACGGAAGCGATCCACCACTGGAGGAATGTCCAACTGTGGAGTCCCCTGATCATCCAGATGAAGACTAGCAATCTGGGTCATCACTCCTCCTAGCCCAAGATGCTCGAGTCCTGCCCGACTCGCCTGAACGTCCCATTCGCCTCTATGAAGGAAAGATTCACCTTCTTGTGAGATGAAACTGACTTCACGGCGATAGAAGTCGACGACTGCCCGGAAGGGAATCAACCAGTCCATGCCAAGGATGACATCATATCTTGTCATCTCTAGGACATAGAGATCCCATAAAAAGTGATTCCCTGCAACCTCGAGGGGGAAATCTCCACACTGGCATACACTAGATGTCCTCATTCTCAAAGGTGTTTCTAGTGTCAACGAGTCGGTAGAAGAAAAGATGCAGAGTCCAAGGCTCTCCACAATAGCAATAGATATAAAGCTATACATAGCACCGGTATCGAAAATGGTTGAAGATAAAACTGAGTCTACTAAAATTGTACCTCAAACAGTAGAAGGGTCGGGATCCTTCTCATGATAAGTCTGCACCACGGAGAAATATTGGCCTGCACCACAGCCCTGTGCCCCTGACTGATCGCTCTGAGATGAACCTCCTTGCTGGTGATGAGGAACTTGTGGCTGACGGCCATGGCCTCGACCTCCACCTCAGCCCGAATGGCTAGAAGAACTCCATTTCCTTGACTGGTGACAGACTGGTGGGGATGCTCTTGAATGAGGAGTCATAGAAGAACCCTGGTCACCTGATGCTGGTGAGAAAACCTAGCAGAAACGCTGGAGGTGACCCATCTTTCCGCAAGATCGGCACTCCACGGGGTCTCTCGAGCACTGCGGCCTCGTGTGCCCTGTCCGGCCACACTGGTATCACGTCACCTGGATGCCTGATGATGCATCTCGCTTCCTCGAATCACCGCGCGTAGTCTCCCTATGGCGCTTCTTACTTTCATCTGAAGGAAAGCTAGCTCTGGAAGTAGAACCGCCCTGACTCGCAGCTCCAGATTCTCTCAGATTGTGCTCCGTAATCAGTGCCTGGTTAACGATGGAAGTAGTGGAAGTCAGCTGGAAGATTTTCACCTGTGAGCGAACTCCCTCTTCATTCCATCCTCAAACTTCCTCGCCAAGAACACCCCACTCCTATCCCAAAAGGGTGTAAAACGCTGCAACTCGGTGAAATGAGAGGAATACTCCATGACCGATAGAGTACCCTGCTCTAAGCTCATGAACTCCTGGGCTCGATCGGCCCTCAGGGTCTTTGGGTAGAAGTAGTTGTAAAACACACGCTGGAACTCCTCCCAAGTCATATCATGCTGCTGACCCGCCTATGAGATCACATTCCACAACCTCTTGGTGGAGTCTCAGAGCATGTAGGTGGCGAGCATGACCCACCTCTTTGGAGGCGTCTCCAGATGCTTGAATATAGTCAGCATGGCTTCCAGCCATGACTCTGTACCCTGAGGTCCTCCCTCCCCCAAGAACTTGGGAGGATACTGCTGCTGAAAGACCCACATCAAGTCTTCCATAGACGAGGTAGGAGGCGGTTCTCCCTGGAAGGCCTGCATCATCTTCATGAAACCCTCCCTAAACTACGCATCAGCACCCGCAACTGGTACACCAACCGCTGCCAAGGCTGGCTCGGCTGGGGGATCGACAGGAAGTCCCTGATCAGCCATGTCTGGCATCTGATCACTGCCTGACGACAAACATATGACCGGAGGACGTCTTGGAGGCATAGCTCCGAATGATCAAAAGCACACCTTAGATCAGAAAAACAAGGACAGAGAACACAAGAGTACAAAACGGGAATAGGGGAAAACACACAAGATTGCATAACATGACTACACGGCGTGTATAAAACTACACGGCGTGTCTTCTTAAACCACTGACATGGGCGTGTACTCTCACCCTACAGGTCATGTACACTTCAAACTACAGGGCATGTTAACCGCCCACACACGGTGTGTGCTTGAAAACTATTCCACTGCCCGAGTCTTCTTACACGGTTAACCCACACGGTCTGACTCAACCCAAGACTACACGGCGTGTTCGAATCAAACACGGCGTGCACTAGACGAGGCATTGGCAGTCCGTGTTGTTGAGTACACGTCCGTCTACATGGCTGGACCTTACACGGCATGCTCCGAACAAGAACGGTGTGCATAGGCGAAGGTGACACCGTCCTGTGTTGTTCGTAACACGGCCGGGTACCTGGAAGGACTACACGGCATGTTCCGATCAAACAAGGCAGGTGGAAAGGAAGGTCACGCTGGCCCTTGTTGTTCGTGACATGGTCGGGCACCTGTACAGGACTACATGGCGTGTTCCCTACAGACACGGTGTGTTCTACCTGAGCTTCCTCGGCCCGTGTTGTTAGTGACACGGCTGGGTACACGGCTCTGAACTCACACGGCGTGTACCACTGGTACACGGCGTGTTCCCAAAGTTACCCCTAAGACACCGTGTTCTGATCACACGATCAGTGACACAGCCTGAAAACTACACGGCGTGTATCCAAAAAGTACATGCCGTGTATTCTGGGTTTTTCTGAGCAGTAACTCAGAAACTGTGCAGAATTCCAGAAACACAAAAACAAGGGGAAAGATGCCAAATTCCGATCCGGGAGGGCCCATAACACCTCAAGAACCAAAATTTCACGTTCATTTTAAGCAAGGAACAATGAAACAGTTTTCTAACACAACAACAGAGAATATATTTAACAACTATCACAATAGCATGCATAATCTACACAAAGTCTATCACAACAGCATGAAATATCTAATGCACCCTATATAGCATGGTAAGAATGCATGACCTGTGATTTATAAAAGTGACTATATGATGCATGAGATGGCATACCCTCATCTCGTCGGGTTGTAATAGAGATAGAACTGAAATATCAAAACAATAACCACACAAGTCATACGAATCACTCTAGGTGAAAACATACCAACCATAAAATCTCAAAACCAGAAAACTGCAACTAACGAGGTAGTATGGCTTTTCCCTATACACGGGTTAGCTACTCCCGAGCACAGCATAATGCCATGTACTGAATCCATACTATCCCTGGATAAGGTCTCCAAATAGTAAATCAAGAGAAAATAACTCCTCTGATACCACTTTGTAACATCCCGAGTCCGGAGCCCCTCCACTGGTGCCCCGTACCCGGTTCGCCACATGACCTCAAGCGCGTTTCCCTGAACACCAGAGACTTCCGACTAGAAGCGAGGGCCTTGGTGAGTCAGTGGGGAAACTATGCCCTCATTCGGTAAGGTATAAAAGGTAATAAAACCACAATAACAACGGAAGGAGCAACCAACATGCATAACAACAGAAACCAAGTTGCGTAAGCAATGCAGATATATAACAATGATGATAATAAAGCAGCAGGTACAAGTATCTAAGGAAAACAACAAACACAACAACAGGCGCTTGACCTTGTCTATACCTGTAGCAACATAGTCTGCTTGGGCCCAAAAGCATGGCCCAAACAGGGTGTGAGATACAATCCTAGTCGGCAATAACCAAAAGATTTGTTCCTAATAGTCAATGAATACATGGCAGTAATAAAACAAGAAGCAGTAAACGGAAAAGTGCAAACAGCTACAATCCACAGTTCTAACTAGTATAACACACAAGTAAGCCACCAACAACACGGAGAAAACAGGTAACCCTCTGGGTAGCTCTCACAGTCTAACCCCTACGGTTCAACCTCTATGTACTAGAAACCTCTAGGAGGCACACACAGTCTCACCCCTCTAGTTCAGCTATATAAATTAAGAAGACTCTCTAGGGAAACACTCACCGTCAAGTCCCCCTATAGTCTCGTATCGTGCTAAAGGCTCTCTAGGGAAGCACTCAATGTCAATTCCCCTTGTGTCCTGCGTCGTAGTTAAAATACTCTCTATAGAAGCCCTTCCGTCAATTCTCCACTTGGTCTCGCATCGTGATTTAAAATAAACTCTAGAGAAGCCCTTCTTTCAATTCTCCTTTTGGCCTACAACTCTAGGTTCTCATAGTCCTGAGTCACTAAACATGCTCAACGCGTGTGTATCGTCTAAGTAAACCTCAAGAACTACTTGTCTATCGACTAAGGCTCAAAATCAAAATAAAACAATAGTTCTACTATCCTACGACTAGGCATGGAAACTAAAAAAATGCCTAACAGGCAGAGCAATCATGGAAAAGTAATCTGAGGGCAAAAAAATTACTCTAATCACAAGAAATAACCTCTACTAAGTTAATCAAGAAAAGAAGGAATGAAACAAGGGAAAAACAGGAAACACGCAATACCCCGTTCAAGGGTATTGGTGAAAATTGCATAAAATATCCATCAACTTTCTACGGAAAGGCACAAACCACCTACCTCGATCCTAGTAGATCGATATACGTGAACCTTGAGGACAGATTTCCCTTATAACGACGTAGATTTGAGAAAACACACAAAACGTTCACCCCATGATAACTTGAAAATAATGGGGAATCAAGAAACAAGGCTCAAGCAGAAGGAAGAACTCACCGATGTTATTCCAACGCAATCAACCGTGCTCGAATCAGAGAACAGACGGTGAGGCAGGACTCTGTCGAAGATCAGGTCGTATGGACGCTCCTGGATAGTCGAAAACTGGAGAGGAAGACGTATTTGGGGGTTAGGCACAACCTCAGTCCGTTTAATGAAAAAAAAGTACACAGCGTGTACTTTTTGAGTACCCGGCGTATACTTTGAATTTTCTGTACTCCGAAATAATCGGTCTCCACCTCAGCCTTACACACTGTGTGTGTGGCCCGGAAACGGCCCACACACGGCTTCGAGCTGGAACAGAGTACACAGTGTGTACTCCGAAAGCACACGGCGTGTACTTTGAAAATTTCCAGAAAAACCATTTTTCTTAAATACTCCAGAAAAATGGAAAAACATACCAGAACAAAGGTCTGGGTTCTTACACTTCCATTCCATCGTGTTCCATCTCCATCACAATTAGTCTTCACTTCATTTCCTCATGTCATGGGAACCCCATTCACCTCATTATCGTCATTTTATTCTAAACATTATATTGAGTACAATGACATTAATATTTTTTGAATGATGCAGAACCAGATGATTTGAATGAAAATTGAATAGTCCCATGCATTAGCACAGGCAGAGTACTATTATTCACTAATGATGGGTACTTCCAAGCTGACTTGTAGCCTCCACACTTAACCACGTCGCTCAAAATACACTACCATTCCCGAATATACCACCACACCGTCGCATGCTACCTCCTAAAGCATTTCACCTCGTGCGACTCCTTCCATTCGCCTAGCATGCTATACCTGGTAATCCATCCGCACATAGGGTTTCGAGAGAGCTCCAATCAATAAACTGTCAGTTGAATCTGTCGATTTCCTCACGCATATCATCACAAAAATCAGCGTGGTTACCATCCCTAACCATTTCTTCCGTCCCACCGTCCACACCATCCCCCCCCCCTCAGGATTTTCCTCCAATATGATTAGGGTTCTAGACAACTTACCTTTACCACTTCATCTGCTCTTTCCCTCAACCTTCTATGGCTACGACAACTCCAAATTGGTTTCTACTGTTCGTGGTCTCGATACCATTCCAAACTTCCTACTAACCCACATAACACCTACATTGTCCTCCTCCAGATTTCGATTCTCTTCAACTTTGGTTCCTCCTATCAATTCTCCTCATCTCGTCCAGAGGTTCTCATCTAGAAACACTGTCATTGTGCTTCATTTTACTCATTTGAGTGAACCCTTCCTTCATTTCAATTTAACCTCATTCCATCGCATCGAACCCCCTATGACTCACGATTTCTATCCGATCTTCCTATGTTACGAACTAAATGTTTTCTATTGTATCCTCCACTCCCTTCAACCCGATCAAGAATTTCTTCATAGTTGACCTACTCCCACATATATAGTAGCTATATATTTCTTCTAATGACTTCCAACCAATGTGCTACTCTCCCTAAAACTATCACCGGATTGTATTTATCTTCTCTATAAAATCAACTATCTATCAACATAATATTCTTCTATACCTTCAATGAATTTTCGATGAGTTTTTTCACAGAGTAATTTGTTCTTCCATACTAGTATATACAATACACATTGTGAATTTTATACATATGTCCTCACTATTTTTTAGCTGTCTCCTAAAATTTAATCTTCTTATTGAATAACAACTATATTTTGAAGTTGTTATTTATAGTATGTGTCTCAGAGATGAATTGTCTGATGCTTTTATTGTTTTTAAGGAAATTGTGAGGGGTTGTTCTAGATACAATAATTTGTTCTTCCATACATGTCTATGCTTTAAATTTTTAGAATTTTATACATCTATCCACACTATTTATTATCACTCTCCAGTAATTTATTCTCCCATTAAACAAAAACTAAATTCTATAGTAGTTATTTTTTATATTTTTCTCAAAAATGAACTATCTGATGCTATTATTGTTTTTGGAGAAATAAAAAGTTATGGAATACCCCCCCCCCCCATGAGCTTATCACTTCAACATTTAGATTGAAGGTATTTTCCAAACTAGGAATCTTGAGAAAGGTATGAGATTAATTTCATATAGTAGTTTGGAGAAGTTGGTCATTTTATTTTAATGCATGTTCTACAAAATTCAATGATATCCATGATTTGTACATTGTTTGTATGTTTCGTGATATTTGTAATTATTCCTAATGTGCTTACATGTCTTCTTTAATTTTGGTTTATTTTTCCTCACCTCAATCTTTTGAATGCAATGATAACACAAATTCTAGGTAATTCTCATGAAATCTTTTACCAATTAATTCAATTTTATAATTTTGTCCCTTATGCTACTTACTTAGGTATGTGATGTGCAGTCGTTATGTTTTTAAGTAGTTGTGACATTGAAATTGATTAAATATTGTGAATAAAGGATTTGAAGTAGTCTTAAAGGTATAGAAAAATTTTGATTGGAAAGAATTCATTATGTTTTTCATTTCCTTGATTGATTGCTTTTAGAAGGATATAGATGATTGTGTTTTTAAGCATTCTTTTTGTTTTTTGGACCTATTTAAAAAGAGTTGTGAGCATGTTTTGAATCATTTTTAAAATCTACTATGAACATCATCTCTTTTCATCCACCATTGTATTATGAAATTTATTCATATCTAATGTTATTTTTTACATGATATTTTCCATTATTTATGTTTTTGGATGTAGTTCATTAATTTTATATTTGTATTCAAATGTGTAAATTATTTATGTAATTTGAGTTAGAATATAACAAATGATGATATGTGATTCTTAATTTTATGTTTCCTTGTATTATTATTTATATTTCAGTTCCCATTAACCATGAGAGAAATACTTTGATATTGTGATTTTTGATCAAGGAACCCGGAAAAACTGGAACAACCCACTCTTCAGTTCCATGTAATCAGGATGGTGTTCTCTACTTCTTTTAGAGCCATATCACACTACTATAGTAAGATTTATTTAAATAGGTTTAGTGAAAATCATATATACCAACTATTAATATATCCTTAAATCTAAATGTGGTATGACTAGATTTTTTCATGGTGATGTCCAAGAAGTAGATAACATAGAAAAATGAGGGGAGAATCTTTTAGGCTTGATTGTTTCTACATGAAGTAGCTAGAGAAGTGTCTTGACAGTAGATTGACAGATGTGATTAAGAATAAGGTTGGCACATTAGCATATACCTATCCATTTCCATTTCCTTATTTATTTTCATTTTCCTTCATATTGTTAAATGTTGATTTATTTTTTTAGTCAATTATTGTTCTGAATCATATTTAAATCTATTATGTAACCTCTCACAACTCTTAATACCATCCTTCTTCATTCACCAATGTCGCAACATAATACAGTTATGTTGTAAACTATAATCAACAGATTCAGGTTAATGTTTTATACGGATTATCAATTTGGTATGTATATTAAATTTTTAATTAAAATTGTTTACTTTTTAAATTTCATGGTTTTTATTCTTGCCATAGTTTTACATTTTCAATTTTATAACATACAGTTTGTTGTATTTTCATGTACATTTTGATCATTGATGCATGTGGTTTGGCCACCATCTATAACAATGCATAGCCTCCAAGATTCATTATTTTCCAATGGTATGGGCCTAAATTTATTTTCCACTCAGGAAACTGTCTATAGCATTCCAATTTAGGATTCTTTACTTCATGTAGTTTAATTCACACATTTTCTTCATTCGATGTGTGTCTATAGAGCGGTTCTCAGTCAATTTGTGTTCATAGTTTTCTTAATGGGATCTTTATTTCCCCATTGTAGGAGCTGTTTAATTAAATATTTCACAAGGAGATGATGTCCTGGCCTAACCACATTTTCTGTAATATGGTTAAGTATTTCCTTCATGATTACTTTTTCATGTCTATTGGGTTTTTCTGATTTTTATGGTTTGATTTGGCTTACGTTGTCACTGTAGCCTCCTTTGAATAAATCCAGCTGCTTTCAATATGGAAGACCTCTAAACCCAAACACTGATTATTGTGCAATTCTAGAACATTTTATAGACATCTACAAGGAATGTTTTTCTGAAATTCTCTATATTATAAAAATCCATCTTCATTACATTTTTCGTTAGCTCATTGATACTTTTAAATTTGGCATTCTATTTCTAGGGTTGTTGTGGTTCATAATGTTTGTTGCTGCATTGATAGATTTGGTTATCACTGGTTGATGACGTTACCACTGGAGATATAAAGGTTTTCAATGAAGGAAAACACATTCTATTGGTATATTTATCTTGTTTTAGATTGAATTTCTGGTTATACATATTTTCTGATTGAATAAGCGTGTGAACTGTCACCCAATTTTTTAAAGTAAAATTGAGACTAGGTAGCTTACATATGCATGAGCTCATTATCATATGCATATTTTTTTGGGGTCATAATGAATGAATCCCACATAACTATTAAATTATGGATTCACTATTGTTTTTTCTGCGCAGGCTCTGATTTCTCATTTTCATTACAGTTGTACAGCATGCTGAGTGAACCAGGTGCACGTTCCATACGAAATTTCAATTGTAGCTGATGAGATTCTACCATATTTCCTCTTATTAAATCACTATAACTCAAATGAAGATTTGTATATGTAAATCCTTCTCAATGACCACTTCATGTCATAAAAATGGTAATCAACAGTTCAATCCCACTTCTGCTATAATTTATTTTAAGTTTCCTCTTTTTGATTTGATGTCGTAACATGTATGGTAAATATAGATTGGTTATCTAGAATTTTACATCCAACTGTCACACATAATTATAATATAGTTGATGCCAATGGTAGGAAATCAATGAACAATTCCACTGTTGGGATGAAAGGTCTTGATCTTACATGGTGACTTGGTGGAGTCACACTACAGTTTGAGGGTATACAACATCATGGAAGAATGGATAATTTGGCATATTTTGGAGGAGTAGATATTTTATTTTATTTTTTGATCTATTGTTTATTGTTTATTTAATTTAATTTGAGTTTACATTAATTTATTTTTCTGGGGTTAGTATTTCCCTTTTTTCTATTCTCAAAATGTTCTTTGAGTGATGTATTATGTGTTTATAATACTATATTACGTTTTTTGTTGGAATCATTTATTTTATAGGTTATTCTTTATGTTTTCCATTTGGGAATCGTATGGCCTCAACTCAACATTAATTATCATAATGATAAGAATTTTAATTAACCATTCGAATGATGTTTTCATTAATGTGTTTGTATTCTTCGTGGTGAAATTAAAATTTTATTTATTATAAGTTAATATAAATGTTTTCTACTATATATATGATGTCAACTTCATTATGTAAATTGTATTGAAAAATATGATTCTAATTTATTTTCCTATCTTTTTTTATTTAATTTTACAATCCATTGTTTTTTTAAATTTTATTTTAGATTTAGTTTTTAATGTTATTGAAATCACTATCCTTAGAAGAATACCATTCCTTTAAATTTATCGTTAATGTTTTTGACTGTGATCATGATGTATCCCTATTTTCACCACATGTATTCCAATATTATGTACCATCAAATTGTGATTTAAATATATCCAAATGTAATGTTCATTATTAACTTCAAATCATAGAAATATTTTATTGGGTTTAAGTTCTTCATGCACAAAATAAATTTTTATTTCATTAAAATGTTATTCAATATTTTCTACTTTATTGATGATGTCTCTATAGTTTATCCAGTTTTCCAATTTTATGTACCACAAAGTTGTCCCTGTAGGGAAAATATATTCACTGTTATTGTTCTTTAATAAAATAGAATAGTGGAATTTTGATATTGAATATAATCATTGTTTTATAACACAGTGTGAATGCACGGGCGAGTACTAGTTTTATATATTGTGCACTTTTTTTCTTTAATAAAGTGTCATTACTACCCTATTCTGTATTTTAATAATTAAACAGATTTTTTTTTTGATATTTTTAGTTCTATATCAATATATAATTTTTTTCATATGATTTATAAAATAAAAAAATCATATCGGGATTTTCATATCATTTTACATTCTTTTACACAAGTTTTGTATCATGCACCTGTTTTCTTTATTGGGGTATATATACTATATAATTTATATATTATTACATTAAAATATCTAGTAATTTTATTTCTATATCCACTTAAAGTACCTTTTTTTAAATTTCCTTATTCATTACAAAAATCATGTGGGCTTCACTCAATAACATTTTCGTTGGGTAATAAAATTTCATTCTTCATGATGATCTTCTAAGAAAATATGATAAATAAATTTTTATATTCGGTATGGTATTTTATTAATATCATTAGAGAAAATACAAATATATATATTTTTCAATGATTTAATCTATTCTCTATAAATATAAAATATTGTCATGGGAAATTTTTATCCATTATAATGACTCTTTTTATTCAATGTCTTTATTCAAATTAAATTATTTTTATTTATTTTTAACCTTATGTATATAAAATATTCAATAATTTTCATATCTCTATTATAATTATGTAAAATTTAATGTTTTCTACTCTTTCTCTAATTTGGTCTTTTATCTAAATATGTTAAATGACATAAGAAATATTTTCCTTTCATATTTGTTCATTTTTATCTTCTATTCAACACTTATTTACTTAAACATGAATTATTTTCAATGATAAATTATCAAGGATAATTTAAAATGTATAATATTTAAACAAATCCCCTTTTACATTCTCAAAAATTATTCCATGATTTTGTCATGTCACATAGATTTTGATGATAATGATAATATATTTTATGAAAACCCATTTAATAATTGTCTTATATGTTTCTAACCATATCCAATGTTTTCCCTTTTTTAGATGAATGAGAATGTTCAGACTCTATGTAATTTTATGATATAAATATTTTTATATATTAGTTTTTTGTATTGATCAATCTACTCTCGATTCCATTTTCTGAGACACCATTTGAATGTCATTATCATTCCATAGGTTTTTCATTATTTTATTTGTAATTTACTTCTAGTGGAAAAAAATTTGACATATTATTATGTAATGGGTGTGACTACAAATAGACATTAAATACATTGGTTAGAGTTTAATAACTTATGAGATAATTATGGGTTTAGTTCATGACTCTCAAAAAACCAAGAGATATATGTGGTGATGCCAAATATTAAATGTTATGATAGAGATGTTGGGATACGTGGGCTAATAGATTATAATGGTATTCATAGTTAACCATGAAAATGTTATGATTTCTATAGATTATTCCAATAAAATATTTCTATTTAATGGTGTCTCAATAATGATTCTTTAATCATTCCTAAGATGTTATATTGTTTCTACATTCTTATAATGTTCTCATCCTACGATATCTACAGGTTTATGAAAAAATATTTTTGTTATTATTCATGAATTATTCCTACAAAATTAAGCATTGGCTCATGATTTATGATATATGTCATAGAGGTGTGTTTCACTTATTTAATATTATTAAACTGTGATTATTCTCTCATACATTTATTATCATCCTATGGAAACTTATGATCTCCAATTGAAATCATTTGTTTATAAACTTATTTTGTATTTCAGGACATCATTTTATGTTTCAATTTCATTATGCTATAAAGAGTATTATTAATATTGAAATATTTATATCATTATCATGTGTGGATAATTTTAATGGATATGTTGAAGAATTATTCTAAAATAATGAATCATTGGTTTAATGTGAAAAATGTCCATTTAATTTGAATGACATAGGTATTGTTAGTTAAGTTTTTCAATTATTCTCTTAAACAAACACATTAATGGTATTTGGTATGTATGTTAATGAATATTAGTTATTTATATTGAAATTATATATGGTTATATTAAGGAAATATTAGTCAGTATCAAAGACAAATAATATAGGATAAGTTTCTAGATAGAGATACAAGAGTAAGGGTTTTGGGGGTATAGTAGGAATCATAAAAACATTTAGATAAATTTCTGGTATGTGATTTTATAGAATATATGTTAATAGTCATCGAAACCATCAGGGGTTATGAAGAGTAAGTTTAATCATAATCTGAAGTTTAATAATAATACTAAGGTAATATACACCCTTTTCACTTTTGTGAATGAATTTTATGGTGTATAATAATATTTTAGATAATTTCATTTGTTTTCATAAAAATTCATGAATGAGGTATTGATGACTCATTAGTTTAGAATATAAATTTATTTTTATGTAACAAAAGTTAATTGGGATAAAGGCTTAATTTAATTTTGAAATATATTTTGACACATACATATAACCTTTAGCGTTAGAAAGTTATTTTATGACAAGGTGTTTGAATATTTTTTTGGAAATTGTAATACATTTTGTATGAGTATTAATTATTAAGGTAATATTTGTTAATATGAATTTAGGAATTGATGATAAGATTCGAAATATATATTGATAGGTAATATTTTTTATTTGATGATAAGGTGTTTGAATATATTTTTCCTTCCTCAAACTATATGTATATCAATTATAAATATTATATAATTAAATATTTGAATATGTGATAAAAATAAAGCCCACAACATATTTAACAAGTTAAATGGTTATAAATTAATTGAGTATAATATTAAATTTTTGATATTTATAGTATAATATAAATATAAATAATTTTTATATACATATTAATCACACACACCAAAATATTTTAATCAATTTTATTGGAAACAGAATCATTATTTTAATAATGAAAGGGTTAAAAATATATTTTTAGAAATAAATTTTATTATAAATGAATTGTTTTACAAAATGTGATTTTTTGTTTATTTTATTACTATAAAATAATTATATAAATAAAAATTATTTAATATATAGAAATAGTGGTTTTTAAATTAAATTAAAAGCATCTAATAAATTTTTTTGAAACGACAAGGAACATAAATTTAGTTATTCATGTAAAAGCATAAATGTTTTTTAAATGACATTATTTTTGATATTATAGTATATAAGTTTTTTATTTAGCATCTAAATTTATAAAAATTAGATTATCAATTTAATTAAATCAACTTTGTTTTTGGACTCAAAATAAAAATGTTAGCTTCAATTTAATGCATTAGATTTTTATGAAAATCATTTATTATTGAATGAATTATAAAAATATAGTTTAAAAAATAATTAATTTTAAGAATAATAATTATGTAATCATGAATTAAAAAATTATGAATCCATTTTATCAACAAAAAATGAATCTAAGTATTAAAATAATGAAATAAAAAAATAATATTTTTAATTTAATGGCCACCTATGTTATATATTATTGAACTTAAACTATATTTCATTCCAACAAAAACTAATATTCATCTACTCTATTTAATAATGTTTTATAAAGAATCCATTTGATTTTCGCTTGGTTTTCATGAAAAATAAAACACATTTTTTAATAAAACAACAAATGTAATGCGATTAAATGATATTATCCTAATAGGTATAAATTAATTTATTCTTAAAAATATCTGTTTTAAATGTTTATCAGCATTTTTTGTTTTTATATTTGAATTTATTTTTATAAACTATTATATTTAAACATATAAAATTATTTTTTATTTTATAGTCAACATTCACATAATATGTAAAAAAACATTTTCATTTTTAAGAGGTTTTCTAGTTAAAAATTAGTTTCCATTGTAATAAATATAATTCTGTAAAAGTGTCATATTATTTGATAAAATTATTATTAATGATGTATATACTACCACTTTGTTATATTTTGTTATAAATATCATTTTTCATGGTATCTAAAACTACATCTAGAGTTTTCTATTTTATTTCAAAATTTTCTTTTTTATTACCAACTCATATGATTATTGTTAGCCTAATTTCTCATTCATTATGAATTAAACTATCATCTTTGATTATACTCTTATAAGATACTATTACTCTACCATTCAGTACATGACAGCACATGGAACTATGAATTTATGACAATACTAGTTATCACAACTACACCTCAGTTGATGTCACCAATATATGCTTTAGATTGTGTTGGGGTGTCACAAATAATGTTTTGGGGACTATCAAAATAATAATATCATAACCACCCATAGGAAATTAACATATGACTTAGTAAATTCTCAATAACCATTATCGAGTATTAGGTTGGTATCCTATATTGACAATATATACTATTAGAAATAATGAGGTATCTTTATAGATGTCAGGATGAATATGTTATCTGATAAAAAATACATGAGTCTCCTGTTATATAGAATATTTATCGCAAACCTTCTCTAATATATATTTCTTATTTATAGAATAAACCCAATAAGTTTTAAGGACCAAAATTATAAGATTTTCTTTATTAGATGAATACGAATAATAAGTAACATAGACCAATAATATGGGAGTTATTCTCAGTCAAAATAAAAGCCTAATTGGTATCACGAGCCTCACTTGTTGGTGTTTTCTCATCAAAGGTCAATACCTCCAATAATGTGCATTTTTTTAATTAGTACAACATCATCTATCATAGATTTATTCTATATAAAAAAACTACCTAAATTAATTTTAGTCACCTTTTTTAAAGGAAATACTATTTCTCTTTCTATTATATAATTAAATACCAACTCTATGTGTGTGTTTTCATTATTTTCATCATATGAAAAAATAGTGGAAACTCAATAATCTTGGGAATTACTATCGTGGGTCTACAGAATGAAAAATGGAATCCTAATCACTAATTTTATCATGTCTTTCGGGAAAAATTATTGGACTACTAGGTTTTATGCTATCTCAAACAATATATAAGGATCCATTATTCTAAATCATTTTCAAGGGTCAACACACATCATAAGGGTGAGTGCAACAAGTCAATCATATATCAATAAAAATCGTGGTTGGAACCCATAACCATCCTATCAATTTCTCCTTTAACGGTCTACCCCTCCCTTAAATACATGTCTATTGGGGGGATACACCCAATAGTTAAATCAGTTTCCCAATTTCATAAAGAAGTCTATTAGGTTTCACAAGTCAAACATGCAGTCCATTCATTTATTTATATCACTAACCTCCACTAGGATCTACATAAGGGATCCTACAATAAGGAACATGAAATATTTTAAACTAATTAACCTCAAGTGTATGAACTTCGGGGTCCATACATTAAAATATTCATCTAGAGAGTCAAGAGATAAACCACTATGATCCAAGGAATTCCAGCCAATACTAAATTATATCATGTCCGTGGAACGTAATTCACCGGAATCCAATGGATCATATTTTTTTTAAAACATTTCAATTTATTCACTTATGTTACTTTATTTATTAAATCCCTTTTTAAATTTATATTTCAATGCTATAGTGGTGAAACCACATACATCATAGACCATAAGAACTAAATTTATTCCATGGGGAATGTACATAAGACCACCAGCCTCAAACAAGAATATTATTATATTTTAATCACATGGCTTTGTGGCTCTACCTAGGAATATAAATGGTCTATGAAAAGTTATTCATCATACCAATCTATAACTAAACCAAAATAAGACCATCATAATGTCACATTGTCTAAAATAACTAATAATAACATATATAATTAAACAAAAAAACAATTTAACAATTTAATAATAAATGAAAATATACTATATGGCCTCATGAAGCCAAAACAAAAACCAACCACATTTGATAGGTCTACTCTACACCTCTTACACTATATTAAGAAATATCTTTTTGAATAAAAACTAATTCCATATTAATTTGAATTAAAATTTCATTATAAGAACAAAAAGAATTCCAATGGTGATGTAGATTTGTTTAGTTGATTTGAAAATAATATTATATGAAATTATAGGATACCCTCATCCAAGTCACATTGGTTGATCCTTTAAGATCGAATAATTATACCATGATCTTGTAGAATTGAATCATTAACCATAAGAGTAAACCAATAAAACTATATATAGGAAATTAATGATTAAATTTTGAGGTAATATAGAAATATTATTCACTAAACATTGAACAATGAACCCAAATCTACCCCAAGACCAGGGGGATTGAACTAGGAATAATGAGAGGGAGAGGGGGTTTTCCATGTTCATGATTGGAGTAATAATTGGGCCACCCATTTTTAATTTTATGGATTGAAAAATAGTAAACACAAAACATTTAATTATTTTAGATAACTATATAGTATGGATGCATGGTTTCCCAAATGTCATGCCAATAATATTCTAAACACTTACCATGAAAACCAATCTCATATAGTTTGGCTATAATGTTTTCAAACAATGTTCCAACCATTCAAAATATCTCTTGATCGCCTCTGTAATACCTAAAGTGGATTATATACAATCAATAAATATAAATTTGCCATGTTGTATATCCAAGCCCCCTCACATAGTTAGCTCCATGATCCCACATGGTTTCTTCAAAACGATGTGAAATCCATGAAATATAACCCTACTCTATTGATTGTAAAAAGTGAAAATAGTCATGATCAATGATCCACATTATATATCATAATCATTGAAAACTAAAATATGAAACATTACATAAGACATTCAAAATATCGAAATATTTTTCCTAAATCTATAGAGACTCTTCTAGTCACAAGTAATACCAATGTCATCCCAAAAAAATACCAAAAAAAAATTTAGATTTTAATCATTTAAAAATTATATATAAAACCTCTAATAATTATCTGAAATTGTTCATTAATTGGGAAAGTAAAAATAATTCATAATTTTGGAAATCATTTGAACTCATATGGGATTACAATCTCCCTAATAACACTAATTTTCGCTAAGAAGTCGGGGGGTTAACAAATTTCATATCATAATCATCCCTGATTATCAATTACAATCCAAATTTCAATGATGTATCTTTGAACAAAAAATTAAACCTCACTAAGAGTATCTAATATGAGGTTCTTAAGACCCCAAAACTGAGCTAACAGTTTATTTGTCTTTAAAGTACTAAGAAGACATTCCATGGCCCTTATCTATCCCAAACCCTAATAGTTTCATTTCCAAAACAATCATATGGTATATGGTACTCCCCATTATAGGATATTGATTTACATGGTCATATCCAATTCATAGTACCCTCCACTATTGTAATTTCCATCAAAACACATTTTTAATAGTCTATTTAAACACTTTTCATGTTTATTAACAAACCACACCACAAAAAGGCAAAATATATAGTAAGTAACATGTACCCTCTCTTACATCCCACTCTCATACTGACATATATGTTCTTGTAATGCCTGTAAAAAATAAGATCAATCCATCATTTACTCAAAAAAACATCCTCCTCTAAAAAACATCTCTATTGTATCAAAAATGATGCACCAAATGTGGAGTTTAGATAACCACACCCAATTACATGATAAATGGCCAATCAGACCTCCTTTAGTCATCAAGTCACAATTTTGATTACTTCAACCATGAATGAAGTAAAATATTTTTCCTATCATGATGAATTTGTTTTTGAAGTCATTTTATGATCATTTGATTGTGTTCGCTGATGTTCATACCAAATATATTGTGAAACTATGTGGTCATATAGCCTATAGAAGAAATTTATTTTTCATGACATTACCAAAGATCTAACACTTCCTCTATCAGAATTATGATCAGATCACTTTAATTTTTTTCTGAACATGAATTTGATTCTCGATCTCTATTTAAAGTAAAATTTAAATTATTATTTGGCATTAATGATAGATCATATGAGTTTTTATTCATTTGGTCACCACCCTCAAAATCCACATCATCGATCAATGACCAGTCATAGTTATAGAGATCAATAACATACATGCACATTTTTTTATTATTTTACATGAATAATAATTAAATATCACAAATATTTTCTTAAATAGATTAATGTAAGGATTAGTATATTTGGGGACTATATACATAATAATTTTCTTTAAAAATCATGTGAATATTTCTCCACAAATGTGCCAAATTAGAATTAGTGTGTAGTTTTCCTAATTTCTACTCAACTTCATAAACTAGGGGATCGAAGCAAGAGAATGTTTTGGTCTTAGATTCATACTAATGGAATGCATATGTGATACCAACCTGAGATCATTCATTCATAAAATATGTGCATGTTCATATAATATAGATAAATATATAAATCAAAACCATCAAATCATAGAACATAAATCATGTGTAATGTCTTAAGTCTTATCATAAAATTGTTTTGAATTGAATTTTCAGGGAATAATTAGTTAATAAACATAATCCATGAGTTCATAACATTAACATGAGAATATGTATAAGATTGTGGCATAAAAAGAATCATAGAAACCATTTGTCAAGGATACACACCAAGACATTCATCACATGGTATACTTGTTCTATCAACGTATTTACTATCTTTGTGTTACTATAATCCTCTCATGTACCATTATGTTTTGGATAAAACCCCCTTTTACCCATTTTACATTCGATGATTCCTCTATCATACATTAAGGATTGGGATAAATCATCCCATGCACCCTCTATCTTTGGATATATCCTCCCATGTATGTATTGGATTAAAGAAAATCAACCCATGTATCCTTTTTCATTGGATAAATCCTCCCATGTACCATTTAGATTGGAAAAATTCTTCTTGTATACCATTTTTGGTTATCACAAATCGTACTATGTAAAATTTATCTTTGGTAAAATAATCTCATGATCTATATTACATGAATTGTATCCACCTATATTCACTTTGAAATCCTGATATATAATCATTAAAAATGATTATGAGGGATATATTGGATGGAAACCATCAATCACCCATATATATTTTATCACATAAAAAATTCATTAAACACATCATAAAGAGGCCATGGAATGAAAAATGAGTATTAAAACATTTCTAGATGGTACAAAAAAATTGACTTTGTTAATTTAAACGATAAATACCTCAAATTCAATCAAACAATAAGACTGTTTCAAAAGAACATTCGGTGGGTGTTTTATGAAAAATAAAATCCTTAGAAATAATTTTTTTCAATTATAATATGTAAAAAGTATGTGAACCCATTAAAGAGTTTTTTTAAAACCATAATATTTTTTAATAATTAAATTTATTATTGGAATTAAAAATTCTTTTATTAAAGGGTGAGGTAAAAAAATTAAAAAACATGACATTTTAAAAGGAATATTAAGTAATGGAATTATAATAATGTCATCATGAATTAAAAAAAGTAATGTGTTTATTTGACAACATTTAATTTTAAATTTACATTAAAAAGAATCCTAAAATATATTATTATTTAAAAAAATATAATTTGGTAATTTTTAGAACATTTAATTTTTTAAAAATAAACATCAATAAGAGGTACTTGAAATTGAATAACGGTTATCAAAATGAAATTCTATGTATTATGGAATAATATAGGATTATGGTAAGGAAATCCATTTAAAATATTTTAAAATTCCATTATTAAAAACATATCTCATCATAAATATTAAAAAAATAAGTTTAAAATGAATAAATAGTATCACAGGGATGATTGGAGACAGAAAAATAATATTTAACTAGGAAAATGAGAGCATTATAGAATGTAAAAACATACAAATGAAAGGAAAATCCCTTTAATGAAATGAGAATTATTCTAAATAAAATGTCATTTTAATGAAACAATAATTTCATTAAGGTTGAGGAAATTGATTCTAAACACACGTTCACTAGAAACTAATTTGGAAATATAAAATAACATCATCATAGATATTAATAAATCATTCATGTAGTATAACAATAAACTTAAATAGATTATGAACCAAAGAAATGATTTTAGTCATGGAGAACACATAAAACAATATTAAAATTTTGATAATGTACAATTGAAGGAGAGGGAATTAAATTGGACATTAATACGTATTAATAAATAGTGTTTCATCATATAATATTTCATAAATGTAGTATATAGATCATTGAAATGAAATTTATTTTTTAATACAAAACATGTCTGAAAGAGAAGAATTATGATATGAAAACCCTTGCCTTTTACCTGCATACATGACCCTGATCTTTCTCCTAGTATAATAAAACTAAATATGTTTTTAAACTATCTCATATCATTGATATAAAATCATGTACCTTATAAATATTATTTTATAACCATATAATACAAATATATTAATCAATTATAATTTTTTAATTATCGGGTGTTAAAACATTCAGTGGTTTGTTTCATGCAATCATCTTGAAGAAGGTACTTATTAACACTAGGTGGTTTGAAGTCAAAAATCCATTTATAAATAAGAATATAATAATCATATTTTTTCAATGATATCCTATTTCACATTTTCATTTGTTTAAATACATGATTACGACATGTGTAAATGGATGTCATGATGAACTAGTTTTAGAAATGATTATTAACAATTATATATTAATAGACATTTTAAATATTTTTAATCCATTTTTAGAATCATTAAAAAAAATATTTATTTACTACATTATATTACCATTTAACAACATCTAATAATAATTTATGAAAAAAATGATATAACATCATTTATGTGGGCCTTTGAATCTACCCAACTAGAAATGTGATATAATGATTTATGAGTATATAAATTCATTTAAATTAGGATAATATAAAATATAAATAATATTAAACATTTCATAAACATCATACATAATAATTGAATCAATTATAAAAATCATCATTGACGGGTGGTGATAATGATATTAGGTATTATTAGAGGTGGTACCATGCACGAACCCATGAATCAAAATCCTATATCTCAACGAACATATGGAATTATTGTATTTGAAAAATAATAAGTTAATAGTTCTAAATTTTCCATATAAACCATTTTTAATTCATTATTTCCTTATTTTTTACCATCCAAGAGATGATGTGATAAAAAATGATCATCATCTCTTTGTAGAGGCAATTGTCTACACATATAAGCAATCTATGTTATTTGGTTTTATAAGTTGATTAAAATGATTGAGTAATTATTTTAAAATTAATGGAATGAAATATTGTTATAATAATTATACTTATTTAATTATATTAACAATTTATTATATTATTTTTAAATTATTATAATATAATAAAATACTATGTGACTGTAATACATAGGTTGGAATATTTAGTTTTTCTTTGGAAAACTATTTGGAAATGAAGTAATTTTCAAACTTATGGTGACATAAAGTTTATAAATGTAGGAGATGATTCTAGGAGTAAAACATTTGAAGAGTTTCAATGTGAAATTTTAAGGATATGTGATTATTCAAGTGGGGTAAGTGTTAGAATTTTATAAGTGAATGGAAGGGTGGTTTTGGAACTAACTTTTACATTTTTGATAATGTAATGATATTAGTCCATATTAAATGGTGAAGATATGGATAAAATAAGTAGTTAATGTGAGTTTTAGGTGAAAATGAATTCAATGAGTAATTTTAGTGAAATCTTTTATTGTTTTAGTGAGTTTTATTTAACATTTTTTTGTTTCATCCTATTTTATTTTTACATTCCTAATTAGTTTTTATTCATTGTAGTTACTTTTAATAAAATATAATATTTAAATTTTAACATGACTTGAAACTTTAAATATCAATTTTTTATATAATTTTACCAAAATAAATTCAATTTATAGAAAAAGGAAATCTTAATATTAAATTATACAATGAAAAAAACCAATTTTAGAAAAAGTGCCTTTTAATATTATGTTTTTTTAAATAATTATTTATTAAAATGATAAATTACGATGGAATAAAAATTTTTGTCATTAAAAGAATTAATGGTAAGATTATTTTAAGGAAAAACAATATCTAATCTATCCTTTAAAATACATGATTCCATGAGAAGTCCATTTTTTTATTAATCTATCATTTTAATTTTGGTCTAAAAATGACGGGCCTAGGATTTATAAGAAAAATGTAAATATTAAGATTTATAATTAATTCATAAAATAAATATTTTTATTACATTAATTATTTTTTAACTAAAAATATTTTATAACCTCTATATTACATTTATATAATGAAAATAAAAAATATTATAATATTCAAAGAGCATACTTTCTGACAAAGAAAAAATATTTTTAGAAAATATAAAAAATGAAAACTATGAAAAATTTTATATGAGGTGTTCAATAATGACTTTTATTTTCTAAAATTTAAAATAAAATTTTTTTACTTTCTATGATAAAATACATTATTTAAATATATTTTTTTAAAATAAATATTTATAATATTGAATCTAATTAATTTTTTAACTTCTAATGGTAATACATTTTAATGGTTTTCCATATAAGTGTTTATTATTCAATTATTCATAATGTTCTTATAATATTTTCAACTTTTTTATATACTAGGTGTAGAATGTAACACATCTTATTGAACATATCATCCATTTTACATGGTCTATATTTTTAAAAAGTGAAATTCTCCCCCTAATATAATTTTTTTCCTCGTAATTATAAAAATAACTTATGAATAGAAAAAAAAGATTATGGATTTCATTAAGGTAGTCATAACATAGAGTTTGATTGATATTAAATCCAACATGGGTTGACACATAATGTCACTTGACAATGCCTTTTATGGGGCCTAACATGTATTCTGAATCTATATGGATTGATGATAAGAATCATTGATTCATACAATGAAAATTTTGGAAAAACATCCCTATCCAAATGAAATATGTTATGATAAATGAAAAAAAATTACCACGATAAGTATAATAAAATACATCCCATGATAAAATAAATAAACCATAATGTTAACTTCCAAAAAATCTATAATAATGTTTGGATTAATGATCTAAAGTACCATCAACATGGAATCCAATGCATCCCATAGTTCCATATCCTGGAGAACTATTTTCACCACCATCGCTTCCATCTATAAATAAACACAATCATGGGGTCATCCAATTCATAATTCTCTTCCCTTTAGAAGTACCACATAAAACCAGGCCTATAAAATCCCAAAGTAAAAAAGTAGTGTGTCACCATGAATACATATTAGGATACCAATAACGAATATAGACATTGTTTATCCATGTCAATACAATATTTCTTGTATAAAACGAGATTTAAAAAAATTATAAGAAATAATTTTCCCATATTATTCCATTGTTTGTTTTTATAATAAAGTATATTTCATATTAAAATAAACAATGAAATATGTAAAAATATATATCAGTGATTCATAAATAGATCATTAAAATAGTTTTCATGAATCAGTATCCAAATCATGTGGGAAATTATTCATGTATAATATTCTTTTACATAATGTGTCCATAATGAACCAAAGGGGAATCCACAACCTAAGGGTATACACATGTAAAGAAAAAATGAATCACTCGGTGACATAAGAGATTATTATCTCTATGAACCTTAAAACCCTATAAAAGGATACCCAATATCTCTATGGTATCATGATCAATTAACCCTATAATTTCTCACTACAGAAGGTCTAAAAAATTTATAGATATATACAATAACACATGATATTCCCAAAATATTATTAAATTATCATTACATTGATGAAAAATGAATGCATTTAATAAATAATTTTTTTATATTAATAAACCAATTCAATTTAGTAAAACCCATTTCAATTTAAAATTTATCATTGTCGTATTCGATCCCATCTAAATTTGACAATAAAAACACATTTATTTGAAAATAACTTTTAGAAAAAAATTCATATCCAAAAAATATCATATCACATATCTTATATCTTAAATAATTGATATCATAAATCAAAACCAATGAGAATAATAAGATCATAATTTATAATAAGGTATAGACCCTAGGTAGATACAACGGCATCCTGAGAAATGAAGAACACACTTTCTCATTGACTAATGATGGGAGGGAAAGTAATAATGTCGTCTATACCCTATATATATATAAATTGAAATCCCATAAACATGATAATCACCCTAAGATACTTCTTAATGGAATAAGAATACCCAAGACCTCTTCATAAAACTCTATCAATATAAATAATTAAGTAAATGTGATTCAAAATATAAGTTTAATATTAGGAAACTACATCAATTGATACATTAAACCCTATAATTACAAAAACACATAGGTAGATTAACATCCCTTGCAAGATCAAATTCCCTTTGGGAATTTTAAAATTATGAAACTGTAGGATATAATATATAAGGAATCAAAAGTTTGGGGTAAATTATGTCTTTTCTGAAATCATCCACAATTTTTTCTTTTGACCCCCACTATGACATATACGGATATGCATTGTTTTTCATCTATATGAAAATATATAGAAGATAAACTGAATTAATGAATGTATCTTTTTATAGTGGTTTGGGGAAGAAGGATCCCCTATTCCACTCTACCAATGACCCTCTTTTTGAGCACGTAAATTTTCATTATAATGGTCCCCTTATTACAAGACTGTGAATAAATAACTAGGTGTAGGTAGATTACACCTTTACCAAAAGTCTAAAATAATGTCTTCAGTTTCATTATCAAAGAACCGATTATCAAAAGCATAGATCCAAAAGATGATACTCCACAAAAACTAAGTACAACCAATTAAAATGCCAATAAATTAAAAGATAGTGATTCGAAAGGTTTAGGTTGATATTCATTATTTCAGCAACAGGCAGCTCAAAAATAATGGATCTTCTTCTTTATAAAAGAATATCTTCAAGAATAAAATAGTCTCAAGCAATAATTATTGCAAATATTTCATCAATATAGTAGGAATGTAACCTGAATTAGTCACCTTATAGTATTAATATATTGATAATTTATATCTCCAATATTTATTTTCTTTCAAAATCCGTCGTTTATTTCAGTAGTATTAAGAATTTCGGATCCAAATTAATACCCTAATTGCTATTGGAAAATCTAATTCCAAAACTACTAGGTGAGTAATATGTTCCCTTATATATATGAGTGAATTTTTCCTATGAACATAGAACATTGAGACGACCAAAATGATCCTTGTATCAGTGTTTAATTCTAACATGACCATTGGCGTAATCATAGATTGAAGATGTGCCTTGAAAAACATTGTTATAGAGAACACATCATATAGTTTATATTTATAGCATAGGGTTCATTTCCTATAATAGGGTTCCATTCTATCATGTATTGTTCCTTTTTGTAATATAGGGTTCCTTTATGTAGCATCAGGATGATAATACATACATTTAACCTTCTCAATATAAATTCAAATGTTGCATTGATTTAACATATGTTTAACTTTTCAACTCATACGGTATGAACAGTAAATCTAATCTCCAATGTAGGGTTTTGGATCCATACATTTGATGATTCTTCAAATGTAATGATATTGATCACAATAGAAACTATTTTAGTGTAACATATGTTTTATTCCATACGTAAGAATTTGACATCTCAATATAACATAGGGTTGATAACAGTGTATCCAAGTTAATTCCCCTAAAACTAAATCCCATAAAAAAGAATTTTAATTTATGTAGAACTCACTAAACGAAAAATAGTTATAAAACAAAAAATTGTATTTATGAACATCAAATCATCATAAATTATATTGTATTTTTGAGACAACACATGCCCAACAATGTCCTCTTTTTGATGATTCCAAAATTCATAACATAATATTTAACAAAATTTTAATTGAAAGTAGGATTTTTAAACTTCCAAAAAAAGATATAGAAAATATTTTGATATATCTATTTCAAAATATTATTTTGATAATGAAATATAAAAACATGTAAATTAAATATTTTCTTTAATGAAATGTTGTGGTTTGAAAATATTTTACCCAAAGTATATTCATATATATTCTTCCTTCTCCCCTTATTCCCCTTATTAATTTTCTCCCCCTTTGGTGATATCAATAAGAAATATTAAAGGAATAAACAATATAATTTAGTTTTAATATAGAACTGAACTATTATGAATAGTAATAAATATTTTCATAAGAATAAAAAAATATAGGATTGGTAGTTAAATATTTTTCTAAAAAAGATACTTAAAACATGTAAAAAATGTCAAATTAAATTAAAATGAAATCAAATGTTTTAAAAAAATATGTACAATACTCAATTATTGAATGGGTCTCCAAAATAATGGGTGTTAATCTAAAATATTAGGGATAGAGGTATCTACTGTGTGACGAAGGGCTTGAACGACACTACTAATATTGAGAAGATTCAAAAGCATGCTCTAGAAATGGTTTCTGAATACATTTTTCCATTTCTAAAGTAGATACATTGAATCATTTACAACCTTAAAATTCTCAACCAGATTAACCTTTGAAAATTTATTTATAGCATACTCTGTCAGAATTAATGAGTTCAACTTTTCTTTAACTTGATTAATCTCCAGTCTCAACCAAGAGTCACTAGATGTTATTTGACTTATCACATGTCTTTTATTTTCCAACATTACACCTATTGGAGTATTATCACATAGATGAGTGTGTTGTCTATCATTTAATATATCCAATACATAGATAATATCTTTAATATTTTTGTTTTTCCTTTACAGTGTTTGTGGAGAGGAGTTTGATGCTTGAATACTATCCATGAGAGATTGGAATTATCTCCCTATCATCAACTTAAACTCATCGAACTCTATCTTTATAATAGACTCATCTCTTATTTAAATAAATTCTCTTGGAATTTTGGGTATAGGATCATTATGTTCTCCAAATTAATTGAGATTTTTTTTTGAATTCTCTTAAATTATGCTTCTACGCTTCAATCTACGATCTTGGCACTGATAAAACCTTGTATTCTTCAATCGTTTTCTTCTTAACGTCCACCTATTCTCTATGAAGCGAGTTCTAAGCCGCCAATAGATTTACATTCATAACAATGGCTTCAATAAGGGAATAAAAATATTCAAAAGATGGTGTGACATTGTCAGAAATAGCTTCCCTATGATGAACATATACCAAGGACAAAATTGGCTCTTCATTATTAGTTAGTCTGTCTCTTAAGGTGTAACTTCCAGCAACAACATTATAAATAATTACTTGATATTATGGATTAAGTACATATTTCAAGAAATATTTGTGACATTGATCCTCTTTCACAACTTTCTCATCCATTGGATTCTTAGGCTCACCTACAACAGTAGCTTCAATTACAGTATCTCGAACATTGACTGAAATTCCTCCTCTTTTCGGACCAAGAGATTATAATAGACTTTATATTCCTTATACTTCAATCCCCTATTGAATAAATCCAACTAAAAGAATAATCCATTTCTTTCCATGAGCATATTCGAATACATCTACAATGTTTCCACACAAACTGGTAAAGGACTGTTGAATGGATGGTCCAAAAAAATCAAACATCTTCACAGTCCCAACATTAAAATTGTTATTGTGGTGGAATGATCTTACAAAAAACAAGTCTTCAATCATTCCATCAAAAAAAATTAAATATTTATCCTATATGGTTAATATCATATCTTCACAACTTTCTGGTGGTAATGGTATAAATATCGTATCATAAACCCATTAAAATCAAACTTTACATTATTTTTAAGAAAAAACATGATATACATGTTTGGATAAATGACTTTCTCAATCATAGAAGTCAAAGGAAAATCCTAGTTAGAATAAACATCAACATCACCTGACAGCCTAGAGTAAGTGCTTTCATCAATACATTCTTTTCAGTTCCTGTACCAAACAAAGAAAACATAATATCCTCATACGAATGTCATCTACTACCGATATTCCTTAAGTTCAATTTGAACTCCCTCTCATGGGGAAAATGTTTCATGTCATCCATTTTGATAGATGACAAAGAAAACTCAAAATAATTAATCTTAGAGACAATGGTATCTCCTTTGAACCCCAGACTAAATGAATCATTTTTGGAAAATTGCTCCACTTCTATTTCATAAACCATCGACATGTTATCTTCTCCAAAACTGTTTAAAAAAACCATGAAATCACATTTCTTCTCTGAGAGATATATTTGTAAAATCTAAAAAGAAAAAATCAATTATCATTCCCTGTAACACCGTCTATTATTTACATGAAGCATAAACATTGTTTCCCATCTCAACCTCAATGGATCGTCTTGATGTTTTTATCTATAAATATTTCGAGACTGAATGAATTAATGTATTAGGGTTTTAGCACATGGGAATCGATAGAGAGAGATACCCTAGAATCCAATAGGATGTGTAGGTGTGGAAAAAGAGAGCAGTAGAACACAAATGGTTTTCTCGCATAGATTGATGGTGTACTCAATAAGCCTTAAATTTTTTAAAGACAAATAAAAAATGAAAAATTTAATTCTAACATAAAACATAATAGAATAAAACATATTGAATAAATCATTTTAAATAAAAACAATGAAACTTGAGGAAAATTAATAAATCATTACAAAAATTTATATATTCCTATGTTATCCTTTATAAAATCAAAACTAACACTGGGAAGTTGTGTCGTAAAAATATCTGCTAATTGATATTCGGTATTAAAAAATTCTAAAGAAATATCCTTTTTAAGGACATGACCTCTTTGAAAATGATGTCGTATATCAATTTGGCTAGTCCAAGAATGTCATTTAGGATTTTTTTAAATGTTTTTTTCACTTTTAGTATCACATAAAACATGTGTTCTATTAATGATTAGTAAAATGTTCAATAGAGTGTTTTTCATCTTCAATACTTATGCCCAACAACTTCCAAAAGACATATATTTTATCCCAATGATTGATAGGAAAACTAAGTTTTGTTTTCATACTAGACCATGAATGTAATGATTTTTCTAAATAGTGACAGGTTCCTAAGGTATTTTCCTTCTCTAAACTACACCTCCCAAATTCAACATCTGAATCTGAAACAAAATTAAAATCAGTTGTTCTATGCTATTAAAGAGATTAAAAAATAGTTAATTTTAATTACCTATATATACTTTTAACGATATTAATATAGGACACTTGATTATTTGGTAGAAATCTAGCACAAAGTCATATAAAAACATAAAATCTAGTCTACTAACAGTAGGATATAACCAATTGCAATTCATACCTCTATATTACTTGTTGTCAACTAGTTCTCCCACTTCATCCCAATCATATTTCATATTGATACACAGATGAGTTGTATATGTATTTTTTTTCTCTACTCCAAATTAATTCAATAAATAAATAATATACATTATTTTATTTAAAAATATTCAAAAATATTTCTGGAAAATATGAGACTTTAAAAGAAATTCATTTCTCCCATTACACTCATTTCAAGTTATTTTTACATTAAATTTGAAAAATCATGACAAATATTTTTATTAGTTGAACCAAAAGACTCATCATGAACATAAATTTAAACTATCAAAATGTTAGAAAAAATGTTTTTCATAAATTTATTGGAACTTCCAATCCTATAGTAAATCAATTTTTCAATTGAAAATAAATTAATCATTCATACCAATATCTATTTTCTTGTTTAAGCCCATAGAGTGTATTAGTATCTTTAAAAATAGAATATAGTTTTTTATAATTTTTAAAATTATGTAGTTTTTAAACATAAATGTTATCCATTAAATAACCTTTTAAAAATGTAGACTTAACATCCATCTTAGATAATTTAAAATTTATTTGAGATGCAAAGGAAAAAAAGGATTGTAACGACTTCTAGTATAGCTATAGGGGAAAGGTATCATCATAATCTACACATTCTTCTTGATTATATCCTTACTCACTAATTACAATTTATTTTGGGTTATGATACTTGATCATCCTATTTATTTCTAAAAACCCACTTGGTTCATATAAGAGGATAATTGGTTGGCCTTTCTTCTAGTTGCCAAACATTATTTTTTTTAATTTTTTTATCTATTCTTGCTTGGATAATATCCCACCCTCATATTCTACAGATTATTTAATAGTCTTAGGTTTATACTGAGATAGAAAATAGTATATGTTATCAAGGAAACCAACATTTCATCTAATTTTATTTTCTGAGTCTAGGTCTCTTGTAACATATTATAAATATTGGTTCTTTATATTTGAAGAATCTAAGGGTAGGAAACCTTTAGGTTCTTTATTATCATGATCTTTTGAAATGGTCTGAAATTTAATAATATCATTTTCAAGATAATTATTAAGTGTTTCATGTCTCAAGTTATTAAAATAGATATTAACATCATCAATTTGATCTTTCTCCTTAATAAAGGGTCAATTCCATCATACATCACATGAACTGATTCTTCAAAAATACTTTACTTTTTGTTAAAAAATATATAAGAATAATATTTATAAGAATATCTCAAAAATAATCCATCATCAACTTTTGTAAATAAAATAACAATGTTTTCCATTTCATTTAAGATATACACTATGCATCCAAAAACATTAAAGTACATTCCTTTAGGATTTTTATTATTCCAAATTTTATATGGTGTCTTTTTGAAATTAGGATTTTTTTTAAAACACTATTCATGATATTAAAGGCCATTATTATAGATTATACCCAATGATATGTAGGAATATTGTATCCATTTAGTAAACTCTTTACCATTTCTTGAATACTCATATTTATCCTTTCAAATATTCCATTTGGTTAAGGTGTTCCTGGTGAAGAGAAGTTGTGTTTGATACACATATTTGGGAAAAAAGAATTGAATTCTTGATTCTCAAATTCTCTACCATGATCACTTCTTATTGAAATTATTTTAAAACCTTTTTTGTTTTGAAAATTTTTAAAAATAATTACAAAAACATAGAAAAATCACTTTTGTGTATTAGAAAATGACCCCAATCAAATATAGAATAATCATATACTAAAACAAAAGCATATAATTTAATAACCAATAATGCTACACTTAAGTTTCCAAAATATTCAATTTGGATTTGTTCAAATGATTTAAGTATATCAATTATGTTAATATATTTGATGGATGATTTGTGCTGCTTGCCAATTTGGCATCCATCAAAGAATGTGTCATTGTCAAATTCGAGAATTTGAAAATTAGAAACTAAATATTTCATAGATAATTTATGTAAAGAATAAATATTAATGTTTCGCTATATTCTATGCCAAATCCATAATTCAATATTCTTAATAGTTAAACAATTCACTTTTGGTTTACAACAGAAATCTAAATCCAATGAATAAACATTGTTAGTACACGGTTCTCTAAATTTAAGTAACATTTATTTAAAAATAGGGAATGAATTTTCAGAAAAATAATCATAACAACAATAAACAAAATGTTTTTAAAGGATTATCATATTATGATTCAACCCTTTCTCATTAAGTACTTGGTATATTGAGATAGTTTTCAGAACTCCAATTGTTCCAACTCCAATTATTTTTCCATTGCATTATCACCAAAATTTACTAATCCTCCATCAATTAGAGTTACCATATAAATGTTTTTTGGATCTCCAATCATATACCTAGAATAGAAACTATCTATATAACATATATCATTTTCGTGCCTGTGGCATGTTTCCTACAAAATGACTTAAATAGATGCTCATTTTGATACCCATATTTTCTTGGTTCCAATATTGTTAGATTGCAATGATCTGGGAATCCATATTTTCATTATGTTACAACAACATATGTCACTTGGTTATGGAAAACTTTTAAAAATCAATTCTCTTTTAATACCACTAAATTGATGATTCTTAAATTATAATTTATTATTGATTTGTACTTTTTCCCCACAAGGATAAGAGATTACTTATCTTAAATTGGGCACCAAATAGTTTTTATATTATTTTGATTTCCCACTCTTACATCCTTTTTCAAATCATTCTCTTGTACTTAAATTTATTCCAAGAATATCATTTAATGCATTTTATACTTTATTAAAACAATAGTATCCCTCTTATAGGATTCAACTTCATCCTATAATATTTTTATCCTTTTTTCTTGATTAGTACAATTTCTAGTAGATGGGTTGAATTTTTCAATGAACTCTTTATTTAGTTTTAACATAGCGCCTCTTTCACCTAAAATATGTTTAATAATTTTAAAAAAGTTTTATGTTTCTTTAATAAGGAATGATATTTTTCTTCTATCATTTAATGGTAGGATTATAATTTATAAATTGGGAAACTTCTAATATCAGAATTAGTAATATAAAAAGTTTATACCTTTTCCTCATTAGCCATAAAGCACATATTGGCTTTCATATATTATTTTTCTTTATCTAAACCAGTCATTGAATGGATGTTGGGGTCGTTAAATAGAATCCATGTGGCACTAATTTCTCTATTTCTTTAGTGCTCATAATTAGAATACTTCTGATATTTATTTTCTTGAATTTTTCTTTCATCTTTTAATTAAGGACACTTGGTTCTGATATGACCCATTTTCTGGAATTCAAAACATCTCACTTATATTGTGTCTTTATCATCCTTTATGAATGATTTTTTGAATCCACATTTCATCTTATAAAACATGTTGAACTTTATAGCCAAATGAGACAGTTCTACTTTAGAATCAGATAAATCTGAAATATTATTTATTTTTACATCCTTATATGTTCTTCTGATATGTTTCCAACATGTCACTTTTAGAGAAGTATTTTCTTTCATCACTATAATATTATGATGTTCAGCTTCATCCTTCTTTTCTGCTTCATACATCATTAGTGTCCCTTTTTTTTCATTTCAAAATCATTGAAAGGTGATGATTGGAAAATAACATCAGATATCTCATTAAATTTTGAAGGTAGTACTCTATGTACATTAAAACAAGGATCATCTTTATTTATGGGTTCACCAAAGTTTATAATATTTTTCAAAATTTATGTAATCCTTCCATTCATCTATGTAATTCTTTCACCATCAAAAATTATAAATGTGTCAATTTCTAGCTTAGTTTTAGCATATGTCATCTACCTACCATAAAATGTTCCTTGAAAAGAAACTACAAAATTTTATCCCATTTTATAGGTAGTTGAACATTGTGATACATAATTGAATTCATCTGGTCTAGGACCTCCAATATTAGAATTCCATGCCTTTGAATTTATATCATATTAAGCTTCTTTTACTGTATGTCATGTTTCCTGTTTTTTAGAAAACATGAAATTAATAATAATGTTTAATATACTCTGAATCCAAGATTCATTAGATAGATATTCATTTTAGATTTCTAGCATCCATAATTTTCACCATTAAAATACAAAAATCATACTGTTGAAATTATTTCTCTCAGATCATCCATTTCTATCTTTGTATAAACATTGTACATTTCATCTTTCTATATCCTTATACAATATCACTCATCAGAAACCAATTTTTAGGTATTAATATAGAAATTAACATAAGAGGGGTTAATTTTGGCTTTCCAAAAATATTCCACAATTATGGCTTTTGACACCCATTGTGATTTATGCGAATATGTGGTGTTTTTTTTTGTATGAAAATATGAAATGGATAAATAGAAATAAAGGACACAAATTTTTATAGTGGTCTAAGGAAAAAATATCCCCTGGTCCACTATACCAACCACACTTAATGAAAACATTGTAAATTCCACAAGAATTGTCCTCGTATCATAAGACCATGAATACAAAACTGAGTGTAGGAAGTTGAAACCTTTACCAAAATACTAAAAACAAAATTCTTCTGCTTCTTTAACATAGAACTATTTATACATAGCATAGATTGAGAAGATAATACTCCAACACAACTGACTAATAGAATTTTTAACTTCAATAAATTAAAATATTTGTATTTGAATGGTTCAGGTCAATCATCACAGTAGTAGCAGCAAGCCGTTGAAAATTATGGATCTACTTATTTAGAAAATATTATTCAAAGAATGAAATAATCAGGAGAGATACTTCTTGTAAAAATATATTCATTAACGGTACAACTTAAATAGTAATATTAAAATTATAGTAGTAAACTGTTGAACATGTATATCTCCAATGTGAAGATTCTTTCAAAATTTGTTGTTCGTTTTAGCAGCATTCTGTATTCTATATCCAAAATAATAGGTTAATTGATCATTGAAATTAAAATACCAAAATGACATGGGGAGTCATAACATACCATATAAATAGAAATTAATTTTTCATATGAACATGATTCTTTTGAATTACCAAAATAATCCATAAACCAGACATTAATTATGACTTCAACATTGTAGTAATATCAAATTGAAGATGCGGCTAGAAAACATCACCATTGAGAACACAACATAGGGCTTTTATGCATAGAATAGGGTTTCTTTACATATAGTAGGGTTCCTTGTCATAGCATAGGGTTTCATTAAGTGTTATGCGGTTTCTTTTCATAGCGTTGGTATGATAATACATACGATTTTTCTTATTGGCATAAAATCATGAATGTGTTATTGACTAACCATACATTCAAAATTTCTACACATAGGGTATGAAAAGTAAATCTAGTCTCCAATGTAAGGTTACTGATATATAGGTTTATATGATTCTCTAAATATAAGTATGTTGATCCAAATGAAAATAAATTTATAATAATGTAGGGTTGATACCAAATAAATGTTTGTCACAAATTAGTATAATGTATGGTTGATAACAGTGTTTCCAGATTCCTTCATGTAATGTTAAATACATTAAAACAGAATATAAATTCCAAAATAACACACTTGAAAAAACATTTTAAAAAAATAAAAAGTGTATTTTTCTACATCAACATCATGCTAAATTGTAGTGTATTGTTGAGACAGTTCCTGCCAAACAGAAACAACTATCTTCTTAGACTGGTGTTTCCCACCATGATGTGGTGGCATTCTCGTGGATTCCAACCATAGGGCCCGACCATAATGTGGTGCACAATGAAAGTCAATTTTGGAATCACCAAACCCACTACCATGGTGGGGTGATTTTCTTCTTTTTGTGGTTTATATGACAACTCATTGGGATCCATGAGGAAGTGTGCTCCCATTGTTGAGAATATTGGCTCTATATGATTTAAATAGGATTCTCAAAGGATATCATGACTTCCACCATGTTTTTGGTCATTTCCATTATTCATATCTAAAATTATAAAACTAATTTAAGCTTCCATGCACCTCCAACATATCTGAAATTGAAATTTTCCAATAAAAGGATCGACCATAAACATATATGTTCTCCTATGGGGATCACAATTCTCCCAACAATATAAGACATTTGTTCCACTAAAGGCTTCAGATCATGAACCTAAAAATATAATAAGGCTATTAATATATCAAAAATTACTTAGGTAACTGTGTATAATAGTTCTCCCTAAAACCCTTATATCTCACTTGAACTAGAATGACCATCATTCATTACAACAATAAGGGTCAGAATCCATATTGAACGACCCTTTGTGAATTTCCAAAGACCAAGGTGCTCAAAAAATCCTCGGAGGACTCCTCTAAGTGTTCACATGGTAAAAACTAGATGCATAGATATTTCATTCCATTTAAACAATTATAATAAATGAATGTACATTTCACATCTTTTGTTGATCAGATCACAACATGTAATAAATAGGTGTTTTGAAAATAAAAAAGGTGACATGTTTTTTAGCGAAAACCAAACCCATGAGTATTACATGACATGAAAAGGGAATTACTCATCAGTTAAATCCCCAATTATGTTTTTTTAAACATTTTCAGTATCTCTAGTTTTTCAAGCCCTAAAGATGATACATATCCATATTGATAATAAATGACCGAAAAACACAATATTTGATGTTTGAGGATTCCATTATCATGGATCAATATCTAGATTCCCATTATTGATTGATGTTTGATGCAAGGTATATTCTAATTCTATTATTTTGGATTCATCAATCATTTCCCAACCACTCCCTTATTCCTTATGATGATACATGATCTCAATTCATAATGAATTTTTACTGGTTTTTTGTTCAAATAGTTGTGGCGCAACAATCTTGGGTGGACACAGTACTTGTTGGAGAAGTGACTGGGAGCTACATCATTAATATGATTTCATGAAATGGTAATTTATTCCCTTATTGAGTTAGTGTATTTATTTATGATTTTTTAAAAATAAATCATAATGCCAGTACGATTTATCCCCATATATTATAACAAAATTAACTTAATAATTACTTAAACTAGATTATGGAATTAGTATCTATCACATAGTGATGATGTTGTTTATTCCATTATAGGTTTTTACCTCTTTTTTATCTATATATAGTGTTATATATTAGTTTCTTTTTATTCATGGATTATAATGTTTAGTCGATAATTAACATGAAGTTGAAATGAATTATTAATTTTTTGGGTAAAAGATTAAAGAGGGGTGTTTATTGAATATGATGTGTCGCAGCTTTAATAGGACATGAATATTTACATGAATTTATCTTCCTTGGGTTAATGGAATTGAATTAATATGTGAAGTATGTTGATGATTTTTTATAATGTAATTAAATTCATTTTAGATTAATTATTTAATTAGTTTGTTTCAGCTTTTGGGGGCTTGCTGGTTAGGTTGCTTGTAGTTCAAACCTGTAAGTAATTAATTGGTTAATTAATGATGTAATAAGAATCAGTTGTGTGATAAAAGATAATTATTTTTAGGGCATGATTTTACCAATTTCTTTTAATGTCCAATTTAATTATGCTTTGGGGAGATGATGGCCTATTGTGTGTGAAGGTTGAATGCCTTGGTTTTGGGATAAGAACCCAGTTGATATGTTTGCTTCTGGCTACATGTGATATGATGTGAGACTGGGATGCCTGAGCATGGAAGGATATTTTGGTATATGTGGTGGGGAAGCCCAAATGTGATTTTTTCTTGGGGTGGTTGATCCTTTTGGGATGATGTGTTATATGTGGTGGGGAGGCTTCATTATTGATGAAACTATTGACGCTTGTAATGGAGGCACTCATCGGGTTAGGTATGTGGGTATCTGGAAGGACACTAGGGATGATGTAATTGGTTGAAGATGGGCTTACCAATTGTTAAGAATGTTGGATGATTATTTGAATATGTTTTTTGGCTGTCGGCTATGATGTTTGTTTATATACGATCTTTTCCCCACATCATGTGGTACATGGATGTGTTTGGTTGTATACTTTTTTTGTATCATAGGATGTTTTCCTAGATTACATTGTAATGAGGAGTTAAATTTTGGTAATAGATGAATAAATATTTGGCCCAAGGGGTTGTAGTATGTTGGGATAGATTGATGAGATTATAATTCTGAGAACTCATGGAAACATTCATATGGGGCATGAAACTTCATTGTAATTGTAATGAAATTGAATGAAAAACATTTTAATGTTTAATTAATTAACTTGAAGATAAAATAATGAAAATGGATAAAATAATTTAATTTAGATCTTTAAATTATTATGTACTTATAGGAAAGCATTTCATATTAAGGGTAGATGGAAGTATAAGATATGTTATCTATAATTTAGTATAAGACAATGCTATTCCCATAGAGTTTTAATTAGCTTTATTATAACTTGTAAAGAATCTGTTTTTATATTCTACTACACACTATTAGTTAGTAGGACTTAAACTTTATGGATTTTGATCTATGGTGGGTGTTTTCCCTAACATCTCTATAGGTGGATCGATGGCTAACTACTCACATTGGAGTTTCTCTCTTCTCATTGTAGTTACTTGTGATTTTATGAATGGTAGTTAATTTTCCCCATTGATGTGTGTAGAGGGATGTAATGGAATGTGATTCTTTCACACACATTTCTTCTGGATATATTTTCTTAAGAACCACACTAGGTATAATTTTTATAGGTTGTGATGGATTGAGGATCATTACTCATTGTATGGGATGTGATAGCTTGAGGTATAATAATGGATGTATGATGAATAATATATGGGTTGTTGTGGTTCCTAGAAATTACATAGTTACATTTGGTTATGTGCATGTGGTGGTGTGTTACACATGGTGCACATTGTGGTTCTATGCCAGAGTGTATATGGGCGAGGATTTATGGAGAGATATTCCCAACATGTGTTTCATTGGGGTGAGTGGAAGACCATTGGGGAAGTAGAAGAAGAGTACCATTGATATTCATTATTATATTATATTCTCTTGTATGTGTTACATAATGAGAGTATCCATGGTGAAGCTGAGAACCTAGTATACCAGTTTAGGTAACAAGTAAGTTTCACTTGTTGTTTAATGATTATTAGCATGCTTTCATTATGTTTTTCATGATAGGTTCGAGGGAGGATCATACTGAGTATACTATTATACTAAACCTTTTTATCTGTAAACCATTTTTTATTACATCAGCTTGAGTAGGTTGGATATCAGGCTAGTGACTAATACCTTGTGGTTTATAGGAGCTTTTTTGAATTTATGGCCACTCCAGTCATTACTTTTCTTCTGGAACATGCAATTTTCCCTTAAGTTGTAGTTTCTCTTTTATGTCATTACATATGCAAAAATTGAATATTATTTTTTATTTGAGTCTGAGAAGAAGATGATTAGTGCCTATATTATCTCTCTCTTTCATATGTGTTTCTATTAGAGGGTAAATCCTCCCACATTTCTGTCACTATTCCTTATCTACTAGATTCCATCTAGAGAAAAACTTATTGTGGGACTCAGGTGTCACAATCAGTTATCTCATATTACCATACCTAGGTGGTAATATTTCTGTGAAGGGGGTGGTGGGTGGGGTGGGGGTCCAGAAAGAGTGGTATGAAAGGTATGGTGGAGATATATATTTTAATTTGAAGACAAGATCTGGTTTGGTTGTATGGGATAGTGTATAAATGGTGTCATCTATGTTTATAAAGTGTGGTAAACATGGGATATTGTCTTACACATAGGTATTTATAGCCCTCTATAATTTGATGTGTGGGACTTTAAGCTCAATGTTTCTACTAAATGATGTGATATTGGTATCTAGACAAAGACCTATGAAAGTATCATACATCATAACTTTTTGGGCCTATGTTTCAAATGGTTATACCATGAGATAGTTTATCCAGAAATGAGTAAATGAAAAAATTAATTATTATTTAATTGTTCTATATTCTAGGGGTATGATCTATAACTATTTATTATTATGTAGACATGGATCTTGATAAATTTCATCTGCAGGTTCACATGGAATTTTTTTATCAACTTGTTCCGGTAGATCACAATGGAGTAGACGTTGAAAACGACAACACTTAGAGGAGGAAACTCTGAGAGATTCAGTGGCAAAATCTTTAGAGGTATGAGGGATTCATTTCAAATGTAGTTGTGGGCGACAAGATGGAGGAGGTTGAGATTACCATCAGTTCATTCCATGCCCCGAAGAGCACTGGGTATCATTTGTTGTGATTATGTTGTGATGAATGGTGTCCTTCTCTCCTGGCATCCCCCCTCTCACTCTGGGCTCCATTTGGCATTTTCTCTTGAAACCCTCTTCTATAGGGTTAGTAGTGCGTCTGAGCACCGCTCTTTATGATTTCCATCCTATCCTTCCCAATTTTTTTCTATTCTAGAAATCTATATGTTTTTTAGATTCCAATAATTATGTATTCTTCTTATTTATTCATCAATGATGGTGTAGATTTCATAGAAATTGTTTCCAAGGTGGGTTTTCATGGTCCTGTAGAAGGTTGTAACTCTTGATGCCCTTGGATTCTCTTACCCTATCCTGAACTCTTGTTCCACCATGCCTCTCTATGTTGGAGTGGGAGCGATGGGAAATAGTGTTTTTAGGTTTTATTTTTAAGAAGTCATTAGTTTTTTAGGTGTGCTTCTGTCATCTTGATCTCGATCTTGTGTTGGTTTCTGAAATCAGTCCTGTCGTGCTAGTTTGAAACCCTTAGCATTCAAATCCCTTCCAGGATTTCAATTTCATTTACTTTCCACTGATTTGGATCTGAAGACGTGGTTCCTCGTTGGTTTTTATGGTGGTATTTGATGGCTGATGTTTTTCCTTCAACTTTTTGAATTTATTTTTAGTGATGGTTGGTTTTATATTCCTTTTTAATGATCAATTTGCTCGATGATTTTCTTTGTGAAGGTTTTTATGTTCTTTATGAATTTTTTGTGTTCTATTTGGAATATTTTGGCAGTCATCGGTGATGTTACCAATGGTTTTGTGCCCTTCATTTCATGATATGATGTGGTTAGTTCATTCTGTATTAGTGATTTGGAATTTTCTGGTTTTTGAAGACACATTATCCTATTTAAAGATGGCTACGATGGTCTATGATGATCTTCAGTGACTGGTGTGATGGTAGAACAGTGATGATGGTGGCGTGTTGGTTTAATCGGTGAATATTGTGTATATGGTTTCTATTTTTTTTGTTTCTAGTTTTTGTGATGGTTGGACGATGATAGCAAGGTGATGATGTTTCACGGAGGCTTGATGGATATCAATAGTCTCATGTTTTGGTCTATAAATTTTGACAGTGGTTATTGGACTGCATTGAAATCATTGATAGTGGTGATTTTGGTTGCTTATTAAGTGATTGTTCTCTGGGTTTTTGAATTATTATTTTTTTAATTGGGCAATAACTGATTTTGTATCCCACCAGTTACCGATGAACCAAAATGCAGTTGTTTCAAAAAAAGAGTAAAAAAAATTTAGTCTTTATGATGTTGTGTGGGTTAGTGAGGTGGTGGGTTTTATTGTTCCTCATAGATCAAGAGCACCTAGACGTCTCATGGGTGGAGTTACAAGACCATTTTAGGGATGAGTTCCTTTCCTTGACATCAAAGGCAGAAAATATCCAAGAGATACGTACCCTTTGGTTGGGGTGCTCCAGTGTACGAGAGTTTGGGATACGTTTTGGGAACCTTAAAATAAATTATTTTGGCCTATTTCTAAATGGGGAGGCCAGGGTGATGTATTTTGAAGTGCCTTTGAATCCTGATATCTACCACCAGGTCAGATAGTTAATGATGACGACATGTCTGAAGGAGTTGGAATGAGAATAGGTGATAAAAAGAATTTTTCTATAATTATACCTTCATGTTATGGGAGTCATCAAGATTCTTCATGAATAAGAGATATGTTCTGAGGTTCGCAATTGCTAGGATATAAGAGCTTTAGTTCAACTGGGGTTATGTTTATGCCCTAAATGTATCAATTTTTCAGTGGTGGAAGATCTCTATCATATTTCAGGGGATCAAAAACTTGTCATTCTTGTAGAGGATGAGGTCATTAGCGGTGACAGTTCCTAACCCTTCTGAGTATTCAACTTGCACTAGTTGTTTGGCTTCAAGTTCCTCCAATGAGGAAGTTCTAGCTGAGGATGCAGCATCAGGTTTCTCAAGTTAGGGAGCTGTAGAGAGTATATGGGGAAGGACGATGACAACCTTGGGATGCTACTCATCCTCAGAGAGTAGAGCGCGACCATGGAGGAGGTAAACATCATGGTCAAAGATGCCATGGAGGAGGTCATGGTTATCTTAATCATTTAGTGTTTTTAATGTCACATGATCCATACAACATTTTAGGTGCCTTTTCATGTTTTCAACTTTGGTTAATGCCTTATTTGATATGGGAGTGCCACACTTTTTCACATAACCATCCCTTGTCAATGATTTCGAACATGTGGTAGGGAAACATCGAGTGCCCTAGCCATTGACTACAACAATTGGAGATCAACTTAGCTTATTTCATGTATATCGAGTCTTTGAGCTACTACTAAGGTAGTACCATTCATGAAAATATTTTATATGCTTATGGATAAAACTCTATAACATCATCCTTATCATGGATTTGGGTATTCGGTGTAGGATATCGTGGATATTTTCAAGAGGAAAGTTATATTCATCGTCTCTAATGAAGACCCAATAATGTTTGTTGGCATGTGAGTCCCTTCAATGGGTCAATGGTGTGTTCTTTCCTTTTCATTTTGTTAGATGAGATGATTCTGATTTCTATGGATGTTCAGTAATCCGCATTTCTCAGGGTCATAGAAGAGTACCATGAAATATTTTTAGTAGAGGTTGTAGCATTTCCCCCTTGATAAGAGATAAATTTCATGAGCAAACTACAACTTGTCATGTCTCCTATCTCGATATCTATTTATTGGATTTCCCCTAATGAGTTGTGAGAGCACCATATACAGTCCAATGGTTTATTTTTGAATGCTTTTGTTCGAATGAGTGTTACACCATGCGGTGCAGCAATTTTGTTCATGAAGAAGGTTGATGGAAGTTTGTGGTTCAGTATCTATTATCATTTCCTGAACTATATAAAATTGAGGAACCACTATACTCATCTACATAATGAAGATTATTTAAATCAATTTACATGCAAAATCTAGTTCTCTAAGATTAATTTGTGTTCAGTATATCATCAGATTCATGGGAAGGATGAGGATATCCCAAAAACATCTTTATATTTTAGTTTGGGGAATTATGAGTTTCTTTTGATACCATTCAATGTAATCAATTAATAATATTTGTTCATTAGTTTAATTAATTATATGTTCGGTGAGTTCCTATATAATTTCATTGGGGGGGGGTTCATCGACGTCATCCATGTGTACTCCACATCTGAGGGGGGAGAATAAAGAGAATATGCATTCCATTTTTAATGTTGGTTGTTGTGATCATTTGTTTGGAATTTTGTTGAATTATGATTTTTGGCCTCAATAAATCCATATCATGGGTAATTTTGTATCCCAAAGGAGAGTAGTTGTAGTTCCATTGATGATAGAATAATTTTTTCATTGGGAATCTTCCCTGATAGTGGAAAAATTGAGAAATTTCCTTGGGCTTGTATGCTATTATATGTGGTTCGTAGCAGATTGATCTTGGGTTATAACTCCTATAACAACAATGAAGATAAAGAATCAATATTTATTGTGGAATCATCAGTGCAAGATAGATTTTGAATATCTAAGGTAGAAGTTGGACAGTTCTCTATTTCTTTGTCTACTATTAAAAAGAGTTCAGTTTAAGGATTTATGTGATGTTTTACATCTTTGGTTGGGATTTTTTTTTTTTTTGATGTAGTAGAGATATTTCATTTGTCATGGGACTCACCAGTTATGTCCTCTTGATTGTAACTATTCCGCCCATGATCTCTATTTGGTGGTTGTAGTGTTTTCTTTGAGGATTTTGATACATTATATCATAATCGAATGTTTTGTTTTCTTAACCAATCATAAGAGCTTGAGGTATGTTTTCTCCCAATGTGACATGAAGTTCAATTAGCATTAATGGATGTAGTTCTAACAATATTATGACTTAGAGATTTTGTATACACCTGGTAGTGAATATTTTGTGGTTGATGCATTTAGAAAGAATTCACGCAGTGATGTAGTTGGTAAATAAGGGGATTCATGGTGAATGATGGAACAAAATTCAACATCACATCAATACATTAGAGAATATGGGGACAAAGATTGTTTTTTAGATGATGGTACAGTAATCTTAGGTCAAATATGTGATATGGTCCTATTTGGGGGATCCTTATGGGTAGTTCTACGGAGACAAGTTTGTTTGTGGTGAGGTCCCTAATGGTTGGTCTGATGATGAACAACACTAAAGTTTCTTTAAAGGAAGGTTTTTAATTCATTTTTAAATGTGTGATATGGTTCTCAATGAGTTCCATAGGTCACCATTGGGGGTACATCTTTGATCAAAAATTATTTACTATTCTATGAGGGGTCAATTTAGGTGGCCTAGGTTGAATCATGTAGTTGTGGAGTTTGGGTCTCGATGATTTCTTTTCTAGAATGTGAAGGATGAGAACCATGTTATAGGGGGTTTTTCCATCCATTAGATGTACATAAGTGGTGGTGAGAGGACATATCGATATAATTTGTTATGGTTTTACCACAATCTCGGAGAGGATATGACTCTATAAGGGTGGTAGTGGATCATTTGATGTAATCAACCCACATTATAGCGATCAAAGAGTTGACTGTTGTAGATGTTTTTTGAGGCAATATCTGGATGAGGTAATCAGATTTCACAAAGTCTCAAGGATGATCATTTCCGATCAAGATCCTCATTTTACCTCTAGCATGTGGAGAGGCATGCAACATGATTTTGTTTTCTCAACTATCCCATAACACAGATTTTCATCCAAATATTATCAATCAGATAGAGTGTACTATCCAGAATATTGAAGACTTGATGTGCTCTTATGTCTAGGATTTTGGAGGTTCTTGGATGAGGCACCTACCCTTGGTAGAGTTCTCTTGCAAAAATATTTTTCACTCCACCATCGGTATGGAATCAATTGAATCCATGTATAGAAAATGATGTCATTCTCCATTGTTATAGTCTAGGGTTGGAGAGTCAATAACTATAGGGATAGAACTTTTACAAAATACAATAGAGGTGGCTGAAGTTATTTTTGAGAGGATGCAAGATATGTAGGACCATCAAAAATCCTAAGATGATCATAGGAAGAGACCTATATAGTTCAATATTTGGGATCATGTGATCTTGAATGTGACTCTATATTGTGGGATGGAAAGGTTTGGTCATTCGAGAAATATTTCTCCATAGTTTTTTTTGGAATTTGTATTCTCATGTTGGTTTCATGGCGTATCAGATAGCACACCCCATTGATCAGCTAGATACACGATGTCTTTCATGTGTTGTAGCTCCATATTTATCTTAATTAATAATATAACATCTTTGATTGGGGTAAAATCGATGTTGACAATGATTCTACCAATGAGTAGTAGCCTATAGAGATCTAGAACTACCAAGAGAAGGTTTTTCGCGGGCGTGCTATCCCCTTGGTTCATGTCTTGTTGTGGAAAAGTTTTGTGAAGGAGTGTACCTGGGACCATTAGTCATAGATACATGCTCAGTACCCCTAGTTTTTTGTTGTATGTATCTTCTCCATTAACACTATTCAATTTGTATTGGTTGAAATTTTTTAGTTTATGAGTTGGCTCAGTCTTATTACATTTTGTGGCTTACTCCCATTGATGGGTGTCTTGCTTAAGGGTGTAGTTAAGATATGGTTGTGGTTGTTATATGGGTTTACATTGTTCCCAAGGTGATGTTGCTGAGCTCTTTTGGTGGCGAGAGAATTGGGAGGTATCTCATGGGGGGATGTTTATATGACACTTTTCTATTTCCACTATAGTTTAGTTTTGGAATATTGAGGAATAGAATGTTTTTAGAGGTATCAAATGTATGGGGTTGTATCCATGTAGAACAACCCCCTGCACATTTCTAAAGACTGACGATATCAGAGGATTCTCAGAGGATGTTTGGAGTAGTTTGGTTGCTAAAATATTGAAGTAGGTAGACTTCACAGTGTGTAATAATTTACATGGTGTGAGAGTAGGTTTAACTGATTTTTTTGATCAGATCATGATGTGTAATAAATTTGGGTTTTAAAAATCAAAAGGCAACACGTATTTAGTGGAAATCATACCCTAAGGTCTACACAATGTAAATGGGTATTTCATGTCCTGTAAATTCCTGATGTTGTATATTTTAAATGATTTCAGCCTCTTGGGTGTATCAAACCCTATAGATATATAACCTCCCTCTCAGTTGCAGGTGACCCAACAACCCCCTCTTTTATGTTTCAGTGATTCCTTGTAAAATGATCAATCTATAGATTCACCCCTTCCATCCTTCTTAAATTCACGATATATTCTATATTTTTTTACTGTTTCTTTAATCCAGTCCCACTCATTCCCCTTTTCCATGTAATAGTGCATGATCTTCATGGTTCTAAAGGAGTCTTTTGGTTATTTTTCGGCATGGTTTTTGGAATTACATCCTTATGTTGAAATAGTTCTTGTGGTAGAGGTGATTGGGATCCACAATGTTTCTTCATTATCGTATAAAGAACATTAACAACCTTTTTGATGGAGGGGATTCATTTAATATAAATTTTTACGATAAAAAATAAATATATACTTATTTATCCCCTAGAATAATAATGAAATTAACCTAATAATAACTAGAACTACATTGAATAATTTGTATCGATAAAATGTGGATGTTACTATTTTGTACCCTGATAATGTGTTTCCTCTTGTTTAGAAAAATTTATTGGTATATATATTTTTCTTTTTATGCTTAGATTACCATGTGCAATTGGTAATTAATGTAAATATAGACTTAAAACTTAATTAATTGGTTACGAGATTAAAGAGGGATTTTTAATGAATCTACTATATTGTAGTTTTAATGATGTGATCACGTTTACAAGAATTGATCTTCCATGTGTTAATAGAAATAAATAAATATGTGAAAAATGATGTAGGTTGTTGGTAATGGAATTAATAGAATGTTAAATTAATTGTTCGATGAATTTTTGACTGTCTGTATTGGATTCCTTGTTTTTTTCCCACATTTGGAAACTATACATAATGAATATGTTAATTCAAGTTGGAATATGAATCGATTGGGTGATAAAAAATAATGCCTTATAGGGCTTGAGTTTCCCTCATACTTCTAAAGGATGATTACCTTCTGATTTTTGGTCATGAAGAATCATTGTGTGTGAAGGATAGATTCCTTTTATTGGTGTTAAGATCCTAGTTTCTATGTCTATTTTCTATTACTTGTGTTGTGATGTGAGATTGGGATTGCTGATCCTGGGATGGAGGACCGGGGAGGGATATTGTTGTTTATTGGGCGAGGATGCCCAGATGTGATTTGACCATAAGATAACTGAGCATTGATGTTTGTTGGGGTACATGGGCCGGGGAGGCTCAGTTATTATTGTAACATTGGACACTTTGTGGTGGCTGGGTGAATCGTGATATGAATTTCGATGTCGGGGAGGACAATAAGGATTATGGAATAGGTTGAAGGTGGGCTTACCTATTGATATTAATGTTGGATTCATATTTCAATATGTTATTTGGATGATGGCCAAGTTTTTTTTATCTACTCTCATTTACACACTTCTTGAGGAATATGATTGTACATGGTTAGATACCTTGTTTGGTAGGATAGTATGTTTTCCTACAATACCTAGTAATATATAAAGTAATGTTGTTAATAAACTAATAAATTCTTATCTTCTTGGTTTTGAGGTTGCTGGGGAAAAATTCTAAGGTATTGAATCTGAGAAATCATGGACCTAATATTCTTCTGCTCGGATGGAGAGGAATGTTGTTGTAATGACAATGAAATGTAATGTGAAAAATGATATTGGTTAATTAATAATTACAGAATTAATTAATGTAAATTTCTCTTGATGAAATGGGTAAAAGAATTTATTGTACCTCATTAAATTTTTGTGTGCTTATAAGATATTTGGTCTTAGCATTGGCAGTTTGGAGTCTGAAAAAAATTAGATATAGTTGAGTCTAAGAATAATTGATGCCCATAATGTGGTTATGAGATATATTATATCATGTACGTTTAATTTTTTATATACTAATCCACCATATCGGTTAGGTTGACTAACACCTTGGGGATATGATCTTGGGGGGTGGTGTTTTCCCCTACGTCTTAGTATGAGGATAGATGGATAAATACCCCCTTGGTCCCCTCTCTCTCATATTAGTAGTTAATTGTTTTGTTATGCATGGCAGTTACTTTTCTCCATAAATGTGTGTATAGGGGTGTAATGGTTTAGGGTTATTTCACACAAATGTATTGTATATATAGTTTCCCAAGGATAGATATAGGTATAATGTGTATTGTTTATAATTGATTGAGGATCCTTACATTGTGTATGGGAAATGATCGATTTTGGTATAATTCATAATGTATGATTCATATTATATGGGCTTTAGTGGATCCCTAAGACTATATGGTCAATTTTGGTTACATGGATGTGGTGGTGTGTTTCATGAGTATCACATTGTACTATGTCCCCTTGGTGTCTGCAGGCTTGCCTTTTTGGAGAGATTTTCTTAAGACATGTGACATTGGGGTAGAGTGGAAAACTAGTGGGAACATGGTCATGAGGAACCCTTTTTATTATTTTTTATATTATATTCTATTGTATGTGATACTTGGTCATTTTATCCAAAGTGAGGATGGGAACTTATTAGACCTATTTCGATGATGAGTTAGTTTCATTTATTTTTGATTATTTTTTAGCTTGATTTCTTTATCATTTTCCTTAGAGGCTTCAAGAAGGATCCTGCTAAGTATATTGTAATAAGCATTCTATTTATTTTTAAATATTTCTTTTACGTTAGAAGGAGTAATTTGGTGATCTAGGTGGTTACTACAATGTATGCTTTGAATGAGCTATTTCGGCTTTGTGGTTATTTTTATCATTAATTTTGAATTTGTACTTGTATTTTTCATTTCATTTGTAGTAAGTATTTAATGTCGTTACATATGTGCACTTATCCTTTTCTTTTATACATATGTCTTACAAGGATTTAATTGGTGTCTTTCATATCTCCCTCTTTTTCATGTGTTTCTCTTATAGGGTAATTCATCTGATCTACATGTTCACTACTCCCTGAAGGATAGTCTCTATCATGGGGCCAACTATATGTAGGACTTAGGTGTCACTTTCTTCCTCCTCTCATTGCCTATCCAAGATGGGTACACTTTCTGGGGAGGGAGTTTGTGAAAACACCACTGTATATTGTTGGTCCACTATCTAAATAGGCCTTTCAGTCAATGGGATTTTGGTTTCATTTTTAATATCATACCACTTAGTCATATGGGGAGAATCTATAAGATTATTATTACGTTGAAAAACATAGAACACATTATGGATATAACTCAGGTGAGTCTTTATGTATAATCGGTATGTCACTTTTCCAATTCATTCCTTAATCACAACAGGGTCGACATAACGAGCTACTAGCTTACCTTTCCATACAAAAATTTTTTATCCCAAACATGGTGATAGTCTTAGAAAATCCCTATCACCGACCTCATATTCCAATTTATTAAGACACTGACGAGAATATCATTTCTTATAAATCTTATATGTATCCAACCATCTCATAATCAAATTCACAATATATTTAATCCCACAAATGATGATCTATCCGACTATATAATATTATAAAATACCCTCCCCTCAATTTGGATATCATAAAGTACTCACTTACAATGCCTTAAATGGTGAAATGATAACCAATCCTTGATTACTATTGTTATAGAAAAATCCACTAAGGGAAGTTGTTTCTTCTATAATCAAATAATGTCAAGTATTCATGCACAAAGCACGTATTCATGAATTTGAGTAGCTTGATTAGTGTAGCTACATATATGAGGATGACAATCCATGATCAATTTATATTGATATCAAATAATATTTTGGAATAACTCCAAAACATGGATGTAAATTATATATCCCTTTTACAAATAATTTTTGGCATCACACTAAGAATAAAATAATCTCCCACACGCACATTTTTTGGATAGCCTCTAACTTTTTTTACTCTATAATAGTTAGTAAGTGTAGTTATTCGATGACTCCATCAATAATAACCCATATGTTATCATTTCTACTTGGTTTTTATGGTATAATGACCATGAATTCCATGGATTTCCAATCCCATTTCCATAATGGAATGGGTAATGGTTTTAGTAAATCTACAAGACACTAATTCTCTACCATAAATATATGACTCATTTCAGTTGACACAAAATCCTTAATTAATCACCTTATTCCCAGCTACCAATAATGATTTCTTATGTCCTAATACATCCTAGAATATCCAGGGCACTAGAACCAATTATATTTTTGTCTATTATCCATAAATTAAATTATCAAATATATCATAACAACATTCCTTCCTTGTAACATAAAAAACATATATGAGAGACTGTGACCACTCCCATGTGGCCTTTCTACCATAATGAGTCCTACTAATGTAATAAAACGACATAGCATATGTATTTATCAGTTGAATACAATCATCCATAAATGATAAATGCTATACACAATATAGGAATATCTTTATGTTATATATCCCTTCATCCACATGAATCTTATTAAAATTTCCCCTCAAGGACCACTCTTTTAATGATTCCTTCACAAACACAGTGGGTAATATTATGTTCAAAGAATCTGTGACAATTTTTCCTTTCTCAAGGGTATATAAAATTTCTTAATATAATGTATTATGGTATTAAACTCATATTAACTATCTAATGTTGTGATTTTTATTTCAAAATATATACTTTATACACTACTAACCTAGATACACTATAAACTACCCCTAAAGAGGAAGTGGTGATAAATCTTAAGAGAACACATCACTACACTGATATATCATAATAACATGGTTTAAAATATTATATTTGATTTCCTCATTTTATAAATTTAAATAGATTTGATTTGAGAATATCAAATCCATTCTATAAATAACATTATGATTTCATATATGTATAATGATAAAATTCACATCCCATAAATGAAAACATATGATCTAATAATATTAAAACTATAAGGTTTAATTTATTCTAATATCAATAGGTTTTTTATTTAATTCACTCAAAAAATATGACATATAATATGGATGATAGAATATATTCCAATCAGAAAATAATAGTGGAATATAATTATTCATTATTATTGGGATCCTCGTTATTTCTCATTTTTTGTCTACAATTTTGATTTAAAAATAAGCAAGAAGGGGTAGAATTGAACATTTATAATTATTAATGTATTTTTGGTTTATATCAGAGTTATAATTTTGATTTAGTGGAAATAAAAATAAAAATAACATGATATAATTCTATTTTGGTTCAGAAAATAATTATCCTAATCTATTCTTCAACTCTCTCACAAACATAGAGAGATGGAACACACTATAACAAAGATTATGGAATATTAAATTTAATTATACCTACCTAGAGTAACAATCAAACTAAAAATCCATTTTCAACTCATGTCTTCAATCCAAATAAATCCTTTATTTTTTTTACTTGGAGGCAAAACTCAGACAATCTCTCTTTCCCCTACAAGAACAATCCAATGCCTCACTTTAATTTTTGTTTCACTCACAAATAAACTACATTGTAATGGTTAGTATAACCCATTATAAATATATAAATAGAAATAGTATTAGAAGAATTACAACCATATTACTAGATGGATATATTTACTATTTGAGTTTTGAGGCAGTATTGAACTCCCAATATAAAATGGATCTAACAGTTTGTGATTAGTTGAGAATAGTTAGAGTTTTTTTATGTTTTTTCCTTTGTATAATTCAAGAAAATATTAAACCTATTAAACATTATCTAGATCTTCTAGACTATATATTATGTTCGTATATGAAAAAACATGACACCACCAGAAGACTATTTCAGTTAATCGATAAAAATAAGTAATAGAATTACATTACGGAATACACAAGAAAAACATACTCAGGTGGGTCACATTATTAATATATAAAATTAAATTTATATTGTATGGAGATAAACCAGTAGTATAATCAATAAAACACTCACAAATATTTAAGATCAAAATTAATTCACATTAAAGAACTCTAATTTATGTGAGATAAAAATTATTCATATTCCAAAAACATTTAATATGGAACATTGTTTTTTTCCAAAGAAACAACATTATATTTCATCCTACGTGATATGAATTTAATACAACATATCAAAATTTAATATATTTTTGAATGGATTAAAAATAATTAATAAGTAATTATATAGAAAATATAACCATAATAATATCCATAATAATCATGCATCAAATGGAAACGTGAAATGTTTGTAAAATAGATCATGTTTTCATGTTTTACCATATCATGTCAGAAATCAAAAATCCGTATAGTATAATACATTCATGAGATTAATGTTTGGTATTCAAATATAAGATTATATTTATCCCAGACTATATAATGGATTTCAAATACTTTATTTCAATTAAGAGACACCATATAGGTTTTTAATATACAATATTTCACATAGGCGACATTATATATTTATACACAACATGAATTTTAATGATTCATATATAAAAAATGACATCAAAATTGAATTATAATATTTATATACATTAAAAAATTATATATATAATTTCATTATATTTCCATAAAATCAATGATTTCTATTATTGAACCTATACATATAATGTTATCATCAAAATACAATAAAAACATTCTTTTGAAAAACAATGGAATTCAGATTTAAAACATTTAGTGACATCAATCAAATTCTTATAATTGAATGTATTCATTCATTGTTTTATTTTTTAACTAAATGTATATAATTTTTTAATATTTCAAAATCAATAAATACAACCTAATTTGATGTTCAATATCCCAATTTATCGTTAAAATACATAATATAATTCAACATTTTACAAAATTTCACTCATCATATGTTCTCATAGTCAGTTCTAGACTACAAAATTTTTACTGAGATTCACTTTTCAAATTCATTAATATACATTAAAAAAATTCACTCATTTTCAATTCTCATGGTTGGTTCCAGAAATTTCAAAATACTCTATCATGGTATCTTCTCATGACCATTTTCAGGGAATTCCCAATTTTTCACTTATGGTATGTTCTCATGGTATATTTTAATGTTTCTAAGATATTCACTCATTTTTAGTTTTCATAATCAATATTGATGGTTTCTACTAATGGTTAGAACTCATGGTTACTACTTGTAGTCCTCACTCACCGTCAATACTCAAAGGCAATAATGTATTTTCCCATATTCCAATTTCCTTGTATTGCCAAATTGTAGTTCATGACATTGAAAAAAATTATATTTTATGGTTTACAGTGAATTATTTATCAAAGCAACACTTCATGAAAATTTAATTACATATTAGAAAAAAATAGGGTGATAGTGATATTTTAAATATAAATATTGTGATATAATCATTATTAAGAAAATATTAATTAATACATAATTAAAATTATTATGGTATCTAAAGAAAATAAATAAATTAATGATTTCCAATTTTCTAAAAATTTTGTTTAATGAGATAATAAAAATTCTCCCACATTTTGATATTTAAAAAACAATGTATAACTTCAAAAAAATGTCCCCGATTTTGAAATTATCACATGTTTAATGATTCAACCTATGAATTATCTATTTAAAATTTATAATCTAAAAAATATAAAAAATAGAAAAATATAATTCAAAAACCCATTTTAATCCATAAAATACAAAAATATTGAATTTTGAATGAATATATCATGGGGCCACTGAAAAATATTCCAATTTCAATACATTTAATAAGAATCAATTTTTCAACATGTAGAATTTTAAATGTTTTTTTTTCAAAAATAATTAGAAACTGATCATAAAATAACATTTTATGTAATGTTATTGTTTATAATGTATGTTAATAATATATTGTATGTATTAGAAGTCATAACATTATAATATAATATAAAAATATAAATATAAATAAAATAAAAATAAAATAATAATAGATTCTAGAATTTATATATGTCACATAAATCTAAAAATTTCTAGACATAAACAAACTGAAAATATTAACAAATTAATTTGATGTAAATATAAATCAAAGTTATACCAATTTAAAAATCATTTTTCCCAAAATATAGTAATTTATTTGGGAAGATAAATGATATCAACATGTTTTTTCTATAAAAATAAATTCAATACATATATTACATTTTTGAACATGATCTCTAAGAAAATGTAATTTAACAAAAATGTTCATAACCATATGGAGTTGTAATTAAATTTTAGAGATTGAATTTTCAATTTTGTTAGAAAATATATGAAGCATATCAAAAATCAAAACTAGAATGTGGTTTTTTTAATCTATAATGATTTGGTTCAATATGATACAATAATTATATTTTCAAATTTGGAAGTTGAAATTGTAATAGAATTTGGTTTTTTTGATTCCAATGAAACAAATGATTTGCCACGTAAATGTAATATACAAAAAGAGATCTTTCACTCTATCTTCCATCCACCCAAATTAGAATCAGAATAAATTTTCAAATAAATGATAGTTTTTTATGAAATATATAAAGTAACAATAAAAGATTCATTAACAAATCAAATGATTCATTTAATATATTTAACATGAAATTTATTAGGATTAATTTAATATATAGTTCACATGAAAAATGAAAACAAGAAATATTTCATAGAATTATTTAAAAATAATAGACTTTTATTCCCCCATATAGATTTTAACTTCAATTAATTTTCCATAGTTATGTAAATATAACATTCAAGTTGTAATAATTGGATTATTATACTTATATAATATTTTACAACAAATAATATTTATGACAGTTTAGTATAAATTTATTTATTTATAAAAATAATACCATTTCTCTAAAAATTTTTAAAAAAAGGAATACTGTCAATTCAACTATCATGCTTATAAGATATTTAAAAGTTATAAATTCTTAAGAAAAATTCAATTATATTAACATAATAATAAAAATATTATCTAATAAATATAAATGTTTAATGTAAAAAAAATTAAATAATTTCCTGGTATTATATGTATGATCAAATATTCTATTCCCAAAATGGTTTTTAAAAATAAAATAATTATTCTTCAAACAAATGATAAGGTTCTTCTTTCAAACCATAAAAATCTATTAAATATTTAATAATATGATTTGGGTACTTCACTTTTTCAAAAATAGCGGCATTAGGTGTAATGTCCCAGAATAACAGTATAATGTTTTTATATGTGGAATTATTTTGAGACCGCAAAATCTAACAGTGTGTGATTCCAAGGCCCGGAGTGCCTGGAATGATTCATTGAAGTTTTGTTAATCTTTAATTAGCCCGCATAAGTAGTTTTCTTGAAAAAGTGGAATAACACTTAAAAATTTTCCCAAATCAGATATCCAAGGGCATTGTAACACCCCAAGCTTCCATGGTATACTTCTCTTTGAATAATATAGTTGTATGTGTTCTACACAACCTCGAGTTCTAACACACTGAAACCAATCAAAGTAGACGTTATGAATAGTAATACCCACTTTATGAATTATATAAATTTTATATTTCAAAATGAACTTAATTTTTGTATTCAGAAAATCAAAATTATCCTATGTTGAATTTTTGGGATTTTTCTGAGAACATCCAATTTTCGATGAATAGTGAAAAAAACTTAAAAACAAATTTTTTAATGAAAATAATTTATAGTGATAAATTATACTGTTGAGTGGTTTTAAAGTATAATTAGAATATATTTTTACCATTTTATTCAATGGTGGTCATTAAAATTAATTTCACTTTGAAATTGGACATAAACAATTGTTAATCTTTTGATTGATATTATTTCTTAAAAACACTCTATTTGTTTTGACAATGGGAATTAATTATGAAATTAATTAATGAAACTTATATGTTATAAATTTTTTAAAATAGACATTATTTTTGAATTCAGAATATAGATTATATGTTAGGGTAAATTTTTTCTATTGTTCTGAAAAACGTCAATTTTTGATGAATAGTGAAACCACTAAGTGGTAGTTAAAAATATCTGATTTTTCATTTAAATGAAACTTTAACAATTCTATGAATTGAATTTTAAAAATTCAACATACATTTTTTTCATTAGTAAGTAAAATTTGGTTCAATTGGATGAAAATAATTTTTGGTAAATAGTAACTTTTGAGTTTTATTTACTGCGATTAGAGGTAATTAGGGTAATTTAAGGTAAAAATGATATCATAAAAAATAAAAATATCTTGAAACATATCCTAATCTTATTGGATGAGTCTTTGACTACCAATACAAACCATGGGAAAAGTTTTGGGACCCCATGGAGCCACTTGGGTAAGATAATGACATTAATACCTTTTACTTAATGTAAAAATAAAAATGTCACAAAGATGTATTCTTTTACTAAACCAATTATTACAAGGGATTATACAAGTTATCATTTCAACTATAGATATTAATTGGAAATATAAAAATATTTCCTACATCATGATAAATTTTTATTATTTTTATACATTAAATAAATAAATTTATTTACGACAACATGATGATTCAGCAATTACCTCATTAATGAACGATTTAAATAAAATGAAAAGATAAGGTAACATATAAGACTTACACGTGTAAAAAACCTTTTGGATGGGTGTATTTGGAACCCTTATCACCTTATCTTCGAAATATATCATTTTAGGACCTTTATAATCTGAAAACCATTTTATAATAAAATAATATTTTCAATCATTCCAAAAGAGCCCCTCCTCTCCTCTTATAAAAGGCCACCGCTTCTACAACCATATTCACACCTTCAAAGCCATTTGGATCAGACAACCTCTACCCAAATACCCTCTCATATTCCCTCCCTTTATCGTAGAAGCCTTACCTTAGGTAGAAGGCACTTCAAGAGTCCTTTGGTTCAAACCAAAGGGAGTTACCCAAACTAAAGGTAAAGATTTCTCTTAACTTCTTTTCTTTTATTTTACTTCTAAAACCCCTAAAATCTTTTTATTCTTTTCTTTTGTAACAAAACCAGTATCCTAAATATACATGTATGTTTTTATGTTAATTATTTGAACTAAACTTACACTCACCTCCATATAATGGTCAAATAACATACTCTTTCTATGGGCGGTGAATTACTGCCTCATGAAACGATGATTGTTCAATATTCTTTTAACACCTCTCATGGTGGCCATTAATATGTCACTATATTTATATATGATATATATTATGTTTATGTTTTCCTTATTATTATGTATTTTTCATTTATGGCATACCTTTATGATTTCCATTATGGGTAAACGCGATAATTTTATTTTAGGAAGTGCGGACTACCGCCCCCTCAAAGTTATTTGAATCGTTAATGCCATATGTGGGACGTATAAAGGATATAGTTAATGATATTATATATGATGTTATACTGGAATTATAATATATCTTTATATCATTATGATTCATTCCATTAAATACAAAATATAAATGAATGTAGCGTTCATGCGTACGTACGGCTTACCGTCTCCATGAACCATGTATTTCATTTCTTACCTCTAAATGTTATGTAATATTATAAATGAATTTATATACTAGATATATATGATACATATGATATCTAAATCATGAATATATTTTTGAAGATAATGGATATTTTACCACATAAACAATTTTTAATTTTAAGATGTTTATTTTTGACTCAAGTACCAAGGTTTGACAAAACAATCGTTATTAAATTAAATTATTACATGATGTTTATAACATGGTAATAAGTAATTTAAAAGGAATAATGAACTTGAAAAATGTTCTTAAGAAAATAGAAATTAACTATAGTTTATTATTAAGGAGATTAAAGAATGATCGAGTAAAGTCGGACACGAGGTAAGGGACTTTGTCTCATTCTCCTTTCATTGAGGCATATTTTGTTTTATACACAACTTTCTTTTATGCGGTGTATAAACCCCTTTGACTTTGACTTTTATTCAAAAGGAATATTTTTATATGAAGTGGTTTTACTAAATGAAAAATTGAATGTTTTGTCTTACGTATGCGGCGGCAACATCTTCTTCGCCGCTGTGACCATTATTTGAGTTTTGGCTTCCTCTACAAGCCATAACTTTTTTTAAATGAAAAATAAATACCATGTTTTAATTTTCATTTATTTTGGTATTGAAAATGGTATTGATAATGTTTTGATTATATAAATGTGTTTTATTGATATCTTGTGATTGAAATGTGGAAATTTTATGTTTCCTTTATGCATGTTTTATGTGATACGATTATGTTATGGTTCTTGGGAATTGTTTATGATATGTTTAAACCTTTTCATATAAGGAATTAATTGGACTTAGTAAGTGATGGGTGGAGCCCTATATAGATCCTCGATTCAGCAGTAGGTCTCATGAGACAAACTAGTTACTTGGCACAAGGCCTTGACAAAATCGTATTTGTAGTCTTGGCATAAGGCCCTAACTATGTGGTTATGATAGTCTGGAATTATGCATTCCATCATTATGAAAGTGGTTATTGATATTGTGTGTGAATATTAGACTAGTAGAATATCCATGTGAATAAGTAATGGAATTATTTCATTTTATTTTTTCCCTGTTATTCTGAAGTTAATGTATAAACGGATTTTGTTTTATTTATGAAATTTCTTTAAATGTTTATACCCGTTTATGAGTGTTTCTAGTATATTGTTATCCTTGCTGAGTATCTAAGCTCACCCGATTCTATATTTTATTTTTCCTAGGATGTGAAGAAGTTTATTATGATTGACCTGTAGGGATAGTCTATGGGATAAGTGTGTTCAAAGAGGACAAGATGGGGTTGTTGTTTTTATTTCATGATGTAATTTAAAACTTATGAATGTATCTAGTGTTTCAAGGCTACTAGACTAACCGGTCTTTCGAAACTCGATCTTTTGTGATATTTCCAATGTTATGTAATAATTCACCGACTCTGGGTAACTAGGGTCGGGCCGTTACAGTTGGAATCAAAGGCAGTTTAGTACTAACCTTGGAAACTATATTTAGTTAAACTATGATTAGAGCACATAGCCCAAAGATTGACTTTGAGGATTAGTATAGAAGAACATCCTAGAATTTTGGTAAATTAGTTATTTTTTGTATTTTCCGAGAAATACATCCCTTTCTGGATACGAGCAGGTATAGCCGGCTCTGGCACAGATGTACCTAGGAGTGAAAACTCAAACAAGTAGTTTCAGGCTTGACCCGGGGTATCCTGGTACACAACAACGGGCCTTGCTGCACTCTTGGTTACGACACATCTGGGGGATATGCTTAGGATAATTCATAATTTCATTACAAACCATTATGAAGGGTTTATGAGTATATACTTCCTCAAAGAAAATATATTTATGATTATGGATTGTATTCATAAATTTTTCAATTTATTTTAATTGTTTTGAAAGTTTGTTATTATGTATTTAAATTAATAAACTAATCTAGTTTATGACATTGTTTAGAAATGGCTCCTAGTGGATCGAATAGAAACTGTATCCATGCACGCACTCCATGTAGGGATAACCCTCCTGCTCAAGATAATTATAGTGGAGCTGGTGAAACAACTGGTGTTGATCAACTTATCACCATACTGGGATAACTCACTCAGGTTATGAATAATAACTTTACTCGTATGGAGCACCCTGATCCGCAATGTGGAGGATCAATGTTAGACCGCTTCATGAGGAAAAAACCACTAACATTTAATGGGGTTACAAATCCATTAGTAGCTGAGAAATGTATAAATTCCATAGAGAAAATATTTTAGGCTTTAGGGAGTAGTGAAAAGGATAAGGTTTTCATGACAGTTTACCACCTCATTGGAGATGCTAATCAATGGTGTTCAATGATTAAAAATACCAAGGAAGATGAAGAAGTATCAAGAATGTAATGGAGAGTTTTTAAAGAGAGTTTCTTAGAAATATACTTTCTTCATGACCATCGAGCAGATATGGAAAGACAATTTCTCAGTCTGAGGCAAAAGGAGGACGATAATGTTGCAATGTATGAGTCGAACATTACAAGGTTAGTGAGGCATGCTGCAGATTATATATGTAACCCAATAAGTAAGATTTATCATTTCTTTGATGGGTTAAAACTATTTCTCTATCAAGATTTGGTATCACAATCCTTCTCATCGTACGAAGATATTGTATCGTGTTCTATAAAGACAGAAAAGTAATTCTCTAAGTCTTATGCAAACAAAGTAAAGCAAGAGAATAAGATAATGGTGGAGCAAGAGACAAATAAAGGGAAAAGGGAAATAAGGATTTTCCATTATGTGATAATCGTGGTATGAAACACCTTGGTACTGGCCTAAAAGAAATGGGAGTTTGTTACAAATGTGGAGAAAAAGGTCACCAGACTCGTGATTGCAACGGAAAGAAAGAGGATGTCAATGTTGAATGCTACAATTGTACAGAAATGGGGCATTATGAAAATGAATGCCCTAATCTCTAAGGAAACTTAACATAGAAAAGGCCAAGGAAGCAAGGCCAAGCTTATGCTAGTACTATAGATGAAGTTGATTAATTGTTGTATTTATGTTTTTTAGACTCAAAAACTATATTATGGTTATAATAATAATGTGATATATATAAGGATTGTACTGTAGTACTTTTTTTCATTAATGTTTTAATATGATGAAGGTAATCAGATTTTTAGTATGTGACAATAAAAGAAACTTTACATTGTTTGGAGAATCTAATGTTACAATTGATTTTGGAATTTAGAGACCTTTTAGAGAGAGTTTGGGCAGTGGTATTTTGGATAACTATAAAGGTTGGATTGGATTAAGTTGAACGTTGGACAGTATTGTTTAAGGTTAAAACATTTCGAATGATTGTTTTTGGAATGTTATAATACTATATTTTTAGGAAAAGGATAACCTGCAGGTCAGGGGATAACCCGTCGTGTCGGACAAAGCTGCAGGAATCGAACCCACAACCATAGTGTGACCGGCCTTTATTACCTACCACTAGCCTACAGGAAGTCCCTGGTTATTACAAAATATTTTTCTCCATGGTATGTGTTAATATTTCGAACCTTATACGATTAGGATAAATATAATATTTTTGAGTTCTATTATCTTTTTTAGTGAAAGATGAGTTTGTGGTATAAATTAGTTGAAGGATGAAATTCCACTTTTCATGTATATATATATATATATATCTTATTCTATGAAGAAATTAATTATTAAACTTTCGGGAATGGATATTAAAAAAATGTGTTATCCTAATACCTTATGTTTTGTTGAACTGAAGATATTTCAATCATAGATTGATGGCTTTGAGGCCCTCAATTTTAAACTTGTTTTTGATTGATGACCTCAATCAATCCCTATAAATATTTACGTTTTTTCCTCCAATTATATGTCTATAATTTCAACCAATGTTCTTCTATTTGAAACCCTAATTTGGTGATGACTTTCTCATTTCCCTTTCCCTCTTATTAAGACTAAATTTTATTGACCCTATTTCTGATATGGGTTTTCCACAATTGTATTTTCTATTTTCCGCCTTTTATATTCGAAGAACAATTTCAAATTTTGAGGACTCAATTTATTGAAGGAGTAGAGAATGTAAAACCCCAAGCTTCCATGGTACGCTTCTCTTTGAATAATACAGTAGCGTGTGTTGTATGCAACCTCGAGTTTTAACACACCACCACCAATAAAAGTAGCCTTTATGAAGATTAATACCCACTTTGTGAATTATATAAATCTTATATTTCAAAATGGACTTTATTTTTTGATTCGAAATATTGAAATTAGCCTAAGTTGAATTTTTGGTATTTTTCTGAGAACATCCAATTTTCGATGAATAGTGAAAAATACTTAAAAACAACTTTTTTAATCAAAATAATTTATAGTGATAAGTTATACTATTGAGTGGTTTTAAAGTATAATTATAATATACTTTTAACATTTTATCCAACGGTTGTCATTTTAATTAATTTCACTTTGAAATTGGATATAAACAATTTTCAATCTTTTGATTGATATTGTTTCTTAAAAACACGCTATTTGTTTTGATAATGGGAATTAATTATAATATTAATTAATGGTACTTATATGTCTTGAATTATTTAAAATATACATCATTTTTTAATTTGGAATATCAATTATATCCTAGGTTTAATTTTTGGTATTGTTCTGAAAAACTTCAATTTTTGATGAATAGTGAAACCACTAAGTGGTAGTTAAAAAAATAGATTTTTCGTTTAAATGAAACTTTACCGCCTATATGAATTGAATTTAAAAAATCCAATTTACATGGTTTTCATTAGTAATTAAAATTTGGTTCAATGGGATGAAAATAATTTTTGGTGAATAGTTCCTTTTGAGTTTTATTAACCGTGATTAGAGGTAATTAGGGTAATTTAAGAAAAAAATGATATCATAAAAATATAAAAATATCTTGAAACATGTACTACTCTTATTGGATGAGTCAGGTCCAACCAAGACAAACCATGGGATGATTTTTGGTACCCCATGGAGCCACTTTGGTAAGATAATGACATTAATACCTTTTATTTAAAGTAAAAATAAAAATGTCACAAACACGTATTGTTTTACTAAAAAAAATTTACAAGGGATTATATAAGTTATCGTTTCAACTATAAATATTAATTGGAAAGATAAAATTATTTCTTACATCATGGTAATTTTTTTATAATTTTTAGACATTAAATAAACGAATTTATTTATGAAACCATGATGATGCAGCGATTACCTCGTTAATAAATGATTTAAATAAAATGAAAAGATAAGGTAAAATCCAAGAAATACACTTGTCAAAAACCAATTGTATGGGTGGATTTATAAACCTTATCACCTTAGCTTTTCAATGTATCATTTTGGGACCTTTATAATCAGAAAACAATTTTATAATAAAATAATATTTTCAATCTTTCTAAAAGAGCCCCTCGTCTTCTCTTATAAAAGGCCCCACATCTACCTCCTTATTCACAACTTCAAATCCATTTGTCTTGGAGAACCTTTGCCCATATACCCTCTCAACTTCTGACCCTTCATCTTAGAAGACTTACCTTAGGTAGAAGGCACTTCAAGAGTCTTTTTTGTTCAAACCAAAGGGAGTTACCCAAACTAAAGGTAACACTTTCTCTTAACTTAATTTCTTTTATTTTACTTCTACAACCCCAAAACTATATTTATTATTTTATTTTGTAACAACACCCGTATCCTCAATATACTTGGTTGTTGTTATGAGAAGTATTCAAACTACACTTACATACACCTCCATTTAATGGTTAAAGAACATACTGTTTCTATGGGTGGTGAATTACTGCCTCATGAAACGATAATTGTTCAATCTTATTTTAACACCTATCATAGTGGCCATTAAGATGTCACTATATTTATATATGATATTTATTATGTTAATGTTTTCCTTATTCTTCTTTATTTTTCATTTATGGAATACCTTTATGATTTCAATTATGGGTAAACGCGATAATTTCATTTTAGGAAGTGCGGACTACCGCCCCCTCAAAGTGATTTCAATCGTTAATTACATATGTGGGACATATAAAAGAATGAGTTAATGATATTATATATGATATTAAATTGGATTTATATATATACTTTTATATCATTATTATTTCATTCCATTAAATATGAAATAGAAATGAAAGTAGTGTTCATGCGTATGTACGACTTACCATCTCCATGAACGGTGCATTTCATTTCTTACCTCTAAATGTTATGTAATATTATAAATGAATTTATAAACTATATATATATATGATATATATGATATCTAAATCATAAATATAACTCTGGAGATAATGGATATTTTAACACATAAACTACTTCTAATTATAAGAAGTTTATTTTGGACTCAAGTACCAAGGATCGACAAAACGGCTGTTATTAAATAAAATGATTACATAATGTTCATAACATGTTAATAAGTGATGTAAAAGGAATAATGAACATGAAAAAGGTTCTTAAGAAAATTTAAATTAACTATAGTTTATTATTAAGGAGATTAAAGAACGATCGAGTCAAGTCGGACATGAGGTAAGGGACTTCGTCTCAAACTCCTTTCATTGAGGCATATTTTGTTTTATACACAACTTTATTTTATACGGTGAATAAAACCCTTTCTATTTTACTTTTATTCAAAAGGAATCTTTTTATATGAATCATTTTTACTAAATGACAAAATAAATATTTTGTCTTACTTATGCGGCGACAACGACTTCTCCAGCGTCGTGAAAATTATTTGAGTTTTGGATTCCTCTACAAGATATAACATTTTTTAAATGAAAAATAAATACAATGTTTTACTATTCATTTATTTTGGTATTGAAAATGGTTTTGATAATTTTTTGATTATATCAATGTTTTGTATTAATATCTTGTGATTGAAATGTGGAAATGTTATGTTTCTTTTATGCATGTTTTATGTGATACGATTATGTTACGGTTCTTGGGTATTGTTTATGATATGTTTAAACCTTTTCATATAAGTAATACATTGGACTTAGTAAGTTACGGGTGGAGCCCACTATATCTCATCGATGCATCGGTAGGTCTCATGAGACAAACTAGTGTCTTGGCACAAGGCCTTGACGAAATATTATTTGTAGTCTTAGCACAAGGCCTTGACTATGTGGTTATGACAGTCTTGCATTATGAATTCCATCATTATGAAAGTGGTTATTGATATTGCATGTGAATATTCTACTAGTACAATATCCATGTTAATAAGTAAATTGCATTATTTAATTTTATTTTTTCCATGTTATCTAAAGTTAATTTTTAAAAGGATTTTGTTTTAGTTATGTAATTCCCTTAAATGTTTATGCTTGTTTATGAAAGTTTCCGCTATATTTTTCTCCTTGCTGAGCATCTGAGATCGCCCCATTCTATGTTTTATTTTTCCCAGGATGTGAAGAAGTGTATTATGATTGACCTGTAGGGATATTATAAGGGATAATTGTGTTAAATGGGGACAATATTTTGTTTTTGTTTTTATTTCATGATGTAATGTAAAACTTATGAATGTAGCTAGTGTTTCAAGGCTACTAAACTAATCGGTATTTTAAGACATGATCTTTTGTGATCATGCCAATGTTATGTAATAATGCATCGACTCTGGGTAACTAGGGTTGGGGCGTTACAATATAGTTGCGTTCAGGATAGCGGGTTTACCCTATGCATGACTTATATTTAGTCGACACATGCCTCCAGTGAGAAAACCCAAAAATGGCATAAACGTAAATAAAATAATTAAATAAAGTTATTTTATTTTTCAAATGATTATAAATCATGAACAGTAACTCGTATTAAAAATTTGAGACCCCCATTGAGCTCGTGAGAGTATTATCTCTTTAGGAAGATACTAACATTGGTCGGTGCAGGCCACCAGTAAATGTTAGTTTTTGGCCGTAAATAAAATAATTATGTGACAATTATTTTATTTTAAAATCCATAACTTCTAAATGGAAACATGGATTGAAAGTCTAAGAGTACTGTTGAGTTTTTTGGGGTGTTTTCTCCTTAGGCGAATCCTAACCTTGACTGGTGCAGGTCAAGGGTGAACGTTAATAATTTATTGAACTTTTTTTCGAGTACGTTCAGTAAACGCATGAGCGGAGTTCTCAAACATTCGATCCATTGCTTAGATTAAAAATCTTAGGGCACCGTTGAATCTATAGAGTCGAGATTTTCTTATGGGGGACATTACATTTACCGCAGTAGGTTTGGAGAAAATGTTATGTTTTTTTACTTTTTAAATGAAAAGAAAAAAATTATTTTATTATTTTATTTCATATCCTCCAACGGAAAAGCAAAGGGGTGGGGCTAGTGACTTACCAAGCCAATAAATGGCATGACCTTCCAAACCTAAGTAATGATGTTGTTGGGGAATTAAGAAACTTCCTAATTGATGAGCCTCATTAAATTATAATGTCGTGACTTACCCCCACCCCCACCCCCACTCATATATATATATATATATGGATATTGGGGAGGGGTATTGGCTGAGATTCGCCAATAAATGAAGTGAAAAAGGAGCGCAGCGACGCCAAACCCTTAGAAGATAGAGCTAATCCCAGCGGGAGGTAACTGGTGACACCAAACCATGAACCATAGAATGACGTACGAGCAGCATTGTTTGAAGCCAGTTTCGGGAATGAAGAACATTAACACACCTTCAAGCGTGGGAGTTTCTCTGAAAATTTGAGGAAGTGGGATTATTCATTTACTCACTATAAATTCTTTTCCCTCTTCCCCGTTCTTGAATTACACGAAGAATTCAAAACAACCGACTAACGGGCTAATCCATGATTCATTCATTCTTGAGGGAGGTTTTTGCGGGGTAACCTTATGGGGTTTTTTATTGTTGTTTAATTCAATTGATTATTAAACCCTTGACCCACCCCACCCCCACATGTTTTCAAGCTAATGTGGTGGGTGCGAGAAGAACGAACCTGGCCCGAACCCCCCCCCCCCCCCCCCCCGCAATCTTTTTTTCTTTCACCTCTACAGAAGACCACTTGCACAGCGACACCGAACTGCTATGTTGGGAATAGCACATTGATGCACGCGGTAAGAGGAGGTCGTGGAATAAAGCCTCAACGATCATCAGAATGGCCGGAACTGGCCATATGTGGAGAAGGTGTGACGCACTGATGATGATCAAGAGGTCATGGCTCATCATCCGCGGCGAATGGAGGAGGTGACCGACACGAAGACCAGCTGTGGATGGAGCGGCGGTGCAACCAGCACACTGCCGGAGGATAAGAAGTCGCGGCAGAAGCTACGGCGGAGCCCGAACCCGCACCTATGATGGGTTCCACGGTGACCAAGTGTCACCTACGTGGTGTCGCCGCATCACAAACCGAATGACCTCTGGGACTTTCAGGAGACTGGGGGTTCACTCCCAATGTTAACAGCTAGGGAGGACCCCCTTGCGGCTCGCGCCTCATGCGGTTGGGATGTCGCCAAACTGGGTTGTCGCCCCATTGGGCTGCCCCCCTACCGGGTCGCTGCCCCACTTGGTCGCCGCCCAACCAGATTGACGTTCTACCAGGCCATCCGTTGCGGGCTGGGGCACCCTTGCAGGCTTCCCCCATGTAGACCAAGCGAGACATCAGCCCAGGGGGATGAGTTATCCACGACCCAACCCAGACCGGGTCAGACAAGGTTAGTCCGACCGGGTCAGACCTATCCCGAACCCCACCAGTCCCAGAATCACATAAAGGGCCATATCATGGGAACTTGACATATTTTTGATAAACTATCTATGGTGTTGGGATCCCTGGATCGAGGTGGTCCTTTTATTTTACTCCTTGAGTGTTTTTGGAGAATCTTGGAGTATAGCCGGGTTGGATCACCCAAAATCCAATCGGGCCCTCAACACTAAAATGACAATAATGCGAAGACTGAGCGTCCGACTGACACGTCGTCTATTGTGTTGGAACCCTTATTAATATAAGGATCATCGGTTTACTTTTTCTTGGTGCTTCTTGTAGGTTGAAATATGATCGATGGCTTGGGTAGCGGTTCTCCCAAGCACACTACGTACAGTACCCTGTGACTGGCTAAGACATAATGACTACTAACCGTTTCGACTCAGAGTAACTCGACAGGTCCAATGAGGAGCACCTCTATGTGATGTGCAGAACCATTCTGGGGTGTTCCTTTGTGTGATGCGGTAGACCCACAATGCTCGAAAAGAGGATTACCTCATCCTGCCACAAGGGGGAGCACCACTGTGTGATGCGGCAGACCCATGGTGGAGAGCGCCTCTGTGTGATGTGGAGAACCCATGGTACTCGACAGGAGGAGTACCTATGCAGTCCAAGGTTAGTGGGAATCACCTCTGTGTGACATGGTATGCCCACTTTACTCACTAGAGGAGGAGTTATCCAGAAACTGAGGTTTTTAATGTTGTGACTGGGAATGTTACTTTTTTCTAGGCCTAGAGAATTTTTGGCTGGTTATCATCATTTATAGCGATCCTGTTTTGGTCGTCATCATAATATTTTTTCTCTGATTTGTATAACTGGTTTGAGCTGAGACTCTAATTGAGTTGTGTTTATTGATTTGTTCTTTGTGATTGAGTATGTGCTTTGTGGTTTTCCTTGGGGAATTCTGAGAGACCTTTAGGGGTCTCGGGGTCCCTACTGAGTATCATTATACTAATCCCTACACGGGCTATGCCAGCACCTTGTTTTGTCTTTTGCAGATGATGAGTAGCTAGGATGAGGTTTGAGGGATCCAGGAGTAGGTGGTTCGCCGAGGAGACAGGTGGACATGGAGTGTAGAGGAGGAGATATGTACCTACCCTTCAGGTTGGATTCTCAGAGGAAAACACAATAGTTGTTTTCCCTTTTTTAGTTGTATTGTTCCTTTCAGTTGGATTTGTACTTTTCAGTTGTACTCATACTATCATATGGGTTTGGATTCTGACCCCATTTACTTTTAGCACTGCTTTTACTACAGTAGATTACTTCACAGTTGCTTCTTGTTGTGTTCTCAGATTGTGTGTTTGTACATGTTTAAAGGAAATTCCATCCCATCTTAGGAAATACTCCTTTCGGTGCTAATCACCAACCCCTAGCCTATGGATGGCAGGCTTAGTTTAGTCACGGCATGGGCCCTGGGGGATGGGCTGTGACAAAGTGGTATCAGAGGAGTCGGTTTTACTGATGAACTTGGACTCTGATCTTTTCAGTTTGGAAATATTGTTATGTGTTATGATTGTGGTTTTCAGTTTGGGGAATCAAATGTTGGGGCGGTGGCCGATATATCCATACACCAGGACTTTGAATTCTGATTTCCAACTCAGTGCACAAAAACACCGATTGCATGTGTTTTTGAAAAGATTGTCTTATGATTACTTTGAGTCAGCTCGCCAGGTATAACTTAATGATCGCGGAACACCTGTTCCATATCAGGATGCCACCGTGTAGACAACCAACTAGGATTCCTGAGAGAGTACTTGATGACAGTCCACCGAGCAATGAGGCTCTGGTACAGGGCCATCTTCCTATGTTGGCACCTTTGGGTGGTTCACCCATAGCACCGCCACCCGTTGGGAAATAGTTACCACCAGACGCACTAGCGGATGGTGCATGATGACTAATCACGTTGCAAAAGTTCTAGTGGCAGAGGCCTATGAGGTTTCGAGGCGAGATAGATTCTTAGGCATATGAGGACTGGCTAAAGGCTGTGGCTAGAGTTTTCCACCTATTTGGGACACCATTTGAGTATATGGTGATCTTATCTTCTGGTCTTCTCTAGTATGTAACCTTTAAGATGGTCCATAGGGTAATGAGGCTTCGGTACGTGGACCATTTCCAGAGACGGTACCTTCGGGTAGCGTGCTGGTTATATCACTACCATTTGGTCAGCACTTACAACCAGCAGTACTGGTAGAGGACATATATAGGATTAGTTCTTTAAATGTGTTTTAGTATCATACACCCCTCAGGTTCTGAGGAAAACCTGACTCGCTAGCAGCTAAGTATGTGCATGAGGAGGTGGCTGAGATTTCCCTCGAGATTCTGCAGCTTCGACATAATGACATGTCTATAGCTGAGTATTTATCGAGGCGTACCAACCATTACTAGTACTGGATGAATATGATATGATCATTCTTTCAAGGAATGGAATTTTGAGTGAGGTGTGTTTAAGGAAATATGAGCTATCACTCTTCTTCTATGCATTTCTACTTATGTTAGGGAGCTAGAGACAACCATTGTGGTTGAGTGTTTTTTAACTCAACGGATACAGCCATTGAATGTTAGCAGTGGGAAAGTAAGAAACTGGTACGAGTCTAAGACACATGGGTGTGTAAAATGTTTTGGGAAGAGGATGTGATAGGGACAAATGAATCTACAAAGCAACAGATGTGGAAGCTGATTTAGGAGATCATCATGAGGTGGTGTACATTTCGACATGTTACAACCACCCACTGTTATAGTCCCCACCAGGCTCAGAGAGCAGGTGGACAAGGGAAGGGAGTAGCTGCATGCAGTCAAGGAATGTGACCTAAGGGCTATAGGAATGATTCAAGGTACGGTATGTGTCTACTACTAGCTTCCATATTAAAAGACATAGGATCCAATCATTCCTTACTTCCACAAATCAGGCCCAAGACCTAGAGTTTCCATTTAAACCATTGTCTTAAACCTCACGTCTGGATATACCATTGGGAGGATACTCAATAATCACACCTATGTCTATGGAGTGATCTGACCCTTAAGGCCAGAGTATCGATTGGATCCTCTTGGTTGTAGAATCGTGGCATTATGACGTTAGTTTGGGTATGGACTGGACATCCACAGTTCATACTCAGATTGACTGTATTAGGCAAAAATGTTTTAGTATATCTACAATGTAGGAATGGAGTTTTCCTTTGTTAGCAAAAAAGGAATCCCAGACAGCACCACATAAACTCGTGCATATGAGGGTGCAGATGATCACACATGAGTCAGCCACACTTACCCTCATGGAAGTAGGAGTTTGGAGTTTTCAGTTCCCAACCTGAGTAAAAAAGTGTGTGGATATATTTTGAAAAGATGTTTCCAGGATTACCTCCCCGAAGGGAGAATGGATTTTGTTTTGGATGGGTACTACTGTAGATTTGAGCCTGACTTTTACAGAGTTGTGGAACCCTTTTCAGTGTTGATGAGAAAGGGCAACCCTTCGTGTGGATAGATATATGCAGTAGAGCATTCTGGAGCTGACGCAGAGAGTGGCGAGTGCCCCCATCTTGAGGATACCAGAAGAGGGATTTGGGTAAGTACTCTACTACGACGCATCAGCGACCAGTAATGGGAGTTTCCGGATACAGGAGCGAGTAGTGATCACCTATGGCTCATAGCAGCTGAGACAACATGAGCAGAGCTATGCTACCCATGACCTAGAGTTAGCAGTAGTGGTCTTCGCCTTGAACATGTGCAAACATTATATGGGAGAACATTTTACAGTCTACTCATATAACAATAATATCATGTATATATTCTCTTAATAATGACCTGAATCTGAGAAAGCGGTGATGGCTACAGTTCCTCCAAGACTATGACATTGAGATAGACTATAATCCTGAGAAAAGGAACATGGTAGTAGACACACTCAATATAAGGTCTAGCCTACAACTTCTGAGTCAGGCGTTAGATCAGTTAGTCGCACTGCATATATCCTTCGTGGATAGAGATGGAGCAGTATACCTCCATTCTCTGACTGTCATGCCCCCACTCCTTTAATGAGTTAGGGAGGTGCAACATGGGGGAAATGACTGCGAGTCTCGATGTGCTCAGATATACTCGTACATGCACTTGATGTATTTTTCAATGGTGGGGAGCATGTCATCCTCTTTAGAGGACGTACCATGGTACCAGTGGCACTATGGGAGTAGGTGTTGAGAAGGTTCCATACCTCCCTTCTAGCGGTACACCCCAGTGTGGAAAAGATGTACCAGGACCTTTGGTATCATCACTGGTGTCCAATGATGAAGAAAGAAGTGGAATATTTTCTCTCCTGATGCCTCACTTGTTAGCATGTGAAGATTGGACTGATCCAGCAGAAGTATTATGCATGTATGAGGAGAGAGACCATGTCTTCCTATGGGTCTCACCTCGATGATGTTTTTAGAGATTTCACCGAAGCGTAAAGTTATGACCCATGTTTTTTGGTCCTTTTCTGATACATTGAAGGATAAGTGAGGTGTCATACCACCTGGCGCTTCCACCGTAGTTGAGAGGGTGCACGATGTCTTCTACATATCCTAGGTGAGGAGATACGTGCATGAACCATATCACGTCATCTGCCATCGCAAGGAGAACTTAGACGATGGGGCGATATTTACAGAGGTTCCATTGAAGATTGAGGATCGACAAGAGAAGGACCTTCAGGGACGATCGATACCACTGGTTTGCATTCGCTGGCAACACAGTAACCTCTAGAACATCAAATGGGAGCAAGAGGCTCAAATTCATGCTTAGAACCCCCATTTGTTTCCTTAGTCTATGTTGTGGATTTTGGAGACATAAAGCTATAAGGTGGGGAGAATATAGTGTCCCGTAATTTTAGTAAAATTTATTTTATATAAGGAATTATTTCACGACCGCCAAATCTAATGGCGCGTGATTCTGAGGCATAGAATGCCCAGAATGATCTGTCAAATTTTTTCTAAGCTTTAATTAGCGTGCATAAGCACTTTTCCTGAAAAAGTGAAATAACTCTTAAACAGTTTCCTGAATCAAAAATCCAAGGGTACGATTGTGTTTAGAATGGCGGGTGCACCCTAGGCGTGACTTAAATTTTTTCGGCGTAGGCCTCCTGTGAGAAAACCAGAAAATGGCATAACCATAAATAAAATAATTAATTAATGTTATTTTATTTTTCAAATTCTTATAAATCATGAACAGTAACTCAGGGTAAAAATCTGACACCACTAGCAAGCTCATGAGCATATTCTCTCTTTAGGCAGATACTAACATTGGCTGGTGCGAGCCACCAATGAAAGTTAGTTTTTGGCCATAAATAAAATAATTAAGTGAAAATTATTTTATTATAAAATTCATAACATTAAAATGGTAACTCAGATTGAAAATCTATGAGTACAATTGAGTAATTTGGGGCGTTTTCACATCAGGTAAAGCCTAACCTTGACTGGCATGGGTCTAGAGTGAACGTTAATAATTTATTGAACTTTTTTTAGATACATTCAATAAAAAATGAGTGGAGTTTTATAACATAGGAACCATTGCTCAGATTAAAAATCTGAGGGCACCGTTGAATCTACATTTCCAGGATTTGGTTAAGGGAGGCTTTAGTTAGACCATATTAATTCTAGAAAAAAGTTTTGTTTTTGGAATTTTTTAAAGAAAATAAATAAAATAATTTTATTATTTATTTTCATGTCCACCAATGGACAAGAAAAAGGGTGGGGCCAGTGAAGTGTTAATCCAATAAATGGCTTGACCTGCCAACCCTATGTAATAAAGTCATTGAGGAATTAGGAACCTTCTTAATTGATGAGCCCATTAAATTATAACATTGTTACTTCCCCTCCCCCTCTTCGATATATATGGAGTTTGAGGAGGGGTATCAACACAGCTTCTCCAAGCAACAAGGTACGGAAGGAGAGTCGTGACCCATAGAAGATGGAGCTGATCCTAGTGGGAGGTGATGGGTTACACCAAATCAAGATATGGAGAATGACTTCCGAGGGGCGTCATTGGAAGCATGTTGTGGGAACGAAGAACACCGACCCACATTAAATTGTGGGCATTTCTCTGATGATTTGAGGCAGGGGGATTATCCATTAATGCGCTTTAAATGATTTTCCCTCATCCTCATTCTTGAATAATATGAAGAATGTGGACCAACAAACTAACATGTTGATATTCGATTAATTCATTCATGCCAAAGGTTGTTGCGGGGTGACATTGTGGGGTTTTTTGGATTGTTGTTTAATTAAATTGATTATTAACCCCTTGATCACCTCATGTTTTCGAGCTAACACACAGGGTACGGGCCTAACGAACCTGGACCGAACCATCCGCTATCTTGTTATTATTGTGCCTCCATGGATGACCGCCAACACGGAAACACTGACCGAATACATTGGGAATTGCGCGTCGACGCACACCACAAGAGGAGGCCGCGACACGAAGCCGTGAAGGTCATCTGAATGGTCAGCACCAGCCAGACGCAAAGGAGGTGTGGTGTGCCATCGCGCACCACCGGTGAACAATAGGTCATGACTCTTCAGTCGCGGCAAACAAAGGAGATGGCCGACATGACGAATGACCAAAGATGGTGCAGCGTCGGGACCAGTGCACCGGCGTTATACAAGAAGTCAACGCCGAAGCCGCAACAAAGGCCAAACCTACATCTATGTTGTGTTCTTAGGTTATTGGATCCCACACGGTGCCACCACATCACAAATCTAATGGCCTTTGGGTCGTTCGGGAGACAGATAGTTCACCACCCCCTGGTGGTGGCTAGGGTAGCCCCCCTTGCAGGTTGAGCCTCATGCGGTTGGGTCGCCGCTCATGTGGGCCGCCGCCTTACCAGGACACCTTCAATAGGCTGGGCCACCCTTGTGAGCCACCCTTTGCGGGATGTCCTTTCGGGGCACCCACTTTCGGGCTAGGCCAGACCTCAGCCAAGTGGTCCAAGTATATCGCGGCCCAAAATCACATAAATGGGTTATATCATGAGAACCAAATATCCGTTTGATGAACCTTATAGGGGGTTGGGATTTTTGGATCGAGATGGTCCATTTGACATACTCCATGAGAGTTTTGGAGAGAACATGAAGTAAGGCTGGGTTGGATCGCCCGAAATCCAACCAGGCCCTCATCACTGAAATGCCAATAACACTCAGACCGAGCATCCGATTGATGTGACGTCAATTGCGTTGGAACTCTTATGACGTGACTGATCATTGGGTTACTTCTTCATAGAGAATTGTGCTTGTTGAAATAAGACTGATGTATTTGGGAGCGGTTCTCCCAATCACGATACATATGGAACCCTATGACTAGTAGTGACTTCTCGACTGCTGGCCATTTAGACATGGAGTGACTCGACAGGCCTAGTAGGGAGCGCCTCTAGGTGACGTGGAAGACCCATAGTGTGGAGTGACTCTGTGTAACCAAGGAGACCCATGTTGGGGAGTTCCACTATGTGATGTGGCATACCCATGGTACACGACAAGAAGAGTAACTCAGAAGTCAAGGTTAGTGGGAAGTGCCTCTTTGTGATTTGAAAGGCCCACTGTACTCGTTAGAGAACGAGTTATCCAACAACCTAGGTTTTTGACGTTGTGACGGGGAATGTTATTTGTTCGTAGGCCTAGAGAATCTGTGGCTAGCTATCTTCATTCATAGTGATCATGTTTGGGTTAGCATCATAATCTTATTTCTCTGAGTTGTATACCTGGTTTTGAGTTGATACTCTAATTGAGCTGTGTATATTGGATTGTGATTTTATTTTGATCTCATTCTTTGTGGTTTTCCTTGTGAAATTATGAGAGACCATTGGGGGTCTTGGGGTCCCAACTGAGTATTGTTATACTCACCCCCTACACGGGCTACACCAACACCTTATTGGTCTTGTGCAGACGACGAGTAGATGGGCTGAGGTTTGAGGGATCCAAGACTAGGCGGTACACGGAGGACACATACATACATGGAGTGCTGAGGATGCGATCTATACATAACCATAAGGTTGGATCCTCGGGTAATGACTCAGTAGCTATTTTCCATTTTTTAGTTGTATTGTTCCTTTCAGTTGTATTTGTACTCGTACTTTCAGTTGGGCTTGTATTCCGGCCCCTTTTACATTAGGTACTCTTTTTACTGTATCATTTATCTTCACAGTTGCTTCGTTTTGTGTTCTCGGATAGTGTGTTTGTACAGGTTTAAATGATATTCCATCACATTTTAGGGAATATGCCTTTTGTTTCTATTCTCCATCCCTGGGAATGTGGAATGCAGGATTGGGGTAGTCACGGTACGGGCCCTAGAATACGAGTTGTGACATTAAGACAAATACTTCTTCATAAATATATAAATTTCAAAATGTAGTTTTAACATCCAATTTAAATAATTTAAACCATTAAAATTTTTCATAAGACTATAATAAAATAATTTGTTCTAACCTTTCAATTAGTGAAAATGATTCTCTAAAAGGGGTACCATATTATTGAGAATTTCTTTAAGAAAATAATATATATTTTTTAAGTATATTTCATTATTTATCATGTTTATTTCTAGGAATACACTTTCATCCAATGATATGATAATTACATGGTGGAACAACTAATTTCCCCACATTATTCCAAGTAAATTGAGTTAATTTATCTTGTATATCTAGGATCCAACTATCAGAATCTAAATCCTTATAAATATTCATTGGAAAAAATATTAAATAGAATTATAAGGACCAATACCATTCATAAGAAAAAAATTTCTTTTGAATTTTATTTAACATTACCATTCATATATTCTCTGGGATGATCTATGTGATTCTTCTAAGATATTTAATGAATATATTATTATTGATAAGAATTATTCGCCCCCTAAATATTTCCATTTTTTAAATAGGTGATTCCTATTCAAAATTAATGTTTCGATAATATTCATCATGTTCTTCAATATCATCATCTCTTTTAGTATCCGGATTTTATAAAACATAATATTTATTGATTTTTCAAATTGACTGGTTGTTTTATTGTTTAACATATATTTCATAATAGTATTTGAATATCTTAATGAAATTATGTCATCATATTTTTCATCACATTTATCAATGAAATATTTATTACTATAAATAAAAACAATACATTCAAAGACTCTAAAATATCTATTTTTTAGGTTTTAATCCATTCCAATCTAGATACAATGCCTTTTTCAACAAGGGTTGAAAAATGATTCAACTTGTGAATTGAAAAGAATTATAACCACATTATTTCTAGAAATATTTAGGTATGTAAAACTCATTGAGTATGGTTTTAGAAATTTCATGAAGAGTAATATTTTTCCATTCTACTACCCCATTTTTGTTGTCATTTCCTAGGGGATAAAAAATGTAAAAACATAAATTTTAATCATAAAATTAAATAAATTATTGATTCTACAATTCACTACAATGATCACTTATGAAATAATTAATTATGTGTCTTTTCTAATTTAGAACAAATTTACAAAAATTAGTAATCATAAATGAAATTTTAGATTTAACTGTATGAAAAAAACCCATGAGTATCTTTTAAAATCATCAATAATAAAAAAATAATATATTTTACCTCCGAAAATAGTGGGTTAATATGAAAAAATAAATAAAAATTTATATGATCAATAGGTATTCAAGTTTTTTTTTCAATTAATTGGTTTGAAACTTCTTTTGTGTTTATTAAAATTCAAGCAAGAGTCACTTATAAAGGTGTTGTCCTTATTCAGTTCAAGTAGCGGTATAACTTCTTAATTCATAGAAAACGTATAAATAATCCCAAAATTAGAATGTCTCAACCTTAAATGCTAAAAACTATTATCATACTATAAAACATTTAATCATGTCTCTTTATCATCATTTAATTCGGAAGAATAAATTGAATAAATAATAATGTTTCTATTTTTAGAAATCAAAAAATATTTATCACTGAATAAAATATATTTAGGTTTTTGGAATTTAATAAACATTACATAGTCACATAGAAGTGAAATTTTTATTATATTATGTTTTCTTCTATCAACAAATAAACAAATAATAAATAACAATAGAATTTTATATTCCATCCTCACTAAAAACATTGAAGTTTTTGTATCAATTATTACAAAAAAACATTTCTTCAAAAATATTTTATGGATTTATATAATAATGGATATATAACCCATAATGTGCCTTGAGCATCCCCTTTACATAATCTAGAAATCCTTTTTGATTATCTAAGGAAATATTTCCTACAAATACTATTTATGATACTTTATACCCCTGAAAATTTTGTTCCGATAGGATTACAATATAAGTTTTCTGAATACAAACTAATTTCAAATAATTAATAATAGTACATATATAATATAATTATTTATGAATAAAATAGTTATTTAGTCTAACAGATTATGTAAATCTCAAGCAACAATCATTAGCATAATGAAACTTTATATGAATTCTAAAAGAAGTTGAATTAAATGTACTTACAATAGTTATTTGAAAGCAGAACATCATTTACATTTTTTTAAATTTTTATCGTAAGGAAGTATATACCTCTAATTTTTCATTTTATAAACACTCATTATTTTATCAAACATATATACACCTTGAACTAAAATGGAAAGAACATATTCTAATTATTCAAAATCATTTTTTAGAAATTGAATTTCCTTAATAATATCATCAAAATTACTTATTTTAGATTCATCACACATAATCATTAAATAAATATCTATTTTTAAATCATAATTTTCAGAAAGGCCATTTTCATATATTTTCTATTGTAATTTCTAGTAATTAAGTTTCATAATTATTTTATTCCTCAACATATTTCATTAGATTTTATCTCACCTCATGTTCATTGTTATATTGTATATCATGGTTCATGTATAAACTAGGGACATTTTTCAAATGAATGTTCTTTTATATCAACCTCTCTAATAAATGTCTCAACATTGGGTTTTTAGTTGTCAGATTTAGAAGTGGAATAATAAACATATTTAGTCACATGATTTGATGATGGAATTAAGAAGAAGTTTGTAACATAATTCTCAAAACCATTTTCTTTATCACAAATATATTCCTCTACACTACTCCAACATGATTCCATTTAATTCTTTTAGTAATTTCGTTTTTCTTTCAAATTATATTCCTTATTTAGTATTGGGAATGATGAAATTATAGGACCCTTTTTTCTATACTCAATCCAAATTAATTCATGAGTATCATCAGAATTAGAATTACATTTCTTCTTCTTCATATAATCATCTATAGGATATTAAATATGGTATCTTCTTAAGTATCCTCTCATAATTATATATATAACCTTTGTAATATAAATTTTATCAATCCTATCATGGGTCTATAAATTATAATAATGGTGTAAGTAGATTCAACTGATTTAAAAAAATCTCATATTCATTGAAGGATATTCTTCAAAAATATTTTCTATTTATTTTTAATCCTTTTGTTGGGATCCAATAAGATCATAATAAATATGTTATTTAAATTTATTACATTCAACTATAGCTAATTTTTTACCATCCAACTTCTAAGGAAGTTCTCTAATAACTCATTCAATAAGAATGGTATTTTTAAGAGTTTCTCAAAATGAACTCAAACCATTTAAAATAATAGTGAATTCATGAATCATATTATTTAAAGTTCCACCATAAACTATTTTCAACTCATGATATTAATCTCCAAACACACACAACCTAGTTATGATGTGTTTATTTAAACCAATATGGTTACTTATAGAATTTTTTAGATTTCGTGAGCCGTTTTAAATGTGAATACATAACTATAAACATTATTATTTATTTAATAGTATGTGATATTTTTCATCATGTAATTTAGAGTAATATTTACCACATCATTTTTAAGTAATTATTTTGGTACATGATCTGGTATAATGAACGTATTTTCCAAAATCATCAAATAATCAATGTTATGTTTCTTCATGAAATATTCCATTCTAGATTACCAATATCTATAGTCAGTTCCATAAAATATATGGTGTTTTTTTAGGTATATATCAATCATTCAATATTGTTACTACCAATATGAGGGTGAATTGTCTTTTTAAAATAAATTAATGTATTTAAGGTTTATATCAAAGTTATAATTTTAATGCAGAATAAAATAAATTAAAAATAAAACATGTTATTTTTTTAGGGGTATAGATCTAAATGATATCACATCATTCTCTATGTATCTCATGAACTAATACAGATGGAACACACTATAACAATTAAAGTGTAATTTTATAGTAAATTTGTATGACCTGTAGTAACCAGTCAATTCCAATGTCTCCCCCCTTGATGATTAAACCTTAATCAATTCATCAATTTTTTTTACATGGTGGCACAACCCAAACATTCTTCCTCTTCCCATAAAGTCACAACCTAATGCTTGGATTTTGTTTGGAAGTCTAAACCATGTTTCCTACATTTTAATAGTTTTTATTACCAATCATAATTACAAACATAAAATGAGTATAGTAAGAGGACAAACTGAATTCCTAGAAAAACACATTCAATGTATGATTTTTGAGGATGTAGTGAATTATCCATTAAAAACAGATAAAATAGTTAATGTCATATTATGATAAGTACGTAATCATTAATGTTTTCATTCCTTTTATAATTAAAGAATATCCTCAACCACTTATACATGATTTTGACCTATAAAAATACATTTATTAAATTCATCATGAAAAAATAATCAGCACTAGAAACCCATTTTCTCTTATCATTTGAAATATATAATATAATTTTCTTATAGAATGCATGAGCAAAAGAACCCACATGGGTAACTTCGATAGTCAATATAGTTAAATTCATATTTAATATATACAAGATATTAGAATAATTAATACAATGCTAATAAATAATTATTACCAAAAATAAATTCTTTGGGAAAATCTAATAATTTTTGTGAATAAATTGATCATATTTCAACAAAATTTAATGTGTAACTTACAATTTTATTGAGAAATGACATTAAATCTCAACCCTTGTGATTATAATTTGATACTACATAAAAAAGGTATAAGATACATCAATAAAAGATTAATAATTTTTAAATAAATAGAGAATAAATAAAACCTTAATTACATGCATAATAAACATGATGTAAATGAAAAACTAATATGTGATGTAAAATATACCATATTTTTTTGTTTTGAAGGAACCTATAGAAAATAAAAAATTATCATTGGAAATTCCATGTATAAGATTCACATGGGGAATTAAAGAAAGAAAATATATGTATCCTACAAAATGTAAGGGATTTTATATAAATAATTTCATTTAAGATAAATCACATAGGTGGTTCACATACCATATTTTACATAGGTTACTAAAGAAATTTGTTGAAATTGCAAATTATAATGTTTCACGCATAAAACATATCATTATAAATTATACGGAATAGGATTAGATCCAATTTAATTATATTTATAAAATTTAATTATATTTATATTGAATAAATGATCACCATATTTGTACCTCTAATTCAATTTTTATAATCAAAATACTATGGAATTATTATTCATGAAAACAGCAAAATTAAGAGTAAAATCGAGCATTAGATTCTATCCATTTTCTTGTAATTAAAGAGATTGATTCATTGTTTTATTTATTATAATTAAATTTATATAACTTAATTACATTTACAAATCAATTAATATAAATTAATTTTGAGATATTTACGCCATATTATAGTCATAATAAAGAAGATAAGTTCAAAAAATTACCAAATTACACAAATTGTCAGTTGTCAGTGTTAATTCTAAACATTGAAAAATTGTCATTAATGACTACTTCTATTAGTCTATTTGAGACGTTGCCAAATTTTTACCCATGGATAGTTTTAGGCATTTCAAAAGATTCACTTATGACCAGTTATCACAGATAGTTCTATAATTTTTTAAATTTTCACTCATGGTTTGTTCTCATGGTGATTTGTAAGAATTTTTATATCTCCACTAATGGATGGTTATAACGGTCATTAATAAATTTTATTACTAATGTTAAATACTTTTGGTTAGTACTCAAGGTTTATACTGATGGTTATATTTATACATTTTAAAAAAAATCTATATACATACATTTTTAAATTTTTATTATTGAAATTGTAAAATGGTATTTTAATTTATTATTTAGAATTTGAACATTTCTTGAAACATATAGTTCATGTTATGGACTATAAACTAAAAAATTAATGTAATTTTAAAAAAATTAGTATTACTATATGATCATTATTATGCACACAATAATTAATAAAAAAATCAAACTATTAATAATTACAATGGGTATAAAACATATACAGTTTTTAATTATGAAATCATAATGTGGTTCATGTAGTGAGTCAAAAATTTCATTGTAAATCTCTTTTAACAATTGTTTTTTAGGTTTATTAGGTCCATTATCATTATTATCCCTTGGGTTAGGGAATGAAATTGGATAATTCACAAACTCATGGTTTTTGAAGCATTGGGCATTCTAGTATTATATTTAAATACTCAGATTATTCACTAAAGATTGAAAATTTATATCCCCATTGCCAATCCTTCTACAATTGAAACACATTATTATTCATTTCAGTCCTTTCAATATGAGATTATTCCATCATATTTGACATGTATATCATTCAATATATTTTCCTTTATCATTATCTTTAAATAATGTTCAATGAAATTACACCATTCTCCTTAGTTTTTAGACTGATATATTTTTTATGGATTAGTTTAATTGTCATGAAATGTGTTATTTTGGTGAGAACAACCAAAATAGTTTCAACATTGGAATTTATTCCATATGGTTTTTCATTTGTAAAACCATTTTATTTGTCCTAAATTTAGATTATTAACTTTTTTTCTCCTTACTCCATCCATTAATAAAAATGAATTTTCAAATAAAGTGATAAATATTTATATCTATATAGAATTATGAAAATATCAATCACAAAATTTATTCCTCCTTATAACCATCATATTTTCTTTTATTTAAATCTAAATAACTATTTGATAAATATTGATTTTTTTGGAGTAGGTTCTATTATATTCTTCACTTTAATTCCTTTACATAATAAATAATACATAATGTTTCGTAAGGAAAATGTTATTAGATAAGTCATATGACTCATTAATTCTTGTGCAGGTTTCTAATCATAGGATAACACATCAAGCATAAATGTGAAGATCTAGTCAATTCTCAACCAACCCTATTTGGAGTGATTACTCCTAGGTGCATCAATACAGTTGTCGTATCATGTTTCGATTATCTAGAATGATATTTTTTTCTATGAAAGAAACTTACTCTATAAATTACCATTATTAAGTGGTATCATCATATACATTGACTCATATTTATATTTTTCACTTAGTTTGTCTTATTTTGGTATCTGAGTTAACTAAAATAACGATTAAATTAACTAAAATAATTCTAAAAAATATCAAAACCCCCTATTCATGAACACTATAGTACCCAAAATTTTTAGGCAGATAAATACAATTTTTTACATTTCTAATAATTCCATATCAAAAATAGTCACACAATATATGGAAATGAACATTTAGTATAATTCATGCCTAGAAATATGTGACATTAGCTTTCCAAAATAAGATAGAATGTATCTATAATGAACCATACAAGACATGTTCAATACCTCTCATATGTTGTACCCATAATTATAAACTTGGGAGAGAAACATAATGAATGTATAAGATTAAATATTTAGTAAGGGTAATCATGGGTGATACCAATAAAAGGCCATATATGAGAATAAGATGATCATATATCTATAATCAAGATATATATTAATATCATACCAAAAAATTCACATGATATAAACATAGAGAATATATACCAATTCCACTAAACCAATAAAGACATAAAATAGTAGGCTTGGGCTACCCACCTATGTACCATCTTATACTTTGGATAATCATCCTGTGTACCCTTGGGCATGGGATAAAACCTCCTGTATTCCCCATTATATTTGGATAAATAATCTATTTCACCCTTTGGATTGGTTGAAATATTATCATGTACCATTTCTCATGGGATAAATCCTCCCTTATAACCTTTGTATTTGGATAAATCCTCATGTGTACAAATTGTCTTGGGTTGAATCACATTATATACAATTTGGATTCAAAAAAATCCACCATTGTATCCTTTTATTTTGACCTTATATATAAACAGAAAATGACATAGAGGGATATATAATTCCTCAATTATCAATCATCCTATTATATTTCTCCACTTTTAATAAATCATTAAACATATGATAAAGAACCCCTGGAAAGAGAAATGGGTTTCACAACATTTCCAGCTAGTATAAAAAAATCAATAATATAAATAGTATATATGAAAAATTCAATCATGAAATAGGAGTGTTTAATAGTAAAATTTTTTTGGTGGTTCATGAAATATAAATTAAATGGATAAAAGGATATTAATGATATAGTGTAAATAGATGAGAACCCCTTAAATATTTCTTATAAAGTGTTTTTATCATTATCATAACAGAAGAGGAAACATATAATATTCAATATTATTTTTGGAAATTTTGATTCTGAAAATATTTTATTTAAAATACATTTAAATTTAATCTTATATAATAAAAATTTAAAATAAAAACTATATTTAAAAAGGATATGTTTAATAATTTTGGAAAATTTTACTTTAAAAGATTAATCATTAAAAATATTCCATGAAAAAGACAAATGGTTTGAAAAAGGTGAAGTAAAAATGTTTAAAATTTTTAAAAAGGTAAAAAGAAATTCAAAATAATATATCATTCAAATTAATTTATTTTTATCAAAAATAAATATGAAGTAGATGGGAATAATATAAGATCATTGTATGGATGTGGCTTTCAAATACATTGAAATTAAATTATTGAAAACCCACATCGTTAAAAGGATAATGAAACCATCAAATGAAACTAAACAATAATGAATACAATTTTAAATATAGATAAAATAAATTTTATATTCTACAATAAAAAGAAGAACATTGGATGAAATTAAAAAACCAGAATATGCGGGTAAATTATTTAATGAAATGGGAATTATTTTAAATTTTTCATTTTACTAAAACAATTATTTCATCAAGGAATATGATTTAGGTGTAAACCATGATTACCCAACAGAATTATTATTAAATAAAAAATATGAAAATCATTGCTTTGAATTGATCAATCATGTGAAATAATATCAAATGAGATGTGATTATGACCCATTAAATAGATTTCAATCACAAAAAAAACCCTTAAAACTTTAGACGCATTAAATTAAATTCCTATTGATAGATAAATTTTTAAATATAACTTAATTTTTTATAAATAAAATTTATTTGATTTCATAATATCTTAAATTGGTATTATATATAAAATGAAAATTAAACTTGATGTATAATACTAAACATGTCTCGAATAGAAAAAATTCATAATGAAACCCCTTTCCCTGTTTTCCCTATTACTTGAACTTAAACTATACTATTGTATAATAAACATATATATTAAAATAAATATTTATAATAAAATTAATATAAATATAATTCCCTTTTAAAAAATTATTTTAAATTTTAATTTTACAAATGTGTTTTCTGATTATAGATTGTTATCATTATCAGGTGTTAGATCATTCTGTTGTTTCATTCACACAATATTCATGAATATGGGATTAATTTTCTATAAGTGGAAATAATTTAAACATTATCATATTATGAAATAAATATTAATAATAATTATTCAATGATAACTTGTTAAAAAATTTGTTTAGGTTAAAAAATCGAATATAACTTGTGAACATAAACATCATGATGAAGTAGTTTTCAATGTGTGTAATGTTATAATAGTGATATAATATTAAATATTTTAGATATTATGAAATAGAGATATATAATATTTTTTAAATATTAAATATATCATTATTAAATTATATTATGACTTTATTAAATCTGATAATCATTTATGTCATAATAGTTAACACATCATGGATGTTGGTGGTTAAATTGACCAAAATGGTAAAGTGAAAAAATGACTTCATATGTAATGATATTTATTAAGATAATGATAATGTAAAATATGTTGAAGATTAAAAATGTCAAAAAAATAATACAGCATATTTAAATACATTCTAGGAATACATAAATTAAGGGCACTGATGATAATAAGAAATTTATCATTTCTGTTGGTGGTAGTCTACAAGTATGCATGATTAATGATTCCCTTTTTAATCAATAGATGGAAATATGGTTTCCAATAAATTATAATTTAAGGAGTATAATTGTTAAATACAAACCATTATCATCTCTAATATCAATCCCTAAAAATACCCATGAGTTTAATTGATGAAAACTAATAAAATTTATTTGTGAATTTGGTAGTCCGTACATTAGCATGACAAGTGCTGATTTTTTTCTTAGTGGATAGAATAGATTGGATAGTTTTTTCAAAATAATAGAACGAAACTTATTTATTTTGGTTATAAAAATTTGATTAGATTTAGATTCTTGTAGCTTATTTTTGAATTACTGGAATAAAAATGATATACTCTCCAAACGTAAAACTAATGTTAGAAGATTGATTTTTCTCTAGAATGAATATTTTTAATGATGGATTTTACAAAACTAAATGTGATAATAAAATTATTGAAGTCAGAGATGCTCCTAGTATGAGAATATAAGAATATTCTTAATAATTAATCCAATGGATAGGTTAGTCTTGAAGTGGTGGAAGTGTTACCTATTTATAAATAAAGATGCATGTTGCATTAGAAGTATACAATGCATTGTGAATAATTCATTGTTAATATTCAAAGTCTAATGGAGAAAAAATGTATTAAAGTTCATTGGAAACTGTGTATTGTTTGAAATTCACCAAAACCAATCTATTTTTGGAAAAAAATAGTTTTTTAGGGATTTTAATTTTATTTTTTTTACTATACTCTAATTTTCTTTTTTCCAATAAATAATTTTAAATGTTAAAAATTAATTTATATGATAGAATAAAATATTTTTTATTTTTTCATATTTTAACTTAATTATATAATATTTTAATACATTTTATCGATTAATTTTTAAAAATTTTTAATTTGTTAATTTTTTTATTAGCGCACAAAATGAGTAAAAATAGATTTTTTTAGAAAGTGGGTTTTAAGCATCAATTTTTTTGTAAGCCATAGATATTAAAATTATCAATTACAATGAAATAAATAAGTTTATTTTATGAAAAATAAATCTTATGAGGACTTAATAGAGGGAAAAAATATAATCTCACATTGAAAATACACTATCTAAATAAAATTATGAAAATATTTTTATTAAACCAACACTTTAATTTAGTTAAAAAATAAGGGGTTTACGATTAATAATATCAATGAATATATTAAAATGAACAATTTAATTCTCTTAATAAATATTTAATTATATAATTTTTAAAAAAAAATATGATAAACGTAAGTAATTATAAAATCATAAAAAATATTATTTTCACAAAGAAGTATTTTTTACTAAAGTAAAATTTTATGAACAATGACAAAAATAATACTATGTAAATATTAATGTGGGGTAATGAAAAAATTATTTTATCAAATTATTAATCTAAAATATTTATTTTCATTTTCATTATTTATATGCATAATATAAAGAAATCATATTTTATAGAAATATCTTTTTTCTATACTATTTTATATTAATTATTTATATTATATTGGTAAAAACATATAATTGTGGGGATACTAGTGTTTATTCTAGAATTATTAATAGATTTATTATAATATATTGTGGTATTTTTTCTATATAGTCTATTTTTTAATGAATGTTGTCAAACATAACATCAGTTTTATATGGTCTAGATATTCATGTCAATTTAGTCGGCATCCTAGATCCCTTTAACACGGGGGGGCCATATCACCACATATGAGATACCACTCCCAAACAATGGGGTGTCATTATCATAGTATCAGTGATGAAAAATAAAAAATCATTCCATCGAGCATATCATCTATCACTAAATAGAAAGGTATGACATGGTTGAACCCACTCACACCCAAGTCATAACACTAAACATCAAACATTATACATTCCCATCTCACAAAACATCATCATTCAACAACTTATTAATTCCCATTTTAATGATGTTTTTTACATGAAATCGATAATTGATCATCCTCGTCTATAAGGCTCTACATATACTAATTATCAAACATAACATCATTAAGTTCCATCCATGACCATGGACATGTCACTACTCCCAAACCACAGTCGACAAATTCACAATCTAATAATCCCAAAACCAATCCAAAATATATTATCTATCATTATACAATAAATAATCATAATTTATATATAATTAATTATTTTCCCCTTATAAAAAACATAAACACATGATCCCATGACTCACCAATCATATTAAATGGATGACCATGATCTATGACCGATAAATTACACCTAAATAAAGAATCATTAGAAATGATATCCAATATCCGACATCAACCCTGTTCTAATAATAAACACACACATAACTACCATCTAGCACTGTTCCATGCAATAAGAGTGTACCTACACTCTAACCACATACTAAAACGCATATATAACAAACAATTTATGTGAAAAAATTATCCTAAAATTAATAATAATCATGAAATTGATACACTCTATGTTCATAAAACCCAATTTAGTATCATTATCTCCCATTCATTAATCAAAAACATGAGAATTTATCGATTCTTATCATCATTAAGAAACTATTACGATTAGCCCAACCCCTATCATGGGATTCCCTCCAATAGCATTATACACTTACCCAATAATTTAAAATTGATGTATAAAGGTATCTAAGTCTCATATGTTCCCTTAAAAAGCATGTTCCATAGAAGGATACATATCATGGGATGTCGTTTGTGCTCCCATATCGAGAACAATAGTTGTATCTAACATGCCCAACCACCCACATAAGGGACCTATAAAACACTGCATAACCTCATGTTCCACAAAAATTATCTGTTATTAGTAACCCATTATCATTTATTATCCACATAAAATACTACTCATGTAAGAGTCATAAGCCCACAAATCACCACTACTATAATCAACAATATCTTTTTAGATGGTTTGTATGAGGGGAAATCACATCAACTGGCTCAGTTATGTCAAATATAATTCTATGATATATGATAAAATAATATATTTTTTATTACTAGAACATTTATTAATTGAAATTTATTAACAAAAGTCCATCGGTGGTTTATCATGATGGAATTGAATTACCTCTTCGACATATTAGGGTAATAAAACCTCTTCTTTATTGGGAACTATTTCATCATCCAAATTAGTAAGTGTTTCATCATATATCAACATGTCGTTACAATAGAAGGCCATTCACATACACAAGGATGTCTAATTGGGTATATATCTACCAATAACTAATATAGTAAAATGTTGTATTACTTATTATTAATATATTAGATAGTTATACCCATGTTGTTAGTGACAATGATCAAACAATTATGCATCTTTTTGTGATGTATGAGAGTCAAATTCATAATAAATGATGACCATAGATCCAATCATCATGTCTGGAAAATAAGATAAAATCAAGATATAATTACATAAAAAATCTAGAACATATATCCCAAGCACTCTTCTATCCTAGGAGTCCTATAAGAATAGTTGTCCATGATTGACCTTCCTGATTTCTATCATAGGCTTTGAAACATTAATGTATCTCTTGGAGAATATATTACCAATTAGAAACAAATAAAAACAATACTATTGAAAAATTACGTAATGTATCCCATATATAGACTACTAATTTTATCCCAGATAAACGATTCTTATTGTATATCAGGCACACCTCCCAGTACAATAGAGGTTTCTAACAATTAGAGGGTTTTCTATGGTGGTAATATGGAAATACTATACCCCATTTATAATATAATTAATCACAGTAGAGATAAAAATAGTATTGGACACATTAATCATATCATAGTATATGGATAAATAAGTAAAAAGTAGTAAATAACAAATAAAATGCTATCATACTAACATATAATATAGAGCACCCATTTAAATCGTCATATTTATAGATAATAAAATATATAAATTTCCATAAAGGATCCACTAAATCTCTACTTCAGATACCATACCATGTTTCATATATATTCAATTTCTATAACACATGATCGATTGAAACCTCAACCCAAACTACACAAAAAACATGTGATGTTTTCTCATGTTAAAGATTTATAGGGTTTACTATATAGGTTCTGAGTTAAAAACTTGTTTGGGAACCACCAATTTTTTCCATAATATAATTGAAATAGACTTATATAAAAAAGTAAAATTGTCAATATATATAAATTAATTTTGAAGCTAAAAATATAAAACCCCAAATATTGTTTGCTCTATTAGTGTTGAGGTGTCATTGAGAATATCATGGTGACCATTTCAACCATAGTTTCTAAATCACCCAAAGATAGTATATATATATCCCAATCTAAGAATAAAAACAATCATTGGTCCCCATGTTTGTGACCTCGATCAACCATATATTCTCTAGTCAATGTTGGTGTTTCATTGATCACATTATGGTCCTTGTGACAACAAGAATAATATACCATGTTCTACCTAGTATAATAAGTTAATATCACAGACCTCCATTATAAAAGATTGATCATCATTTTCATAAACCCAATAAATATCATCAAAATCCGCTATGAGAGTTTTCTTGGCCATGTAATAAGAATAATATGCATAATGAACTTTCCCTATGGCAATTTTCTTATCCATTGAAGAATGCCAATAAAAATCCTAGATCTACACTATAATATTTATCGTACCTAGGGTAACAACAAACCATAAGGGATTTTTTTCTAACACAACCTCCCATAAAGGATTATTCTTCCTCTAGAAAAAAAACCACACCGTGGATTTTTCAAGAGATTTTAAAAAAATTCCAACTCCTGTGCGTTTCTATTACATAATAAAATTCATCACCTAATGGTAATTTTTTATACTATCGACATAATAATACATAACACCATTATAAAAAATAGAGATTTGAGGGATATGTCATCCAAAAAATATAAAAAACATAATAAACCCCATTTTATAGGGAAAATAAGTCCAATTGGAATAAAATGGTTCCCCCTACATCTCATCACATCTAGTAAACAATATAAGTGTCAACGGATACCAAATTGTCTCTTGGGTAAACACACATCATATGGGTAATGGCCTCAAGCGCATCCCCCTTATAAAGACAATACATGTTATCATAATAACCCTTCATATCAATTAATATTATCATTATCTTCCCCTCCCACATTTCCATGTCCTAGTATAAAAGAAACATCATGGTGATCTCACATTCCAAAACAAGTAAGGGTATATATTGGGTATCACATGGGCATCCACTAGGCCATCCATCCATGCGTACTAGTGAAAACTACATAGAGGTTCGTAAGGGATCCCAATAATAGGTGTTCATTATTATTTTTACTAAATACCATCTGTTTTAACCTTGTTAGGTCGAATACATGATAAGACACATTATTATAGACAAGGAATCGATTATTGATTCTTGAGTGAAACTAGCTGGTACTAATGTCATGTCGGGCCCTAGCACAGTATGAATCCTCATCAAGGGATTCATAGTTAAGAAAAATTAATTTAGAAGAATATGTTATTTTATTTAATACATACCTTCTTAAATAAATTGGTAAATTGTAGGTTTTGATGCCACATACCACTATTACCATTACAACTACATGAATACAATCAGGCATTTAAGAATGATCGACTGCCTCATCCATTAATCTTCTTTTATTATAAACACAAGGATATACTGTAACACCCAACCATAAATTATCATAATTGAACATTATATATTAATAAAACTTTAATAAAATTTATATTTTAATATTTCATGGGAATAAAATACTAATTTGATATGATGAATATATATTTTCCTCATACTTGGTCTAAATAATACTAGAACAAGTTATGTAAATTTTCAATCTGAAATAAGCATTTATGATTAATTAAAAATGTAATATTGATCTATTACTCAACATTTTTTAATAATATTTCATAATTTCTATAATTTATCATGAATTGACTATCAATTTTACTGAAATAAATATATGATCATTTATAGGAAAATCAGTATATTTTTCAAAAAAAAATTAAGGCATAATGTATTTTTATTAATGTTATTTAAAATATTATTAAATGATGAAAGAATTAAATGAAATATAAATATTATATAAATTAATTTATATATATATATAACATTAATCAATTTAACTTAGACAATCTAATATTGTATGATTCTTGAAAAATAGATTTCTTGAATACTCGTTTTTTTAAGGTTTTCTAGGTTTATTTTTTAATTAAATATGATCCCTTATTTTTATTTAATTTTATAAAATTTACACCATATATGAAATAATAATTTAATAATTTTTTAACAAGTTTAAATTAATTTTTCATTAGGGATTGTAAAATAGTGATAATTTCTCACCACTGTTGTGGTTAAAATGTGTTTAATGGGGGTTATCCCAAAAAGATAAGGGTAAAATTGATCTTAAAACATACGTGAACACCATTTTTAGGTTTTATATAAAACATAGTCTTATAAAATAAGAATATGGACCATTTTGGATCCATTTTCCTATGAATTTGGAATGATAATACTTTAAAGATATGATAAATTACAAGTGTTCCACTCACAAAAATTATAAAAGAGAACCTCATCCTCTCACTTCTTCATTGCACATAATCCATTTATCTTGAAAAAAACACATAATAATGTCATGAAAAAATATTTATCCATGTTATATACCTTCTATTAAATCAAAAATAATAAATCTCATATTTCTAATAAAATATATAAATGTGGTTTTTTCTATGTAATTGTAATATTCTTCACCAAGCTCTTTATTTACAACATATTCTTCGAACACCTTCAAATATATACTAATAATTTCAATATAATAACACTAGTATATAAAATGTACTAATTTGATTTTATTTTCTTTAATAATATGTATTCATCCTCTTCTTTATAAATATGGGGAACATAATCACCGCTCGTGTGTACGACATGCTACCACCTCTCCAACAGAGCTATTTTATCCCATCAGCAAATCACATAGATATGATGGAAATAATTAATATATATGATATATATGAAATAATATTGATTCAATAAAATTAATATATCCTCCACTAACTTAAATTTTTAACCATTATGGGAATGATAACGGTGTTTATGCATTGGTACAACCTACTGTATCCCGAAGTGATGTGATTCATTTTCCATAACCAATTGTAGTGAATTATTCTGAAAAGTTTACTCATAAATAAATATTATATTATATACATGAATATAATTCTATATAATATTTAACTATATCCTATATAAAATAATCATATCCTCCATTATTAACATGCATAAGATAATGAAACTCTTTACACCTGAAACATTGTTAATACTAAAATATTATTAGCGAATAGATGATAATATATTATTAAATGATAATATATGAATAAATAAACTTGAATATGGTTATTTAATAAGTTAAAAAATGATTAAATTCATTATATAGTATATAAAATTAATTTCAACTAAATGAAGGTGTGAGGCAAAGGATTTTATCTCAATTTCAAATACATAGAGATATATTTGATATTATGTATCGGTTTAAATTTATTTAGGGTATATACCTCCTATTTTATAAGATTGAAAGTATACATATTCATTATTGAAGATTAATTTTCCATTTTATTTATTTTATAAAAGGAATTTTTTTAAAATAATTCGAAAGAATTAAGGATTTATTTTACAATCTCTGTTTTAAGTGTACCTTATTATTCATTGATAGAATATTATAATAAAACATTCAAAAAATTATATTTTATTATCCACAATATATTTATGATGTTTCAATACTTCCATCAAACTTTTCATCTAATTATTACATTAATAATGAATATTAATACTTAAAAGAGAAACATATTTTATTTTTATTTTAATCGAATATATTTTTCTTCCATGTCCATGTTTTTCAAAAAGGTTTTATAAAATTTATTCTTATTAATCAAATGATTTCATAATTATGGTTTAAGATGTAATATATTTTTTAAAATAATTTGATGAAATGTTCTTCATATTTACTAAAAAGGTAATTGATGCATTTTTTTTAAAACATCAAAAATAATGATTTTAACATTTACGGCTTTAACTGTCTTCCCCAATGTTATATCAATTTTATGATATTTAGATCATTAAACACATTATAAATTATTTCTAATAAAAAATTAATTAACAAAATATTATTTTATTTTTTCACTTTCATTTTTTCAAAGGATATACTTTTATTACAAACCTATATTTCTGACAAACCGAGTGACTTATATTTTCACTTATTAGTATTTTGATCATTAACATTATCTTGAAATATTCCTTTTCATATGATAATTAGAAATTACATTTATATTCAATATCCATATTCATTTTATTAGAGATATGACTATTACCTAAACCATATAACATTTATATATATAGTGTTCTACCATAACAAGTTATTTTATTATCTAGAGAAAATAATGATAAATACGTATTCTTTAATCAATAAAAATATTTTATAATAAGTTATATTGTTTATTAATTGAACTGTTTATATAATTAATAAGTAATTAATTGGAAATGAAGTGAATTTTGGGTTCCTGAATTTTATAGACCCTTGACTTATAGACATGTCTCATTAGTCATATCGATCTTATAAATTTTTTAATTTGGTGACGGGTATGTACCTACTCATTGATTAAAATTTCCTGAAACATGATTTGATGGTAAATATATCATGATGTCTGAGATCACTACATCCATAATTATTAATTTTCTTTATTGTGAATTTTATATTTATTAATCATGTTATTATTTAATTGATATTACCTATGGATAAATTTCATGTTGAAGATAAATATTAAATTGATTGTTTTTTCTGTTTTATACCTTTCTATATTGACTATTCCTATTCCACTATTGGTAACATTTATTATAGAATATATTTTCTTATCATTTTATATCACCTTAATTTTTTCCCATTTAAACAGTAATGAATATGAAAAATCTGAATGATATTATGGGATACATAATGTTTACTTTTTATATGTTGTATACATCATTCACAATGTAAAATTGATATCATGTATGTATCTACAGTTATGAGTCTACTAATATATTTGTTCCTTTGATATTAGATACCTTGTATATACTCAAATGTTATAATGGAGACCCCTACTCTTGGTTGTTGAAGTTAGGATTATTATATTTGGCATTCGATTAATTTTATTAGAACCTTTGGGTATTAGATTTAGAAAAAACAAATATTTAGAATCATGATACTATAATAGTCATTTAGGATACATATAGTATTAGGAAAATATCATATTTCTTTAAGGTACATATTATTTAGTTTTTTCATGAAATAAATCCCTCTATAAATACTATGAGGGGGCATAGTTTTTTCCCAAATATATCTAGGGGTAATTACCATGAAAAGACATCGTTGAGTATATATTGGCTATAATATTTCTATGCACGGTGAGTGTTCCATTAATATGAATCTAGTTTTACTTTCCCATGTGATGTAATTTGGGTAATTTAGATATATTTATAAACCATTAATAAGTATTTGAAAATATTTTAATTATTTATTGATATTTCCAATGAAACCATGTTTATGATTGAAATATTTATAGTGTATACATTTTCAATTTATATTTAGTGTTAAAATATATTTAAAATGATATGTCATGATTTATTATTATAATATTATGAGTTAATCAAGAATAATACATTTTTTAGCAATGGATCCTATCCGAAATTATGTTACCATTACTCATGGACATTATAATCAATTACTAGTAATGAATTCCCATAAAACTTCTATTGTAGCACAGAAAATCATGGAAGTATTAGGGTAAAAACCCCTTGTTATGACTAATTAACTTTCTCATGTGGATAATGATGATGTTCCAAGGCATGATACACCTATATTTGATAGGAACATATTACTAACCCAATGATAGTCGAGCAATTGATTAAGTCCATCGAAAATTTATTTCTGGACATTTATGTAATGAATGGGAAAGCATTGAACATTAAATATAATCTATCCAAAGTGATGATGAAAAATTGTGGTTGTCAATAAAAAATTATAGAATAGAAAATTATATAGACCACATGTAATATAGTTCATTTAAAGAACCATGTTTTTATAAATATTTTCCACCTAAGTAAAAAATTGAAATAAAGTAAATGTTTCCCAGCTTGAAGAAAAAAGGATATAAAAGTGTTGAAATGTATGGGGATACATTTATACGACTATCCATGTATTATATAGATTACATAAATAACCTATAATGAAACATTAACAATTTATTTAGAAGGATTATGGAATTTCTTCGAAGGGAACTGATTTCTGAAACCATCTCATTAAATGATGAAATTGTTTTATGTTCCATAAATATAAGTAATATATTATATAGATCATACATATTCATTGGAAATTAATAGAATAATATATTGGTTGAAAACTAATAGAAATGGGACTTTTAAAGAAGATTAATGAGATGAATAAATATCCATCATTTAAAAATTGTGGAAAGAAACATTGTAGGAAAATCATGAAGGGAAATTATATTTGTTATATATATAAAATTTTTTATGTGGTTAATAAATATAATGGAAATAGATAGAATACCACACTATTATTCACTAATTTTAATGAAATTGTGAATTATTCGAACCCGTGTCCAAACAACAGTGGAACTTACCATAGAAAAATATAAAGTGAGAAAGTCATGTTTGTGTGATCACTACCATTGAATTTTATGTTCATAATGATGTAGTGGTGGTTAATTTAACAATATCTTAAAATTTATCTACATTATAATTTAATTTGGGATTGTTACACTCTTTTTTATCTTCTTTGTTTTATAATAAAATTATATATTTTCCTAACACCTTAAAATAGATTTTTTAGTCAAAACTACTTGTGAAAATATCACTATAATTAGGATATGTCATGTAATTCCCCTTAATCAACATAAAACTCACTATTTCTATAAATTATTATTATAAAATTTGTTGACTTGGAAATTATCATTGGTACAGACTAGAATTAAAAATATGATTAAAATTTTTATTCTAAAGAGGATGAAATTATGATTGATTATGAACATGTGGAATTTTTTATATTTAGAGAGGATAAATCATCATCCAAGTCCTGTCCAGATCCACATTGATTTGATATTATTAATGGTATACTATGAAAAATAGAGTGAAAAAAACCTATGGATATAAAATTTAATCTTAAAATTAAGGATATAACTATTGTACAAGAATAAAATGACATATTTTCTATTGAATTTCCATGAAATACATAAGACCATGGGGTGTATTTTTATATTTATTTCATCCTTGATTTAAGAAAAATATGAAATACTGCTTGTAGATTATATATTGTGGAATTTTTTTAACTAAAGAAAAAACTAGAGGATTTTTTCTATATGAGATTTATATTCCCCAGTGTTTAACAATGGTTGGCCCATATTATTTTACTTTATAACCAAGATTGATTTATAAGAATGTTGATTAATTATAGGGAAATCATTTATATTAAGAAAAATAAAAATTATCACCTTTCAAACAATAATTAATTTTTTGATCAACTAGATAATGCTTAATAATTTTCAATGATTAACCTTATTTCTAGGTATCATCTATTTCATATAAAGACTAAAGTTATTTTAAGGTTTTTTTACTGAGATATGGACATTATGAGTTTACAGTTATTCCATATGGATTTACTAGTACACCAAGAATTGTTATGGATCTAATGAATAGAGTATTAAAATAATATCATTATGTTTTTCTGTGGTATTTATTAATAATATCTTAGTGAATTAAAAATTATATGAGTACCATGAGAATATATTGTGCATAATTCATGAAAACCATTATAGAGAAGATTTATTTAAGAAATTTAGAAATTGTGAATTTGAGATTCATAAATAATCATTTCCTTGACATATTTTCTCCATAGATAAAATATAAATTAAACTTATAATTACAATGGATATAAAATAATGGTTTACACCAATGAACACATATAAGGTACGTTGTTTCATTGGTTTAGTTGGAATCTATCGGTAAATATTTCACACTTTTTCAATTTGATTACTATATTTAAATTCATATATGGAAAGCGTTTAGATTATATTGAAAATAAAATGCTATGTAGTTTTTTGAATAATATTAGAGGTGAATTTTCAATTATGTAATTTTCACAATATCATCATAAAATGATTGAATTGTGACATACAGTAGTTTATCAGGGAAGGGTCTCAGTAGTTTCATTATGTAGAAATATAAATTTATTCCAAAGGCCACAAGGTAGTTAAATACTCAAGAAAAACTAACCAACATAGGATCTTGAGTAGGCATTTGAAATCCTTTTATTGATGATATGGAGGCATTATATATGTGTTGAATGATGTGAGATATACACAGACCATAAGATCATAAAATACATATTTATATAGAAAATTTGTGCCATGAATAAAATTATAAAACTTTAATTAATCATTTATTATGACTGATCATTACACTATGACACGATTTAGGGAAATATGGTAGATGATGAATTGAAATGGAAGGATGAAGGAGTTCTGTCCAAAATAAAGACTCATAGGGAAAATTTGATCTTGTATTTTATAATGATGGATATTGTAATTACTATGGAATGGTAAAAATCACCCATTTCCAAAAAAATTAAAAAACAATTATCAAAAAGGTAAATTATTATCTATTAAATGTTATTAATTTTCAATATAAAATTAAAGCCATTAATGATGTGAAATTGGTAGATTTCATATATTAAGATCGAATTATGAAATTTGGAAATAGGATTGTTGTTCCATCTATACAAAATCTAAAAAAATAAATTATTGGGTGGTTATCATTACTCAAATATCCCTATGCACATTGTTATAACTAAAATGTATATGAATTAGAAAGAATATTTTGGTTCGGATAATATGATGTTTGAAATTATTGATTTTATATCAATATCATTGGGTTTCCATTATGTGAAGGATGAGAGACATCACACTCAACGAGCCGTGAATACTCTACCTATTACTATGTAGAAATGAGATGGCATTAGTAGGGAAATTTTCACAAGATTTCCAAAGACTCTTAGAATTAATGATACAATATGAGTTATTGATGAAATCCAAACCATATTTTAACATTTCCATACTTTAAGAGAATATTTATCACTTGAGTTCTTTTCCAAATATATATTTAGGAATTTATAAGACTTCATTGTTTACCAATATCGATTTTCCCTGATCTTTTTAGATGATATTTATTAAGATTTTTAAAGTTTATTTTGAAGTACCTTAATAATGACTTCATTTGAGAACCGCATATCATCCTCATATAGACAAACAATATGAAAGGACTATTCAAACATTAAAATACTTGTTTAGATTTTGTCAATTGACATTCCTTTTATACGGGATAATTATTTACCTATTGGTATTTTCTAATTACAATATCATCAATTAAAGTATTCATATTTCACTGTATGAAGCATTATATGGTATAATATGTCACACTAATACATTTTGTGATCATGTTGGTTAAAGGTGACTTATAATCATGTAACTTCTTAAGGGGGAAAAGGTAAATTCTATTCATAATTATATTAAATTAACTCAAAATATCCAAATAATTATGCCAATAATATAATGAATTATTTGTAATTTCTTGTGTGACATCATGTTTTCCAAAAACTATCCCCAAGTAATGTTGTTATAAGGTTCTATATGAAAGGTAAATAAATACATATGTATATCAAACATATTGAAATTATGGAAAGAATAAGGGTTATGCCTATATTTTAGAAGTTACCCCATGTCTTTCTAATTTGATTATATGTTCCATATATCATAATTATGTTAGAGACATCCAAGAAATAACATCTTCTAACCTATGATGAAATAGATTAGTAACATGATTTATCACACTATGAATAACTCATCCAAATTCATGAATGAAAAGAGAATGTTTTAGGGAAAAAGTTAACATGGCATATAATGGTGTATTTGGGTAAATCATATAATAGATGAAGAAATGTGGGAACTAGAGGATTTAATGATGAAAACTACCCTTACATTTTTATAATGTAATATACATGAAAATATGAATGAAATAATTTTTATATGAGGGATGAATTTAATAGAAAATCATCAATTATAGTATGAGAAAATTGTACTATATTAAAACATTAATAAAATTTATATTTCATGATTTAAATGAATAAAAATATTATTTGATATTTTGAATACCAATTTTAAACAAACATGGTAGTAATAATCACATAATGATATTCTTGAAATTTTCCTTTAAAATAATATTTTATGAATAAATTTAAAAGTATTATTTAAGTATTCCAGGTATCATTTATAATAATATGTCATAATATGTAAATTCAACTTTAATGACCCTAACTCTTGTAGGCTTGAGACAGTGTATACTTTATTACGTTGGAATAACATATAAGGAATAAAATCATCAAGGAACAAATAGATTACTTGTTCCAGTAAACTAGACACATACATGACACTCCCATAACAATAGAATACACAAATTACCAAAAAAACGAGAATAACTATTTTTAACACATTATATCCCTACATATAAGTCATAATAGTCATCATTGAATCGATGGGAAAGAAATAAAATATGGTTGACATCAAATAATGAGTATGGGTTACGTACATCAGAAGATATCATTAATCAATAAGCATAATCAATATAGAATGGTAAATAACTGAACACATCTTCCATTAATATAACATTATGATCACAATAAAATAGTTCATAATCACTTTTTAATAGTAAATAACTGATAACTCTTTCCATTTAAATAACATGACTATATGAATACATAAGTATTACTCAATATGGAATGTTAAATACATAAGCACATGTCACGACCCGTCCCTCGGGACCCGTGTTGTGACTACCCCAAGTCTACCTTTCATAGGCCAGGGGCTGGCGACTAGCACCAGAAAGGCATATCACTAAAACGGGAAGGCATTGCCTTTTAACCTATACAGACACGTAGTCCAAGAACACAGTAAGAAAAAACCACAAAGTAAAGTGTTATAGTAAAAGTGTTAGGAAAGTAAAATAGCCGAAACAAAATCCCAACAGAACAGTACGAATACAACTGAAAAGTGAAAAACAGCTCCTAGATCATCCATTGAGGATCCTACCTGAATGGTAGGTACAACTCACGATTAGTAGTCCATGTGTCACATCATGCCAAAGGGTCTACCTCTGAGAACCATCTTTTCCTAGCTCCCTCGGCCTCGATCAATGATGCATGTCTTCTACACAAGACACAACATGGTGCAGTCATAGACCGTGCAGGGTTGAGAATAGCTATACTCAATGGGGACCCTGAGACCCCTACAGGTTTCTAAGAGATTCACAATGAAAACCCACAAAGAAGGACCTCCATATCAATCATGAAGCATAATACATCAACTATACATAGGTATATGCCCATACATATACCTAATTTATCAAGATATACTTATCTCATACATGTGGGAAGAATAAAACAGAGTTAACAACATGAAGGTATAAGTACCATACAGGTAACACCACAAAGACAGAAGTACCACATAGGTAACACCACAAATACAACACCACGAAGCTAGAAGTATCACAAAGGTAACACCACAAATATAGAAGTACCACACAAGTAACACTACGAAGACAACACCACACAGGTAGATATACCACATGGGTAAAAGACTCATCTCACAAACAATCATTACTTAAGAAAATAAATAAAGATTATTAGTCGTAATCTAAATCATCTTATTCTATTAAAAAGAACTTTTGCTGACCCACACAGGATCGATAGGTACAAAACCCCACTGACCCACATAGGATCTGACCCACAGAGGATTGTTATGCGCTAACCCACACAAGATTTCAGAGCGCTGACCGACAAAGGATCTGATAGAAGCTGACCCACATAGGATCGATAGATGTTGACCCACATAGGATTGATGTTCTTTCCTTACATTATAAACTTCCATAGGATTCCTCTCACTTTGTGAAATCCAGTTCCGTAGAATCTACCCCTTGAGATATCGGTCATACCTCAACTTACACTAAGATCTATAGAGGAGTAACCCAATGGACCAGCATGTCGTAAGGGTTCCAACGTGTAAGATAGTGCATCAATTGGATGACCCATCTGTGAGTTATAAGAAATTTAGTTCCAAGGGTTTTGTATAATTTGGCATTGATCCAACCTGGTCATATGCTAAATTTCTCCCAAACACATGTGGAGTATACCAAAAGGACCATCTCAATCATAGGATCCCAACTCTGCAGATGGTTCATCAAACGAATGCATGGTCCTCATGATATGACCCTTTAACTGTTTCTCAGTCCGGTTGGGCTTGGCTCTGGTCCGACCCTATCGCACCAACCCGACTAGACCTGGTGTGGGGAACCCGATCCGATCTAGGTCTGAACAGAAGGGGATGGGCCGTGGTGGCCTCGACCCGCAAGGGGTCAGCCCGCTGGCCTCGCATGGCCCGACCTGTGGAGGCCCAGCCCGCAGAGGGGTGCGGCCCGCTGGCGCGTGCGGCCCGTTGGGCGGGGTCTGCTCGAGCTGTCACGGAGGGGAGTGACCCTCCATTTGGAATGCAAAGCGAAAGTGCCTAAGGTCACTGCCTGGTCACTTTTGGACCCATGGTGGGAGCCTCAACCCCTCCTGCAGCGCACTGGTCGTGTCTCCCTCCTCTTCCGTGGTCGGCCGGTGTGCCAACCACCTTCTCAAAATGACGC